>OZ038372.1:39746810-40346810 GCA_964036015.1 Leptarthrus brevirostris
AGAAATCATTTTGGTGGAAAATTTGAGGGAACAATTCCCCTTCCCTGCGATCCCTTACCATCAAAAAGCTGTTTTAGTAGACTCAAAAGAGGACCGTGTGCGTTGGTTGATGCATACGTATAGAGGCTACACATCGCAAATCTCAGAATAAAATCCTACCATGGATTTTCATAATAATTTAATTTTTATAACCAATTTGCTAAGAAGACTCTCTTTTTACTTCCAAAAACAAAAAGATTCTAAATTCGACATGGATTTTTTTTTATTTTATATATGACCGTGCGTAATTTCGTAACCCATGGACCTGGGTAAAGAATATTCTCCGATTGGTATCATATCAAAATTAATAAAAAATTATGCGTCGGTCTAAAACTAACGGCGCGGCGTCAGAAGTGAAACTTTTTATGTTATGCAAAGACTGTCAATGAGTGTACAATAAACAATGCCCGGCGACTATTCTCGGCGTCTTCTCTTTGTGCAGATCTTCGTATACTTTTTCCACCTCTCTCACTCTTTGGTTAAGTAAATGGTAATTAGAAAAGGAAAAGAAGTTTAACAGATTTTGTTTGCTCTACTAGTTTACTCTCATGCCAAAACTCCTATAGTGTCACTTCAGAAATTTTTGTTGCGTTGTAGGGGGAGGGGGGGGGGGGGGGGGGGTTGTGTGGTGAATCCTAACTTCGTAATGTATGGACCGATTCAGATAATTCTGTTTTCGCTGTATAGAGTATGATCCCCTATTGCTAATAATGAAAAAATATGTTCCTAGAGTGGGGTGGGATGTGGGAGGGGTATTCTAAATTCGTAACGCGTAAAAAAAGTTAGATGATTCTTTTTTTTATGTATAGAGTATGCTCCCCCATTTGTACCGCGACACAATTTTAAACGATGTGGTTGTAGTAGGGGAGGAGTTGGATGTCAACTTGTTAGCTCGTAGACCGATTTGGATGATTCTTTTTATTTTATATCAAGTATAATCCCCCATTGCTAATAAATTTTTCACTATGTTGGAGGTAGGGGGAGGGCTATGCTAACTTCATAACATGTGGACCGATTTTGATTATTTTTCTTTTGAGGTATAGAATGTGTTTCCCTACTGGTACGACAACAAAACGGTATGGGGTGGGATGATGTGCGGAGGGGGCGTTACCCAACCTCTTAATGCACACGGCTATTCTTTTTTGTTGTATACAGTATGATCCCCATTGGTACTATATGGAAAAACGTGTGGGTGAGGGTAACTGGACTGATTATAATGATTCATACAGTATCTATTTGTATTCTGACAAAACATGTTGCAGTTGGAGGATGGGCGGCGCCTAGCGACATAATGCATATAACGATTTTGAATCTGTTTTTACTTTTCCTGATTGATAAATGATAACAATTTTGTACCCAGAGTAACTACGATTATTCTCTGATTACGATAATTCTCGCCTGCTGTACATAGCACTACGGTGCACCAGAGCCATGATAAGAATTTTCTAAGGTGAGGGTACTAAGGGGTGACTGAAACTAACTTCGTAATATGTTGCCGGATTTGGATAATTTTGTTAGTGTCACTACCTCTACAACTTTTGAAATTGCTTGGGTAATTCCACTGAAATTCGACATATTTTGGGAAAATTCCTAAAGTGACATTCGCAGATTTTTATGATACTTAGGTAACTGAAACTATGTTAGGATAGGATAATGTGTGCAAATTATTTTCGTCCAATGTTATTTCTTTTAGAAGTTATAGCGCTTTAAAAATTTGAAAAATGCTTGAAATTTGTTAATTCTTGCTGTGTTTAAAAATTCGTATGTTTTACATTGAGGTGTTATTTGAAAGGTAAACCTTCAAGCATTATAAGAAAAATACTTGTGGAGGCCTGCAAAGGGAAAAAGGACATTAACGATCCCGATTTCGTCCTTTATCCACAATATTTTAAAAAACCTATCCTGGATTTTTTTTACTATCTCTTTAATAATATGTTTTCTAGGTGTACTCAAAATTTCAACTTGGGACGAAATTGGGTTCATAATAAAATGCATTTTTATATATGCCTGCCTTCTTAAAAACACTTTCACCTTCAGATTTTCTCCCGACTATATTTACTATGTCACATTGTTTGGATATTTTATTTAGAAATAGTACCCTGCCTTTCTTGAGTATATATAAATAATTTTACCTGCGGTTAATGAGAGTATAGATATCGAAATTGACTTCACACTTCACTTGTTCGGATATTAGGTCTATAATAACGTTTACAAATGAAACTACACTGCGTTTATGACTTATTATATTTTTATTACTTGGGATATATATTAACCTAACAAAATCAAGACATAATAATTTAGTTTAATGTGTGTTCAACCTCATCTTGAGAAAAAGAAAATTTTTTTCCTTTTATTACACCTAATTTGATGCATTTTTCGAGTTGATGGTAGTGGAGTTAATTTTAAAAGACTTTGTTTCATTTAACCTCTTCATCTTTATATGAGTCAGTAGAGATAAATAGGAAGTTCATATTTTGTATATTACCTTTAGCCCACTCAAATAATAACTAAGGGCTACTTATCTGACTATTATAAGGTCTTTGAAGGCTTTCCTTTGTTGCAAGGCGCTTTAGTGTACCTCTAAGCCCATCACAAATATTTTTTCCATGTAAAGTAGCAAAGAAATTCTTCTATTGTTCTTTGTGCAAACTCAAATTATAAAAGTTCTTTTTATTTTTATATTGTGCAGCACATCATGATGACACTAAATCTATTTTTTAAAAATGATAAGCATTCTCGTTGAAACATATTAACAGTTTGAAATTCATGTTTTAAACAATCACTTATAATTACTAAATTTGTATGTTCTAATTCTAAAGTATCTTTGTTTCGGAAGTAAATTCAATGAAATCCTATTCATCCTCAATAATGAACGAATAATTCTCTGAAAAGTCCAATATGACTAAAATGTCTTCACATTGTAGGGAAGATTTGACCTCTTGAGAATATTTGTTTTGTTGATCTGTTATAAATGAATGTAGACTTAATTTTGGCATTATTTCAATAAGATTTTGGTAGAACTCATCAACTGATTCTAACTTTACTTTTTGCACGGTCAGTCGACTGCCTATAAGTTACATTTTGGAAAAAAAATTTTTCAAATGTATATACGTATATTAAAGGAAGTCCTTCAGTTTTGAATAACCTGGACATTCAGTACCATTACCTTACAGACATTGTATATTCGGAGGATTACATTAAGGAATAGCTAAGCATGTCTTATAATATGTAATATGCACACTTTATTCTGCAGTTAACTGACTAATCCCAATCCCTTCAAGCATAAGCTTTGTATTCTGATGAATTGTACACACACAAACAGAATGAGTACCATGAGCTAAAATAATATTTGGATTATTCCCTGAACTGTTCAAGGTACAGATGGGTACATCATCATTGTCTTTGCACATCACGTCTTTACAAGTTTTTTAAATTACAATGTTGATACTCTCATTAACCGCAGGTAAAATCATTTTTATATACCTTCTCAATAAAGGCAGGGTACTATTTCTAAATAAAATATCCAAACAATTTGACATAGTAAATATATTCGGGAGAAAACCTGAAGCTGAAAGTGTTTTTAAGAAGGCAGGCATATATAAAAATGCATTTTATTATGATCCAAATTTCGTTCCAAGTTGAATTACCCGCTTTTTCTGGGTAGAATATGATCCTTGGTTGATACTACGAGAAAACAAATGTTGGTGGGGTGGGGGTAGGGGTGGGTGGAACCTAACTTTGTAACACGTTTTCCGATTTGGATGGTTCTTTTGCTGTTGTATATAGTGTGATCACCCATTGCTAATAGAAGAATAATTTGGCCCATGGTGGGGAGGGGGGGGGGGGTGGTGGTGGTGGGGGGAGGAGTAGTCTAACTTCGTAACGCTTGGACCGATTTGGATAATTCATTTTCAATTCAATTCATTTTCTTTTGGGTAGAGTATGCTCCCTGGTTGATACTACGAGAAAAAAAATTGTTGGTGTGCTTGGGGTGGGAGAACGAGGGTGGAACCTAACTTTGTAACGATTTAGATGGTTCTTTTGTTGTTGTATAGAGTGTGATCCCCCATTTCTAATAGGAGAATAATTTGGTCCTATGGTGGTGGTGGGGGATGGGGAGGGTTAGTAACTTCGTAACGCGTTGACCGACTTCGATGATTCCTTTTCTGTTCGGCAGAGTATGTTCCTTGATTGATACCATGAAAAAAAAGTTTAGTAGAATGGGGGTGGGGTAGGGGGTTAAAACTTACTTTTAACGCGTGGACCGATTTGGATGGTTCTTTCTTCGTTGTATAGAAAAGTGAAAAATAAAATAGTTTTTAAAAAAAAAGTTGACCCGACTTCACAAAAAGCGCTTAAAAGCATAAAATAATTTTTAATTTTATATCTATTACGACATTTTGAAGTCGGTGCAAATTAAACAAATAAAACAAACAAAACAACTACCCAACCACAATTGAAGATAATACATAAAGCTACATGAACGTTTCTGTTCACGGGATCATAAGGAAGGAAGATTAAATAGTTTTGCTGCAGTCGTTTTGTTTGTGTGTCGTTCCGTGGGTCCTAACCTAGGTTCATTTACAATACTTCCGGTGTGCCTCAAGGAAGCCGTCTTGGCCCGATTTTATTTATTATTTACATCAACGATTTATCTTTGTTCTTAAGACATTCGCCCATTCTTTGTTATGCTGACGATGCCAACATTTTTCGTGTTGTTTCCTGTCAACAGACGAACTGTGAAATTTAAAATTCTGACTTAGATGCCTTTTACAATTGGTGTCTTATTAATTGGCATCCCCTTAATATGAGTAAGTGTACTACTTTGTCGTTTACCCGTAAAAAAGACCTCTTGTCTTCAGTTACACAAGACATGGTTGTTTACTAAAAAAAAACTCAATAATACTGAGGACTTGATGATTGATTAATTCGACTTTAGGTTTTATTAAAAGATGGGCTAAAGAATTCGATGACCCTTATATAACGCGGCTTCTTTATTATACCTTCTTTAAGCCAATTTTGGAGTATACTAGTTGTGTTTGGTCGCCTTATTATCGCAACGACCATATTGACCGGGTTGAAGTAGTCCAGCGCCGCTTCGTTCGTTTCGCACTCCGAGGGCTACCATGGAACAACCCTTTCATTCTGCTCTCTTACTTAGATAGGCTTACACTTATTTAGTTGCGATTGCGATTACGCATTTAATATAAAAATTACTTTATGTCAACAAAATTAAGTATTAAATCATATCTTACGTAATTTCACTATATAAAGTCATATTTCACTTGGTAAGGTAATTCCAAATTTGGACATTTATACTGGATAAAAAAATTAACTGGGATAGATGCTCCTATATACAACTACCATCATCATCCGAGATTCTCTTGCATGTGAAAAAGGCTGGTAAATTATATTACATTATTATTATATTATCTCTTATAAAAAATTTACAAACGGCACTTTTTGAAGGCCTCATTTCACAGGTGCATTGAGTAAATACTTTTGCTCTAGTCCTAGATTCCCATATATAAAAAGAAAATCTACCTTATAATCAGCCGAAAATGTCATAAATAACTTTAAAATCTAAAACTTTTTACGCGATCATCATCCATCTGATCAGGTTGTGTTACCCTTGAAAAGTTGCAAAGCATATACGTATAGCGATTAATCTTAAGGCCTTTTAAAATGTTAGCTGTAAGCTGTTAACCAATCACTTGGATTGTATATATTTCCAAAAAAACGTCAAAACCGACAAAAGTTTTGTAGTACTATGGCGAGTATATTTTCATATCATCAAATCTTCGAGAAACGCGTGAAATGCATCAAGAATTTTTCGATACAATGGCCTCTCTAGTTCACTTCGCGGTCAAACGATAATTTTCGCGATACTATGGCAAGTATCAGCAACAAAATTTATCGATACTCGATAATTGCCGAGTAAGTAGAATATCCACGTCAAAACCACGATAGCGAGGGAGAAGGTATCGATACATCGATATATTGCATCGGTATCGCCCTACTCGATATATTGCATCGGTATCCCTACTTACCTTTAGTTGAAGATTTCTACGCATGTCAGTAGACGTCTTTGATCCATTTTAGAGTAAACCATACCATGATGCTGTTAGTTGTGCTGTGTTATTGGTATACTAAATCCTACTACTACTGTTGTTGGCATACTAAATCCTAGTTTATTCTTTGTATGTTTTATTAAAGAATTAATGACTATGTTGGCAATACATGGACTAGTTGGATTCTCCATGGGTGTTCCATCGAATTGTTAGTAATGGTTATTATCAAATTTGAAGTAGCTACTGTTACAAAGGAACTATATCAATTCAAGAAACATATCAAATTCCAAATCTGTATGTTGAAATATTAATGGCCATTCGTCTTTCACAATGAATTAGTCACGGCTGAGTATGAGCAATTCCTTATGAACGTTGGTAAACAATGATATCATGTCGAGTGAAATTAAGATTGTTTAATAATTTTATTGAGAATTGCACTATATATAGAAATACATAAAAGGCCTCGGATCAAGTTTATTGTTTTAATGACTTCAATTCTGATTTACATTAACTTCACTGACTCGAACTGATTGACTTGGACTGACTCTGATGACTCTGATGACTTTCAATACTTGACTGACTAAATGTTCTAACTGTGATGCATATGATAATACTAATTCTGTAATAACTGGAAATATTTTCTTTCTTGACAACTATAATAATTAATACAATACCGTGAATTTAGAGTGTTGCTAACTTTTAAAACCACTCTTGAACAAAGATATAATCTGTTGGTAATATAATATTTCGGATGCTATGTATTAGTTGTAGTTGTAGTAGTAGCAATAAATAGCAATTTTTGTTAGAATAATTTTTTTTACTTCATAATTTCGTAAACTCTGTAAAGTAAAGCCATTCAGATTAAGTGTGATCTCACACCTGCTGTCACTTGAATGAGATTACCCAAAGCGATCAATGAAAATCCATTTTCGATGTCACCACCCGCTGACGACCTTGGCTCGCCTGACACAATAACGCTCAGAAGTAATAAGCAAAAATCGATATTTATATGCACTTAATATCGAATTTTTACTTCAGGAGAAGATAAAACGATTTTATTAATTGTGTGCCATTACCGGGTGCACGTTACTGCGGTTGACAGTCATAAGCGCCAAGGAATGCGGTCAAGGATGCGGCAAAGAAAAGAGATGAGCGCCGTTTTCAATTTTCTTGATTTGTTGAGTAATTGATTTGCTTTTTTTTAATTTGAAGAAAACAATTATCGATTCCGGGGATAAGGCATGCTTTCCAATACAATACTGGACAGGAAATAGAAACCAAAGAAATTGATTAACTTCCTTTACCAACTGTTGAGTAATATCTAATGACGGTTCTCCGTAGCAGATTTATGGGTCCTAAATTAGTCTGTCACGAACACAATGCAATTAAGATAATTTGGAAGGCGTAATACGAGTATTTTCATTCGTGCATTTCCGTTCCGGTAACGCCTTCGTCAGACTATGATTTTGTTATGTCGTTTACGGTTATTTTGAGCACCTTAACCGCATGTCATCACGTAAGTTATTTAAAATCAATTTACAGCGAAAATTTTTTCTTGTACTTATGGAGGTAAGCCAGAGTCACGTATTAGCGCATAGGTAGAATGACGAATGAGCCATTACTTATTATATAAATCTCAAACTTAATGACAATGAAAATAAATCTTCTCCACAGCTTCGCTGGCAGCCACAGTAAAACTAAATAATTTTTTCAGGGTTGTTAAACAAAACATCTTTGACACAACAGGTGAATTATTGGTCATAATTTAAGACAATTCTGAGTTGTGTAATGTTCACATAAATGACACAAAGGTTTCATATCCAGCACAAACAGCGTTAAAACAAAATACTGTTTTTGTGGGATAGACTTTTTCTCAGATTCTACAATTTTTTCTGTATAATCAAAAACAGAAGTCTTGTACCCGCAATTTATATTAAATCAAAAATTTAGTGTATGTTTAATAACTAAGGGTAGTAAGAGAGAAACTAGAGAGTAAATTTTCGACAGTTTTTAATTATCACTGGTCAACATTTAGTTTAAAAAAAAAACACAGGATACTACCTAAGTACAAAGGGGGTTTGGGGGTCGCTGAGTCTGAATCCGGTGTCAGTTGACCTCCATCACGTCAGTTTCAAGGTCATTTGAAGGTGAAACTAAGAAAAGGTGGTTGAAAAAATTTGAAAAATTTTGGTTAATTCGAGAATAGATGAGGAGAGAACATTAAAAGATTTTGAAAAAATTCCTACATATAATTTCTGAATGGACGTTTCCTGGAACGATAGTGAGTTATGCGTGTTCCTGGTGCTAAGCAATTCTTCTCTTTCAGTCTGGATGTTAAGAGTTCCGATCTATCTTTCGAGAGACCTAAGTATCTGCACAGGTCACTTACTTCATCTTGGTTGAACTGATTAGGATCTAGTGCAACAGTCTCAACATCTGAGTCTACTGTACTGAAAGTATCACTTTCTTCATCTTGCGATGTATTTAATTCATCTGTCATTTCTGCATCATACTATTACCTTCTTCAGTTAAAATCTCAAGTTCCTCTTCGGTTATTTTCATACCATCATCAGGTTCTACGTATTTCGGTTGTAGCCCTCCACGTTAGTTAAGCAGAAATAACAGCCTCTTACATGATTTGTTGAGTTCTCCATATCATTGGATGAGAAAATATCTACTTCTTTATTTTATTGAGGACATTGCGGCATCTAAAACACATAGTTCTAGGAGTCCAAGAGTTCTTTATTGTGCTTGTATCAATACCGAAACATTAATTATACTTTTTTTTGAAAATGTATCTTTCGACTCACGAGGCGACTAATTTTTATCCCGTGGGGTCTGAGGTAGAAGTAATTTTCGACTTTAATGCCCAACTATGAGAAGCGCAGTTCTGGAATTCAACCAAAATTGCAGACGATTATTTTTTCAAATTTATCAATTTTTTTCACTACCTTCATTACATAGCATATTCCGTAAATGTCTAGATGAAGGGACCATCGGTGGGAGGAGGGTGGTAGGGGAAAAGGGGGAATGGATGACTTCATTCTGATGGTTAAGTGGAGGGGCGGGAGACGGTGTAAATTTGGAGAAGCAATCGTTCAGAGCAAGCAACCTCGAGTTATAGGAAAGACGTCTGTGAAAGAGGCTCTCTAGTAACAGTTATTACTTGTATGAGCGCTGGAGGAAATTTTATTCCTACTATTTTCGCCTTTCCCAGGAAAAATCAGAAAGTTGCCTATATTTACGGAATGGTTCAAACATGTTCTAAAGTGCACAAACCTTCACAAAGTGATCCAGTATTACTTATTCTTGATGGCCATTATAGCCATACAAGAAATATTGAATTGATTAACCTTGCCCGCAAAAATAGCGTTACAATAATTTCTTTGCTACCGCATTCCATCCACAAAATGCAACCACTAGACATAGCTTTCAATGGACCATTTAAAATCTATTACAATGAAGAAATCCGAAGATTCTTTAGAGAAACTGGAAGAAAAGTTAATCAATTTGACATCGCAGAGCTTTTTGCCAGGGCATATCAGAAGGTACAGACTAGACAAATTGCGGTTACTGGGTCTAAATGTACGGGAATTGACCCTTTCGACCGGAACATATTTTCTAAAGCGGATTTTTTATATGGCAGTATTGATGATACCATACGTGTGGTTGCAAGTTTTCCAGAAGAACAAGCTGCCAATCTATTTGAAAATACTTCGAGAAGTAGTCATACCGCTCCTTTACCTTCACTTCCTGTTGAACCGAAAGCTGGAACGAGCCGAATAGATTGTTTTCCTTGGGAAATATCTCCTCCACCACCTGCACCGAAACAACGCATAAGCAATCGGACTTCAAAAGCAACTATTTTAACGACATCGCCTTACAAAAAGTCCTCGGAAGAAAGCCAGGCAAAAACAACAAACCGTAAAGGTTTGTAGTAGAAGACTTAGGAATCTACACAGGATATTGATGAAACAGGACAAAAACAACAAAAGAATCCAAAGGTAAATAAAAATGTCAAGAAGGTTAATTCAGCCCCCAAAAAGAAGATATGAGAGTTCCAGTAGTAATACATCATGTAGTACGAAACTTGATGACTCGGACGATGAAATTTTTATGGATGTCCCACATTACCCAAACTTCTTCTATGTTTTATTGAGAGACTAAGTATAGAATTTTGCAATAATGTAAATTAATGCAAAATGTTCAAATGGCGGCGTTGGGTGGGGTCCAAAAACTGCTAAAATTTCACTCCAAGTAAAATAGGGCTCTTGCTATTGGTTTGAAAAAAAAATCAACGGTTTACATAAAATAACACTTTTGGCTTCTATCTAAACCTCAATTTTGGAAAAAATCTTAAAACTAAAAAATGCCATTTTGTCCATAGAAGTGAAATTGACTTGAGAAGCTGTGGTTAAAATTTCATCGTACACTAGTTCAAAAAGAGATAGGGGCAGACCAGCTCCATCTGGGAGCGCCTGAAGCCCGACGCAGTCGCGCGAGTCTACCTGATTCTACAATACAAAGATAGATACAAAGATTGGAGCTTGGATAATTGGAGCAAGAAAATGTTTAGTGATGAGATGAAAATTAATGGGATTAGCTCAGATGGTTTACAGTGGGTGTGGAGAAAACCAGCCGACTCTCTTCAAGAACGTTGCATTCAAAAAGCTGTCAAGTTCTGTGGCGGTAGTGTCATAGACTAGTTAAAAAATTAGGAAAACTACATCTAGTATCAGCTAAAATGAAAGCTGAGGATTACATACTAGTTTGATGGACAGTTTAGAAGTTTTCGGAGTTGGTAAAAATTCAGTAATATTTCAAGAGGAAAATGATCCCGAATATTGTGCCATGTCTGGAGTTTGGTAAAAACAAAAATTATATTCCTTTCCGACAATACCGAGAAATAAAGACGACCTTTGGTTACCGACGCGAGCAGTGCGGGACTCTATAACTGAAGAGGAAATTGAACCTATATTTGATAGTATGCCTCAAAGAATTAAACTAGTGATTTAGACAAAATGCGGCTACACCAAATATTAAGGAAGTGCTAGGTTAGGTTAGGTTAGGTTAAAGTGGCTGTCTAAGAAGGCACACTTAGACTAAGGAGGCCCATTGTGATACCACGTTGAGGCTACAAAAATTTAACAAACCCCATAAAAATACCTAAGAAATAAGAGGGTGAACATGTTATCCCCTGTACACCAAGCCAGTTCCTTGTCTCCAGTGGAACCAGATCACGGGAAGTCAAAATAAATTTGACTGGTGTAGCAGTAGCTACAAATTTAATTTTTAATTAAAATTTCATAAGTTTGATTATATTATTAATTAAATATTTTTATTAAAATCCACTTAAATAATATCCAATCAGACTGAACAGATAAATAACTGTCAAATATATTTTAGTTAACCTGTACTTACACTTCGATAAATTTTGAATAGTGTGAAACACAAACACTTTGAAATATATAATAATCATTTATTCATTGACAATAAAATACTGTACTCTATACAGAGAAAATATTGAACAAACTATCTATGTATTAATTGTAAAATAGGATACAAAAAAATTGTAAATAGATTTTTAGTCTAGCCAGAACAAACAAACTGGAAACAACTAAAATAAAAATAAAAGGTTTTCAGATACAAAAGGAAGTTCTAGGATTTAGGGGTCTGAGCCTACGCCCCATATCAATTAGGAGCTCTATATCACCTAACAACTTCATTGGTGACCCCGAAAATTTTTTTAAAAACAGAAGTAACCCCTACCCAAGGTAAGGTACTTTCTGCTTTTTTAAAAAAAGTAAACAAGGACAAACAACGAAGAATCAACAACCCTCAAAAAAAGTAACAACATTTTAAAATAGAGATACCCCATACCAAAGGTAAGGTATTCTCTCATTTAAAAAAAAAAGAAGACAACGAAGATTTACCAACTCAAGAAACAAATATAATGTAGCAGTAGCTACAAATTTAATTTTCAATTAAAAAGGGAAGGATGTTCACCCTTAACTCGTCGTCGGGAACCATTTTGATCTCCTGATAAATCGAGCCAGGTCTCTGACATCAGTGGAGCCTCATTCGGTTAACTCTTCCTCCGCTCCATACCCCATCTTTTCGCTATAGCTTTCTTACACGAGTACAGCGCTACTGTAGCCTTCCGTACCCTTTCTTGGATGTCAGGCTTCCAAGTAAATTTTCTATCTAGGACTAGACCTAGATACTTAACCTAATTACACAGTTTCAGCCTAACTCCATTTAGTGTAGGGCAATTCATAGGAGGTGTTTTATGCCTCCTAGAGAAGAGTATTAACTCTGTTTTTTTTCGGGTTTATGCCCAGACCACACCCATCACTCCATGATAAAATCTTGGATTGTATTGTAACACTTCAGCCAGTGTGTTGGATGCTTTCCTGAACATATCAGGGCAATATCATCGGCGTAGGCGATAACCTTGTGACCGGACATCTCCAGGTCTGTGAGTAACTCATCCAGAGTTAAGTTCCATAAGAGCGGTGAAAGGATTCCTCCCTGAGGGGTACCTCTAGTTACCACTTTTTGGATATTGGATCCTCCCAAGGAAGTGCTAAGGTTTGTGAAGATAGATTTTAATGTCAAAAAACTTTTGCAATTAGTTTAATTATAAAAATATGTCTTTTTTTAAACAAGTACAAAATACTTGAATTTTTGTTTGTTTTATAAATATATTAGCATAAGGAAAATAATAAAATTAAAATAACTTTTGGATTCAGTAAATGGTAGCTTCAAGAACTTTATGCATGATTTTTTCTATGACCAATCGCATGCCATTGCATAGCTTAGGGACATTTTTAATTGCAAGTTATGTGGTGGTATTCCCGGTAAATCCAGTCAATTCAAGAATTCAACAGGATAATTGACTGCCTCGTCAGTATCGACAACAGAGTGGAACGATTTAACCAACATCTGATTGCCAGGCAATCACTGTTGCATTGTGAAATTAATAGCGTCAACATCGATATCGGTTGCGGCCAAAATAGCTCGTTCACATAGCCTCGCATGTCTAATGTAATTAGCGCGCAAATCTGGGAATATGCTTTCAATCAAATCATCTTTCTTGGCTACCATGTTGCAAAAATTGTCTGGCAATTTTATGCATTGTATATTTCCATGCTATAAAATTTTTCCATTGCCAATGTTGAGCAATTGTTCGGAGAATGACAGTGCCAATGAATCGTTTTGCAGTTGAACACGCGTATTTATGTTAAGGCGTAATGTATTGACATTTCGCCATAGATATGATTGTTTCAAACATTTCGTCCGCATATGTAGCGCGTGGAATGACCGGCAATACCTGTCTAAAACCACCGGACAGCAGCAGTTGAGCGCCACCGAAAAGTCTGGTATTATCGTTGAGATTTTTCATCGTTCGATCAAGAGCTTCAAGTGAATGCATTCATCCCAGATAATATTTCTGCATTTTTGCAAAACTTTAGCCATGCCGGAATGCTTCTTTATGTTGCACATTGCGTCTGGATTTGTGTGAACTCTCAGTGGCAACTTAAGTGCTGAATGTGCAGTCCCTCCATCATCAAGCAAAGTTGCTCAATGCCTGATGAAGCAATTTGCCAACGCAATATGATTTTTGATTGAATGCGCGCAAGTATAGTGAGCTGAGGAATATTTTGCCAGTGCTGCCTGGTGCAGATCCTCATTATTTGCAACAAAAGTGGTCAAAGAGGCCGCATCGAACTGTTGTTCGCGCTGAACATCGCTGTTAAGGATATATATTGCTGGACGGTTGGGCGATGGCATCCGAAATTAATGAGTGGGATATCCGAAATGAGAATGCAAATATCCTCAGTCTTTATTACCGCGTCGTTACATATTTTCGGCGAAAAATCGATATTGGGATCTTGATCAGCGGTCCGAATGTGATGCAGAATGTCGTCGCTCATGGATTCTTTATATTTGTCTCAGAAAACAGAAGCCTGCGACAGAAAACATGTCATCAACAATATGGCGAATCTAATGAAGAGAGGAACTCAGTACTGCATCTGCAAGTGTGAGATCCCAATGATTGTCATCTTCCAGCAAAAGCAATTCCTGATACGCATCGTGGTACGTGTCGTACAAAATATCAACGGTAAACTTAATGAAATTATGAGTTTTTTTATTTTAAAAAATATTGGGCGTGGGAGTAGGTGAAATTTTGTGGTTATATGCTCTGAAAACAATTTAAAAAAAGTAAAAAATAATAAAAAATAAAACAAAAAAATTCCAAGAACCCGATTGCGGCGCCACCTACCGGGTTCAAATGTGAATCTAAACCATCCAGGGACCCACTTAAACACACCCACAACATTTCATCAAAATCGGTCCAGCCATTTTGGAGGAGTTCAGTGACATACACACGTACAGAAGATTTATATATACCGAGTATTTTTTTTAACTGTAGATATCCAAATATAGCCAAAAGATGGCGTCCTATAAAAAAATTTTTATTAAAGTTGGTTTGATTTGGTGGGGGAAGTCTGGCTAAAGAAACCTAACCCCCCTTCCCCCCACTAACCCAAATGTGGCGATGGGGGCAACTTTAAAATTTCAAATGGGAACCCATACTTTTTACTGCAGATTAGGATGCTCTGGACAAAAATAGGAAACTTTTGTCTCAAACATTTTTTTGGAAAAAGTCAATTTTTTGAGATTATGGAAGGATAAAATTTAAAATTTTGAAAATTTAAAGATTTTTTACTCAAAAATGGTTAGGATGTAAAGAAAAAGGTAATCCGTCATCTGAGGGCGTCATCCATATTGGGTTCAGAATGACTTCACGTATCGCATTCTACTCATCAAACCATTTCATTTGATTCCCATGTCAAAGGGGTTGTGAAGAAAAAGGTAATCTGTGATCTTAGGGCACCGGCCATATATGATGTAGGATGACGTCACATAGTTTCATTTGATGCGCATGACAAGGGCAATGTAAAGAAAAAGTTATCTGCCATCTTGAAGTGTTCGCTATATTGGATTTAGAACAATATTAGATAGTCGTCGGTGGATTAAGTGGTAACGTGTCGGCCTATTTATCCGGAGGTCCCAGGTTCGATTCATGGTTGTTTTCTGCTGACAACAGATCGCGATAAAAAGGCTATGGGGGTTGCAAAGAAAATGGCAGTGATTCGGAATCCACTTTAAATTGTAGGTCCACCTGCAGTCGTTGTCTAGAATCGGGGGAAGTTCTTCTCCCGCCCCATGCCCCGCAAGAGGTTACGGGAACTAGAGAATATTGCATTTTCATCGGATCTCCATACGTGTGCAAAATGTTTGCTCAACCGGATATCGAGAAGTGCGTCACTAGATTTCACGGCTTACTAGATTTCACGCACGAAGCTACTAAATAAAAGCTTGAAAAGGGTATTTTCAAGGAAAACAAAAAGTTTTTTTGTGTATCTTAAGACATGTAAACTCTAATTTAGGTTGCAATCCTTGCACTGCAAATCACATTACCGCCATAGAGAGGCTTTTCTATGCTTTTTTTAGGAAAGAAGTAGCAGGAACCGTGCTGACCGCACTCCGGAGGTGTTCCCTGTGTTCCTGTGATGTGACTATACTTGTCACTATCATTTGTTAACATGATTCATCATAGAACTACTTTATCCCCCCCCCCCTTATTTCCCTCAGTCCACTTATCCGCTGATGTTGACGGAAGCTTTCGAGAAATTGATGTTGTTACTGGCGCTACACATTACCTTTCTAATCCGCGTATTTCATGTACTGTACCCTATTTAAAGCGATCACGAGTTAAGTTTTCGCTGCAGGCAAAAACGAATAAAGTATAAATATTTAAATTGTTTTTGCTCGCATTTGTTTTCTATACCACTTTTGCTCTGACCTACAATAACTCCGTTTCTTTTCTGACATTGACGAGATATCTCATTTTTGCGTGAGAAATAGTGTATTATTTATGCTTTAGCTCGCAATTATTTTTGACTCACCTCTGCTCTCAACGTGTCATAATAAAACTTTTTTATATAAATTTTTTTCATCATATTATTTGATTTGATAATTATTTTGTAAAAGACTTGCATAATTTAGTGCAAAAATTTAAACTTCATTTTTATTGCAAAATGTTTATCATTGTAGTCCCAAAAAAATCTTTTGAGTCCACTAACCGATGACTCCAGTGCCCGGGTATCTTTACCTGTACCTGGGTAAAATTTATGGGGGCAATCTCATAAGTAGCCGGGAAAGATTGCCCTCATAATACATAATAATATATAAAACTACCTGAACGTTTCAGCTCACGGGATCATAACAAAGAACGATTAAATACTTTTGTTGTATTTGTTATTTGGTTTGTTTGATTTGCACTGACTTCAAATCATAATAGATATAAAATTAAAAATTATTTTATGCTTTTTAGCACTTTATGTAAGGTCGGGTCAACTTTTTTTAAAAAACTATTTTTGGACTTACAAATTCGCTAGCAGTATTTATGAAGTTTATGACCAAAGTTATTCAGCCGATCGACATGGATGATATTCTAATTTCGTCTACACCGATCAAAAAAACTGAGTATATGAAACAATTTCTAACTGAAATAAAAAAGGCGGGATTAACATTTAATATAGCTAAATGCATTTTGTCTCAACGACAGATCCAGTTCTTAGGATATGAGATCTCGGAAGAAGCTATTAAACCCGAAAAAGGGAAAATAAAAGTAGTAAGAGAATACAAACGACTTGAACATTCCCGAGAAGTAAAACAATTTTTGAGTTTAACAGAATACTTTCGGAGGTTTATTAAAACGTTCTCCTATATCGCACGACCGCTGAAAATGCTTCTTAGAAAGGATACCGAATTCATTTGAAACGAGCAGACTCAAACTGCATTTCTACGTTTGAAAGAGTTACTGAGTCAGCGAACTGTTTTGAAAATAAAAATCAAAACAAATCGCTTGTAAACTCGAGCAACATAAGAAATATAAAAATTTCTTAACACGATCGGCGTTTCTTACGAAGAAAAGTTAAGCTCCTTTGGCTCCTTCTCAACAGCAGTACCAAAGGGTTACGTTGCTCGAGTTTACGAGCAGTTTGTTTTGATTTTTAACCGACTTCAAAAAAGGAGGAGGTTCTCAATTCGACTGTATGTTTTTTGTTATGTTTGTTACGCGATCATTCCGCCAATTATGAATTGATTTTGATGATTCGTTTTTTGTTTGGTAAAGTATGTTCACCGATTGGTACCAAAAACAAAACATTTTTGGTGGGGTGGGGTGGGTGGTGGGAATGAAACCTAACCTTGTAACGCGTGGAACAAATTTGGATGGTTCTTTTTTTGTTGTACAGAGGATGATCCCCCATTGCTAATAGGAGAAAAAAATGTGGCCTACGGTAGGGGGAGGGGAGGGGTAGTCTAGCTTCGTAACGCGTGGCCCGATTTGAATGGTTCCTTTGCTGTTATATAGAGTATGATCCCCCATTGCTTATAGGAGGATAATTTGGTTTTATGGTGTGGGAGGGGGAAGGGGAGGGGAGGGGTAGTCTAATTTCGTAACGCTTGGATCAATTTCGATGATTCTTTGTATGTTGGGTAGAGTATGTGTCCCGATTGATACCGCGAGAAAAAAATTGTGGGGTGATGGGGGGGGGGGGGGCTACGGGGTTGAACCTAACTTTTTAACGTGTGGACCGATTTAGATGGTTCTTTTTGTGTTGTACAGAGTAGAAGACACTAAAAGGTGAAAAATAAAATAGTTTTTAAAAAAAAATTTTACCGACTTCACAAAAAATACTACCTAACCATAATTAAAAATAATTCATAAAACTACCTGAACGTTTCACCTCACGGGATCATCAAGTACTTACTTTTGTTGTAGTTGTTTGGTTTGTTTAATTTGCACCGACTTCCAAATCTCGCAATAGATATAAAATTAAAAATTATTTTATGCTTTTTTGTGCTTTTTGTGAAGTCGGTAAAATTTTTTTTAAAAAACTATTTTATTATTTTGAAAATTCACTCGGGTCATGTGAATATTTGCTACACATTTGGTACATTTTGTGAAGACCTGTTTTGGCTTTGTATGATTAAAAAAAAAAAATTAAGTCCACACAGATACGTTCTTATGGAATTTTTGGAATACTGCTGCGGGAAAGCTGTGGAGATTTGCGACCTTTATCATACTTTAGCCGCGCCACAACATCAGCAGGGTCCACAGCTATGAACTGAAGCATTTTAAGCACTACCTGCTACATCGAAAATTGAAGGTGGTCACCAATTGCAACTCCCTTCAACAAACACAAGAAAGAAAACCTAATCCCAAGAATAGCTAGGTGGTTAATGAAGATATCTGAATTCGATTTCGATTTACTTTTTTGAGCCTGCCAGTAAACTTCACCATACGAATATTTCATTAAAGATGGATAAACCAACTGCCCAGAGGTTATATACCTAAGTAGACTCCATCGGAAACTATATCCTTTCAAAATGTCGTATATCAACGAAAAACATTACAGAGACTTTATAACCAAATCAGTCAATATCTCCATTTTAAATAAACTGTTGTATATTTTTTGTCAAAAAATCAAAGCACAAGGACTAACACTTTCTATATCTGATTAGTTGGCATCACGTTGATTCAAAAGCTACTGTAGGAAGTTTCATGAAATTTGAAATTCGACTTTCCTTTACATGTTGGCTTCAACATTCAAATGCTTTTAACTCAAACCCGAAATTATTGGAGATACCATATTTGTGCACTTAACGATCGATGTATATTATTTTGATAGTGTAACTATAGTAGTTGCCTTGAGGAATGAAAATCAGTATGTAAAAGTACCTACTCTATTCATTAACTGTCTCAATGATGTTTAAGAACATGTTATTCTCTTATAAATTATACTGATGTGGTTTATTTTAAGATGATAAGCAATGGCAGGTTTAGAACATCTTATATAACAAAACAGGTTTTAACCAATCTAACATACTATTGAAAAAATATGCCTTTTTACTAAATTTTGTCTTTACAATCGTACAACGTACAAAAAACGCCTATTTATTGATAAAGAATTATAGCACAATTTCTTATTTAATATTTAAAATAAATTCTTGACGTTCAATTATTATTAAATTATTCTAACCAGAGTGCATTTAATTAAAGTTCATATTATTTGAAAGCTTTAACCTTCACCAAGTATGCGTGTTTCACTAAAAATTGAATTCACTTACGAGTAAAGTGAGTCATGTGTCTAGTTACCATCGCTGAAAATTAAATACTTTAGGAAAATTGTGGTATTTACTCCACTTTTAAAACTGAAGTAACTTTTTCACGGCATATTAACTTGCAAACAGCTTGCATTATGTGCAGCAAAGTGAAAACAATTCAGAAAATTGTCAGGTACATTCCACCACTTGGCAGCATTAGATGCATTAGATGTGCCTCTTTTGCACAAAATTATACCTTAGGTGATTATTTGCGTAAACTGTTTGATATTAAAACTTTGTAAGTAAATGTTTCATAATTGTTTTATAATAATTGTGTGTATTCTTTCCAATGTCAACGCACTGAAAGAGCAAACAATATATAAGCAGCCATTTCAGAAAACTGAATAGGGATTATATGACCAAAGACAAAATGTAACCTAACATAGAGAATAAATGTATTATTATTAATTCGATGTTGAGTTCAATTTCAATTTATTTTTCGGTAATTGTACATAAGAATCAGTAAATCATAGTACTAAAAATTATGGCAAAAATCAATTTATAAAACTTATAAAAGGAAGAGTTATGTAGAGGACTAGTACCATAATTAGTTAAATTTTATTTCATATTGAATTATATAATAATTAAGATAAATTTTGTACAATACTTGCTTTCGTACAATACTAACTAGGAGGGTTTTCAAAATTTTCTGAACTTCTTGATTAGGAAAAATGTGACTGAAATACTAAAAAAATAACCTGAAATGTATATGACCATATTTTTTAATTGCATAATATGAGCCGGTCATTTTGAAAGTGGTTTAAGTCACATTTTTCAATTTTAGTAAAAATCGAAATGTTTGTGAAATGTTAGTCTCAAAATAACCCCCCCCCCCCCCCCCCCCCAAGCGGAACAAATTCTGCGCACGGGCCTGTAGGATAGCATTGTAGGACTTGAATAAATCTAAAAATACAAAGAACATCTAATGCTTAAGCCTTGGCAGGAAAGGAATTAAGGATGATGGAAATGGGTTAGGAGGTTGAGTGAAGGAGGTGTCGATGTACGCCTCGTTTGAAAGTTTCAGACTCATAAGACGAGACGGAAAAACAGAAGATGGTAGACTGTTCCACATTCGTTTTGTTCTGCTTAGAAAAGATTCCCGAAATTTGACGGTACGTCCAAATTTGACCTGGAGATTATAGGGGTGGGAGTGAGAGAGATTGAGGGATCGCTAATAAGTTTAATAGCCTTACGCTGGACTTTGTCTAACGCGGACAGTGCGGTGTGTACGGCCCCTGCCCAAATATGGGAATTATATTCAAGTTTAGGCCTAATGTGGGACTTGTGGATCAGCGCTAAGTTGCCGATTGACTTCTGTAGCATTTCCACGTGAATTCGTCACACAATCAAATGAGTACGCGAAATCAAGGGTGCTGTCGTCGGCGAAACTATGAATAGGATTGAGAGAAAGGGATAAGAGACCGAATTTGGGTTTGAAAATTGTAATTCCGTATCCACAACATTACAGCAAATTATCTCTCAGCATTGATGCATACGATGCAGTTGATTTGCATCAAGTAGTAACTGAAGGTTTTCAAACCATAAGCGTTTTTCTCAAAAAAGTTAACAGGGATACAACAGAGATACATGACTGAGAATTGCTCGGCTTGTACTCACCCATTACACTTCAGATTCATGCTATGGGGAAGAACTTCTCGTATTTACACTGACCACAAACCTTTAATTTACACATTTAAACAACATTTCTAAAAATCTTCTCCGTGTCAGATAAGATACCTTGATTTTATAAGCCAGTTTACCACAGACATAAGGCACATCTCAGGAAATCGAAATATTCCGCCGAATTCGTTTCACGAATCATCCAAATAATAAAGTCGATTACGACAAAATCGCGGAAGATCCAAAGGCAGATGATAGGCTGAAACGTTTAGGTAATTTTATAAAGTACCTTCGATTGTGGTTGGATAGTTGTTTTGTTTGTTTAATTTTCACCCACTTCAAAATGTTGAAATAGGTATAAAATTAAAAATTATTTTATGCTTTTTAGGAATATGCTCTATCCAACAAAAAAAGAACCATCAAAATCGGTCCACGCACAATTAAAAATTATTTTATACTTTTTACCGTTTTTTGCGAAGTCCGTTCAACACTTTTTTAAGAACTATTTTATTTTTTACAACAAAGCAATTTCAAAAGTTGCAGAGGTAGTGCACTTTAAAGAATGGAACCAGAATTTTTCAAATCCGGAAACATGCTATGAAATTAGTCACGGTCACCCTTTCATACCCTGGAAAATTGTTATCATTTATCAATCAAGAAATGTATTCTGTACAACAGAATTAAAATCATCAAAATCGGTCTGTGTTTAATGACCGCAAGCCACAATTTTTGTCAGACTACAAATAGATACTCTTTGGATTCAGAATCATGTAAATCAGGCCACGCGTTACAAAGTTAGGTTAACCCTCCCCCCACCTCAACCTTAGATCACTTACTGTATAAAACAAACCATCCAAATAGGTATGTGCATCAAGAAATTGAGTAACGGCCCCTCCGCACACCACCCGCCCGCTCGTGGTGCCAGTGGGCCAACATTCTACACAACAAAATAAATTTATTTTCATATTAGCATTGGGGTATTATGCTCTACAAAATATAAAAATAATCATCTAAATCGGCCAACACGATAAGAAATTTATATCCAACCCTTCCCCTACTACAACCCCACCGTTTAAAATTGTATCGAGGTACCAATACTCGAAAGAATCATTCAAATCGGTTCACGAGCTACGAAGTTACACCACCCTCCACCCCACCGCACCCTAGGGCCATTTTTTTGTCATTGGGGGATCATGGGGATCATACTCTATACACACAAAAAAGAATTATCTAAATCGGTCCACTCAATACGAAGTTAAGTTTTACCCCTTTCCCCAACCCCACCCCATCAAACAATTCTTTGACATGGTACTTATCGGAGAATATGCTCTACCCGACAAAGAACGAATCATCCAAATCGGTTCACGAGTTACGAAGTTACACCACCCTCCTCCCCACTCTACCCTCCTCCCAACCCCACCCTAGGGCCATTTTTGTTTGGGGAACATAGCCGATGAGGGGGTAGATGATTGCAAGTAGAATTAGTTTTATGAATAATGTCAAGTCCCACGGAATTAGAATTGATAGAGAAAACAGCAAAGAATACCTCCTCGGTAACTGATGTGAGGGAAATATTCCTGCTTGATTCCAAATTAGAATCATAACTAGTTAAAACCGAGAAGGAGCCGACATTCATAGATACCTCTGAGAATAAAATCCCAGAGTTCCGGTAGTGCACTATGTTTAAGTAGCTACTGAAAAGATTTACCATGGCTGCCTTGGATCCTCCTGCTTCCCCTGTCGACCCTGATTCCCCCGTTGCCCCTTCTTCCCTTGTCGACCCTGCCTTTGATTCGGTTGTGCTTGAACATCCATCCGGCGGTGGCTCGACTGGCCCTCATGATGCTCGCAACGTTGCACCAAAACGGTCTCGCACTGCCCGTAGACTTGTCCACCGTCCGCATGCTCATGTTGCCCCCACCCCGTTCACATGTACTACTTCTACTCCCCCATCCCCCTCAGCATGTAAATATATCTCCCGGGACCTCTCAGTCTAATTATCACCCATCGCTAGGCACACTTCCGTTGAGATCTATTAATGTGTCTCGAAATGAGGGTTTCACTCTGAGGATTGCGCAACCACCTAGGTCCTTTTTTGTTTTCCCGACTTCGTCCATCGACTTCTGTTGACGACGTTAATGGCTACGTGAGGGAGAGGAGTGGTGTTGATGACTCTGCACTCCTCCGTTGTCAATTTCTAAGATCTCGTCATTCTCAAGGACTCATGTCGTCTTTTAAATTGGCATCATCCCCAGAACTTGTTGAGATAATGTCTGCCCCTGATTTGTGGACCTAGAATGTCATTGCACATGAGTTTGTGCCCCGTCGTAGGATCAGAATAGAACCGTTTTTAGTAACCAAAAAAACTAAGAACAGGGATAGCGTTCTTAGTTTTTTTTGGTTACTAAAAGTGGTTCTATTCTGATCCTACTACTACCGAAATGTAAGGGGATTAAGAAGAACAAGCCAGTTATGTCAGGCTTCTTTTGCCTGTTGTTACGACGTCATCGCTCTGACCGAAACCTGGTTTCATAGCGGTTTTAATGATGCAGAAATTCTTGACGAGTCTTATCACATTTTTCGTAAGGATAGATACTGTCACTCCATGGATCGTGATGGCGGCGTGTTGGTTGGATGCAAATTGCATTTGGATTGCGGCTTGGTTGATATACCTGCCTTTTCCGACACGCTCACAATCGAGCTCTTAAGATATCTTTGGAGAAGATGCAGATATTCCTGCTATGTTGTTATATCTCTTCAATTACAAAGATGCTGATGCAGATAGTCGAAGTCGAACTCAGAGGAAATCATCCTTCTTGGTGACTTTAACTTACCCAGCGTTCAATGGGTATTAAACGCTGATGACGATGACTACCTTCCCTTAAAATGTCTTACTGCTCAAGACTCCCATTTACTCTATGGAAAGACAGTTAGTCTTATCTTTTCTTCTGATTCGAGTAACACTATAGTCGAACCGACATATGGTAACTTATCCGCTATCGACATCCGCCCATTTTTATCTCTTTTTGCTACGAAAGTTTTAATATTGCTGACCCCAACGTAGATCAGTACGTTGTTGATTTTAAAAGGGCGGACTTTTCTGATCTTTCAAGCAGGATCCTCTCGATCGATTTCCCATCCCTTTTTTATGATACCGACATCAACGATTGTGTTTCCGTGTTTTATGATAGGATTTATGATCTGTTTAATTCGTGTGTACCACTCAAACGGTCGAGATCATCCTTTCATTCTCCCCCGTGGTATACTAGGGTAATACGGAGCCTTAAGAATAAAAAGAATAGATTATGGAAAACCTACTTACGCTGTAGAAGCACGTCAGCTTATTGTGATTTCGTTCGTTCGACAGATTTTTAGCGTTATCATCATCCTTATACAGGGAATACCTTGATAATGTTCGCAATAACTTGCATAATGATCCTCGTACCTTTTTTAAATTTGTAAATATGAAGAAGAAAACTGATAATTATCCATCTACAATGTGGTAAAATGGATGCTCTAGTTGTAGCGCGCCCGATTAGGCCGATAACTTTGCTTTGTTGTTTGAGGGCGCCTTTTCATCAGACAATTTTGTATCTTCCCTTGGAAGAGCTTCGCTGCCTCTATTGCTTCTTCCGTTATATCTCGAGTTATTAGCATGGATGGTATCGAGGAACTTAAACTGGACTTTTCTTCTGGTCCTGATGGTGTTCCACCTGCATTCTTTAGATCCTGTTCTGATGCATTACTCACTCCACTGAAACTCATCTTCAACAAATCTCTTCAGGCCGGTAGATTTCCTACGTAATGGAAGAGCTACTTTATAATTCCTGTTTATACAAAGTTTATAAAAACTTAATATCAAATTATAGGCCAATCGCGAAGCTTTCATGCATACCCAAGTGGTTCGAATTTGTTATATTTATATTCACAGCTTGTTGGGCAGTGTAAGGGGTTAATCTCATCTAATCAACATGGCTTTCTGCCTGGTAGATCGACGACAACAAACCTGCTTGAATTTACATCCCACATTATCTCTGCCTTCCAAAAAGGTCTCCAGACTGACTGCGTCTACACCGACTTTAGCAAGGCATTTGATAAGCTCTGTCACTCTGTGATTATGCTTAAACTTGAAAGGTTGGGTTTTCCGCCTTTATTGCTCGACTGGATGTGCTCTTACTTAAAAGATAGGACATACCGAGTATCTTTCCGTAATAATTTATCCAGAGTCGTTAGGGCTTCATCTGGCGTACCGCAGGGTAGCCATCTGGTGCCGCTTTTGTTTGTTTCGCCATTGACGACATTGTCCCTCTGATTAAGCACTCTAAAGCTTTAATCGGCGCAGACGAAATGAAGATCTTCTCATGCGTTAGAAACAGTTATAATTCTTCCTGCATTCAGGACGATTTAAATACATTCAAGAAGTGGTGTGGATCTAATGGCCTACAGCTTAACTTGAATAAATGTGAGGTTGTGTCATTCTCTAGGAACCAAAATCAACTCGTTTTTGATTAAACCTTTGCGGAAAATAATATCTGTCGCGTGCAGTCTGTTACTGAACTTGGTCTGAAGCTTCTTCTTCTCTATGGTTAGGCCAATCCTAGAGTATGCATCTCAGGTTTGGTCTCCCTGTTATGCTGTTCATTCAAGACGTATTGAGTCGGTGCAGCGGACCTTTGTTAGGTTCGCACTACGAAACCTTCCGTGAAATGATCCACTCAGGCTTCCTTCTATGTGGATCGCCTTCGATTGCTTAATATGCACTCGTTGAAAGAACGACGTAGAGTTACTGACCTAGTCTTTATTCACCAGCTTTTGAACTCGAACATAGATTCTTGCACTCTCGCAGATGTGGTTTCTTACAGGCACACTCGTATAGCTTAAAGAGATTGTCTTTACTGCATGTTGTTCAATCTTGGTCTAACTATGGTAGGCAAGAGCCTATAAATCGACTGTGTAGAGCCGTGAATATGTGCCCTGTTTTTTACCTGACTCTTTCTAAGGATTTGCTGAAGCGTTCTTTGTTGTCCGTGCACCCCTGATTGTTGTGTGTTGGCGTGTTTTAGTTTTTGTTTATTAATACTTTTTTTTCTTGTTTGTATGTTGGTGTGGGAGCCTCATTCGCCTCAATATATTGGAAGAGATCCGGCAGGGTCGAGGAAGTTGGGGCGAAGTGCGTAGAAATGCAAATATTTACATGCTGAATGCCACTTGAAACAATAATGACAACGACGAAGCACGTTTACGTTAAAATCACTCACTAAAATTATTTAGTTTGGAGACAGCCTCATCAAAAGGACGAAAGCTTATATATTAAGCTTTCTTTGCATACAATACGAACTTTGTACCTATTTCTTAAAAAAGTCTAACATAGATCAAAAAACTCACTCTACAGGGTAGTTCAGAAGTGACTTTATCACGTAACAATTTAATAACTTTGTTACTTTTCAAAAAAACTTATTCAGTTTTTCATAAAACTGAAATGCATTGTTTCGAAATTTATATATTACCTATTTTCGGAGCGCGCATCACTTTACGCAGGACAAAATTCAATTGCCCTTCACATTCACCAGGCTTAACGACTGTAGAATTTAATCTTAAAGGTAGGGTATACGCCAACTAGAATAATTTTTTTGAAAAGTAAGAAAACTATTAAATGGTAAGGTAACTTCTAAACCACCCTGTACGATCATATTCAAAAATCAAACCAGGTAAACAAAATCTTTTTGCACTTTAAAACACAAAAACTTTAAAGCATTATAACTTATCTCTCTACTTCCCGTAACTCCTTGTATGGTGAGGACAGAGATTGGAGGTGATCCTACAATCAAAGTTAAAATTCTCAGCTACCGACATAACTCGACAAACCCCAATTTTTAGATGGGTGTTCGCCATCGGGATTCCAACCTACGACCCTACTGTATAAAGCCAACACGTTATCCCGTACTCCACCGACGACTGGTTATTTATTCTCTAAACTTATGCTGCAAATCTTGCCTGTCCATTAATGAATACTCTATACATTCTAAAATTACCCAATGGGCTCTTTCAATTCTGCATTCATTCTCCAAAGTACTATATTAGCCAATCACAATTTGCCAGTCTTCAATCGGCAACAGTAGTCTTACTACTCTCATCCAAAATACCACTCCGCAACGCGCACACAGCCTGAAGATTCAGGAACCTATGGACGGACCACAAAAGTTCTAAAAAGTCTTTGAAATTTGATATACTACGCGGTGCCTGGTAAATCATCAGTGACTCTTGTTGGCCTGGACCCTACTGCTTGGGTCGTTCGTTTGAACCACACGGACAGTGAGCTTCACCGGCAGCACAATACATTGAAAGTCCAGTGGTGAGTAGGTTAAGTTAGGTTAGAGTGGTACATTATCAGGTACACTTAGGCCGTGATGAGCCATTTTAGTATCATATTCGGGCTAGAATCCTATCCCCATGAATAGGTGCCTAAAACCGTTCGGAGCACCTCTACAACTATCCAAATCCCTGATATCAGCAGATCACAGTTCCCGAAAGAAGGGAAGCCGTGATATCGGCTTCTGCGTTTGGCTAGAGGAGATGAGGACAATTCCCTCTTCTTCCTTATCTTGGTAACTACTACAAAAGTCAGTTGAGGGCAAACCGAGTGTGTTAACGTGTATATCTATGACCTATAGTGATAGTCACGACGTTGCTAATGATATTTCACTTAAGCGAGATAAGCTCTTTTGACCGCTTTATGTGGAAGGTCCGCAAAATTTGCCAAGTGATTAATTATTAG
The DNA here is from genome assembly GCA_964036015.1 of Leptarthrus brevirostris. Taxonomy (NCBI): domain Eukaryota; kingdom Metazoa; phylum Arthropoda; class Insecta; order Diptera; family Asilidae; genus Leptarthrus; species Leptarthrus brevirostris. The sequence goes on from OZ038372.1 coordinate 39,774,561, forward strand.
GCATTGCAATTCTGATCAACGTTCTAATAATGCCTATTTTGCATGTGGTTAGAGGCTTTTGAGTGGCGCCGATTCTAACTAGCTAGTCGGCTTTACATTCATCCGGAACGTCAATAGGCCCCGGCAACCGTGTTAGTTATACGTTAAAGCAGTTTTGATAATGTGTTGGTTTCAAACCACACCGGTGGCGATCCATGGTTGTTTTCTGGTGACAATAGATTACCATAAAAAGGCGATAATGTCGGTGTAATCGTTGTCTCGAATCGGATGAAGTTCTTCTGCCGCACCCGCCCCATGATAGCCATGATTTCGGCTTGGAAAACATTGATGTTGTGTGACAAATGGAAAGAAATATGTTGGTCAAGGTGTTCCGAATAGACACCTCCATCCACTTTACATTCTAACTTAGAGTCGTCATTGTAAAGATGTACTGACTCTCCCCGCGTGTGAGTGTGTGTGTGTGGTAGGATAAAGGAATTAAACGTGGCGTTGTATACTTCCAACCAGAATTTGGGAGTGGCCGTAGCCGGTACGAGTCCAAGTCTGGACTGAATTAAGACTAACGGGTATTGAAGATGCGACTACTTTTAAACATAGGATCTGTGAGCATGATAGGTAACTCTTCTACGTCTGATGTTTTTAAACGAACAAACGTACACTCAATATCAAGGAAAGATGCTAGGGTGAATCCCATATAGTTGGTTTATATTTTTATCTTGCCCATCAGTTCAGGCCAGGCTGTCTCATGGATTTACCGTTGTTATATGCATGTAGAGAGAGGGAGACAGCTTAGATGGCTCAACTGTTTCTTTGATGTGAATAACTCTCACCAAGGTTTTAAGAAGAAAGCGGGAGAGATTTATTTTCTTAAAGTTCCTAGGTTTACTGTGCGAGGTTCTTCCTAATTTGGAAATAAAAAACATTTTGACGGCTTGGAATGTGGACTTTCAGCGATCCTAGAAACACCTTGAAAGATGTCTGAAATTTATCAAGAAATATACTGTGCTGGCTCGGTGATTTGAAAGGTTTGAAGTTTTTAATAACCCATTGGGCCTTGTAAAGTAATGTTGCTGATCTGGAATCCATATGCAATCATTGTCGTCGAATCGGGAAAATTCTTCACCCTTCCGATGTTCAACAAAGGTAAATAAGCTAGATTTTCCCATGTGAGCGTGTGTAGTTGTCGTGGTGAATTCCTGTCCTGTGTTGACCATAACAGAAACTACAGATGCAGTAATTTGCTTTGTATATACATATGTTTCATATTGTCAGGCAAAGCGTTTCTCATAAGACACCCTCTTCGCGCTCTATTTGCTTTTGACACTGGTATGAAAGACCTGTGTCCTTCAAAGACCGGGTAACATGAGTACCTCCGGTTACCAGTACTGCTTCATAAAGAAGAAAATGCATTAATTATATTTGATGCAGTCATTTAATTATCGACTTTAGCAAATATATCATCTTTCCTCCATCAAGAAGAGTTTCAAAATTTCTTTTAACGATTTGTCCCACCGTCAGTGTTCCATTTCAAAGTGAGTTAACAAAACAAACCGTTGTCCACCTATAACCGCAATAGGTTACAATGTGTACATCTACGCCTTAAAAACCTCTTTTGAAATAATTTAGGAAATCTTTTAACGGCCCAATAATGAAAAGTAGTGAATATGCAGAAGTTTATTACTACATATTTTGATTTATTCTGTTGCAGTTAAATCAGAAATTTATCTTAATTCCCTCAAAGCATAAGGGAACTCTGAATAGACTCTCACTTTTGACACGGCGTAACGATTGGAACTCTCGTTTCAATTATTAATAAGATCAGGCGTTAATGTAATTAAAATATAATAATAAATATCTACCTCCATCTATGTAGAATAGATGACATATGTATAGTTATTTCTATAGCATTCCTTTGAAAATTCAAAATTCAAACTTCAGATTGCACACCGTTTTGGTCAACCTTAAATCGCGATGCCTTATATCATGGCGTGAGTTACTGCTTCATTAAATTTTCAAAAGGCATTTGCCGGTATGCTACCAATGCAATTTTCGAATGGGTGCTCCACTCCGGAAAGTCTATGATGAAACCGCATTTTCTAAACTTGTCTTGTTGCACGGCTAAATGAAAAACTAGTTTCCTCCGGCCGGTTTTTGAACGTTCACAATGCAAAGCTCACGACCCGGCAATTACTGGGCCACCAGTAATACAGAAGTCAGACCAAGTGGTGCTTTTAGTGCCCAATACAAAGTAAAAGTCTCCCGCATTTTAATAGATCAGGAAAGTTGTTCCTGTACCTACAAGTGTTTCGGTTTAGTAGTTTTTAATGGCATTAATTGTGATAACATTAAAGTGGGATTACGGACGATATGCGATTACGCCACGCAATTTAACCCTTTGCGGCAAAAGATTTATGTTTGCTCTCCGAAAGGTTAGACTCATTGCTTTCGGTAATGGAAGGTCTACGTAAAACGGGAATGAGAGAAACATGTAATAAATTTCAATAATTATAGCATTATTTCAACAGAAATGTAAGAATAAAATGAAATGTATGAGATACATATCACTCTGTTAACGACCGCACATTTTATAGTAGCATTTTTATGACTATTAATGACATTTAAGAAAACTCAAACTTTTATGTGCACTCTTTCACGCAGTCACTCTTGTATTTAAAGTCAATTTGACACAGATATAATTAGAATTACTTTTTCTAAAGAAACTTTTCAATAATAATCATAATTGACGTAATTGGGCCGTAAATTTAGCCACTCCTGTGCAATTAAATCGGAACTATTGAGGAAATAATTGAAAATTAGGAAAAGGATATTGATAAATTATGCATCATTTAAATTTAGCCCTCTGATTGGGAGTAATATAAGATATACTTATGTAATATAAAACGTATTTATGCAATAATCTAATAAGAGACTGTGAGGGGACAAAAACGGATCCGCTCTTATGTGGCCGGTTTCAGCTAATCCCGGGAGAGGTGCTTTCAGTGAGTAAGTATCTCATGCCATCGGAGAGCACGATCTGTCCGGTATCTTTCGGAAGATTTTCACGCTCCAGTTAAAAAAAATGTTAAAGTCCAATTAGATCTGAATTTAGATTGAATTTATACATTGAAACTTATTAGGTCAGCTGATACTGGTATTTTTGGACTCAACACTAAGGTTTCGATTGCATGGAGTAATCAGCTCAGCGTATTTCAAGATGAAATTAATACCATCGAAACTTGTGCCCTTATCAACGTCAAAAAAAGAATGAGAGAGGCTCTGATAGCCAAGCAGCCTGTAGACTCCATCCTCGCAGTGTTTTTGCTCCAGGCTTACGAAGGAATGCTTCGACACCATCTAACAACTGACGCTTTGTTGGATATCTGGTCAGTCGGGTTTCGAGGAAAACGAGAAAACTGGCCAAGAATGGAGGAATAGCTCAACATCTCGGTGCCAAGGTCCCAAGCCTTTTTACGGCCTTAGTTGGCCGTCGGCAGGAGCTGTGATTGAGGACTGGGCTAGGGGTCAGCAGCTGCTATACTGAAGAAATGTCCCCGGGCTTACCCAGGTTAAAGCACTTGTTAGACCCTCTACTGTAAGGCAGATCTAAGGTTGCTCTTAGGCTATCTGTTTGGCAAATATGGGCTGAGATATCATCTGCACCGGATAAGTCTGTCCAGTGAGACGGAGTGTCGGCTCTGTCTGGAGGACGATGAAACCGAAATGCATATTATGTTCTTTTCTTCAGCCTAGGCATGGCAGAGAAGAAGGATCTTCAGCTCATGTTAAATTCTCCACTGTTAAAGACCTCATTGCATATCTTAGGGTGGCTGAGCGTCTTTTACAGTAGTACGGGTACTTCAAGTTCGCAGTTCCCACCATATAGGTAGCCCAATATAATAATAGTAATAATATTATTATTTAGTCAACTTTAATTTTACGGTTTACTATAACAATAATAAAAAATTTCTGTGGTGGATCTTCTGAAGAAATGATAGTGACGAATATAGTTTTGTTTTTCGGATTTTGAAAATGCTTGGGGTGCGGTCAACAGGACTCAAACTACTACTTTCCTAAAAAAAAGCACGGAAAAGTGCCTCGGTGGTCAGAAGTTCAAATTTTGTTTTTCATCAAAAGTGTATACGTTTAATATTTTGAATTAAGTACTTTCACTACCTTTTCAAACATTCATTAAAAAAAATAGCACAACACCAAGATCTTTAGCAATGTCGAGTCTGGTTAATAAACTACCGTTTATGGTGAATTCAAAATGCAGAGGATTCCTTTTGCGAGAGAACAACATTGTAGTACATTTGTCAACATTATAGGAAGAAAATTAACAGAACACCAATTATAAAAGTCGTGAGAGAGTACGAACAATTTTGGCATCGTTAGCATATCAAAGTAATCTCGAAATATTGAAGATCATAAATGCATCATTGATGTAAATTAAGAAAAGTAATGGTCCTAGATGGCAGCCCTGTGGTACATACGTTTAAAATTTCAATACAAAACACAAAAAGTTAAAGTACAAAGTTGAAGAATTCTAACATTCATGTATTTCAAGAAACCATGCTAGAAAGAGCACAGGATAGGCTAGCAATTAAAATGGGGAACGCTGATGTCAAAGCCTCTAAAACAAGTTAAGCAATTGGCCTATAATTTGATATATCACGTTTGCTACCTTTTTTGTGTAAAGGAAACGAGAAATTAAATAAATAACAAAGAATATGAATAAGAGATGCACTAAAATTTTTAAGAAGACATGGAGGAAGAATGCCACCAGAACGGCTCGCAAAGCTATTAGCCAATTTGAGGTGAGCAACAAAATAGTAGCTTCGTTAATCACAAGGCCTTTGGATGCTAATATTAGTATCACAGTCTTCATTTAAAACGCACGCCTACCAAATTCACCAAAGAGGTAGCCGTCAATAGTTCACTACTCACAAACTCACCAAGAAAAGTAGTGGAACGGTACGGTACGGTACTATTACGCTTGGAATTAACAAATCTTCAAATAAAGTCATCGGAGGAGTAAGTGAGAACGGTTTGTCCTTCCATCCGGAGGTCCCAGCTTCGAACGGCACCGGCGGCGATCCATGGTTGTTTTCTGCTGATAACAGATAACGATAAAAGGGCTATTGGGGGTTGCAGAGTAATATCGGTGTTTCAGAATCCACTTTAAATTGTAGGTCTACGTGCAATCTTTGTCTCGAATCGGATGAAGTTCTTCTCTAACACCATGCCCCAAGAGGTTACGGGAACCAAAAATAGGCTTTTATCCAAAATAAAAGAGACTTGTAGTAATTCAAACCTGAATTTTATCTATGATTGATCAGCAAAGTACACTGGAGAACGATTAGTAACCGGGGCACAATGAATAGTCGGGACGCAATGACAAGACTGGGCACAACGTTGAAATGGTTGTAAATTTAATGGTAGTGAGGCTATTGGTCTGAAAACGTATAGTGTAGTTAGGGTATGAAAACTTGAATTCTTGCTTTTAGTTTATTTTACTTGGTATAGTTTATACCAATTTTTTTTAATAAAATTAGTGATAAGTGAAATAGGTGTGTGTGCGAAAATAGAAGTCCTTTCTTCCGTTTCGTTCTCATATAAAGCGTATCCCTTTACGCCAATCATGTTGAGAAATTCATAATATTTCCCACTCCGCTTGAGTTTGGAACTATTTATTTTGAATTTTTCCGTAATAAAACAGCTTCTTTAAAATAATTTTTCTATGTAGGCAGATCCAGCAAAATGCAGTTGTTCAAATGAGCAGGGCCGGACACAACAGAGGTTGGAGCTACCAAAGCTCCACCCACTTCTATGGATCAGGATATTACAAGCCCATCAAGCTATGGGAATGGTATAGCCCAAGAAAACGGCAGCAGAGGTATACAAAAAGCCTCTTGCCAAAAATATGATTGACGGAAGAAAACGAAAAACCGCTTTCAAAACCCTCGAAAAGCATATTCAAAGATTGGAGGACATCGGCAGAAACCGAAAGCGACCAAATATCCCAACAAGGTCGACCTGCATGCAAACGGGGCAACTGATGTGCTTAGCAGGAGGCTTGCTCTGAAGAAACTGTTTGTTACACTCCTGCAAAAACCATGGGTTTATGGAAATTTAATCAAAGGACTTATCTAGACAAGGTAAGTGGATTTTAGTTATAGTCAGGCGAAAGCAGAAATTATACATTGTTTCAACGTATTTCCCTGAACTGTAAGATCTCTGCAAAAGCAAGCACAAGCAAAATATAATCGGCTGCAATGCAAACGCACACCACACAATTTGGGGTAGCAGTGACAACAACAAGCCCGATGAGTACACATTAGAAAATCACCTAAAAACCAATATAGAGATAGGCAATAAAGGCGACGAAAACACTATTCCAACATTTTCCGTGAAGAGATATTAGATTTCTCATTAGCCCGTCCAAGTTAAGATTACAAAATCCTTAATTGGTATGTATCCACGGTTATTTCTCGACAAGATTCTAAATATTTCAGTTTCGACATTGAGGCAACCCATGTTCAGCGGAAATATGTAAGAGTCCCAAGACTAACAGATCGGGACGCATATCGCGAAAGCATTAGAATGGGTTTTGAGATATGCGATAATATAACACCGAAAACAGCAGAGGCTCTTGAAATGGCCTCAGTCCAGCTTACCCTCTCCTGCGATAGTAGCTGCCCTCTAAAGTACAGTGAGGCAACTAAGAATGTAGTAGGGTAGATAAACTTATAACTAAAGACACGAGACAGAGCGCCAATGTTATAGATCTGTTAGAACTGGAAAGAATTGTTATTTTTGTTGTTGTTAAATCGTTTCAACCATTTAAGGCAGCCGGATTAGATCGTGTATGGTTATTGTTCTAGTAGAACTACCGAAACGGTGGAACGAATTCTACCGTGAGGAGATGGATTAGCAATACATTGAAGACGAGAGCAGTTAATATTCAGAGGAGAATCGAGACTACGAGATAGGGTACGCAGAGGATACCTACACGGAGGAGTATTATCCCGAATTCTGTGGAACTTTGTTGTCGGCTAATTACTACGCAAACTTGATGAAGAGGGCATACACAACGTGGATTATGCTGATGACATAGCAATTATGACAACAGCTTAGTTCATACGCACCGTAGCAGACACCCTACTACACCATACATAGGAAAGAATCTAGACCAGTGATGCCCAAACTCACACTAGTTAATATGAGGAATGCTTAAAAGCTTTGGAAGCATTTTGTACTGTTTTTTTAATTTACAGCCTTAAAATGTTTGCAAAAAGTTGTATGTTTTAAGATATTGCATAATTGCTTACAAAACTACTTAAATATGACGATTTTTTTAAACTTTTGTATGCTTTAACGATTAAAAAACGCAAAAATAGGAAACCAAACCCAACCAAACAAGTGCATATACGAATTTAAAAGTTCAAAAGCTCACTTGCCCGCGGGCATAGGTTTGGACATCACTGACCTAGACCTTAGACCAATGGAACTCTTTAGAGAAAAACTCACTTTCTCAGGCTCAGTTAAACATCTGAGAGTACTCCTAGACTTAATAGTTCCCTGAACAAGACAGGTAGAGAAAAAAATTCAAAGAGTGTGGTCGGATGTAAGGCATCACCACAAAAGAAACGCTTACTGGTCTACACTATGATGTCTTGGTGGTCTCGTAGCCAAAGGCTTCAAAGACCCCCGTAAGATGGCAATTGAATAGGGTTCAGAGGCTGGCTTGAGTGAGAATAACAGGTGCCTTTCGAATCACGCCGACAGCGGTTTTAGAAGTACTGCTAGGTTTTCAGCCATTGAACATATATGTAAAGAGGACTGCAGCATCAGTAGCTCTTTGCGTGGACCGATGTGAAACTGAAACAGGTCTAGTGCTAATTATAGGCATAGGAGAATCCTAGATCTTGACAAAAGTCCGATAGATGGGTAATTAACAAATACCGTGGAAGGCTTAAAAGAGTTGGGCTCCTCCTTGCAAATAGTCTAATTGCCACAGCTTTCATGGTTGTATCTAAAGTTAATGGAATTAATTAATCACGACCACAAAAAGTTATATTCTGGATCACTGTAATGGCGCTGGACGTCTTCAGAAAGCTGATGGAACTTTTACAAGAAACCAAGAAGATGCAAAAAAACTACTCTTGAAAACAGATTTTCCATATAAAGTGTAGAAACTGATAGGCTACTTGAAGTAGATTTTCGTATATATCTTCATAATGGGAACAGTCAACTGGGATTCATTCAAAACCTAAAAATCCGCTGGTGGTGATGAGATCCAACCAGCCCTTTACAGCAGTGTCTGGAGCAACTGATGCCATCACTAATAAAGTTCCTCAGTGCCAGCTTTGGTCTACGCAATATTCTCATTTGTGGAATGATATAAAAGGAAAATTAATACCTAAAAGCGGAGGACGATCACCTGTCCAATCAAATGGATGTCATCTTGTTAGTCTTATTTTATTCGTCCTCAAAACTTGGAGGAGGTAATTGACCATCACATTAGATATAGGATCCTGAAAATGAAGCATGAGCTCAAACATGCATACTAATCAGGCAAATCCACAATCATAGCCCTAAGCGATTTGGCTGAAAGACTTGAAACAGCACAGAATAATAAAATGGACCAAAGCAATGCTCAGCTCTCGGAAAATTACAACTAATCTAGGAGATGAAAATGAACTTTGGGAAAATCTTCTCTACTAGAATCCCAGACAGAGAGGAGTGAGGGAAAGATGGTGGTGTTTCAAATTTACTGGAATTTTCTACATACGTCGTCAGTATTGATTGCTGGATTGCTTCAGTGTTTTACCAGCAGAGATCTTGGCCCAAATGTACCTAATGGTAGCGGATTTATATGTTATATTTCATATAAGGTTAACCGGCAATAATCTCACAGCTAGTAGGCAGATGTCAAAATATCCTAAAAAAAAGGAAGCAATGGGCTGGGTTCCTAGTTACAATGGGATACAGGAAATACAGACGTCTGATACGCTGGCAAAGGAATGTTCTCAACTGAATGCTTCCTCCTTCCTGTATAGACAGGTCGATCGACCGGTCTCCAGGGTCACAAAACAGAGAAGTTGACCTCAAAGCTTGCCAAGGAAAGATGGAGAACGTTTACGCATCTCCACCAAAGACTTTTGATTGACTAGGAAGAAGTGGACAGCATTCAGTATTTTCTCTGCGATTGCTCGGGCCTTGCCTGGTAAAGGTACAGAGTTTTAGGCGAAAATTACTTTGGAGGATTGGATGATGCTGCTAACGTGTGACTGAAGCAGCTTCTCAGGTTTATTATTGGTTATGTTTGGTCCTAAATAAACGCTAAACTAATATTCAGGTACGGTCCCGAGAATGGAGTATGAAAACGGACCTTTCTTAGATCTATGTGAGGCTGATCGGCTTTCCGATAGCTACCACCCTAATCTAATCTAACCTAACCAAGCAGTTATAAAACTTTTCATATTTATTTAACAGATATTAAATAAATAGAGAGTTGGAGGGGTAGAACTCGATATGCATCCACTTCTACGCGGTGAGTTTGGCGATACTTTCATTAAGAAACAGGCAATGAGACGGAGCTGGATGAATTGGTTAAGCGGCACGACCACCACGCCACGCTTCCCGAGTTTGAGACCAGGTCTCCCAGTGGAGTTTTAAAATAGAATTAAAAAATCCACTCTGTTTCTGGGCTGTTGTCTAGTTCGCAGCAATGCAAAAACAAGGCATGCAAGTTTCCTCACTCCCCTTACCCTGAAATCTTTTCCGAGCAAAGCCATGCTAACGTATCAAATGGTTGCCCCTATGCTTTGACCACATCGTTCAAAAAAAAACTTGGTACAGTTTATGAAAAGTATTAACACTTTTGCTAAATAGATTTTTTCTTTTATTGAGTTTGGTATCAACTCGGCAATTTGCATTGTTTTTACACATGACTACTTATGACGTTAGAAGTCACTTTTTTTACATATAAGGTAAAGTGTCTATTTTTCAATTCACTCTCACTTCACCTTTGTACATACATAAATAGGTAAAATAAGCAGCGACTAACTCAAAAAAGAAAGGGCTTTCTTAGTTTTGTTATTTCAACTCCGCGAACAGTTCAAATATTTACCTTCGCAACCATAAGAATTTGTACCAATCTTAAAGCGTCGTCATCTCAAAGGTCAACAAATACGAGCACTTTAACACACCTTCTTGAAAGCACACACCTTGCTTAAGTTATTCTCATAACAAAGTGCAAAATAAATGAAAGTGACAATGATTACCTCAACATATCGAAACTTTCCCCAAAACCTCTGATATCAACGTTATTTCCTGGCCGCGAATGCTATTGCCTAAAATTGGGGCCGAATTTGTTTATTATTTTTAGAGCTGACAAATTTCAAGAGAAAATCTGCTTCGAAAATATTGGTTGATTGTCGGAAGTCACCGCTGAGCCAAATTAATTGAACATAGCGACTTATTGACGGTGTGTTTTCTCTATAAAAACTGACAAATAATTGCTTTGCCGATTTATGTATTTAATTAATGAAACGACGAAAGTTAGTTATGAGCATGATTTTATCAGAAGCTAATACAAAGGTGCAGCTTTGTTTTTATTTTTAAAATGATTTATAAGGGACGAACTTTAATTCCATTAGATAACTATACTGAAATTAGATTTCAGAGGAAAAGAGATAAGATAAGAGATGTTACTAGTAGTGTCGTAAATTAATCGTGTTTAAATTTAAAATATTTTACTATTACTAAAATACATCTTTCGGGAAAGGTGTGCTTCCTAGAAGAAAGATTTCAATACATATCAAGAAAATAATGATTTCATTTCAATGATTGATCTATAGGTGTATTTCTATATTTTTTAATATTGGAACAACGTTGTTATCCAAATCAGTCTTCGATTAACCAAACTCAGTGTGCATTTAATAAATTGCATAGTAGTACAGTCAATCTGGCAAAAACGGCTGCAAATAACTCCAAAGTGATGAAACTTGGTGAGTCGTTAAAGAATGATGAAAGAAAGCTTACCTGGCGATGGCCACCTGCTACCTGTTCAAATACTCAAAAAAAAAAAAAAACTCAAAAAAACTCAAAAAAATATTTTGAAATGCATTTCTCTCGAAAACTATGCATTTTACAGAAAAATTTATTGAACAAAAAATGTAGAGGGCATCGTTATCTACAATTAATGTCATTGGTGCTATGTCGTACAACAAAAAATGTGCGCAGTAGGTGGCGCTAAAGTACCAAAAAAAGTGTTTTTCCACTTTTTTGTCCTGAAATTTTCATTTTTCAGTTGCTATGTAAGTTTCGGAGAGTAGAGACAGCAAAACTTCGACGGGGGATATTTGCTGCACAAGGTGAGATGGAAGGACATGACAATTGATGATATTTGTAAGAAATACGTCACACATCTCCAAAAGCACTACTCTGCTGGGAAAATTGCTGTCATCTCCGATGGATACCCGCCAGAGTCGGATATCGGTGGAACAAAATCAGCTGAAAGATTACGTCGCTCTGCCAAATACAACGCTCCATCCATTGAGTTTGACCTTACAACCTTCATCAAAGTTGGCCAAGAAAATTTCTTATCGAACGACAGCAACAAGGATCGTCTTATCAGTTTTCTCCAACATGAACTTGAAGCAGCTGGATTTGAGACTCAGCAAGCTTTCGAAGATGCCGACCGTTTAATAGTTCAGACAGCTCTTCAAAAATCCTCTTACTACACGTCTGTTTTTATAATCGGCGAAGACGTTGACCTTTTAGTTTTGCTTGTCGCTTTGTGTACTACAGAACACAACGTGTACCTGAAAAAACCAGCCTCGCGAAATACTTCAGATAAAATCTACTCCACACAGTCATTCAAGTATAAGCCTTTGAAAAAATACGTGCTCTTACTTCATGCCTTCAGTGGTTGTGATACGACATCTGCTACTTATATGCAAGGAAAACTTAAATTCATCAAGTCGCTGAAAATCATGGAAGGTGGGGATGACAAGGAAATAACAGATCTACAAGCTACTATGGATTACTTCTATGATGAATTCACGCCTAGTGCAGTCATTCAAACTGCCGGACAAACCATGTTTTCAGCTATGTACAATAATGGTAGTACAACAAACACTCTCGCTAAAACTCGCTTCAAAAAGTTTTCACAGTCTGCAGCAAAAACAAAATTCAATTTGTGCTCTCTCCCACCATCGCCTGATGCAGCAAATTTTCATAGTCGGAGAGTACATATACCTCCAAGTGCCAACATGGTTACAAAATGACTTAGATCCTAAGGATTGGGGATGGAAGAGATGTCAGCTGCAAAGACTGAAACCAATCACGACATTACTGGAACCAGCATCATCCAGGCTGATGAATCTTATCAGTTGCTCGTGCTCAGTAAGCGGTTGCGGTTCGCAATGTGGATGCAGAAAGGCAGGTGTCCCTTGCTCAGTTGCATGCAAACATTGCAGCGGAGAAGATTGCAGTAACGCGCGAGTCATTGAGGTAGAGGATGATGATTTTCTTGATGATGATGAGTTAGACGTTCCGTCCCAAGTTGTACACTTTCCTACAAGGTCATCTTCGAAAAAAAACAACAATCAACAAAATGATAGACAATCGAGCGGAAGTTCATCTACGGAAACCACCAGAAGTGAATCTCCACCGACGAAGAGACTACGCAGTGCAAGTAAAAAATGAATTAACTCTTTCACACAGCGCTATATGTATTACACTATAACTTTGAAACGGTAAGTTGTATGAAAAAAATGTTGAAATAAAAGTTGTTTATAAAATTAAAAGGAACAATTTTTCCATTTGAATCGTAACTGAAAAATGAAAATTTCAGGACAAAACAGTGGAAAAACACTTTTTTTGGCACTTTAGCGCCACCTACTGCGCACATTTTTTGTTGTACGACATAGCACCACTGACATTAATTGTAGATAACGATGCCCTCTACATTTTTTGTTCCATAAATTTTTCTGTAAAATGCATAGTTTTCGAGAGAAATGCATTTCAAAATATTTTTTTGAGTTTTTTTGAGTTTTTTTTTGAGTATTTGAACAGGTAGCAGGTGGCCATCGCCAGGTAAGCTTTCTTTCATCATTCTTTAACGACTCACCAAGTTTCATCACTTTGGAGTTATTTGCAGCCTTATGACTTTTTTTTCGCCAGATTGACTGTACTATAGCCGGCATAATCTTCCATCTGAGCAAGCTATTTGTTTAATTGTAGAAATGTTTAAAAGCAGTTATTCCTGCCGGTGAGACGAAGGTATACCCGAAGTGAGGTCAATATTGCCGCTGTTAATGCATATACAGAGGATGATCAACGATAAGTCTAAAATTTATTGAATTTTATATTGCTCATCAAGTTTTTTTACACTAAAACAAAATCTTTTTGTAAGTCGAATACGTGAGATCAAAGATATATCTGTTAATGTTTATTTTATGACATGTCCTTTTTTTCATCCAATTAAGAAATGGGTAAACCCAGGACAAATTACTATTTTCACATTTATGACCGATTCTGGGTAATTACAAACATTCTGTTTTCGGCAAAAAACTGGAATTAGTTTTCAATTTAGTCTATTCGAAGGATGCCTTGCAAGATTTCTGAGTGATATTATAAACGTTTGAGTGATATTTTTGTGTAAATTAAAGATTTAGTGTGAAATTTGATATTCAAGACTATATTGAGAACATGGGTCGTAAAAAGGATATAACAAATGAAAAAAAATATGCTATTGGTGAACTATTGAAATCAAGAAAGCTAACAAATCGCGAGATTGCGAGTCAAGTGAATGTTTCGTGTGCGACAGTGAGTAGAATCTGAAAATTGTTAAAAAATTATCAACCTGCAACATACAATAGTAGACTTAAGTGCCAAGGAATCAGGAAAACTACGCCTAGGACAGACCGAAGAATAATCCTTATGGCGGTAAAACAACGTAGAGCTCCTACTACGGTTCTTAAACGGAGTCTAGATGAGGAAGGAATTCAAATATCTAAGTTACCTTACGCAGGCGGTTTTATGAAAGCGATTTGAAAGGGAGGCAAGCAGCTAAAAAGCCAATGTTTGCCTAAAAAATGAATCAAAAACCCGGCTTGAGTGGGCTAGACAACATGAACACCTTACGATTAATGATTGGAAAAAAGTAAGCTGATAATGTTGCTTATTTTTATTAAATTTTTGGTCATAGTATATAATGTATTAAAACTAATAATTTTTTTTAAACTTTAGGTCATCTTTAGCGACGAGTCTCAGCTGCAAACGATGACGGAATCTTTTTGCTTTGTAAGGAGGTGGCGAAGATAAGATTGTATACAAAGAACGGTCAAACATCCACCTTCAATAATGGTATGGAGCTGTATTTCTGGAGAAGGTCCTGGGCCTGTATACTTTGTTGACGGAACAATGAGACAGGATCAGTATAAGATAGTCCTCCAGGATGTTTTTATTCCACATAGGAATTCACTCAATTATCACCCTTTCTGCTACACCTTCATGCAGGACAAGGCTCGTTGCCATACAGCGAAATCGGTCAAGCATTTTTTAATGAAGGAGAAAATTGAGGTACTTCCATGGCCCGGCAATTCTCCGGATTCGAATCTATCTGTTCCGAAAATATATGTGTACATAAGAATTTTAATTTTTGTTCTGGTTTATTTCTAAAAACTACCAACAAAAAGCTAAAAAGTAAAAATGTTCATGCGTTTGTAATTCGTTGATCACCCTCTGTATAAGGGGTTATCCACAGGCCCTAGTAGGGTTAGGTACTGAAAAATATCCCAGCGCTACTACACGCTGTAACTGTCGCAAAATTATGTTTTCTATAGTGAGGAATACTTCTATGAAAAGTCATTCCTTAACAGGAACCGAAGGGGTTGTACATTCATTTAAATGAATATATGTCCCCAACGCTTTGGCCACATCGAATAAAAAAAATGTACCACAAATGTATGGGGTAACAGTCTCTCACGTTTCAACTAGACATAAAATTTTACAGTACAGCTCAAAAGTGTTTGATCGGATCTATGAAAGATCCCAATTTAGATCACTAGATCTTAATTATGATCTTAAGCAGATCAAATGAGAATCCACTTATGATCTTCAAAAGATTACATCAAAGTTATAAAACGATCTGATATATTAAGAATTCAGATTTGAATCAAATGTTTTCATTATAGATCCCAAATTATATTATATGACCATTGATCTGATCTTTGTTTTTAATAAAATCAACGATCATCATTGATCTGATCATTGATGATCTCTTAGAGACCATTGATGAATGAATTTTACTTATATTTCAGATTTTTTATTAAAAAAGCTTATCATATTCAAATTCTATTTATTTGTTCCACTGTAAAATTGCAAGCTGAGGTACAGGTATATTCCTAGTATTATGAAATCAAGCTCATAAAACTGTAAACATAATCCCTCGATAAAATTGTGTAAAAGTATTGTAAGCTGGCCAGTTCTAGTTCACGCGTGCCAATAAGTAAATGCCGATTCGATTTTTAATAAAGTTTTTTTTATATCACTCGATGAAAAATATCGTAACTGTTGCAGTCGGTAGGATTCGCTTGGTAAATCCTTAAAACCACGAAAAACGTGAAATAATCGACGATTAATCGGTTCGATCAAGTAGCCATTTCCAGAGAGAGAACTATCTGGGGTATAAACAGTTTCACCCCTCTCAAAAATTTCCTGTGCCAAGTGGCATTGCTCCAATCATACTACAGAAGCGATCAGACTTAATAGCGAAGTTATGGTGGCTATCTTCAACGGTTGTATAGATCTTAACTACATTCCTAAAATCCGTAGAAATGTCAAGCTAGTGTTCATTTCTAAGGTTGGTAAACGGGGTCACGAACTTGACCTTCATTTTACTAAAAACTGTGGAGCGAGTGCACGACTTCACCTTAGACAAACTCTGGACGGTAACTATATGTCTAGATCTTCGCACGCTGCTAGGGAAGATCCGCGTTGTACGTACTATTGAACACTCATTAAAATGTTTTGCGTCGTTTCTGGACATTGAAGGAGCTTTCAATAACGTTTGCTCTGAATCTATTATTGCATATCTCGCCGAGCTGGGTGTGGTGCTACGATGCTAAGATCAAGGGTAGTACAGTCAGAACTGTGCAGCCGTGTTGTATAGGGGTATCCCTCAGGGTGTTGCTCTGGCTTTTCTACTTTGGCGGATCGTAGTGAACAAAATATTGTTGAAACTCGACCAGGAAAAAATTAAGTCTGTCGCCAATGCCGATGATTTGACAATTCTGGCATCGGGAAAATTACTGCCCGGAAAAGCGATGTTGTTAAGTATGTGCTCAACAAGGTCAGCAAAGTGTGGCTGTCCGTACACTCGGGAAAGACCAAGCTGATGTTCTTTGTCATTAAAGCCAAAGTACCCACATTTACTTTGCCAACATAAATGGTCATCTACTTTTCAGTGTCGGGTACTTGGGAGTGCTGTTAGAATCGAAGTTGAACTGGAAACAAAACAGAGAAGAAAGAATCTAAAAGGCGCACCTGACTCTCTATGGCTTCAATCGTACTTATAGTAAAATATGGGGATTGCGGCATAAAATGGCACTGTTGTTGTACACAACATTTATACGTCCCATCCTTATCTAGGCTCCCTTGTTTGGTGGCCAGCCATGGGGAAGAGTTATCTCTCTAACTAGTTCCCGTAAGGCTTTTTGGGGCGTGAGGCGGGAGAAGAACTTCACTCGATTCCGAACCACTTCTGATCTGTTGTCAGCAGAAAGTAACCTTGGGTCACCGACTACTTAAATAAACTGGCTTAAACTAGAAACTAGATTCTGGGTGGCCAACCCTTATGGGCACAGCAATATCCTCAGTCAGGTACAAAGAAGATTATCTGCTACGATTTCTGACTACACAATAGCCAACCTCAATTTTCCAATTCCAGTTGGACAATCCAATCGAAGTTAGATCAGTTGATTGAGCGTCACGATCACCACGCCTTAGGTCCAGGTTTCGAGCCTCTATCTCTCCATGAGTTTTTAATAAGGAATTAAAAATCAACTCCGTCTATCTGTTGTTGTCGCAATAAATGCATGAACAAGGAATTTAAGTTCCCTCATTTCCCTAACCCTGATTTCCTTCCGGCCAAAGCCATGCTAAGATTGTCCCTGCTCATGCTATACCAGTTACTAGGAGGAAGTTACAGAAGTTAGACTTAACGCCTCGTCGGCGCCTCAGAACTCGTTGTCTATGATAGGCCGAGACCAACAATTCAGGTCTTACAGCTACAGGTCATGGTAAACGGCGCATTAAGCGATAATTGGAGTGTTTAGTCAGCGCTCGCCACATAAACCAACCAACCAACCATTACGATAAATTGCTAATAGCTAAAGAAACAAGATCTCCACGTCAGAATCACCAACATTCAATCTGTGGTTAAAAATTAAATTAAAGACAAGAGAACATTGTCACAGCCTAATGCTTATCGAAGCTTCATGGAACGAGGAAACGCCTGCAACGGAAAGTCATTTCGTAGGAATATCGTTGAAATAATGTAGTTTATAATCTTTTGCGGGTTAGTTAAAAATCCTAAAAATCCAAAACCTTACCCACACAGTAGTAATATTTAGTGATAGAGAATAAACTGACAAAAAGTTCCCAAGTGTAAGGTTTTAGGTAACCTGCTCTTAATAAATAGTCAATCCAACCCAGTAGTTACCCGAAATAATGCTTTAATCGATAAAATTCAAATAGTTTAACTAATGCATACTCTCAACCTGTCCCTGTTCCCCTTCAGATGGAACGGCTTAACCTCTTGGGCCAAATCTAGGAAGATATGGCCGAATTATGACATAAAAAGAGCGAGATAACTCCTAACTAAGCCTCAAAGGGATGTTGTCTGTACGACGGCGATCTACAGTGGTCATTCGACAATCGAGGACCACGCGGAAAGGCGTTTGACGCACATTGGCGCAGCTGCAGGAATAAGGGGACGAAAGAAAGCCTTTTTCACTTCCTGTGCGAACATCCGACACTAGTCAGGGCATTCGGCAGCCTTTGTTTCGGCGAATTGGGAACGATATTGGGGAGGAAAATTGGAGAAGTCATTCACTTCCTGAATGCTACATCTCGATCGCTCATCTCAACTGGATTTACAGTATATTTTATCTTTGAATGATCGCGTTACGAGTTTGTGTGGTATTACATTCCGTGTTATTTGGACCTCCACCACTAATTAATTCATTAAGGTAAGATATGATAAGTGATATGCGTTCCTTCATAAGGGTCCCGGAATTCCCATAAAAGAGTCACACTTTCTTAACTTTCAATTAAGGAGGGCCACATCGCCCTGGATAGGACACAAGTGGATAGGTTGCTCTACCTGAAGTTAGAACAGTTTTCACAGGGGAGCCTTGTAGCGCAGTGAACTGCATCGCCAGCGCATCGGCCCTCTCATTTCCCACTATGCCCCTGTGACCTGGCACTCAGAGCAAGGTGACTTCAAGATACTCGGAGACGGAGTTGGATAAATTCGTTGAGCCACACGACCACCATGCCATGGGTCCCTGGTTCGAGACCAGATCTCCCCGTGAGCTTTTATTAAGAAATTAAAAAATTATCCGCCTCCTGGCTGTTGCCTAGCTCGCAGCAATGCAAAAACAAGACTTTGAAGTTTCCTCACTTCCCTTAACCTAATTCCCCTAGGATTTGGCCACATCGTATAAAAACAAAAAAAAAAACAAAAAAAAACTCACAGATCTCTGTCCAATGTGGACAGGATCTTATTCATTTCAACGATCCAAATGATCTGGGGTGTCTCTCTGAACGCGAATTTGGTCATTTGGGTGCTACCTAGGTCCAACTTTACAATCAGCTTAGTTAAGGTTACTTTATTTCTTTGTTATTGACTGTATTAATTTTGTATTCAAGCCTTAAATAAATAAATAAAATGTTAAGCTCAACCCCTTGTGATAATTACTGTATCTCAACCCTGTTAACTCGAATAAAAATTTGTATTCCGCCCGATACTATCTTCTAAAGATGTTATCATCACTTGTCATAGTAAAACTGAATCTTGATTCGTTTTATTAGATTACTGTTATGTCTTTTTTGTGATTTGCGTTGTGAACATTTGTGTTTGAAACCATTTGTTTCGAAAGTTTACTAAATCATCATCTTACTGCTTCTCACAGGGAAGCCAGATTAAAATTTCCTAAAATGCATATGAGTTGGAGCGTTGAATGGAATAAAGTCATCTTTAGTGATGACAAAAAAAAATTCAACCTTGATGCTCCCGATGAATTCTCTTATTACTGGCATGATAAAAGGCTCCACGAAGAGGTAAAAATTAGTAGAAATTTTGTCGGATCCGATTTTGTGCTAGCGGAAAAACAGAAATTGTTTGGGAACCAGCAAGAATGAATGCTGAAATGTATAGAGAGATGCTAGAAGCAATGATGGTGGAAAAGGCGGAGAAATTATGCAGTGAAGACTTTATATTTCACCAGGATAATGCGGTCGCTCATACAGCGAGATTTGTAAAAGAATGGCTTGAGGCTTTGAAAATTGTGGTTTTAACCTGGCCTGCAAGAAGTCCTGACTTAAACCCCACAGAAAAGTTATGGGGTATTATTGCCAGGCATGTTTACGGGAATAGGAGGCAATACGATAACGTGCAGACATTTAAAAATGCAATTAAATTTGCTTGGGTCTCAATATTAAGGGGAAACATTAAAAAAGCTCACAAATGCTATTAACATTTAATACTTATATTTCTTATTTAATATTTTACTTATTATAAAAATTGTTATGTATTGTTTTTATGGGAATTTCGCTTCTAATTTGTGCATTTTTTCGTTTTTAAACTGTTATTTCTCAATTGCCGCAAACTTAAGATTAATTTTAATACAAATAATTGAAATAAAGTATTTACTGTTAAATTATACACCTTTTGTATTTTCATTTCTACACCTATATTATTAAATACTAGAAAACTATCACTGTTTTTATGGGAACTCAGCTCACTGTAGGCAGCAGCTCAGAGATGGAGTGGATTTTTTTTAAACTCACGGGGAGGTCCTGGAACCACGGCGTGGTGGTCGTGCCACTAATCCATTGATCCAACTCCGTCTACATGAAAGTTTTACGAAATTAAGATTCTAAGCAAATTGTGCCTGAACTCATAATCGTACTTCTAGAAGAAATAAAAACCTCTTAGAGGTAGACAAGTTTTTCTAGTTATCAAACTTTCTATGGGATTAGAAACCAGCACGGAAGTGTGAAATTTTGTAGTCACTTTAGACGCACGTAAATGGAATAAGGTAGGTATACAACAAGTGAACAATTATGAGGTCAAGATTAACAAAAGCAAGGGTTTAATAAACAGGACGGAATCTCCCAAAGAGTACACGTCGAAAACGAATTTAGAAGGTGCAAATTACATTAATAAAAATCCGGAAGTTAATTATACCGAAACAACGACAATTCAAGTCAAAGGTTAGATTAATTAATTTACGTACTGGAAACCGGATAGCAATTCAAAGCACACTCCATTTGGGCAGCGCCTGTGAAGCATAATATATGTATGTGCTCAGGTATGCTAGGTTGCATTTATTGACGTAAAAAAAATAATTCATTCCTTAGTCTGCACGATATTGCACAAGTTCCGCCGCATGCAGTGAGCTGCACTCCATTTTCTTGAATTGAAATAGATTTTTCTTGTCAGATGCGAATAGGTTTGGAAAAGTCAAACAGGTTCTATTGCAAATTTTAGGTAATCAAGAAATGCTTATTTCACAATTTGTAATGTAGTAAATTCAGAAAATTTACTCAGGGTACCAAGCAAAACCTAAATTGATGGGAATTATTGCTCTGCCAAAAAGGAAACAGTCGAAGACTTATTTTGCTGCACATATTGGGAAAGATTACGGTTCAAAAATGGATAAAGGCGTTAAACTTGTACTCATTCAAGGTACAAGTTTAACGCCTTTATCCATTTTTGAACCGTAATGTAATATTTGCAGGTGCATTTAAGGAAATTTGCTAATGTCGCTAGGGTTGGCAATGTAATTAAAAATGATAAGTAATTAATTTTAATTAATAGATTTCTAATGTGGTGTAAAGATAAAAGTCAGTGGTATTTCTACAGAAGAAGTTAATGACAAAAGGTTAGCTGCCATGAACTATGCATCAAGACGGTCCAGCTGAGTGTTGGCAATGAAAAGTCATAATTTTTGTTAATCCGCATAAATTTCCCTAAAATTCTATAAATAAGTAATGCAAAATTTACTTTTAGATTAAAATCACAATTTGGAAGATTAATGGAAATACTCGATTTCCCAAAAGGACTGGAATATATCCGTTCGACCCTAACAATTTAGTAGGAAAACTGTCGGCAAACACACTAAAAAGACAGCGCCCTCCAAAAGTGTATCCACTGTACCACAAAAGTTTGATCTTAAGACCAGGCGCTGCTTACTGCGAGTTGAGAAGAGATTGCTCAACACTTTCATAGTCAGCTGCATCATAATTGGATTATAGGATCAAAACAAACGTAACAGGTGAACATTGCGTTTTTCTGTACCCAATATAAAAGGGATTTTGTCTATGATGTATCCAAAGCCAAGTGGACAATCCTTTGTGTTAACATGGCTAGGCCCAAAGGGATTTAGGGTTAGTGCAATAAGGGAAATTGAATACATACCTTGTTTTTACATCGCTGGGAAGCTATACAACAGCCCAAAGACGGAGTGGCTCTATCCAGGGCGTGGTGATCGTGCCACTCATTCATCGATCCAACTCGGAAAAAAAAATTTGGCAATATTTCGTACAAAACTAACATCAGTAAAACCTAGTTCGGCTAACTCCTTCAAAAGGGGGGATCCCAAATACCGGCTGTTCCGATTACAGTTACAGAAGAAATAAGGAATGGTTTCCTCTTCTTCCTCATCTCAACAACTCTAATAGATATCATTTGGGTCTATCAGCATGTTTATCTATAATGTAATGAACCGAAATGACAGCCACGACAACGCTGATAGTACTTCTATTGACTGCTTAACATGAAGGGTCGGATAGATCTGCCGGGTAATTAGGCAGGTGTGTTCCATGTAACGTTTATCATTACCAGTGTTTAAGAATTCTTGTTTAATTTCTAGCTTTCATGTTGCTGGCGTCTGGTTTAGTAGAATTGTGCTGATTTTCCCTAGCTCATCGACTTTAAAGTTGTTCGGAATGTCACTATACGTACGTAATGGCGCTTAACCATGTCATTCAAAATTGATCGGCATATTCTGGTTGTATTAGAGGCCGTGTATTGTAAACTCCCGTGAGAGATTTAGTAGCAGAATGACTATCTGTGAAGATATAGATGTCATCTGAAGACACTATTCTTCAGATAATCTAATGCTACCTTTATAGTTATGATTTCTGCTTGAAGAACATTACAGTAACCTGGTGAACGATACGAAATACTTAGCTTCAAGTGTTCCGAAAAAATACCTCATCCACTTTGACTTTCAATTTGGAACCGTCATTGTAAAGATACCCTGACTCTCCCCGTTGAGAGTGGCCATACTTTCTAACTTTCTATAGAACTTTCTGATAAGCCACTTTATCCAGGCAGACCTTCCATTGCCTATTGCCTTCTTACACGAGTGCAGCACTACCTCTGCTTTACGTACTTTTTCTTGGATGTTAGGTTTCCAGCTAAGTTTCCTATCCAGAACAAGGCCTAGATATTTTACTTGGTCACTTAGTTTCAGTTCCCCTTAAGTGTTGAGCAATTAATAGGAGGGAATCTATATTTCCGTGGGAAGAATATTACCTCTGTTTTGCCCAGGCTTATACCCGGACCACATTAGATAATCCGGCAGGATAGTTTCGAGAGCGCACGTTGCATCATCTCATCTAATATATTAGGGTGTTTGCACGATGTCACCAGGGAACAAACCATAAGAAACTCTAACCACAAGAACAAAACTAGTCAAACGGATATTTAAAGGTTTCGCTTAGGTTTCAGTGCATAAATTAAAGTAAATATCGGGGTACCTTAAAGTACCGTCAGATGATAAAATGTTAAAGTATGAAGAATAAATACGACTTAAGGGGGGAAGTACATGAAGACGTTTTCAAAAATCGATTTTTTTTATTATCTTAATCGATAAGTATATGCTCTAAGAATATAATTCCAAAATTCCAAAAGCCTATCTCGAAAATTGTGAAAGATATGCCACTTGGTCGGCGCCGATCCGGCCCAGCGCGCCTGGGATCGAGGATCTCTGCTGCGCGCGTGATTCCACTCACCGGATTTTTTTTCTGCTCTGGAATTTAGAGTGATGAATGCGACTTTGTTAAAGAGCGTTCTCGACGTTTTCAATCCAAATACCGATTTTTCTGAGAAAACCCCTCCCCTCTTACCTTCTCCTTATCAGCATCTTTTTCGTTAGTTTTTCGGGACAAACTTTAAACGGCGTTTTCTCAAAACCATGTTTTTCAAATTGGCGTAAAAGATTACAAAAAAGCTAGTGAACCGATTTTCTTCATCCAGCACTCATTTTAAAGGGCATAAAAAACTACTCTAGATAGACTACGGACATATCATTTTAAGACCATTTTTGACGCGAAAATAATCAAAATTTTTGCAAAAAAAGTCAACTTCTTTTTTTCATGCCCGATTTTTATAGTTAATGTTCGAATTTCGAAAAGATCGTAGTCTATCTAGAATAAACAACCCCCTCGAGTATAAAAATGTTTGGTTTTTTGATTTCAGATGAAAATTGCGGCCAGGAGAATTTACGCCGATTTCGATGTCAGCCGCGACACGAGTTACGAAACCCACCAAAAGTTGATTAATTTTTTATTTTTCAAAATGTAAAAAATGTTTTTTCTCTTCTTAAAACATTGCTTTAAATACATATAATATCGATTTCATCTGGACCTTTTTCATTTTTCCAAAAATAAATCCCAAAAAAGTCCTTTTTTTCGGCCTCTTCATGTACTTCCCCCCTTAATGCGTGGGTACTCCGGATAGGAGAGACAAACTACAAGGGATTAGAAATTTATATATTACTTCGCTGCTCCAAAGAGTCCATGTTAGGCGTAAACGTTTCGTCGGTGAAGTTAGCAATAACATGTCGGCCTTCCATCCCGCAGGTCCCATGTTCGAATCCTACCAGCTGACAACACCCCCCCTCCCACCACCACCCACCCAAGAAATTACGGAAACAGCTAAAAGCTCGAAAATAATAATGGGTAACAAGTGTGCGACTTACCAAAATGTAGGAACCCTCTGCTGGTAGGAAATCAGGTAGGACCAAGAACGTGGCGTCAAGATCCACTTTGGGTCGATACATCAGCTGAACAAGTAAGTAGTTATGGGGTTTAATCAGACTTAAATAAAACCTGGGGGGGGGGGGTTATACTGAAAGCCACTTATGAATCTGGACAGACCCTCCAACAGTCATATTAAATCTGCCATCTTGAATTTCGAAATTCTCATGTAACGTTCGGGATCAATGGTCCTTAAAACCCCCCTAGTTTAATTTTAAACTGTTGCAATCAATTTCTGTCATTTAGTCCGAAAATGGGTAATTTTATCGCCATATTGATTCCATCTTGAACTACAAAAGTCGGCGGTCTCCAAAACCATTTTTCAGCCCCTACAACCAGTTGGTTGTCACGTGATGCTTTAGAGAGACTTACGAACTTTATTTTATTTCATGAATGGAACTCGAAACGATTCGTCGACTATTATCATTATTCAGCCTTGTGAGCTTTGTGTGGGAAGTAAGAAATTGAATGCATAGGGATCCTTGAGGTACTCCTGCATTATTATGACAACTTAATATTTTGGGCTTAAAAACTTCTTACAATGATTATTCAGTCTAAACGAAAGCAAAGCTGAACGATGATCCTATACAGTTCTGTGGTTTCGTTAGCTCAAAAGGTAAATGTAATGATTACTCCTATACGTTAACTCTTTCTTACAGGCAAAGTAGTTATCTTCTGTTCTTTGCCGATCCATTAATGGCTTCTCTAAAACTGCGTTTTGGGAGTTTAACTGTTATATTAGGCTAAAGAATTTTACTGATCTGACGAGTTTTCCACCGGAGTAGTCCTGATGGTATTCGCGTTCTATGTTATTTATTTAACATATCAATTCGATGTGGTGTCTTTCCAGTACACTTTGAATTTTCTTTACATAAGAAAGGCAATATGAGTGACATATCTAATTACAGATATATTGCTAAGTTGCATAGCTAAATTTTTGAAGTCTTCGTTTGTGACTTTTGTTATTTTCGTGGTAAGTCGACATGCTTTTTAGCGAATTCAGTAAAGCAATTGATAGAATTAATTACAAAACTTTAATTTACATACTATCTCTTTTTGGGTTCCCACCTTTTTTGTTAACTGATTATTATCGTCCTACTTATCTGAATGTACTCAGAATGTTTAATTTCGCGGTGGCCTTTCTAATTCAATACGTAATACTTCAGCTGTACCGCAAAGCAGCCATCTCGGCCCATACTTCTTATTATTCATATCAATGATGTACATTTCATTCTGTCTTACTCCACAATTCTTCATTACTTTATTATTTCAAACGACAATAATTGCGCCAATTTCGTTAAATTCTAACTTAGACGGCTTATATCTATGGTGTTTTATCAATCACCTTCTTTTCAACATTGATAAGTGTACTTCAGTGTTTTTCAGCATTGACGGCAGCGCGCTAACCCGACTCGACAAAAGTAAAGGTTTTGGTGTAGTACTTAATACTCAATTCTCATTCAAGGATCATATTGACTGTATCACGAGCAGTGCTAATGCGACCTTAGGTTTCGTTAAAAGATTGTCCGTATATCACTAAGTTCCTTAGACCTATTTTGGAGTCAAGTTTGGTCGCCTTTCTGTGCAGTACATGTTAAGCGCAAAGAGGCTGACCAACGTAGGTACATAAGGTTCGTACTACGCGGTATGCCATAGAATAACCCTTTTGTATTTCCTACGAATCTGAATCGGCTTAAGCTTATATTTTTGGACACTCTTGAGATCAGGCGCAACAGGTCAAGGATTGTTTTTTCTTTTGATTGCTTACAGGGGGTTAGTGATTTCCCCAAGTGACTAGGTCCATTAAATATATCTATTCCGGGTCGCTCACAAAGGAGTTACAGCTTTTTCCAAATACCTGAAGACTGCACGAAATATGACAACATCCATTTTGAAAATCGAAGTAAGCATCAGTAAAACTTCGCTAAAGCTATAAATATGAAATTTGGTCAGTACAGTAGTTGTGACAAAATTGTACACTTCACGGGTCAAAAAGGGAATTTTATATCTACTAATATAAAAGGGATGCAAGTTTAGAAACTCTGCAACCGCCCCCCCCCCCCCCCCCTCCAAGGAGGGTTTTTAACATTTTCTAAACTTCTTGATTAGGAAAAATTTGAAAATTTGACTGAAATACTAATAAAATAACCTAAAATGTATATGAAATTAGATCCCCCCCCAAGGAGCAAATCCTGCGCATGGGCCTGATGGCTATGTACATATAAGCTTCTTAATTTGTTAAGGTATAGAAGTATAATGAAATATTAAAATTATGCAAATTAAGTAATATTAAATAAAAAATAAATTCTAATAAAATAACAATAAAATAAAGAGTTACAAACGTCTAAGGCAGACAATTGTTAACCTGTACCCAGGAGACAAGTTAACATTCGGATTATCTTAATATATAAAAATCACGTGTCACTGGGTTCGTACACGCTAATCTCCGAAACCACTCAACCGATTTCAATGAAATTTTGTGAATGGGTATGGTTGGTTCCAGCTTGAAAGATAGGATAGTTTTGGACCCGATAAGTGGCGCTCTCATCTAAAAATACATACAACCACAAACCCCCACCCTTCAATATTTTTTAATGAGGTTTCAAGATTTTTTTATAGGAAAAAAGGGTTATAATTCATTTTGTTTAAGTTGCCTAATTCAAGTTGTATAAGCTTTCAATAAGTGTCGGTGTAAACAATCTAGTCCAATACATCTGTATTACGCATCTAGAGAAAATGCTACACTTAAACATTGTTTCATATTCTGTGCTTATTTAATTAAACGTTTCCCTGATGCTAACATATTTCTGAAGTGTTCCTCGGATATACGAACATAAACAGCGTGTGAGTTTAGTTTTATTTTTTTTAGAGTAAAATGACGTGAAGAAGGTCAGACCTTAGTAATACACGCAGCATAGGAGCACGACGCCAACAAAATGCAAGAAAAAATTGAACGCGTGTGCAGATTACACTATGACAGCGTATGTTAAGACAAATAGACGACTCTGTTTGTGGCAATTGGAGTTTTGTTCCAAACACAGTTGTGAAACAAGTATTATAGCATTGATCGACTCTTCAATGTTTGCAATTTGTCTGTCTGAAAGTTTGTCCGGGCTAATCTCGGAAAAAGTTTATCCGATTTCGACAGGACTTTCACAAGGAGGTTCAGTATTTCCGTAGTCATAACTGAGGAAATTTATGGGGGGGGGGGGGGGTTGAGGGAGGCTGGTGTGTGGGGGGGGGGGGGGGGGGGTTGTGGGAGGAATTACATGTAAAAATAATGGAAAACGGCCGATGTTGGTGTCAAATCCATATTTTTCGGGGCCAGTAAGATGAATAATAACACTCCCTATGGATGAGGGTGGGAAGAGAGTGACGACACGGTTCAGAATTTTCTTCGGCATAGTTTGGGCTACTACGAACGGTGGGTTGTGGAGGGGGAGGAGGAGGAGGGTACACAAATAATCAAATCGAAATAGTGTCGAATTCCTACTTTTCTTACTGATAAGATAATAACATTACCGATGCCTTTAAATGATTTGGGGATAAGACAATACTAGGAATGGGGGTGGGTATAGAGTCAAATGTACAAAAAATTGAAACTGATCGATATTAGTGTGCAAATCCATAGTTTTCGGTGTCGCTGAGACGAAAGATTACACTCCCGTTGATTGTGGAAAGGAAGTGAAATGTAAATATAATCGAAAACGATACTCACTAACCAAAAGTCCGAACAACCGAGTGTACCAGCCATAAGTGATTGCCTTAAACAAATAGATAACTTATTCCATAACTTGATAGTGTGAACGAATAATAGGTTAGTAATAAGTGGGCGCAAGGTAACATTAAAGTTATCACCCAAACTCCAGATATATCTCCGTCTCGCATGAGTTCGAGTGCCGCAGGAGAAATGCAATAGTTTACGCTGTTTAGACTGTGGTAAATACCCGGGATGCACGAGACTAGTTTTTTAAAGCTAGGATAGCAAGCCAATTATGCTATCCTGTCCCGTATCCTATCCTGGCTTGCTGCCCTGGCTTGGCACAAGCTAGAGTTAATTACATGACGCTAGGTAATTTGAGCCCATATCTTTGCAGTGACTAAGGTGACAACAAAAACAAAACATATCGTCACTATACACTAGCTAATTGGATACTAGCTTCATCGGCCACACGAACTTAGTACACAAGCCAAGATAGTAAAATCAGTGGTGGGAGACGCTACTAGCTCAAAAAATAGAACCCCATCCAATTAAAATATTCTAGCTTTAGACGCTAGCTTCCTAGCTTTCTCACTAGCTTACTAGCCTAGAAATGAAGCTAGTTCTGGTTACACGAAGCCTGAGCTGCTAGCTTGATAGCTTACTAGACAGTAGCACTAGCTTGCTATCCTAGCTTGATGCAGACAGCAATAGACTTATCAGTGCCTTTGCCGATTAAATTTTCCCTTTCAAGGTGATAACGAATTCAATCTATTTTCTACAGATCTAGCAAAGCATATTTATTATGTGGGTTTTTATATTTTAAAAATAGTGGGAAATCCATTGCCTTATTACTTGTATTCATACGAAGAATTTGCGCTGGCTGCACAGAGAGGTCTAACCCAACGTACAATAGTGTGTGCATTCCAGTAATAACAGCGTCACACAATTTCTGATGATGCTCCATAGCAAGATGATAAATGAAAGACGGATACATATTTATCTAAAGGTTATTAAATTAGCGGGATCAGATGGCTAAACTTGGCAATTAGTAAATTATCAGACGACTGTTCTGAAGTTAAAGAACACTGCTGATCTGCTTGAGAAAACCCCTAAAGAGGTGAAGAATATTACTTCAACGGTCACCTGTACCGGGGGCTACGGAATTCACAAAGTACGCTAATCTAGCAGCGAATTAAAGCTATTAATCCAATAGCGCCACCCTTACCTTACCTTAGCCTACTACGAAGGACATTGAAAGGAAAGCTGAATTAAAAATATATATTGCAAATGTACATTTAAGATATCGATTCGTTCTGTATTTTCAATACATTACAAGTAATAGCATAGAACATAGAATGCGCAAATAAATGCATTAAGTAGTATATAGATAATAGTTACTGTAACTAAACAAATACCTCTCTGAAATGCGTACACAATACATTTCGAATACATTTATGACTTATTAGGCATTCAGAGACCAAAAACAGAATAATATGCCAATCTATCAGATAAGACGTATAGCTCAGTTTAAGATTGGTAATGGACTTTTGATTGATACGGATGACACGATTTCCCTAATAAATTCCTCAGTTACCTCTTTTAAATATGAAGATAATACAATATCACTTTGCGCCTAAAAGATTAACCAAGAAGATACATCATCTCGCACAGAAAAAGCTCCTTACGGTCAATGCCTACTAGAACTATTTGAGAATACAATTCTTCCTCATTTTTACTATGTAATTAAAATATAATAAAAGCCTACATTGAATCAAGTCCTAATACTTCTTTAATTTCTTTAAAAGTGAGAATCCAGAAGTAAACTAGAACAAAACCTACCTAAGCGTCGTGTGAGAGCAACTTATCAAATTTTCCGATCCCATAATACTATAAATTTTTGTAAAAATAAAAGTAAAAAGTAAATTTAAAAATACTCACATATGACATAAGTGATGATGCATTCTTTACTAGTTGACCACGTTTCCCCACTAAAGTCTGATTAATTCGATTAGATCCGTAATACTGCTCCCATATGCTTGGCTTGTTCTTATGCCACTCCAGTATAGAATCTCGATCTTCTTCAGTCTTACTGGACTTTTCCAGTCTAGGTCGTTGTAATGATAAATTTCGTTGTAATTGGGAAGTAGTCAGGGAATCCCTGCTAATTGACACTTCCTCATCACTTTTACTATTTACAGTTACATTATAGCAATCATTTGCTGCAATAGGAAAAATTTCGGATAGCGTTTTTCGTTTTAACTTAAAATTTGGATCGCTACTACATCGTACAGAACCATTATCCAGACTATCTACATATCGAATGGCACCATCAGGAGAACGGATAGGCTCGTACGTTATTTCATATTCAGTTTCACTAGCAATCGACTTACGTCTTTCGAATGCTTTGGTCATCGTTACAAGTTTCTGGTTGTTCAGAACGCCTGCACAAAAGTGCTTAATTTCTAGCTCACTGCTGCGGTTCATTATCTTCAAATAGGATTCCAACTCGAGTTTCAAGGAGGCGATATTATTTTCTAATTCTTTTGGAATCACTCTTTCATCATTTCCAGATGTTTGCGCTAGGACTCTGAGCTTGTCTCGAATTTCTTCAAGCATCTCTTTTGTACTTTGGAAATGCATCTGATCCTCGTATTTTTTTAGAAAAAATGCGAGTGACTTATCCTCAGCTTCAGCTCCCAATACACTTTCAACTTTATATGCGTCCTCTGGACAGGAGTTGACGTACTTTGAACATCTGTAATTGTTTTCAAGGTCTTTATCATCTAGTATTTTGCTATCCTCGAAGGTCGGGTTATCAATACCCTCCATTGGTTTGACACCACTTTTACCTTGTTTATTCCTTTCATTATCGAGCAGAAACGAATCCAGGTCAATGTCCACCAAAGAGTCATCCATTTCATCCGACCATGAGTTTGGTGCCTTATTAATGCTCTGACCATCTATTCCTTCCATGATAGTCGGAAGCTGTGGGTGTTTCGCCTTATCATAACCATGAAGGCACCCCTGCAAACTACATCGTTCGTTAAGTACATTTTTTGGGTAGCTTTTAAGATGCCTATCGAGATTCTCGATGCTCGTCTCTAGTATTCGCAAATCTTCATTAAGATTGTCTACTTTACTTGGGGCACTGCATTTATTTTCTCTAGAAACTTCAGCCTTAACTAACATTCGCGACAAAGTGTTCAGTTTTGGGATGTGAGCTTCCACAATGTCGATAACAGGCTCGCTGTATATATGCTCCTCAACCGAACTTGCGGAACACAAATTGGTGCTATAGTAACCGGATGAGTTACTTTTATCCGCTGAGTAATGAGACAACAATATTCCTCGTTCACGTTCATTTTTACTATAACACTGGCCCAAACCGGAATTGCTTGGACCCTGCGGTGTGCATTGGTTGCTGGAGCCTCCGCCATCGCTTGGAGTAATACCGCTATGTGCCTTACTGATAGAAGCGTTAACACTCGTGCTGGCGGTTGGCATTGAATTTCCTGACAGTGAACTGCAAAAAAGAAAATAAACTAATTTTAATGCCGTGCAAATAAGGTGGAGATATTGGTAATCAGGTGAAATGCTGCTAAACTGGTTTTATTTAGTTTATTTCGCGAGGATCGCTAATTGAGTTGCGTTGAAAGCTACATTCCATCAGACAGATCACTCACGTCGGCGATCTGGTAGCACACTTTCTTTGGATGCGCGCCAAATCTAAGAATTCAAGTTCAGATTTCTTGAAGCTAAAGGCCAGTGAGGCAATCTAAGAAATCATTTATGACTAATAATTGCATAACGTGAGGTGGACGAAGTAGCTCTTCGCTCTTAATGGCTAAGCTTTGCACAACTTTGTTGTAAAGGTGTAAAACATAAGCGGGTACTGTTTTCGAAGCAATGATGAGATTTTAAACTATGAAAAGTTAATACATAACAGTCAACATAAGCCCATAATTTATCAAACATTTTCAAAGTCAATTATGTAATTAGGCAATTCACTACAAAATCTCTCTACATTTAAACACTGTTATTAAATTTTTACCGGAGTATATCGCCATTAAACATAAACATCATAAACATAAGGTATATCGCCATTAAACATACACTTCCCGTTTCTGTATAAGAAGATTTGAAGTAAATTAATTGTAAAGTAACAACTTATGCCAGGGACGCATTGACGATATTATGGAGTATAAATAACTACGCTCTTTTATAATGAAGCAAATTTATATTATTTTAAGTACGTATTGCGTTGCAATATAAATAACTTCGTTTGTAGAAATAAACTTGTTCTTATTTAACGAATGTCGGTGGTTCGAAATCCACCTTAACCCAGATATAACCACG
This sequence comes from Leptarthrus brevirostris, assembly GCA_964036015.1. Classification (NCBI taxonomy): domain Eukaryota; kingdom Metazoa; phylum Arthropoda; class Insecta; order Diptera; family Asilidae; genus Leptarthrus; species Leptarthrus brevirostris. Next base: position 39,806,965 of record OZ038372.1, read on the forward strand.
GCGGTATTTGGTCATTTTTATGTACAGGTACTTCCTGAGCTTGAAGTTTGTATTTTTAATATTTCTAATTCAGGAAAAAACTTGCAACTTTTCGTCAGGAATTGCGCTTTTATCTATGTTTTATAGTATATGTAGTGTGGTACATAGTGGTATGGTATATATATGGCTGTGTGCTTTCAGACTCACAAGGGGACTAACACGTTAACACCCAGTGTACGTCCCGTAACTGAGTGTACTGAAGGAAGTCCGACTTCACCATCCACGTGGGACGGCTGGTAACAGGCTCCTGGAGTTTCTTTAACTCTTTTAATAAAACTCCCCTAATCCAAGATGTAAGGTGTTCCCGTTCCTATCGGATGGTTTGCAGCAAGGGTTACAGACTGCATTATAACGGAGTCTCCTTGATATCTGACCACCTCAAGGAGTATTTTAGAACCGTCTATGGCATGGGGCTCTACCATGATCGAACTCACTCGCCGCTATTATCTCTAGACACTGGGAAACGCCTTGTCGTAAAAGTTGTCGTTCATGAACCAACTGGAAACTAAGATTGCAACCTCACCAGCCCGGATGGGGAGACGACTCGCCGTTAAGGCCAACCCAGCCCACGAGTCTAAGGCTTCTCTGGCCAGCATAGTGGTCCCCACCACGGAATCCAGTCACCCCCTTCTTCGAAGAAGCTGCATCCAATGCTACCATACCCGCAGCCACTCGGCTCCTCACACGACTTTTCACAGTCACTTTTTGAATTTATTCTTAGTACTATCTTCCAAATATGTGATGTGGATATGGAACCCACCTTTATTAATTCCATCAGGCAAGATGTTCTGTGCATTACACTAGTCTCTGAACAATATGGAAGGTATCTAAGAAAACCTCCTTATCCCACCATGCTTATATCGAATTTAGACTAGCATTAAACAAGCAGGTCCTTACTAAAATAGGCAAAAAACTAACTAGGATAAGTGTAATATTGCCCTAAGAAGCAGTCTAACCACCGAAGGTCCTTCTGGCATCAATACTAGCCAAACCCTTATGTTTGCATGTCATAAGGCGACTCAAATTTCATGTCGCGGCCGAAATCCCACAGATAAACAAAGACCTCCATAGTGGTCGACAGAAATCATCATCATTAGAAGAGAATGTCGCATACTCTTCAATCAAGCGAAAAGAACTAACTTATGGGCCTCAGTAAATTAAAAAAATTGATAAGGAAAGCTAAAAGATCTTTGTGTAAAAGCTTTTGTAGTAGAGTCAATAGCTCCTCTGAAGCGAGTTGTTTGCGTGAGATCTACTCAACTGCACCAAGTACTCCTAGCTTCATAGTGAAACAGAATCGAAGCGAGCTCACCCAGTCTTAAAATTCTGGAATTGCCGATCGACACTCACTTTCAGCTTGTGAGAGGCGATAACGGCATCCTTGAGGAGGTTGGATCAAGAAAGTTCTCTTATCGAGCTGGAAAGTCTCAAAATCAGGAGCGTTTCCTTCATCTTAGCAGGATCCACCATACAAAAAGTTGCACCAAGAGCGCACACGCCAAGAAGGAATCCTTTCACCGCTCTTGTGAGATTTGGTCCTCAATGAGTTACTCCTAGATCTGGAACATTCTGGACACAAGGTTATCGCCTACGCTGATGACATTGCCCCGATATATTCGGCCAAGCACCTTCAGGGGTTGCAATATGCCTTTTCTAAAGTATCTTCCTGGAGTAACGGTGTGTCTGGACATAAACCCGAACCAAAAAGAGTTGATACTCTTCTCTCGGAAACAGAGTTCCTCCTCCTTCTTACAAATTCCTAACACTAAATTAGGTGACCAAGTTAAATATCTAGGACTTATTCTGGATAGAAAACTTAGCTGAAAGGATCACAATGTGAATAGTAAGCGAAAAAAGTTTGTGGATTTTTGTAACGGATTAGGGCTTGTTATTTTGAACGGTCGGAGGAAGAGTGATCTGGGGAGTAAATTGACTTTTGTTAGTGGTGTTAGACTCTCTGTGAATGATATAGTTGTTGTTTCCTTTACGTTTAGTTCCATGGTACTTTCGCTTGAGGCAGATGAAAAAATTTTTCAGAACACTAACCTGTGAGCTATAGAATCAGATAAAGGCGAAAAACTGGCCCTCCTTTACAAATTTAATTTTAACGCTCTAGATCCAAATGTTTTTAAAACAAGAGGAGTCGATCTATATAGTCAAATGATCCCTGGCCTTACTATTGACGATTAAGTGAACAATGTGCCCAGGCAAAAACAAAATTCAACTCAAGCACAAACAATCGTTCAAATGGCTTTCTTTGTTTTATGATGTACCGATATTTTTTGGAAGAGAAGCTGGCCATAGCGCTGCTACAGGAACCCTCGGTAGTCAGAATGAGAATAAGTAGGCTCCTGGAGAGAATCGCTAATATGTTTTACGTAAACTCAGATAGCACAACTAGATCCTGTATTCTAGACAGGGGTGAAGTTCAGGTGGTGCTGCTGCCACAACTCAGCACGCCAGATCTTATGGTGGTTCGTGTGAAATCCAGAGCAAGTGCATGTGTTCCAGCCATCTCTCTAGACCATCTATTATATGACTCGGGAGGAAGAGAGAAAGGTGGAGACTCTGGTAAAATACTGCAAGGAAATAAGGGTCTGGTATTGGGTTGTAATGCGAAAGCCCACAATACAGTGTGGGGTAGCACAAATGACAACAGTAGCGGCGGAGATATCGGAGTAGGGGCGAAGATATCGGATTCGGGGTAGGAAATAACTTAGCGATTTTAAACAGGTGGGTCGAACCAGCTTTTGTGGATGAAAGTTGTAAGGAGGAGAGTGGCTGATGGGGAGACTCTGTCAGACCATAGAGTCGTAACTTTGGGAGCCGACGTCGGATCAATTGGTTGGGTGGTATGTTCACCACACCATAGTTCCACGGGTTGAGGCTCGGCCCCTCCTTGAATCTTTAATAACAATTTAAAAAATCCTTACTACATCATAAAAAAAAAATCGCTACCGAGAAAATAACAGACATAGTCGGAGGCTGATTCCGTTCCCTAAGAACATTAATAGTCGCAGGTATCAAGAACTGTTAAGGGAAAAACTGCCAGCATGGAGAGCAGAAAAGCTTTCAACCGAGCCATCAGAAGACAGAATTTGGAACCTTAAGGGCTTGGGGGATACAAAGCCTTGAAGAAAGAGATGAAGAAAACTGCGTAGAAAGAAGAAAGAGTCGTGTAGCACGAGAAATATCTCCGACATCTTCAGAATATGGTATCACATGATCCGATCTCCATACTTGGACTGGTTCGAGATAGGACGGGAAAGGTCTCCGAATACCTTGGATGACACAAATAAGATCCTGCTGGAAAATCATACTTCGGGAAGCTCTCTGTGGAAAACGGGTGCGAATAGCACGGATCGATCTGAAGCGGAAAGGATTGTGTCTCTTGAGGGAGCCAGACGAGATATTAAGTGGTTTGAACCGTTCAAGGCAGGATTAGGTGATATATTCCCAGCACTACTTCAGTGGGTCAGAGATTGTAGCATCAATATTCAGGAGCATGCTTGGCAATAGGGTACGTCCCAGTTTCCAGGTCATATTTCTACCAAATCCGGTAAGAAAAGACTATACTGAGCCGAAGTCCTGTATGTAATTAGTTACACTTCCCTGTAAACGGGACAAAATAAGAATTGTTACGCTTAAGAAAATGTGTCCATTAATAACCCAACATTTAAAATAAAACCTGTTATAAATCTATTTTTGAAATTTTAATTTTGAACTTTATCACATTAAAGGGACAGTGCTCGAGAGAGACATGTTAAGTAGGAACCGGCACGCTTATTGTATTGCGGACTCCACCAAGTGGTGTAAGTAGCAAAAGAGGTGCTTGATAGCAGAAGCGTAAAAATGGCCGTCATAATGGATATTCAAGTAGGCAGAGTATGCCCACATGGAGAAGTATTATCTCCGATTCTGTGGAAGATTACTGTCGACTCACAACATGGGTTATATCGATGAAAAAGTTCATACGCATCATTACAGACACATAATGAGAGGTCTGTGGCTTTTGTGGCGGTAACAGATGCCGTTCGAAGCACGCTGACCTCGAAGATGCTGCTAGGTTTGCTGTCATTAGACTTATATGTGAAGAGAATTGCAGTATCAGCAGCTCATCGCATATATCGAAGTGCAAACTGCCACAGGACCAGTGATGACTTGGGCATAGGAAAATTCTAGACTTATGAACTTATGAAAATTAATATATCGGAATTGGAAATGCTTATCGACGGTATAAGTAAAGTAAGACTAATTGAAAGATACTATGACACGCTAATAAGGCTTGGGTCTCTCCCTGAAAACTGACTAATTGATGTTAAAATTTTCACGGATAGATCCAAACTTGGTGGAAGAGCAGGAGCAGGAATTTTCAGTTACTATCTGAATCTGAACACGGATCTAAGCCTGGGGTCGAATACATCATTCTATCAGGTGGAGATGCTGGCTCTAGTGTATGGACTAGATTACCTGCTACAGAATCATGTGAGTGGTATGAAATTAGTGGTGGCACTCAACAATCAGGCGGTGGTCAGGTGTATGGACAACACAGAGTTCAGTCGAAGTGACACTGGCATGGGTGAGGGGAATGTAGGAATCGAAGAAAATGAGAGAGCAGATGTGGTGGCTGAACTGGTATCTGCTTTGAGTTTTCAAGTTGGGGAGCCGCTCACTATCTTAGGTAGTGAGAAACAGTGGGTTGGAAACGTAGGCAACAGGGAGCTCTGGCAGTAGCAGACTGTCGCGAACTCATCTAGACAGGCTAAGATGTAATCGCCATCATCGCCCACAAGTACTGAGCAGAAGAGGATGCTAGACATGGATCGAAGGATTTTGAGACGATTGCAGCACTAGCAACAAGTGATGGAAACTTCAAGTGTCAGGCAAGCAGAAGGAAGAGGCCTATGTGACACCACTGGATGGAGGCCGAAAGGATAGGAGAGTTTTCTCATAAGCAAATGCTTACATTGACCCGGGAAATCGAGGAGAGGCAAGAAAACTGGATTAGTTCAGTTATTCTGAGATGACAAGGGGTAGGAACGAAAAGGGAGCCGGCTAAAGTGGTCCGGTTCGACTAATCCCGACACAGGTGTGTTTAGTGAGTAAACATGTCACACTACCAGAGACATTCTGGTTTCCTGGTGTCTTCGGAAGATTTTCACCTTTTGATAAAAAAAAATAAATAAAAATAAATTGGTACAAGCAATAAAGTTCATTAATCCCAAAACTGATCATATCATTTTGAATCACTCATAAACTCTCAGTTGTTGAAATATCTAGAAAATAACTAACTTATCAACGATTGCCAGTACGGTTTCCGCGCTGGTCGCTCAACCGGAGACATACTAACGGCTCTAACGGAGCGTTTGAATCATTGTCTCCATAATTTTGGTGAGTCCGAAATCGTCGCTCTTGATATTTCAAAGGCTTTTGATAGAGTCTGGCATGCTGCCCTTTTAGCCAAACTAAAAACATTTGGTCTGCACATTAGACCGTTCAATCCGTGCAGTAATTGACAGAGTTACATCTGATTCTTATGAAATAAATGCCAGTGTACCTCAGGGTTCAGTTCTTTCACCAACGTTATTTCTTCTTTTTATTAATGATCTGTTATCCCTTACTCTCAATCCTATTCATAGTTTCGCCCACGACGGCACCCTGGATTTCGCCTACTCATTTGATTCAATAATAAATTCACGTGGAAATGCTATAGAAGTCAATCGGGAACGCATGTTTAGATCATTAAACAATGACGTTTCTATGGCCCTCGCTTGGGGCACAGCAAGTCATGTAACGTTTAATGCATTCAAAACTCAATGCTGTTTAATATCCCTTAAAAACACCCAGTTCACCCACAACCCATTTCAGTCGACGGAGTGAATATACCCAATTCACCCTCTCTAAACATAGTGGTTATTGAGATATCCAGCAATCTTAGCTGGACTGATCATATATTTGCAATCGCTAAAATTGCGATAAAATGCTTGGGGTTCTACAGAGGTGTAAGATATATTTCACCCCACCTGACTTAGCGCTGATCTACAAGTCCCACATTAGGCGTAGACTTGAATATAATTCCCATATTTGGGCAGGGCCGGAAAATGCGGTGTGTCCGCGTTAGACAAAGTCCAGCGTAAGGCTATTAAACTCAGTGGCGATTCCGCAATCGCTGAGGGCCTTGACTCTCTGGAGCAACGACGGAATATCGGTTGTCTAACACTATTCTATCGCTATTTCCATGGCCATTGTTCTAACGAAATTGCTAGCTTGATTCCTTGTAGACACATGACAACGCGCGATACAAGATTTACAAGTCGCTCCCACCAATACACTCTCCAGGTCAAATTTAGGCGTACCGTCAAATTTCGGGAATCTTTTCTAAGCAGAACAATACGAATGTGGAACAGTTTACCATCTTCTGTTTTTTCCTCGTCTTATTAGCCTGAAACTTTCAAACGGGGCGTACATCGATACCTTCTTCACTCAACCTCCTAACCCATTTCCCTTATCCTTAAGCTGTTAATACCATTTGATTGCAAGCAATTTTTGATATGGTGAGAATTTAGTGCGGCCTGGTCCATAATAATAAATATTGTGAACATCTTTTTATTTAGCTTTCATATCACGTCTTCCTAAAGCAGACAAAATTAATTTTCATCACACTCCCTGATAGTCCGAATTAAATCAGACAATTAATGAAGCAAAAATAGCAAGAGAAAGCTTGCAACTAGAAAGAAAAAAAGCAAAAACACGATACATTCTCAATAATATCTCAGAGCATATACTTGTAGGATTGAGTATATTACTTTCCAATATTTTTGACATTCCTTTTCATGCATCATTTATAATATTTCTAGTTTAAAGAATGTGTGGATTCACTGAGCATGCAAAGAAGAAAAAAATTGAATAAGAATTGACGCAAAATCTTTTCTAACTTAAACACGAATCGTTTACTTGTAAATTGTGGCATAAAAAGCAAATAATAACAAAGTTGGCGAGAATTAAAAATATAAACAATAAAAGCATATTTTTCGCATTTAATTTCGATTATTTTAAGATTCAAATGTCACGGCCAGTCAGGAAATAAATTAAATTGGTTGAAAATTAACACAGTCGATGTCCGAGCTCAAGCATATTTTGAACTTTTTTTAATAAACGTGAAGAATTAATTATGGCATCGCTAAAAGAAATTTACGCCAGGAAATTATTACGATTTAAAATATGTGTTTATACAAAAAACTGTTTACGGATATTACCGTGATCAATTCATCTTTTGAACAACATATGGTATTACCAAACATTTCAAGATGCGGTAGTATAAGGTATAAAAATATAAAGAAATTTCAAAACAAGCCTACTTAAATAGTGCATAGTTAACGAACTCTTAGTTGCTTTATGATTTCTAAGTTGTTTTGCCTTAAATTTTAGAGAATATTTATCAAAAACCAATACAGCACAGAGTAACACCTATTTTTCCATATCAATACCTATATCAGTTCCCAAGAAGTAAGCATTAAATAAATAGCACCTGGAAGCGTGCAATGCAAACATTATTCATGCATGATTCCACATAAAGCATCCTATGACAAGATAAATTTATTTTAGCATTTCATGTTATTCCCGTGTTTAGGTAAGGATATGTCGATGAAATTATTAGATTTCGTTTCAATTAAACTTACATTCAAAAGCAATCAATTTCACTAAAAGAGTTATTAAAGTCTCTTTTGGAACCATTTTATGATCATATGACAGCGAACGTATGTATAGTATTAAGTGCTTTCTAGGAAAATAAAAAATTTTAGTAAATTCGAAATAAATTTCCAGCTCTGTTGGTGCATACGTTTATTTTAGCTAGAATATTTCAGCACGATGGAAAGGAATCGCATCCATTGGGATAAAATTTCAATTAAAATTTGCTTAATATTCATGAATATTTGCATCAGTTAAGTTCATATTTAAGTTTCTCCACACTAAGTCTGTTTTTTAAATGTGCTTAAATTGAGTGCACCTCTGCAGACTATTTAAAATGTGTAAGAATAGGAAATTAATAAACTTTCGTTCTAATGTGGTTTCCTATCTTTGTGATAAATTATGAATATATTATATTAGCTTTTGTATCTGGTTTATTTAAACAGTGATGATAAAATTTAACATTTTTAATTTACCACTAAATTAATTTTGTATTGCTATAACATTAAAGGAAAAATTCTACAAAATAAAGCTTTGGATTTTGAGTTATCATTCTTACTTATAAAAGTAGATTAAGCTTTTTACAAAAAAGCTTTCAATCTTGTCTCAATTTATTCGGAATTCATTCGAATGTATGACAGATCACAGCGGCATCTCGAAAAGCTTTGGCGAACTAATATGAGTCAAAAATAATTTGATCATTTAATTGGTATCCAGATAAGAGTTCACAAAATAAATTATATAAAATAAACTACTTACATTATGTGTATAATTTAGGTTTTTCTGATTAAAACAAACTTCAGTCTTTCGTTTTAAAATAAATGTTTAACTATAAATTGCAGTGAAACTAGTAAGTGCTAAATTTCAAAAGAAAAATAGTTTTAAAAGCAGGATTATTAACATATTTGAAAAAAGCGATCCGCACAAAATTTTATTTTTTTGGCGTTTGTTTGATGTCTCTGCATTGAGCAGATCAAAAGTAAACATAAAATAGTGGTGTGCATACCATGAAAAGTGCATGAATCACGCATAACTCTCAAACGGTTGAGACACCCCCTCCCCCCCCCCCCCCCTTCTATACAATTTTGTGCTTGTCTAGGTGAGATCTATCACCCCACTTATTTTGTCACGCCAGATCTGAAACACCCTGCATACATTCCGTTTGTTGCTGTATTGCACATGCCATATAAAGGTAAACGTACTTATTAAAAATGGTGACTTGCTTTACTTAACATGGATATCGTTCCTTAATATTGAATACGCTCGAGTAACAACCTTGGAAGACGTTGTTCTAAATACTTTTGAAGTTTTTATTTTTCTAAGAAAAAACTTATCCGAGCAGCATTTACTTTCAGGATTATTCCAATAAAATGTTATTAGCTTGCTCAAAAAGCACTTATCCTTTCTTTCCACAATATTTGCTTTATATTTTCTGAAGCACAGTCATCTTGAGAACAAAGTTAAAATTTATCATAGATAGATAACAATATTATGTGTGTATACGCTGAGATAGATCTCTAGATTTGGCATAGTAAAGGTAGTGTTATGTATATACATAAAAAAACAAAAATGTGTCCTTTGACTTAAAAGTAAGCAAATAATAAGAAAGACAAATTCTTTAATAATACATTTTTCAACATGTTTCCTTCAAGATAAATTTGTCCTTATAGTTCCTTTTATATACATACATATTTCAATATAAATTGATTATTTTCAAGACTTTCTTCTCTAGATAAAAGCCCGGAAGCGAACACGAACAGCCAGGCATTGGTGATATTAACCTACCGCACTTCACAAAGGTAACCATAGCAAAAGGAGAATTTCTAACATTTCTTTAAGATGAATCTACAAGTGGTCATAATATAAAGTTTCTTCTTTACAATTTTCTTCCAAGATTCAGTCTTTTAAAGAGGAGTGTCTCTTTATTGTTTGTTTTGTTGAAGTACTGAAGCAACGTCTCAAAGGCAATGAAATTTTTTTGTTAGGCGAGTGTACAGTTGTGATTGTGTGTAAGAAATGATTAATCTGTGATACAAAAAACCTATAAAATAATGTAGTTTTGAAAAAAAGTTTAACCGACTCCACAAAACGTGCTTAAAAGTCAAAAATAACATTTCAAAAGTACAAGATATGTACGAAGAATACATTCGTGACCCGAGTGAAATTTAGAAAAAAAAAAATCAAAACAACATTTGTTTACAGCCTGAGCAGAGGAAGTTATATTAGTTACCCGAGTAAAAATAAAACTCGCCCATTCCTAGCCTGAAACAGGCACGCACAACGCCAAAACGTCTGAATGGTACTCAAATGAATAAAAATTATACTCTTCCAAATGCCAGCCCGCTGCAGAAATGGATTAATAAAAGACGTATGAAATAGTCCAAATAAAATCTAAAATAAAAACAATAAAAATATTTTCGTAGATTAAACTTGAATCTTTTTTTCACCCGGAAAAACAATAAAATTATTTTCGAAGATTAGCTCATGACTCAACTTTGTAGTCATCGGCTATTGGAAATAATTTTAATATCAGGTTACCGATGACCTATACGTTTAATACGTGTGTCTATACGGATGAGAATTTACATAACCCACAAGATAAGACATGAGAACGCAGTAATAGAAACGTGCATTATGGCAGGCGTATTTTTAAACTTTTGTGCCTGTAACGGGAGCGTGCAAATTAATGTGGCGGGTGTATTTCAATTTTTGGACCTGTAGCGGGCGCATCCATAATACTACCAGACGCGTTTGTTCCCTATGCGTGCTTGCAACGGGCGCGCATATACTTTTAATAATATTAAAAACTGTACTTGCTTTTTGCGTTAATATACCAATTCAATTATTTTTACTCGGGTGGGATAAAATCTAGTTTTCGATTTGTTGCGAAGGCGTCCAAGAGCTAAAGCTAAATGCTGTTGAAGAAGAGTCAAAGGGATTTAGCTTTTCTTAAGGGGGCAGTCTGGGTTCAAGATTTTTTGTTATAATAGAATTTATTTAAATTTTTCAAAAATTTTGTACAATAAATTATACATATTAAAGTACATGAAGAAAAATTTTTTTTTTAATTTATGGCAACAAAATGGCGGTCATAAGAGAACCCTGTAAAAAACTGGTTGACAAGAAATCTCGGGTCAGGAACGTCTGAAACAGAAAATTCAAACGGAATATTACAATATAAGTAAGTGGCTATAACCGGAACTAGAATTGAACATTTTGGGTTAAAGAAAAACCAAATGGCGGACTTTTGAATTTTTTGAGCCTTTTTTGCAGCTAAAATTTTTTAAAAAAAGGGTTAAAAATTTATAAATATTAATGATTCTAATTCAGGCAGAAACTATAAATGTGCTGAATAATATTATATATATATATATATATATATATATATATATATATATATATATATATATATATATATATATATATATACAGACTGCCACCTTAATCAGAAACGTTGGTCGTGTAAGACATTTAAATTCTTCTTTTTCTGCTGAAGGGGTAAACAAGTGTTGTTTTGAATTTTTTCATAAAAAATTAAATTTAGTTTTGTGTCTATTACAACATTTCGAAGTCGGTGCAAATTAAACAAACAGAACAACCACACTTTAATTTTGGGAAGTCGATTAAAATTCAAATAGTGACGACACGCTTGGTGGTAAGATGACCGCGAATGTTGGTGTTTTTGGATTTGTATCTGGGCAGGCTGTGTTTCATTTTGAAACAGTTGATGAAATAAATGGACTGAAACTGTAAAAAGTCAAACCACAATGGGAGATCAATAAAACCATGATTGTAAATAAAAATAAAATTTGTTACCTATTAACTCATGTAGTGTTAAACTCCAGTGAACATAAAATATTTTATCAAGTTTTATTTACTCATTTACTAATTGACAGATGAATAGTCTATTGTATTTACAAATTGTTTCTGCTCCCTTTATTTTCGGACATTTTCAGATCAAGATGCCTTCAAGTATGTCATGTTATTTCATGTTATGGAATGATCACAAAATTTGTTCTGCATAGAAACCGTTCAAATATTACGCAAGCAGAATTTTATCCAATTTTACCCCTCCCACCTCCTCGCTCTCAAAGTAAGCAAAGCTCTTACATCCTTCCTCTTTCTTTTACGTAAGCAATGGCAGAATTTTATATAGTTTTTTTCAAATACTAGTGGTAGTTCATAAACACGTGTCATTGTTATTTATTTGAGTCGATTTCAAGGAAGGAAGAAGTAAACTTTGTCAACTTTTTCATAGGCTGCAAAATGAAAATGGAATTACGTAGGTAATATTTTTATTAATCAGCACAACAAATAAATAGGTTTGTTAAGTCCCCAAGGCCATACCAACTAAAAATAAAAACAATAAAAATTAATAAAAAATCTACAAACTACATCTTAATACTAATTCTGCGTCATCCCGATAACTCCTTCCTTTAATTATTCCAAAGCCAATCCTACAAAATAAACTAACAACAGACTAAACAAACTTTGGATTACAATTTTAAATATGTGTGCATATTTTTCCTCCAGCCCCCTTATATTGCTTCACCATGAGAAATAATCTAAATTTTATTAAAATAATACTAAATTTCAATCAAGAACTTACCAAATTTCTTGTCACTCAAAATGTGACTTGACGAAGGGCATGAAAATTTCAAATAAACGAGAAGAGCTAATTGTGCTAAGCAAACTTATGAATGGAGAAAGCTAAAATCTGCTAAGCTCAAGCTACATAAGCCAGAGAAAAATTTAATATGGCATTCATTCCTCGATCAGCGTTTAAATTGAACATGAAACTTCAAAACTTAATTTGAAAATTTCCTGTCGCAGAAACTTAACTCTATTTTTTATTATCTCAAAAGCTTCTGGTAGAAACTTAATTCCACCCAATTTAATAATCTGTTCTTCTTTTTTCTGCGCGGGGAAGCTCCAAAACCAGGAAAAATTTAGCTCTCTTGGATTTATTATAATAGGATTAAGTTTAACTAGAATTTTTTTCTTTTTGAATAAAAATTCGAATTTTGAATTTTTATTGGGTATTTTGATTCCGGCACTTCCCCTTACTTGCGCACAGCTTGCACAAAGTCATTAACTGTCCACAATCCAAGGCACTTTAATCCATGACTGTAAGTCTTGATCGATGTTGAGTGTCCGCTGGCTACTGCTTTTTTCCGAGATATCGACATCTTCCTCCTTAAGCCATTCAACCACCTTTACGTCTAAAGCCTGTAATATGCACATCAATTCATTGGCACGAAAACCAGCCATTCTTGCAGGTCTCACTCTTATTTCGGTCTGTGCTCTAGAATTTAATGGACCTCCTTCCTGTGGCAATATAATGTCTAAACAGAGGCATGATTGTAATTCCATTTTCGTCCAAATGAGAGCCCAAACGATCATGAGGTTATATCAAACCAGCGAGTTTCCGACTCTGCTTGCACTTGATCCGCTCTACTTGCACTGTACGCACTTCTATCACCATTCAATCCCCCGCCCCGTTGTAAATAAAAGAATAACAAAGAAGAAAACCCCTCCCTTACTCTATGTTGACGTAGAACTTGAACATATGGTAATCTAAATGAAAAGTATACGACATGTTGGATAGCAAGTGCAGGGAGGTACAGGAAGGTTTAGGGAGATACACTAGGTAGTCAGGGATGTCCAAGGATGCAGTTTTTCTAGTCCTCTCTACACCTTGCCATGTTGTACCCTTTTGAAAAGGTAATAAAATGGGCAAAATGTAATAAAAGTTACACACAGGTGTATTAATTACATGAATTTCTTAGAAAATTTGGTAAAATTCTGAAATTTAGTTAATCGCAAAACATTTCTTTCATATTTGGAAGTAAATGACTGTACCTACAATATTAGGTGTTACATCAAGTTAAGTTAAGTTAGGGTCCGGTGGCAACGAAAAAGCCTGGCATAGACCACATCGGTTCCATAGCGCTATCACGAATCAGATACCCGGCGTCGTAGAGGTTTCGTTTTGCAATCATCGAAGAGCTTCCCTATTAGTTAGTGTCAAAGGTACCCGTCTTCTTTTCATGTTAATTTTTCAGGCAGAGACAGGCGCATGTACCCCGTAAGACAATGGCTAGTGTAGATCCCAACAAAAGTTCTACATTGAGCTCGAGATAAGTTAAGTAGGCAGTTAGTCTTCTTTTGATCATAGTTTTTCCATATGATCTTCGCAATTCGGCACATTATTGTCTCTACCCATCTTCTTTTCGAAAGATCTAATAGCCCGTCGTTGAGAAATTTAGCGACACCGTGTATGGGGGGAAGTATTTGTTTCGCTTGCTGAGCTTCCATCACAACACCTTTCTTAGCGAGAACGTCTGCGACCCAGCAGAGTTGAACCCTTCTATTAGTGCTAACAGTTTGAAAAGCTCTGTAACAATCTAAGAGGGATTTCGATTTAAGTTCTTTGGACCTAGGAGTTTTTTTCGCCACTTGGCTGTCCACATAGATAGTGATTGAACTCCCTCTTGCCAACCCCGCCGCCTTGTGTATAGCCAAAACCTCGGCTTGAAAGACGTTCCTGTTTGACAGAACTGCCTGTACGGAATTGCTACCTTAAACTTCCTGTTAAAGTCCATAATCGGTATAATGTAATAAGTGGCCAAGATGAAGTATATCAAAATATAAAATCAATGGTGATGTGCACACCATGAAAATTGCAAATTTATGAATCACCATATAACTCCAAAACGGTTGAGATTGCCTCCCCCTACCGCACAACCTTTCGTATAGTATAGTAAATTATGTATGTATAACAAATAATATATGTGTTATGTACCCCAGGTAGGCTTTCATTTAGATTATTTAACTTAACCTGGCTATAATACCGTCAAATCCCCTAACTCGAACATCTCGTAACTTGCATTTTGCTGTAACATTAACCCTCTGCTTTGTTATGAATCTGTTCTTAGCGAACGTTTTCATCGTTTAAGGAAACTACTTACCTACCTAATTTCAAGTTTGTAGGCTTTATAGTTTCGAACATTTCATGATAAGTGAACGGAACAGGGAATGGTATTCTGCTTTTTTATAAAAACATACAGATATCTGAATTGTACTTCCTTTAAAGAAGAATCCATATTTAAACTTAAGAATATTTCTCAGTAGCAATGAGCCACAAATGCGTTGTGATCAACGGTTACCTTTGAAATGAAATTGTGCAGCGGATTTGATGGTATTATATACCTGCCTGCTATTAACCATACTTAAACATACTAGGGGATTTAGGAACATGCCCTGGAACAAGTCCCAAAATGGTATTTTATTTTGGGTTTGGGCCACGTTTTTAGACCACTGTGCGTTACCTGCGGTTTGACAATCGTAAGTGTAGGACTTGTGTAGGCTTTTTAACGGTAAAGTCAAGGTGAGAGTTTCAATTAAGTTTTCTATCAAGCGTAATGCCCAAGTATTTCACCTAATTAGAGTACTCAATGACCGTGACTCGTATCGATTTCCGAATAAAATATGTAACAGTCGGTTCGAACTTCTCTGTAATAATAATTGCAAAATCATCCGCATAGCCGACTGCCGCATAACCAAGCTCACACAGCATTTTTAAGAAGTCATCTATTACTAGCGGCGGCGAAAATCCTTTGTCTTGTGGGCACCCTTCGGTGCCTTAATGCACACAAAAGGGTGGATGTAATTTCTCGCTCCTTTATCATAGCATCCGCCCACTTTACAGTGTGAGAATCCAGACCCCTTCGTGTAAGAGCTCTAGATATGAATCCATACTTGGTGTTGTCGAAGGCACCTTTTATGTCAAGAGAAGCACATTTATTTATTGTGAAGAGCTTTCTCTATCTTGCTAACAGGATTACGTATGGCAGTTTTTGTTCACCTACCTTTTGTGTATTCAAACTGAGTAAAGTAAAGGCGAGATGAGCGGGCCAGTTTACAACTGATCTAGCAGTCCTGCACTCTCTGCATTATTGAAGTAGAAAGGACATAAGATTTGTCTGTATGATTTAGGCAGTCCGATAGGCATATTGCCTTTTTTTTGCCTGCGTCTTGTCCTAGTGTTGACCCAGGAAAATGCACCTGTAACAGGTATTCCAGCGTTTCCCTTTGAGTTTCGGTGTATGTGTCATCCTGCTTCCTGAAAAAGCACTACTTGGCGAGCAGCTCTGACAAAGATTCTATAATTTCACTGCCCCTTCTCCACTGCACAGCAGCACTAAAATATCCCAGTTTGTTTTCCTGGGGATATAAGCCCTAGATAAGATCTCGGAATTTCGAATCGGATGTCTTAATAGCTTGATTAATTGATTGATTAAAAGCTTGATCTGAGACTCGCCAATCTCTAATTGTTATTATCGATTTTAGATTCGGATCACAGATAAGGGCTCCTGTAAACACTGTTAATTATGGTGGTTTACCTTTGCCTCTTGTGCAGGATATCTGCCGCTAAAAGTGATGTTGGAGTCTAATCTTCGAATGCCGCAAAAAAACTAAGATCAGGTTCACGCATGACTATTGGTGTATGTCATCCTCTTCCCTTCCTCGGAGACCCTTGTTGCTGCAGGAGCTAGTCATCTGCGCCGTCGGAAGCTGTTCGAATGATCAATTTGTCTGTTTATACTGCGGATACCAAAGCATCAGCCCTAAGACATGCTGTTCTCCCGCGATGCATCTTCCCCTCCATCCTGATACCACTGAGAAGGACGTCTCCTGCCACATCTCGTCACACTGTCGTGTAGCTCATTACATTATACATTGTAGGCGTATCAATAAAATTCGCAAATACCCTCGCTCATTGTTTGTATCTTTTAAAATCATCATTCGAGATGTATTATTTAACAACACAGCTTCCCAGGATATTTGATCTGATAGATCCATTGTTCGTGAGATTATCCCTGGCGGCGTTCGTACTCGGATTTTCCAATTCCTGTTATGGCGTAGTTTATCTCTCGAAGACTCTATGTTTAATTTACTGATGCTGAGTTATTTGGTCCTAAATATCTGAATTTTCGATAAGACCGCAATCTCCTATTGTAAGGGGAGTGTTGTATACGGTTCGTCGCAGTATACCATGTGCTCCTGTGTAGATTTCTAGCTCGAATTACTTGAAACTTCTGCATATCACTGAAATTGGCAAACAAGAATAATTTGGTTGCAGTTGCTTGCGTCCCTCCAGTTTCGTATCTGAGACCTATGACCTGTTGGCCCCTCAGATAGATACACTATCTGACACTTAACGCCCATGTGATGACCTCCTGCTCTTATGGGACTTGAATCTACCGAGTGTCAATTGGCAATTTTCACCTGATTCGGTTAGTTTGCTTTCTTTACATAAATCCACATCTCAGCAGGTTTCCTTCTTTTTCGACGCCTTAGCTTCTTCTGTTTGGCGCAGTGCTAGGGTACTTCGAATGACTCTGGCAATTTTTTAACTTCGTGTTTACCACTGACCCCTTCCTGTACTGTTGCTAGATGCTTCATGGGTAAGTTGATCCCCGCGTGGTTTTATCATTGTGCAGTGCACTGCGCATTGTCTTCTTTAATCCTGTTGCTGCTGCATCACCTGTTCGGAGGAATTATTTTTTTAATTTTAAAAAGTCTGACTTTTCATTGCTTGAGTCTCCTTGAACACGACATTGACGCAGCTGTTTCCGCTTTTTATAACAATTTAGTTTTACTCAATGTGTTCCTATTTCTAGATCTAGTGTAATTTATTTTCTTGTCATCCTTGGATTGATTATTAATTATAATATCTTGAAAATAAGATGCATGGAAAGGTTTCTCTACAATAATGTGCGATACGAATTTTTGCACTTATTTTAGTCTGCGAGATCAATTATTTTTTATTATGTTAACCCTATGAAGGATAGTTTTGGAAATTTGTGAACTCTAAATGGCACACCGATGGCTACCATATTTCACTTAGGTTGGGTTATCGCAAAAGTAGCATTTAATTAGCTTCTCTTTGGTGACTTTCTAAAGAGAGCTCTCATTGACAACAGCTGTGATATTAGTCTTAATGATTGAACTTACTTGACAAGGTTTCCTTCAACTGCAGGATCTGTATTTCTTAAGTATCGTTGTCCTCTTGTTCTTATCTTGTGTTATCTACGAGTATTCAACAAATTTTATTACTTTAGTGGCATCTATTTACAATTTTTGGGAATGTTTTCACGTTTAATTGGCCTGTTCAAGATCCTCCTACTGTTTTCTTATAAAAAGATAGAAATCGCTAAGATTACGTGACGTAATTGGGTACATGAGAGAGAGGAGTGAGGTGACTGCAATCCTCCGATGTCAACTTCTAGAATCTCGTCATTCTCGGGGACTTATGTCATCCTTTAGGTTGACATCCTCCATAGGCCCCAATTTTCTGCCCCAAAAATATCATCGCACATGAGTTTGTGCGCAATTAGATCTTATTTTCTCTTCTGTTCGCTATCGCCAGCTTACACCCTCCCATTACCATTACTTTCTGCTACGATGCGTCCAATATTGCTGATCCCAAATTAGATCAGTGTGTTCTTGATTTTAAAAGGACGAACTTCTCTGATCTTACAGGATAGATTTCCCATCTCTATTTTCTAGGGATACACGATACTCGAGATAATTCTCGCTGCTCGTTTCGAAACCGGCACTGGTAGCGAGACTAATACCATTCGTAACAGTGCGATTACGAGAGCGAGATTAAGGTGACGGGAATGGACGAGAAGTGTAATTTGTAGATTTATGGGGTATATAAGTATACACTGCTTTCCTCAATCGCTTCTTCCTACATTATTTCCTTGTCACTTTCCCACCGAAATTTCCCTTTTTTTATCTCACCGAGAGCGAGATCGGACGTAGATTGGCCTTTATCTCGCCGATATTTCAGCGAAGGCAAGATCGTCTTCACCTTGAAGAGACCTGGACCGAGATATATCCGGTGCCATGAAGCCCTACTATTTTATAAAAACTATATCGACAAGTGTGTTTCCGTGCTTTATGACAGAATATACGAACTGTTTAATTCGTGTGTACCACTCAAGCGGTCGATACCATCCTGTCGTTATCACCTGTGGTATACTAGAGAACTCCGAAACCTTCACAATAGGAAAAATATACTATGGAAAACTTACTTACGCTGTAGAGACACGCTATTTTACTGAGATTTCGTCGCTTGTTATGACAGATTTTTAGCATTGTACTCATTACTACACTTGAAATACATTGATAGTGTTCGCGTTAACTTGCATAATGACCCTCGTACCTTTTTTAAATTCGTAAAAATGAAGAAGAATACTGATAATTATTCGACCACAATGTATTACATTGAGTCCTTCACGATATTGTCGACAACTTTACATTGTTTTTTGAGAGCGCCTTTTCTTCTTGCAATTTTATACCTTCCCCGGATGAGTTTGGTTATATCCAGGATTGCCTAACTGCTTCCATTCCTATGTCCATTATATCTCATCAGGGATCTTAAAATTGACTTTTCCTTTGGTCCTAATGGTATTTCTCCTGCGTTCGTGAAATCCAGCTCTGACACTACTCATTCTATGAGCACTCATCCTCTATGTCTCTTCAGGCCGGTAGATTTCCTACGCTATTGAAGAGCTTCTTCATAATTTTTCTTCATAATTTTTCTTTATAAAAAGGGTCATACAAATTTGATAACAAATTATAGGCCAATCGCGAAGCTATCCTGTACACCCAAATTATTCGAATCTGTTTTATATTCAAAGCTTGTGCGGCAGTATAAGGGGTTAATCTCGTCTAATCGGCATGGCTTCCTGACTGGTAGATCCATGACAACTAAACTGATTGAGTTTGCCTCCCACATAATATCTGCCTTCCAACTTGATCTCCAGACCAACTACACCGACTTCTGTGCGCAAGCTAAAATAATTTGGTTTCCCGCCTATATTATTCGAATGGATCTGCTCTTACTTCAAAATATAGGGCATATCGGGTATCTTTCGGTAACACTATATCTAGAGTCATTAGGGTTTAATCGGGTGTACCGCAAGGTAGCCATCTGGGTCCGCTACTATTTAGTGTTCCCTTCAATGGCAATCTTTGACTAGGCACTCCAAAGTCTTAAGCTATGCGGGCGATATGAAGATTTTCTCTTGCGTTAGAAACAGTTATGATTCTTCTCGCATTCAGGATGGTTTAAATACATTCAAGGCCTGGTGTGGAGCTAATGGTCTACAGCTTAACTTAGAAAAATGTGAAGTTATGTCATTCCCTAGTACGTCTTTGATTATGTTTTTGCGGAAACTAATATCCGACGCGTACAATCCGTGACTAACATTGGATGTGAAGCTTGACAAAAAACTCGATTTCACTCTGCACACGAACTATATTGTCTCTAGGAGTAATTCAGTTCTGGGTTGTGTAAAACGCTGGTTGACGGAGTTTTCTGATCGGTAGACCTTCATTCACCTGTTCCCTTTGTTGGTTAGACCAATTCTCGAATATGGCTTTAGGATATTGCCTTTACTACATGTCGTTCATTCTCGACTTAACTCTAACTAAGGATTCCTTGAAGCGATCTATGTTCTCTGTGCATCCCTGATTATTGTGTGTGTGTATGCATTCTACAATAGTTTTAGAAATATATTGTTATATGCTAGTGAATAGGTCAACTGTTTCTTGGCTCCTGCGTGTAAGTGCGCCTTCTGCGTTAGAAGTGAAATTCTATTTTAATTTAATTACTCTGCCCTATCATTTCAAATTCCACCTTGTATCGAAAATCCTTATCAATGGTTATCTGAAGCTTACATCAAATTCCCTTAAAATTTGTAGATGCAATCACTAGCTTAAATCAAATGTACGACACTCTTATCAACACATTGCACAATAGGACCGCAACATGTTATCAATTAAAACCTACTAACGAAATTTATTCATGCCTAAAGACCTACACACCTCACCCAAACCAATTATTGTAATCTTTAAATAAATTCATTCATTCCACCAGGAGGGCAGGGTCCAATCTCATGAATGAATTACGTCGCTCAAACATAACCCTTGCTTAATATGGCTGTCGTCATTTTAAATAAATTATTGATAACAATCAGATTATAGGCTTTTATTCACCGACTGTTCTCTGTCGAAATCAATTATCGAGAGCTGGTGAAATTGACACTTTGAACTTGTTACAACTCTCCGATGAATTTTAATTGGTTTCGAATTTGCAAACTTTTGCAGGTCATTTGACTTAAGCGGTTTTGTGCGTACCGCACCGCAGAATCGCAGGTTCTTCATTGTTTATTGGCGTTATATGATACAACCGCATTGCACAATTTCCTTGACTAAGATGGTGCCATAAAGTCTGGCAAAAGGTTTGAAAACTGCTCACAAGAGATTGAAACGATATCGTTATAGTTATTGAAATGCGTTTAGCTTATCTAGTATCGTATCATGCGATATTACTTTCAAGGTTTGTGGTAGAGTATTGGCCAATATCTCCATTTATTGCACACATTTTCGTCGGTGTTTCGAACTTGCAGAATTGAAAAACAACCAGGTTTGCAACTTTCAATAATTGTCACTTTTTTATTCGCCATAAAGTTTGGTATGCAGTAATATTGATAAGTGTACACGTATGTATATTCTATTGGTTTTAAAATTACTAATTAGTATAGACATTTCAAAATAAACTTGGTAGTCGGAGGTATTAAAAATAAAATGTTATTTTTAAAGTTATAAATTTCAAATAATATTAGTATGCGCTTAAGTAACCGTATTTTTGCTAAACATAAATCAGTAAGAGGTGGTTAAAGATCAGCCGTCTTTCGCCAATTAGCCTATCTTTATAATATTACCCTTTTTTTAAGATTTTTATTCTGTGAAATATAAAATACTAAGATTTATGATACTTTTTTTTTCAAAAAAAAAATACGATTCGAAGGCTGGCGTAAATTTAACTCGTCAGCAAATGCACGCGATGACTCAGTCCTAACCTTTCGCATAAAGTTTATGTTTTCTATATATAGCAGATACACTGAATGATCTAATGTAAACATTGACGAGTGTTTCAACTCCACTCTTCAAGGAAAACAAAAATATTATCGGTCTTGCAGGCGCGGTGGTCACAAAGTATTTGGGGCGTTCTTTTTTCTCCTTCCTTCCGGAGGACTACCCAAAAAGCTGCCAATTGGCTACAAAATGTGGTTAATAAAGTTTCAGCTCAATTTGATCAAGTTAAACTTAGTTTAGATTTTTAGTTTTTTCTCCATTAAATGAAAGCCAGACGTCCTAGAAACCTACTTCTTATCTCATTTTATAAAAAAATTTTATTTCCTTCAAGTTTTGTATTTCTTCTTTGCCAAAACATAAATTTAGTGGTATTTAGCATTTTTCAGGTCACGTGGCGGTGCATATGCCTGCGTAAAAAGAGGCAATTTTAGGCTCAACTGCTCCACTTGTTTGTCGATGGTTTTCTATCGAGATCGGTGAAGCGGTGAAGGTCCGATCGCGCATGTTACATGTCATGCGTAACACAAATGCACCCGTACAAACAAGATTTACCAACTTTTCATATTAACAAAAAAATATATATGTACATGCTCATCAAAGTTCGTCTGTTGGTCTGTCTGTCTGTCACACCTGCTTATTTTTTTTTTTTTTTTTATACGATGTGGCCAAATCCTAGGGGACAACCCTTTGATGCGTTAGCATGGTTTTGGCCGGAAGGGAATTAGGGTAACGGAAGTGAGGAAACTTGAGTCTTGTTTGCATTGCTGCGAGCTAGACAACAGCCCAGAGACGGAGTGGATTATTTTAATTTCTTAATAAAAGCTCACGGTCATCTGGGCTCGAACCCGGGACCCACGGCATGTTGGTCTTGCCGCTCAACGCATCGATCCAACTCCGTCTCCATTTGAGCAACTATTAATGCTATCGACTTGAAATTTAGAATAGTTTTAAATAGTAGTAAGTAATAGTTGTCTACTTTTATAGCAAACGGAAGAATTTAAAAAAAAATTATTTTTATTGCAAGAGGGCTGGAAAGGGGGGGGGGGGGAGGTAAAAATGTTAAAGTGGGGTTACTAGGTCAAGTGGCATATCATATGAAAGGGCTTCATATGCAGTTTAAAAATAAATTATATTTTCATTTCCATTTATGCCTCATGGTTTTCAACTTATGATGAAAAATGCCTAAAAAAATACCAATCCTCCCACCTTATCACCGAAGTTTCCATAGCCAAAACCAAAGATTACTTACTACTAGATAACCGGCTCCCTAAAATACCCAGCTAGACTTGAAAAAGTAACACTGGCACCACAGTAAAACGAAATATATACAGATTTTAAAGTCATAAGAATATACATGCAAATAAAGAGTACAGGTAGTGTGCAGTCATTTACTCCTGTCAAAATTATTTGAGAGAATCACTTATTCTTGTCAAAATTCTGTTCTCATCCGGAGAGAATCACATACTCCTGTCAAAAAAGTACTGCCAAATCTTGTCGAAGAGAAAAATGTACCAAAAAGTACGACCAATAAAAGGAATTCATGTGAATCACATGACTGAGTTAGTTACTTAGGTGCGTAAACTGTCGATGTATTCTGATCTTTTAATGAGTATATTTGATATTTGTAAATGCATTTTTTATACAATTAACCGATTTATTGCTCGGCACTTGGTGGAAAAACTTTTCACTCAACATTTTTAAAAAGAAGAAAAAAGAAAACAAATCACTTGTTTTTTACTTTTCCACAAATTATTTATTAAATTTATCGAGTTACAATCGACGCGTTTCGACTTTCTGGGTCATTTTCAAGATTGAACTCATATTCAATCAATCTTGAAAATGACCCAGAAAGTCGAAACGCGTCGATTGTAACTCGATAAATTTAATAAATAATTTGTGGAAAAGTAAAAAACAAGTGATTTGTTTTCTTTTTTCTTCTTTTAAAAATGTTGATTGTAAATGCATATATGAAAAGTATACGTGTCTCTTATCCACAAACTCTCCTGGAAAACAAATTTTTAATTCTGACTGCAGGGTTGCCCGATACGGGAAATATACAAAAGCAACCAAAAATTATTCGCAACTTTGTTCGAAGCCGTTTATCTAGTAATAGTAATCTTTGGCCAAAACCGTGAAATAATTAGGGTTGATAAGGGTTAATGTAAATATTACAGAAAAAATAAAACGTTGTCTTTAATTTTTTTTATATGTATGACGTTGCCAAACCTCAGGGGATGCCCTATGATGCTAAAGCACAGCCTTCGCAGGAAAGGAATTACGGGTGAGAGAAATGGGTTAGGAGATTGAGTGAAGGAGGTGTCGATGCACGCCCCGTTTGAAAGTTCCGGGCTCATATGACGAGGGAAAAACAAACTGGTAAACTGTTCCACATTATTGTTGTTCGGTTTAGAAAAGATTCCCGAAATTTGCCGGTACCTACAGTACCACAATTGAAAATAATACATAATGCTACCTGAACTTTTCAGCTCACGGGATCATAAGAAATGACAATTAAATATTTTTGTTGTAGTTGTTTGGTTTGTTTGATTTGCACCGACTTCAAAATATCGTAATAGATATAAAATTAAAAATTATTTTATGCTTCTTAGCTCTTTTTGTGAAGTCGGTTCAACTTTTTTTAAAACCATTTTGTTAATGGCTGCAAAACAGTCATTATTGAACCAATTGGTGTTAGTTAGTTTGATGTTTTTGAAGCTATGAGGAATAAACCGATGCATTCCTGACCATAGGATGTTTAATATATCAGAGCAATCCAGCTCTCTGAGATATTTATTAAGTCCCGCAAAATCAATCTTTTGGTGGAATCTAGGTTAGTGATTGTCAGAGAGGAGGTGAGAATTGAACGGAGATAAGACAATGGCTCGAATTGCCCAAGGGAGCAGTTACCGAAACCGAGTACTTGTCTGGATGCGATATTAGAAATAGATCCAAAAGATGCGCATTGTGCCCCAAAGTATCAGGAACACGAGTCGGACACTCAACCAGTTGTTGTAACTTAAAGCACTCACTAAATAACTCGACGTGTCTTCCAGACGGGTTTGTGGTAGAAGAATTCCTGAGCCACTGTGTGTTGTGGACGTTGAAATCGCCAGCAAGAACGATTTCAGAAGAAGGGGATATTTCTAAAATTTTATCGATATCGGAAGATAGCTATCGAAGGAGCACACAGTGTCAGTGTCAGACATATTCGGACTCCGGTTTACTGAACAAACCTAGCCGTGTAGATGATATATCATCCCACAGTGGCGAGATAGATAGACTGAAAGTAACCTTACTTAGGTTAGGTTAGCTCGCGGCCATCAGTAGTAAACCAGTCCACCTGTGATTAGCTGAACCAGCCATAGCTATAGAGGAACTTGGTCAGCTTCTTTAGCTCCACGCTATTCAGGAAGTGTATGTTAAAGGCCTGAAAACTTCTCCTGGATATTTGAGGGCATTCTCAAAGCAAATGGTGAATACCACCCTTACTTAAGCCGATTTTATCGTTGTAAACCCAGAGTCTAACAAGTGCCTTAGCCTGGGTAAGCCCGGGGGCATTTGTCCATTATAACAGCTGCTGGCTTAGAGCTAGGCCCAATCTTCAATTATAGCGTTTTCCGATGTCCAGCTGAGGCTACAAATGGGCTCGGGACCTTGGCGCCGAGAGGAAGAGCCTTTCCTCGCCAGCAAATTTGTGATCTCGTTACTATCGCAAAACGAGTGATGACGATCCAACAAAGCATGACGTTGTTGTGGGTGGCCAGTTGTTGGAGGGCGTCAAAGCACTACTTCGTAAATAAGGAAAAACACCACGAGGATAGAGCCTAAAGAGCTGCTTGGGTTTCAAAGAAGATAACTATATCAGCCCGTTTCAGGTTTTTTGACGTTTTGGCGCAAATGACGGTAGCATTGGAATTGAAAGGTACTGGGCCAACTACACAATGCAATCGAAACTGTAGTATTGGATCCAATGACACTATCAACAGCACCATATTCCATTTTTGAGCCACCATTGAACAATTTAAGGCTTTTAGGGTCCAGACATGAGCCAACGCTGTCCCAGTCTGCTCGCTGACGAAGAAGGATCCTGAATTTTCTGCTTAAACGCAGTTCTTTGGTGATGTGGGCCGCTACGATGCATAAATCTATGCTAGGAATGCGCTGCAGGATGTTTATGTGACCGTTGTCACCAGCCATCATATTTGAGGTAAGTTGCACTCTCAGTGCGCTAATTGCAGCCGAATCAATGATAGAGAAGTACAGGTGACCAGGTCCAATTTGCACCTTCACTGCAGCTGTTAGACAAATCCGCACAGTTCAAGCTTGTTACATTTGGCGATTGCCGTCCGTTGCAGAACTTTAGGCCACCAGACCAAAGCGGCGGTTTGACAATTGTATTGTATAATCAGGGTATTATCTTCAGGAAGAGATCCCAAGTCCTTCCGAAGAGTTTTCGACAGGCCCACAGGGCTCGTCTAGTCTTATTTAGGACGGAATCAAGGTGAGCATACCAATTAAAGCTTTTATCGAGGATAATGCCCAAGTATTTCACCTCATTGGAGTATTCAATGATCTTGCCTTAGATCCAAATTGGGCCAAGCCCAAATGGTGTCTTTTGGTAACCGACACAAGAACAACTTTGGCAGGGTTTATAGTGAGGCCCCGTGCACAAAGCTGACCTTATTAAATCAGTGACAGTTGAGCAGGATTTCCTTGTATAGTCCAGTCAAATTAGGGTTCCATCTCAGAATGAGAGATAATAAGCTGTAAACTCGTATAAACCTTCATTTTGGTGTTCTAAAAGTTGTCATAAAAGTCTAATAAAATCTCGTGTCTGCGTCGTAAGTTATTCAAGGTAAAATGTCACAAAAATCCGTTTTCGCGATTATCTCGGTTTCTGTAGCTCCAATGATGTTAACATTTATTATAAAAATTGTAGAGCATAAAATTTGCGACAAAGTTTGTTATAAAAAATTGTTCATACACCCAACCGTTTTTGAGATAGAGGGCAGAGAGCCGGCAGCGCTCAGCCATACTCACTGTAATGCAAGGTCAACCGTGAAACTTACGACGCAGACACGAGATTTTATGAGACTTTTGAGACAACTTTTAGAACACCAAAATGAATGTGTATACGAGTTTACAGCTTATTATCCTTGTCCTGACCAAAAAGAGAATCCTGACCAACCTTCCAGTGCGAGTGGGAGACACGATACGAACGAGACCATCGGTGAGGTACCTTGGCGTTATGACTGACACCAAGATGAGTTTCATCCAGCAGATAAAGGAAACTGGAGATAAAGCAGCAAGGTTCGTCACATCTCTGAGCAGGCTGATGGCCATCGTGGGAGGTCCAAACTCGAGCAAACGCCGCCCTGATGACAGCAGTACAGTCAACCCTACTGTATGGTGCGGAGGTATGGGCGGAAGCCCTAAGTAAGGAGCAATATTGGAAGAGACTTGGCCAGGTACAAAGGCGCGCAGCCCTGCGAATGGCCTCAGCATACTGCACTGTCTCCGAACCGGCTGTCCTGGTGATTGCAGGGGTTATTCCCATAGACCTGCTCACCAGGGAACGAAGGACAACCTATCTGAGAAAGGCAAAAAAGGACAAGGTAACGGTGCGCAGAGAGGAAACGTCCTACACCATGGAAAGGTGGAAACAAAGATGGAGAGAGGAGATCAGGGGACGATGGACGATGGACAGCGAGGCTCATCAGTGATCTGGAAATGTAGATCGACAGAGGGCAGGTAGGATTTCACCTAACCCAACTTCTGAGTGGCCACGGGTAATTTCGTTCGTATCTTCAAAACAGCGTCACCGGAGTTCCTCTCTTGCCCAGACCAAGCAGACACCGCAGAACACACTTTCTTTGAGTGTCAGAAATTGGACCCCAAGAGAAGAGCGCTGAGAGTCCACCTAGCAGGGGTGGTCTCCCCGGAAACTATAGTCCAAGGCACGATCGCCGACGAAGAAACCTGGAATCGCACAGTGAGGTACGCGGAAGATGTCCTGCGCAGGAAAAAGAAGGACCTAGACGAGCAGTCTGCCGCAGACAAGATGGCCGCCTGACGGGCTAGGAAAGGACCTAGCTTGAAGTAATGTGGAAAACGGTTCCAGACACTGATGGGAAAGGGTGCCCAGCGTGCATAAAGCATTTCATCTCCCTCAAAAAAAATTTACAATATTTCATCAAAATGCTAATAAACAGTATAATACCTTTACCTTTTCCATTTTTGCCTTTCTCAGATAGGTTGTCCTTCGTTCCCTGGTGAGCAGGTCTATGGGAATAACCCCTGCAATCACCAGGACAGCCGGTTCGGAGACAGTGCAGTATGCTGAGGCCATTCGCAGGGCTGCGCGCCTTTGTACCTGGCCAAGTCTCTTCCAATATTGCTCCTTACTTAGGGCTTCCGCCCATACCTCCGCACCATACAGTAGGGTTGACTGTACTGCTGTCATCAGGCACTGGGTCTCGAAGAAATAAAACAATTGACGTCCACTTGGTTTGTCTTTATTACTTGAACTGACTAGAACAAAAACTCTTCCCAAATCGAGGCTGTCGACAGAACCTATCTCGATAGCTGTATTCAACTAGCACATATTATGATCTTGCTATTATATTTGTCTGAGCATTTACTTTATATATATTAATATACATAGCGAGAGCAGATTTAGAGACTGCTGATACTGTAACACATTTTATTAACAGTGGTTATAACCACTACAATACAATATAAAATCAAAGAATAAGGAGAGAATTCACAAAATATAAACACAAAATATAAGCTCATTTACCCTATAATTAGTGCGATGAAAAGGTACCTGAAAGAAGCCGTGATTCCTCAGGTAGCGAACCGGAACCGTTATTCCAAAACATGCCAAGCAAATAGAATCTTGGAGTTACAGCGTGTCTTTTCAAGTGTTTCCAAGTGCAGCAAGTCAAGCCTATCAACATAAGGTGGTAATATAAGGGAGTTATTCCAAAGAAGGCCTCGAAGAGTGAACCTAAAGAACCTACGTTGAACACCTTCAATGCGATTGATATGTGTCGCATAGAGCGGTAACTAAACTGCAGAGGCATATTCCGGAACAGGCCTGGCAAAAGTGAAATATAGCAGTTTTGTAATGTAGGTGTCATCAAATTCCTCTGACTATCTTTTCACGAAACCCAGAGTCATATTAGCCTTGGTAACTATGGCGTCAAAATGTTCCTCGAAACAAAATTGGGAATTAAGCCAGACACTTGGCCGGTATTTTTTTTAGAAGGGAATTACGCATCTCTTATCAGTCAGAGCTCTTGACCATAGTTCAAGGGAATTACCCTCCTTTATAACCTGTCTCGTTTAAATTCTGCAGTACCTCTTACACGTTTGGAGGTTATGGTGCTTAAGACATGTTCGCTAAAGTCGTTAAAAATCCTCAAAGTCACGCTGTAGCCCACATCACACACATACTGCATGCCCGACTTGTTTTCCAAGAGGTACAGTCTCCACTAAACTGTATTTTTACCTAATCGCGTCGTCTGAGTTTTCATTTTACATTGACATTTTCTAATTACCATTTAGGTTTATTTACATTAATGAGATCACTTGTCCACTTACATCAAAGTAAGCGATTTCGAAGTTTTACGAGATTATTCGCTAGACTAAGAAATGCATCGAAAGGATAGCAAAATTAATTCCTTTTTGGAAGTGAACTTATTTAGAGGAAAAAGGAGAAGATTCAAGCAGCAACAATCTGTAAGCTAAACATGTTATGAGATTTTCAACGTTGTAGATGCATTCTCACAAAGACGGATATTGCATTGGTTGTTCTTTGTGTAATTAAAGTAATTTAACTGCAGAGAATCATGAGCTCAAACCCTTTAATTAGTTTCGCTTCTTTGACAACACGACTGGAAGAGCACATACGAAATTATAGAGAATGGTAATTGGGATAGAGTTTGATGTCAGTTTCCACCTATCGTGATTGGCTTTTATGTCTGAGACAGGCTTTGAAATTTACGTTAAAGCACTTGTCACGTAGAAACATATGTATGGAATGCAGAAAATATCTGGAAATTAAAGCTTGAAATTGAAAACTCTTACTACCGCAGGTTTTCTTAGTGCTTAATTGGTTAATTAAGGTGAGTGCGTAACACTTTCTGTAATTACTATTCCCTAATTTGACGAGATATGAGTGCAAACGAACATTTAATTTTTAACACTCATTTTTCTGAAATATATAATGAGACAAAAATTATTTTGATTTTTACAATGATTATACCTTAATCTCTTCACAATCTCAGATAGAGGTTTATGCGATTAATGGCTTTTCATTAATCACCTGTCTTTTAACAATGCAACTGTCAAGTAAACTTGCTGTTAACGCTACGTATGACCTGAGACGGGCGCCGATCAGCTTGCACGCCGTATTTGACGGCCAGATTTAAGCCAGCCAACAAAGTTTACACGGAGAAATACTTTTGTATCGCGGACACTTGCACACCCGCTCATATTATGCAATCGCAGCAATGGTACTAGCCAGCAAACTTGTTCATGTCGCCATGGCTTAACAGATATCAGCCTTATGCAGGTCTCGAACAATTCACATTTTGACAATAATTTTTGCATATAACAAGCCTTCCCGGCCGGCACGACAACCTTTGGGTGCTTTTGGTGTCATCGTGTCAGCTGTGATTGCGTTGGCACCGTGAAGTAATTGCGTCGTGCATTGTAATTCACCCGAATGGGCTTGCACGACTGTCAGACTGTCATCCTTTGCATACTTATCTGATGCTTTCGATTATTTACTTTTTTGCCATATGTCCTTCACTTGTCAAATATTCCGCAATAGTGCAACTTGACAAGTATCTGCGATGTGCTGAGTTACATGTGTATCCAGTACTGCAATAATTCGCAGGAAGTTGGACAGTCTTATTAGCAGAAAAGTGTCATTATTGACTCGGTGTCGTATGAGACCTTCACCTGCTTTTACACAATGTAATTCAAGTAAGGTGCCATCTAATGAGAGAAATTCGCGCGCCTTTATTACGTGAAGACGCGATAGAAATTCGGTCAGATGGATTATCAATTTTTCATGGTCATTTATCGCGTTACATGTGGCTTTTGCAATTGTCGAAAACAGTGATTTTAGGCAATTATGGTAACCTTAAAAAAGAAAAGCCTATTGACAGTGTGCAATTCACTTTGCTGACTACTTAAACTGGGTTTACTTAATGCCATTACGTTTTGTAACTTAAAGAAAACGTTAATTTAAGGTAAATTGAAAAGAAACTCTTTGTGTGCTGTAACGTATACAGGATATTTCCATTGAAGTTATCTCGGATCAAAAGAAACCATGAAAAGGACCCCAATTAGCCCTGATTGCATTACACGAAACCAAAGATACATCGAGAGCGGGTTGCTAAAGGCAATCTGCAGCGGATAATCCAAACCCAAATACCTGAAGCTTCAATGAGGGCGTGGAAAAAGAAAGATGCAGGAGGTCTTGAGGGACGGGAACATAGTGAGCGATGCTTCTATCACCATTAAAAGGAAAAGGGTAGGTTTTACTTCGCAGTCAGAGAAGTTTTACTAACAAATATTTCTTTTTCGGTACTGAAAAAATGACAAAAGATTTTTTATATAGCATTAGAGTACCTAAAATAATTACCATTTATATCATTTAGGTTAATTTAACAATTTTATAGAGAACGTTAAAGTTAAGGCTACAAAATGAGCGTTACACCAACAAAACTCAAATATATGTCAAATAAAAGTTTTCAATAAGTATTATAGCAACATCCCCAAGCTTGATAATGAAGGTATCTACAACGTAGGATACGCCGACTAAACAGCAATTATCGCAAGCGGAAAGGTCATGGACATTATAAGAGGAGCAGCAGACATAATGAGAGGAGCTCTTAAGATGATGGAGCAGTGGTGCCAGAAACAAGTGCTCTATATAAATGCAAATAAGTCGAACCTTATAGTTTTCACCAAAGAAAGGAACGATTTGTACTTTAGACCGCTAAAACCGTTTGGAACCGAAAGGAGGTCAAGTATCTGGGAGTATTTCTGGATTCGAGACTAATCTGGAATAAACATATTGTGGAAAAATGGAAGCAGAAAACGGAAGTAGGGTACTTCAACAGTGTAGAAGAGTGTATGGGAGATAGGGTACCTCACCGAAGACCGCTGACTGGATCTACACTATGATGGTAAGGCCCATTATCTGATATCCATCGGTCCTCTGGTGAGAAAAAATTCTCACAGAGTAAAGTAAAGAGGAAGTTGAGTAAGGTAAAGAGACTGCCTTGCATGGTCATCGCAGGTGCATTCCGCACCACAGCAACACAAATATTAGAAATGATGTTGGCGATGCTGCCGCTAGATTTCTACCGAGTCTGGAACTGCCAACGGATGGAATCAGCAAAGTAAAGGTTATTAAAAGATACCACGAAACACATAAAGGATGAACGTCATATAAGCCTGGGGAAACACACCACGATATACGGAGTTAAGATATCGGCCCTATTGTTTGCGCTTACCACTTGAGGGAGAATCAGATCATGGGCAAAAATGTGCTAATAGCACTTGATAAACAATCGGTGATTGAGACATGAAACGAACGGAGTTCCACACATTTCTGGTTTTAGAATGTGTTCTTCAACTCAATGAGCGTGCCCTAGGGTGACATCGGTTTGGGTAAAACGAAACGTAAGAATTGAAGGAAACGAGAGGGTGGCTAGTTTCGCTAAGCGAGAAACTGACTCGGACATTCAAAGCCCGGAGCCATATGATGACTTAGAAAGAGGTAAGATTAGAGGCCTGATAAATGGGCCATAAAGAAACACTGGAGGCATTGGGACGAAGTGGACTCTTTTATATAGGCCAATATGGCGTTGGAATCAACATACTATGCTGCCGGGAGAAAAAGTCGGAATTTGGACCGGAAGACTCTTAAGTGGCTAACGACATGGTGATTGCGGCTGTCATCTGAAAAAAATGGGGATGACACCAACAGACTCTGCCTGAAAGATGGAGACGGCGGGGCATATAGTATGCTATAGAAAGCTGGCTTGAACGGAAGCGCTTGGCACAGTGACCTACAAACATATGATTGCAATAACCAAGGGAATTAAGATAAGGACTGGAGAAGCGGTCATTCCTCGTGAGTTTTACTTGGGCAAGGGACAAAAAAGAACCCATTAGGGGTCTGTTTCGAGGATACCAGAGGGATTTTCTATCACATGGAAAAAAAATAAAAATAAATCTATGATAATTATTATTTTCAAATCCTTAAGCTATTGGCACATAATATATCCTATACTCACTCAGGTCTTTAGTATAACACTTTTAAAATCAATGTCAGTACCTCCATATATCACAATGTTATTTGTTGTTATGTTTGTTTTGAACTATCCAGTCCATCAATAATCAATCAATACTACCTGCAGGTTAAAGAGAGCAAGACCACTTGGGCGAACTTCGGAAAAGGCCACTAGAACTTAGCAAAAGGTCCGCTAGGCTCTCAGCATTTCAACCCGGGGGTGAGCTCGTCAGGTATAAGGACAGGTCAAAAACCAATGCGTAGTGGGTATGTGGAGCGAGTCTCCTAAATTGAATTCATCACTACCGCTGGTGGAACTTGCCACTGTTTTCCAAGCGGAAGTCTGTGACATACTGCCATGTGCATACGAAAACTTAAAGAGAGCCTAGTTAACATATCGCAGCGATTAAAACAATCGGCATACTGCACGCGTCGTGCTTGTGATTAGTTAGATTCTTCAGAACTGTCAAAAGACCGCGCGTCGCCTCACGCAACGAGTAAAATGTCGTCATTTTGACATTTATGCGGGGCGCTGTCAAATGTAAAGTTTTGACTTGATTTTTGTTAATTTCCTCAGGCTTGTTCCTCGGTATCCTGATCGTTTTCAGTAAGCACTAAAGTTAATGATAGCATTTCCGCATTTATTAATTCAATTTTTTTGTTTTAACAACCAAAAATTACCTTTGCTTTTTATAACTTTTCTGTCAAAAGCAACTGTCTCCTAACGTAACGTAGCATGTGAACACATTGAGCAGCGTATATACATGTGAACACTGGCAACTGCGCTGCATTGCGTTGTGCAGGGGAAAGCAAACACGCTTACAAACGAAGTCAACCCAAATATGACCGAATCGTGCGCTGTGCACCACTCATCTGAACGAGGTCTCAGACAGCTGTTGACGAACTAGGAAAAACAACAGGTTTCCCTGGTAGCAAAAGAGTGGATGAAGAGCTATACAT
The DNA here is from genome assembly GCA_964036015.1 of Leptarthrus brevirostris. NCBI lineage: Eukaryota > Metazoa > Arthropoda > Insecta > Diptera > Asilidae > Leptarthrus > Leptarthrus brevirostris. Next base: position 39,840,926 of record OZ038372.1, read on the forward strand.
AACTATACATACGAGAAGCACACCTGATACTAGGAATCCTGTATGGGACAGCTCATTCTAAAAGATTGATGTCGGCTCCATCATCGAGTAGAGCTATGGATCTCCGTTCGTTTGGTAGACCGGATGTGAGATTTATAACTTGTCTAATAACCAGGCACTGCCAACTAGCGCTTGGCAAATTCCGGTAGAGCAGCTGATCCCACCTGCAGATTAGGTCTGAACGTTCATTGCCAGGCGCAGAATATCGATCCTTGCGAAGCCATTGTTGGATCCCAATGAGTTAGGGAAACTCACTCTATAACCTGTTGTCGCTTTTCAAAGGGGCCAGCCTAACTTAAGCAGTTGGGAGGGTTAGGCCTTACTGGCCGCGGAGCTTCAGTACCTCACATTTCCATTTTAAATATAAACATAAAACCATTCACCGAACTTGAAGAAGAATCTAGGCAATCGAAACTGAAGCTCCCTGTCCGATGGCAGGAATTGTAGGTTTTTTTTGTATAAATACAGATATTAGTCTTTTTGTTGTTATTAATCCGTGCAAGGAGGTCTACACTATTTATTTAGGCTCATCTCTAAAGAAGTGAGAGTGAATGAATTGAAGAATGCAGATATATGGGAGTTGTGGGGCTATTTATATACACATCTCACCACATCATTAAATGCTACTGTCAATTTCTGTTGACACACCAAATCTAGGTTACTAAAAATAATGCCGCCATAAGTAAAATGCGGGAGTATTACAGACCTAGCCAACTTGAGACCAAGTGGGATTATATAACATGAGCTAGTAAGTGCCTAAGGCAGCCATAGATTTTTCTGACTTCCTCACGAGTTTGTCTGCAACACGTAAACCCCGAGTTCAATCTATCTCCCATTATTTCATAAGGAAATTGTTTAGGGTGATTGGTGGAAGGTTGCATATGTCAATGTTTCGTCTATAAATGGCAGTACAATGTGACTTAGACTGGTTGGCTTTTTAATAACACGCGCTGCAGGTTATTATTTAATCACTGTGCACAGTCTTCGATTAGTTCAATTGACCGACTAAGAATATCTGTACATCCTCTGCATAAACGTGAATTAATGCAGCATATATAACATTAGGTAAATCATTTATGTCTAAACTGAGTAAGAATGGAGCAAGCACCGATCCTTGAGGAACACCGGATTTTAATAAAATTGAAGTAGAGTCCTGTACCCTTTAAGAGTTTAACTGCTACCTATTAGCTTATGGGCAGATGATGAACATTTGAAACCATTTCTTAATTTGCAGAGCAAATTAATATGACTGACCGAATCGAATGCTTTGCTGAAGATAAGCAAAATCAGAATTGTGACAAAATCTTGAAACTCGTGAATGCCTGTTGTTACTTTTAAGAGCGCAGATTCGCAGCTGCGCCCGAAATCCAGATTTAAGTTATTCTAGTCAATAAATTTAACAGTTTGTCTGTGCATTAGCTTCTCTAAGACCTTAGGAAGAAAGTTCGCAGACTGATTGGCCTAAAACCATATGATCGAGAAGGCGACGCACTTTTGGCGATAGCCAACCAATGCCTCATTCGTTCAAGTGATATCGAATCCAGATCGGGTTTAAAGGACCTCGGGTTTAAAGGACCTGATTTTTCCCTTAGTTAACTAAAAGAGACAGGTTATTGTAGGGAGATTTGATTCAGCTAACGCTTACCTCGAAGGTTAGAGAAATCGTATTATCATGTGTAGACGGTATACCTAAAATAGTTAGAGTATTGTGGCTAGATCACCTTGTAAAGTAAAATAAATGTCATAAATCATGAGCGTGTTTGCAACGCCGAAAACTTTTCGGACAACCCTCCCCTTTATGTTTGTTAATAGCAAGGTTTGCCTAGGGCTTTCCAAAGCTTACGATTAATTTATTAGAAAGCAAGAAATACATATAACTCAAAACAACGACTTACCCTTGATATTTTAGCATGGCTCTTGGGAGTAGAAAGTTATTCCCAGCCTTCTTATCCTCTAAATCCTTCTGATTACTTCCATATAGATTACTGGAAGAGTTTGCTGTAAAACTACTGCTACTACTGCTACTACTATTGCTGTGATCCTCTCCATGACCAATATCTATGCTTGCTCGTTTCTTCACATTTTTTCGAGGGTTATTGCTAGACGTAAAGTATGACGTTAACCGCTTCAAGTAGGTATTGGCTAGAGTACCAGGTGTAGCTTGATGACTGGTTTCGGGCAGTTTAATGCTAGATTTGTCAGATGGAGCCTGAACAGGAACGTCTTCTTCTTCTTCTGATGGGAGAACTTCGATCGCATCAAAGTCATAGGAATTAAAATAGACTTGTTCGCGAGACTTTTTTACTTTTGCTGCCTCAGCTTGATCATCTGCTTCAGTAGTTATCGGAACCGTTTTGGTTTTATTCTCACATATTGGCATTTCGTTTGCTTCAATAGTTTTGCTGTTGCTATGAGTTTGCTATAGCTTGAAATTGTTGGATCATTGATGTTAAAAATGTGTATACTCTCTATGGTGAAGTCTTTTTCAAAAATAGTGATTGTCTGGAAAGAAATTAAATGACCTTAATTATTAAAATCTTCTAACAAAAACATAAACGAAATGTGTTCAAGAAATTTATATTCAGACTTTAAGGAGGCATCTAATTTATTACACATACTTTCAGTTCACAATATATCCAAGCAATGTGCAATCCTAGCGAGACAATCTCAATTGTACTTTTGTTCACAGATAATTAACCTTTTACTAGTTTAGATGTGGTCTACAGAAAAACCATAAATTAAACATAAAATGCTATAGATTACAAAGCGGCAAGTAATGAAATTTTATCTAAACGGTCAGAACTCTTGATTGCAATTTATTTGAATACTGGTTCATTACTTTTTGTCAGACGCATTAAAACGATCAATTGTATGTTATAAAAGGCAGGAGAGCATTCATTACTGAAGTTTTTATGGTCATTTCGAAAAGTAACTATGAATGTACATACCTCAAATATAAGGACAACACTCATAAATAAAAGTTGCTAATATGATCATAGATCTAAGCAAGATGTGTATTTCCACGTTAAACATATAAAGAAGATTTTATATGTTAACTTAATATATTATTCCTAGATTGGCAATGATTCACAGTTACTACTTCAATTTGAAGCAAATCCTACACTAAAGTAAAGTAAGTTTTTGTTAAAATTGGTATATCTACACCACACATATTTTTTACATACCAAAAGAGCCGCGTCACTGAGTATACAGAAGTATATATATGGCAAATAACCGACCATTGCGGTCAAGCAAAACCACCTAAACTACAAGCCATGAACTTACGAATTTCACGCACACACATTAGGGCCAAAGCGGGCTGAAATTTCGTCGAATTTACTTTTTTCTTATTTCGGTATTTTGCGCAACATAATTGACATTTTAAAAACAATCATCAGAGTGTTAGGTAACATTTAGGGGGGATTTACGCGAAACGTTACGGCGCGTTTCAAGGGGGGAAGGAGGAGTCAGAAATCTTCAAAAATTGCGTTACGTAATATTTGAACGGCCCCTAACCGCTTGTGAAGAATGGGGCGAGAGATCAACTTTACCCAATTCGAGACAACGATTGCAAGTGCACCTACAATTTAAAGTGGATCCTGAACCACTGAGATTTTCTCTGCAACCCCCATGGCTTTTTAATCGTAATCTGTTGACAGCAGAAAACAATCATGGGTCGTCGCGAGTGGGATTCGAACTTGAGACCTCCGGATGGCTAGTCTGACACGTAATCACTAACTCCCCCGACGGCACATCTATCACAAAAAGGAGAGGAATTTGTTCTTGTTCAAGAAGTCTGGGTTATCAGCGACAAGGTTTGTGAATTCAACCTACGAGGCCATAATGTCTACGTACAGGGAGTAGGTAAATTCAGTAATACGTTTTTAATAAAAATGACTTTATTGCCTTTATCCTTTCTCAATTTACCGTTACAGTCCTGCCGAAACTCCAATCTCAAACGTTATTGTTGGTATCCAGCTGCATGGCTCGCGACTTAGAAGACCTCTTCAAGCGGATCTCGGAAGATGGCGATTGCTGAGGCTACAAATCGAAGGACGACGTTAGTCATCGGGACAGATGCTGAGGTGCACCGCATGGTTCGGTACAGTTCGGACATAAATAAAAGAGGTGAGTCACTTTTGAGTTTATTTTAAGTACTTCAACGTAGGTGCAGAAACCACCTTCGTCAACACCATCAAGTGTAAAGTTAAAAACACGGAATAATCCGCCCAGAGGGTATCTAGAGCGTATCTAAGGAATCTCCGTCCACGTATACATTAAATTCGGACTGGCCTTACAAAAACCGATTCGTTCTCCCAACAAGAATAGAAAGAGGATGAATTGTAGTAGTAAGTACAAAACTGCCCTAAAAATAGTCTACCTACCGAAGATCTGCCCAGCATTGATTCTAGGCGTACTTTCAACGAAGAAAAGAAAGTAGCAAACTTTTTCATAAACTAATTATAACTTAACGAATCAACTTCCTATAACGTATGCCTCAGAAATTTAAAAAAAAACTTGTAGGAAAAGGAAAACGATTTTCGCAGGAGTGCTTCCGTAATAAAATCGAAAGACGAAGTGGGTCACCAACACCAAGCACTCCCAGCTTCGAAGTCAGGCAAGACAGGAGCCTAACTTCATCTGTTCAATAGCTGAGTAAATTAAGTACAACTGCTTCTGAAAGCAGTGGTCTAAGGCGCAAGATCCTTATTAAAAAGAAACTGCAACGGGCTATATACAGTTTCAAGGCTATCAAATCACCGGGACGGACGGTACTACCACTACTGAATTTCAAGCAGTCTTCGAGTTTTTAGGCTCGTAGCTAAAGGCCATATATACAGTCTGCTTATAAAGGTATAGGTATAACCTCATCTATAAGTTTGTCCTCCTTCCTTCTTAAAACTTTGGAGAGACTTATTGACAACTAAACTGTCTCACACTGTTAACTTAGTGATTAAAACACTTTGTGAGTAACTTAATTACTGAGGTTTATTGGTTTATTGAGAATGTCATTTTTATATACAATTTTTGCTTATACAAAGTAATTTTGGCTTACATTCTACTGTACATACATCGATTATTAATTATTGCTAAACATGTTGCTGACTCTAAGAATGTTCCACTTATTGATTATCACTAAACATGCTTATTACCACTTGTTTGCTGACTATAGGAATGTTCTACTTTACTTACTATGTCTCGATGGTATTGCATTCGGCGTAAGGTTAATGTCCTTGCGCTGGGTTCGTTTGCTCTATGGGGTCATTATCCCACACACACGCAATACGCATATAGGAAGAGGAAATCCGTTAAGGCAGCCTTGCATCAACTGATCGATAATATTTATTATTATTATATTTATTATTACCTTTTTCACTTTACCAGTTCGAACCCCGACGTGCGTCGCACAGAACGCATAGAATTTTGTATGCTGAAAAGGGCTTATCAAAGAATGGTATAATCCTAACATAAAGAAGCAAGTGCGAGTCAGACTCGCACATCAAATGTTCCATACCTTTGAAGGTTGCTGATTTCTGAAAAACTTCTAGTTAGACATTGTTTTATTTTTAATGTAATTATTTCAGATTCTTTTCTTTGCAAAACTTCGGTGATAGGGGGACTGGTATTTCTTTAGACATTTTTCATCAAAAGTCGAAAGCTATGCGGCGAATGAAGCCCGATACCCTAATGCTATCGACTTGAAATTAGGAATAGTTTTAAATAATGCTTGCCCACATACATATATTGCAACTGAACAAATTAAAAAAAATGTTTTATTTTTATTGCAAAAGAGGCCGAAGAGCCAGTTTCATTTAAAACTATTCCTAATTTCAAGTCGATGGGATTAGTAGTTACTGAAATAAACAGCTGTGAGAGACAGCCGAAGTCACACCATTTATTTATTTACCATTTTGGTACGGAACCCTGAAAAACTGTTTCACATATTTTTGAATATGTATGCATTGAAAATATACAATATTCATTTCAACCTTCACAGTGGCGTTCCCATTTAAGAATCATATTGTTAAAGCTAGGATTTAAAACTCCTGAGGTCACTGTTGTTACTTTTGTTTGTTTGTGATCATTTTCCTGGCGTTGTTGAAACAGTAGTTGAGCGACAAAATCACTACGCCATGGATGCAGTTTCGAGCATCGGCCTGCCTCTGAGTTTTTCATTACAATTACAATAAATAAAAGATCCACTACGTCTCTGGTCTCTTGTGTAGCAGCAATGCAAAAATAAAACATTCAATTTCCTCACTCCTCTTACTCTAAATCTCTTCCGGCCAGAGCCATGCTAACGCATCATAGGATTGTCTCTTGGACTTTGGTTAAGAGACTTTGAAAAGAGTAAATATTAGTTTTCAATGATAGGCCATTTACATATCAGCAATTAATGGCTGCTTAGGATTGAGTGTTTTTCACGCAATCAGTTTCATATAATACAAATATAGTCAGAATAAATGTTGCATTTCGACGATTGCCATATTGGATCCGCCATCTTGAATTTTTAAATCCGATAAAAAATTTGGAATCAGCACCCTTTAAATCCACTCGAAAAACAATGTTTGTTACTTAAGGACAATTAAAAAAAAATCCTTTATATTGAACCCACCATCTTGAATTTTTTAACTCGGATCGCGGAATTGGAATCAGCACCCTCGAAAACTCCCGAGTACAAATATTGCACAGCGCACGATCTTGGCCACTTTACGGTGAGGAACCTTGACTGTTTTCTGTTGACAACAGATTAAAATAAAAAAAAACTATTGGGGTTTGCAAAAGTACTGTCGGTGGTTCGAAATCCACCTTAAATGGCAGGTCTACTTGCAACGTTGTCTCGAATCGGTTGATCCCGATAACCTACAAAGGATTGCGGGAACTAGAGAGATATATTTTTAATTGAGTAATATGTTTTATAGAATTGAAAGTTTGATTTTTCTTTGCGTTGAAATGATTCTGAATGTTTCCCCAAGAAATTCAAGCATTTTGCAAACAAATCTGCCAAACGGAATCCAATTCAATTTAGGTACTTTAATCAGAAAGAGCAACACTTGGTGGAAGTCATTTATTTAAAAAAAAAGGTACTTTGTTAGCAGTGTTAAAAGAACTTTCGCAAGCATCTGTGCTGCATCCAAATGTTTAAATTACGCTCAGAAGTACTTTATCATCCTCGGATAAGCCTATGCCATGAGTAGCAATACTTTGAGAGGCGCTTCGGATTTTTCACTTTTGAAGAATGATTTAACGACCTCGAGTGCGTGTTCGATCAGGGAATCCATGATTTTTTATAGTGGCTTAATCTCTTCACAATCATCAATCAAATTCCGGCATGATTGAACCAAATTCCTAAAGCGCTGTGGTTGCAGCTTAACTCAAAAGGACAGGGAGTTGGACAAAATAGTAATTTTTCTTCTTAGTTTTTGGTCTAAATAGAAAAATTAATAAAGTGCACATAAAAATAAAGTAATATAATCATGCTAAAATAAAGTTTAGATTCTTACAGATTTTAAAATTTTTGAGATGTAATGTTACGATGTAAATGATGTTAATAAAAAATGTTAAATGTTAATGATGTAAATGATTTAGAGATAATATAAGTCATTTACCAATACCTAGCACATCCTAGAAAAATTAGTCTTTTCAGTAAAGCAGAGCTCCTATTTTTCAGTCATTAAACGTGACACAATGATTGTTAGGGTTTTTGCAGTTCTAGAAAAAATCCTTTGAAAAAATAATTTGGCAACTGAAATAGAAATAAGTAGAACGCTTACATAACCGCGAAATCAATGTGGCGAAATATGTGCAAACGGAACATTAACTTACAGCATGGGGTTATGTGGTTTAGCAACTTTGTATAATTTTCCTGGGCACCGACTGTAACTTGTCTATTATACGCCTGGAGTACAAATTAAAATGCATTTTGCAGTAATAGTGTAACAAGAAAATTCAGTGCATTTCTGCATGCACACTTGTTTTGGTATGATGCACTTTCATAATAGCAGAAACGTGGTAACATATGGACACCTTGGAGGAAATCAATCGACCGGCAACTCCCTGATTTGTTAAAATAATGAACAAGAAGAACTCCACGTATGGCAGTGTTCAAATGGGAAGCGGTAACCATTGCATTTCTCACCGTATTTGATAATTTGTAAAAAAAAAGTCGACATTTTCTCATCACTCACGAGCGCCACGGAAGGTACGTTAGATTGCACTGCAAACTAATTTTACCTGGTCTGGCTTTTAATTAAACAAATTTGAGCAACTCGAACACTTTTAAACTTGTTTTTCAGCATAGGCATTACGAACGGAACATCCGCAGCGAATCTTATTCCAGTAATTTGATGATCTTGATTTTTGCAAGTTTATTACTAGCTAATACCTTCACGTAGCATTTGCAGAACGATTCCATCAAGAGGTAGAAAATAGTTTCTGACCGACTGCATTTCGTCAGACCGGTCAAATTGAGTAAAGTGGATTTGATTGCGTTCAGTTTCGAAATTTAGTTCCGGCTAAATTGCAATAGGATTTGAGTGCATTCAATGGGACTAAGAAATATTGTAGCACTAATGCCTGTTTTTTTATATAATTGCTGTAATATCGTGGTAATATTTAGCCTATTCCATCAATTAGGTTTATAAAGGCTTCAACCTTCACTATCGAGGGTAATTTGTATTAAATGTTTACTTATGAAATCAATATTTGTGTCGTCATAAATAATTTATTATTACGAATTAGCAAATCCTTTGAGGAAACTAGGAAGTTTACATTATTCAACGTTGCTTTGAATGAGGAATTCCGTAACTTTGATGAAAGTCTTGATATTTGAAAACGCAAATTTTTGTAGAAAACTGAAAATATCCCACGGGCATGCTATTTTCTATGCAAACAATTTCCGGCTAATTTCAACGGAGTGATGGCAAAAATTCGTACCATCTCATTTGCTAAATTAGGTTTAATTTAATAAAGGTGAAAGGCGTTGTAGCACAACTTAAGCAAGGCTTAGTCGATCTGAAAGTCACACCAAGAATTTCACGATTTATTATATTGACTAGAAGAAGCTACGTTCATGATTTTTGATGTTTGGTTTGCATAATTCAAGAATAAGAGGCGAAGAAGTCTTTTGAAAATAAATATCTCGTGACCAAAAGGTTCAAATTACAAGGTTCGAAAAACATTCATGTTGCATTTTAGGAATAAGATAGGTGCCTAACTCCACCCTACCATGGGTAAGTGTGAATTGTTTTGCGTTCACTTTTTAGTGTCCAAAGAATTTTTCTTTTAAATATCTTTTTAATTTTTATTTTTGTGTCATCCATTTACATCTGCATGCAAAATATTACATATCTTAATATGCGGGAAAATGATAAAACTTTGTGTCAAATCTTGCGATTAATTTTTCACCCATTTCTAATTGTTGTATCGACTTGAAATTTTGCAGTTGTCTTCGAACTACGGCTCGTGGGCCAACGCCAGCCCGCAAGCACCACCAACTGACCCATCATAGTTTATTTTGAGTGCATTGTAGAACTTACAATGTAAGTAAATCATACAAAATAATAATAAGATGTTAATTAAGAAACACAATAACTGGCATACACAGGTTATTAGACCTAACATTTTAACTTTAATTAATAACATGCGATTTACTCTAAAAACTTACAATAAGTACATACATACTTAGTATATAGGTAATCCACATAATGAAATTAACCATTATAATTTTGATTAATGAAATTTATGTAGATGTTACTTTTCACTGGCAATTGTTTACAGTTGTGGATCAAGTTTACTAGTGGACATAGCCATAGCACTTTAGTTGTTTTGGTTTAAGCAAGCTAAATTTTTTAAATGGATGTGGAGAGATTGAAGCCATCATGGATTTCCTGACCAAACACGAGTTCGAGGGCGTAAACGCATTCTTCAAAAGTGAAAAATCCGAAGAGCGTTGTTAAAGTGAAGTGAAAGTTCTTTTAGCGCTATTAACTAAACTGCCAAATTTATTCTGGCTATATTTGCACAGTTATGTGTATTATATGAAACTCTTTCTAAACCGCGATGGAAAGCCAACATATTATCACTTACTTCACCTCAAATAAAAACTCCTTTAAAAAAAACGATTCTAAGTATATTTTTCCATTTTAGGGTTTCGTAGTTAACAACGAACACTTATACTACCCAAACGCAAAAAGGTTTGTCTACCTAAGATTTTAGTTCGAAAATAAAATTGATTTTTTTAATAATTCAGTATATTCGCAAAGTTGTAATGAAATATTTGTGCCAAATACATTTCGAGTGTAAGTCATTCTAATACAACTAACACAATCAAAATACGACTAAAGTTCTTTTCAAAAATGCAACTTGTTTTATGTGCATCAACCTGCAAAAATCTTCGTCTATCATAAAACTTACCGCAAAAAGGTTCTTCTACCGTGAACAAATTATAATTCCGAAGAAAATAGTTTTCAAAAAAACACTACAAACAATCGAGTAACTGTAAATAATTGTATTCAAATAATCTGAAATTGTAGTTCTGAGTTTATTTTTTTGCCAGACGGCAGTTTGTTGTAACGTCTTGAGTTAAAAGGACACGCGGAAAAGCGATACCATCTCATCTGAGAAAGTTAGTAACTGAAGATTATTAAAATATGAAGTCTTGTTATCAAATTGCAAACAAATTAAAACTTTCAAGATCCACAGTTCAGGTTATAATTATTTTATTCGAGACGACTGGAAGTATCGAGAAAAAACCGATACCAGAACGACCAAGACTGACTACTTCAAGCGAAAGTAGAATTTTAAGGAAAACGATTAAACAAAATCGTGCTGCAACAGAGTCTGGAATTTGTACAGAGAGCATAGGAAAAAGTGTTTCTGTGGATACCTGTAAAAGAAGGATGAGAGAAATGGGTTATAAATCTTATAAGATAAATTTTCTGATATTCTGTTATGGAATCCCCCAATAATCTCTAAATTTTAAGGAGAAACCATTTTAGACCAGTATCCAAAAAGGAAACGCCTCGCTATTGCTAAAGCCCACGATAATTGGACACTTAATCAGTGGCGATCAGTTATATGGAGTGATGAGGCAAACTTTGAGTTGGACATGCAATTCTATAAAAAAACGCGTCATTCGAAAAAAAAACTGAAGCATTCCAAAATGACTGCCTAAGTCGCAAATAAAATTCCCAAGCTCTGTAATGATTTGGGGATGTGTGTCAGCTCGAGGAGTTGGTCATCTGTGCTTCACTAATACTACAATAAAAAGCACTACGTACCAGACTATTCTGCAAAATTATCTTCTTCCATCAATACCTGCTTTGGAAAGACCAGGAGGTGAATATATGTACATATTTTCCAGCAGGACGGGGCCAGTTGTCATACGGCCAAACTAACAAAGTAATGGTTTCAAAAACATGAAGTTCCACTAATGCAATAGTTTGATGGCCATTGCATTAGTGGAACTTCATGTTCTTGAAACCAAAGCCCGAACCTTTCTCCCATTGACAAAATATGAGGAAAAATTAAAAAGACATTGAGGTATTCTCCCGCTGCCCTAATGGATCTTCTTCATAGGGAAATACAAAGCATCTGGGATTCAATAACACCAGCTGAGTGTGAAGAATTAGTAATCACTATGCTTTGACGTATGAAGGATTTTATCTGACGAAATGGTGACGCTACTAAATGCTAGAGAAAAGTTTACGCAATTCTTGTAAGTTAATTTAATGTTTAGCAGGCTTAATTCTCTATGAATAGAATTCAGATTTCTTTTCTTTTTTAGTGAATTATGTTAAAACATTTGATGGATTTCTATATAAATAATAATTAATAAATCAACATGTTATTTAATTCTTGTTTTTAATATTTTGCAACTTAAATTTATTTGCAAATTAATTTTATTACATTTGGTAATACTTTATTTTTTTTAATTTGAACGTCCCTCTTCTTTGCGCATCTGCCTTTAAATAACGCACAACCAAATGCACTATGATAAGCAAAATATACTAACAATACGATTTCGACTTTCGACTCGATCGTTCGTAGCTTCTTGACAAAAAAATGTTGCTCCAAAATTGTAATTTGTACCTTTTTGCCGCAAGTTTTATGATAGACGAAGATTTTTGCAGGTTGATGCCATAAGAAAAAGTCGCATTATTGAAGGAATCTGTAGTCCTATTTTGATTGTGCGAGTTCTATTAGAATTCCTTATATCCTGAAATATATTTGCCACAAGTACTTCTTTATAACTTTGCCACCAGACTTTATTATTAAGAATTCATTTTTATTTTCGAACTAAAATCTTGGATAGACAAATCTTTTCGCGTTTGGGTAGTAGTTTCGTCATGTCCATTCGGCTGCCTGTCTGGCTATCCGCGTTAGCATGGGTATACATATTAATCACGCCGACAAAGTGGTAAAATGAAATCTTGAAAAAAAAATTTAGGGTAACTCTCCTACACGTAAAGTGGGGATGAATTCTTTTTTCTCGTCTACCCCACGGTGGTAGGTCGTTTAAAAATATTGCGGGTGAGTGAATTTGCGAAATACTGTACACCCCCCCCCCCCCCCCCCCCCCCGCCCCACCCAATAGCCAGCTAAACGGTGTTTTTGGATATGTGAAAAAATTCTCAGCAGTAATATATATAACGAAGTTAAAAGGAACAATATCCCAGCTAAATAGGCTTTACAAGTTAACGAGTAATAGTCGACCAACTTATAAAATGTACTTGGAGAAGTAAAACAGAAAATTTCGTACAAATGCCATTGAAAATTACTTAGATGAAGTTGTTAGTTGTGTAAAACAGGTAGTAAATATAAGTTTATCAACCATGGAAAATTATGGAAAAAATAAAAATATTATTCTTGCGCAAGCTCAACATGCCTAAATTTTTTGGCTCACTACGCCAACGGTAAGTACTTAAAAATTATCAGCGACTTCAAAAATCATTTAATTTGGATCTGTAAATATTTTTGGATATTTCAATTTGGTGAATGTTTTTCACACAGATATGTAGTGCCGAAAGCAGAGAAAAAGCAACGAGCAAATTTATGCAGCTGATGAAACTGTGTCAGTGGACGACTTTTATAAAATTTCAGCAAAGATGAGTTTAAATCAGTGTTGTGCGTGTAGATTACATCGTGTACTCTACACGATAATTTACGTGTAATCTACACGCACTCTACATGGGATACTTTACATCTACACGTAAAGTAAATACATAATTTTGATTTTTTACAAAATTTCATGAAAAGGTATTAACGTTTATATAGCCCATAATTTTTACTTTATTAATTAGTATTTATTTGTAACATTTGAGTCTGCGAGTCTTAGGGTAAAGTATACAAGTAACAATTTTTTGAATGTTCAAAAGATAATCTATTCCTTGTTGGTGAGTGAACGTATGCCCAATTGGAAAAGGACATCTCCAGTTCAGCCGATTAAGCTGAAAGTTTAATGGCTAATTTAGATAAAGCTGGATGGTTAAATTCAGCCATGCTCCAAAATGCAATAGATTTTTCAACATTTTTCTCTACTAATTTTAGAAAAACAGGCCCTGATTGTTTCCCAAAATGATGCCAGTCTTCAATACCGTTGGTATCTAGATGGTCAAAAAGAAAATCGTTTATGATGTCGTGTTGTTCAATAGTCAGAAACGCATTGTCATGTGAATAATGAAGGTAATATGCCACTAAAGAGTACACATTTAAAGCCATTTCCTTTCGTTTTTTTTTAAATTGTCCTTGAATTTTTCTGGTAATTCTAATTTTAGCCACAATAATGCTGAATTTGCGATAGAAACAGAAGAGTTCTGGGAGAAATTGACAAGTTCACATACTGGATCGGGAAGCTTTATTGAGTCCGTAACCTCCTTCATGAATTTATCATCAAATAAGAATAGTGCTACACTTTGTTTAATTTTTCTGAGACTAGGATCGGCTGCTATTTGCTTCATAACACCATCTCTCTGTAAAGACTCCCTGCTTTACGCAGTCGTAATTCGCAATTTCTATAATCTACACCAATACTCTACATATTACAAACTCTACTTAATTTACACATACATACTCTACACGTCGATGTAGATTATTGATTTACACGTGTAGACGCACAACCCTGGTTTAAATATTTTTAACCGACTTCCCAAAAACAAAGAGGTTCTAAGTTCGACCTGTATTTTTTTTTATGTCTGACGGGGCATAACTTGGTAACGCGTTGACCGATTTTTATGATTGTTTTTTGTTGAGTAGAGTATGTTCACTGATTGATACCATGTCAAAAAACTTTTTGGTGGAGAGGGGGTGGGGGTGAAAGCTAACTTTGTAACGCGTGGACCGATTTGGATAGTTCTTCTTTTGTTGAGTAGAGTATGTTCCCTAGCTGATACCACGAGGACAAAATGTTGGTGGGGTGGGGGTCCAACTTTGTAACGCGTGGACCGATTTGGATGGTTCTTTTTCTGTTGGGTAGAGTATGTTCTCTGGTTGAAACCACGAGATAAAAAATGTTGGTGGGGTGGGGGTGGGGGTGGATACCTAACTTTGTAACGCGTAAACCGATTTGGATGGTTCCTTTACTGTTGTATAGAGTGTGATCCCCCATTGCTAATAGGAGAATAATTTGGTCCTATTGTGTGTGTGTGTGGGAGGGGGGGGGGGGTAATCTAACTTCGTAACGCGTGGACCTGTTCTTTGATTGATACCAAGAGAAATTTTAGTGGGATGGAGGTAGGCGTAAGGGGTTGAACCTAACTTTTTAACGCTTGGACCGATTTGGATGGTTCTGTTTTCGTTGTATAGAGTAGAAGACACTAAACGTGAAAATAAAATAGTTTTTAAAAAAAAAGTTGAACTGACTTCACAAAAAGCGCTAAAAAGCATAAAATAATTTTTAATTTCATATATATTACGACATTTTGAAGTCGGTGCAAATTAAACAAATAAAACAACTACAGAACCACAATTGAAGATAATACATAAAACTACCTGAACGTTTCATCTCACGGGATCACAAGGAAGGACGATTAAATGCTTTTGTTGCAGTTGTTTGGTTTGTTTAGTTTGCACAGACTTCAAAATGTCATAATAGATATAAAATTAAAAATTATTTTATGCTTTTTAGCGCTTTTTGTAAAGTCGGTTCAACTTTTTTCTTAAAAACTATTTTATTTTGCACTTTTTAGTATCTTCTATTCTGTTCAATAAAAAAAGAACCATCCAAATCGATCCGCGCGTTAAAAAGTTAGGTTCAACCCTCTACCCCACCCCCTCCCACTAACATATTTTTTCTCGTGGTATCAATCAGGAAACATACTCTACCCAACAACAAAAAATCATCGACATCGGTCCACCCGTTACCAAGTTAGACTACTCCTCCCCCTCCCCCACCATTCACCTTAGGACCAAATTATTCTCCTATAAGAAAGGGGGGATCACACTCTATACAAAAGCAAAAGAACTATCCAAATCGGTCCACGCATAACAAAGTAAGGTATCCACCCCCACCACAACAACATTTTTTTTCTCGTGGTATCAACCAAAGAACATACTCTACCCAACAGAAAAAGAAGATGGAAAATAAATAGAGAATTGACAGGAAAAATCGCAGAAGTCCGGAAAAATAATAAAGGAGGGACTCTGCTAAAGGGTTGGAAGTTAGTAGATTCGCATTAAATACCTTTCATTAAAACCGTCTCATATTTGCTAAGATGTACCAGAGGAACACCTTTACATCTTTAAAAGCTTCAAATATTCGTTTTTCATAAACAAAGGAAAACAACTTTTAAGTTGCAAGTCAACAGATTTTTGAGAACAACAAGCAATACTCAATACTAATTAAAGTATCATACTACCAAGCAAAATTATAATACAAAAATTAGCTGCATCCTTTTTTAAATCAAATAATTTTTAAGTGAATGCAACCTTGCAGATATTTTTAGCTCGTACCATTTAGTGCAAATAGTCATTCAAGCCCAATTTTATCCCACTATGTAGCACCAAAACATCTCCTCCGAATTGGAAGATGATCTCCTCAGAGAAGGTTGATAATTTGAAAAAAATTGTTCTGCATAACAAGCTATTTCAAACTGAAACAAAACTTGTTCGTCGAATGTGGAATAAATTTAGATGGGTGAGCCGTTGAGCTCCTTTGTGGCGAGCCGAACTATTTGCTTGTTATGTAATTTTCCATTGTTCCTTAAGTCCATCTTTTCAAGTAACTTTTCTTTAAGTTTAACTCTTTGGCCTTGCTAAGAACTTTTTGCCTTTTAAATACTTCGAAATAAATTAATTCGAAATAAATGCAGCGTGATTTCAGCGATTTTTGAGTTCTGTGTTCTCAGAGTACTTCTTAGACAATACTTTATGCTGACAGTATTCAAGTTTCTTTTTTAGTAATTAACTTTTTGCAAGCAGCAAGAAAACATAGAGATATAGCTTAAATTTTCCAGAGAAAAAAACTTGCTTAGTTTAACAGAAGAAAAAACTTATTTTGTTTTAGTACATTGAAATCAGATTTTTTTGTACTACTAACCTTTCAAACGAACGTTTACTTTTATGATATCACGAGGAACTGGCTATATTTGAATTTTGGACTTAATTTGGTCCATTCTACTTCTACAATCTTCCGGATAAAATTAAATCATCAAAATTTGAACAATATTGTTTTGGCCTGTTAAACATATGACAGGTTTCGATTAACATATGTTGTATCTTTTATAGTCGTGGTTTACGGGTAATACTGGCTAGAGAAGAAAAAGTAAAAATGTTATAGGTGATAGAATTGGAGACTGCGAAATCGTTTGTGTATTTTACCTTTTGAAACAACACTCACAGGCTTGACTACATGAAATTTGTTATTTTTCTAAATGAGTTTATTCTAGAAATGATATATACCTTTATATAAGTTGTCTCTCTAGTTCCGAAAAACAACTTTTGGGCTATGGGGCGAGAGAAGAACTTCATCCGATTTGACAACAGTTGCAACTAGGCCTACAATTTAAGGTAGGTTCTGAACCACTGACATTCTGTAATTCGAAATGGCCTTTTAGCCTAATCTGTTTGTTAGTACAAAATAACAGGTGGAACTTGGCAGTCTAAGTACAGAAGAGTAACACGTTATCAATCGAATGTACACATCTTTTTTGTCTCGACAATTGTTATACAACCAACTAATTTTAATGATTGTCTTGGGATCAGTGATACCTAACTTAAATAAATAAGTTAGTGGAAACCCAAAGGCTTCCTGCAGGTATTAAAGTAGAGTTAAAGTGTTATTTCATTGGATATTGCGAATAAAAATTATATTAAGATTTGATGACCTCTTAAGAATAGAAGTAAAATAATATGATCGACGTGACGTGGCCTGTCACAAAAAAAACTAAAATAGAGCACAGGTTATGCCAACTTAGACTGATTAATGTTTCTATTTTGATAAAAATTTTAACCTTGGTAAATCCTCTAAATAATTATCACATAACATTTAAATGGTACCAAACACGGTGCATCATGGTAAACTTAAAAAATTTCATAAATTGTTTTGATATTTGGATTACTTTTTAGTGGATGTTACAAGTAAGTTTTTCTGGTTTTTGCTTGTTTTGAATATTAATTTACAAGATAAAGATCTTCTTCCTTAATTTAAATATTGTGAAAAAAATTAATTTAATGCATGGTCATCATGTTTTCCATTGAAAATTTAAAATTTACAGAAAAGAAATCGTTCACATTTAAATTTTAACATTTTGTTCTAATCATGGGCATCAATCAAGCAAAATGAAATCTTATAAATTACAAGTTTTTATTTTTATTAAAATGCAATTAATAGTATTTTTTTTATAAATGAGTAGTGTCTTAGAAATTTAAATAGTCGTTTGGATTGGCTTGTATTCGAAGGGTGGGTAATGACACCCGATAGTTGCACACTGTTAGCAAGTCCTAATCCCACCTCATCTTGGTGCCCCCTGATATACTTCTTCGGACAAAGCTAACGGGAGATGGGCAAAACAGAGTTATGTAGGTTAGGCTAAGTGCCAGCAACCCTCTCCAGTAAAGCCCAACTGAAGCTCATAGGGATGGCGTTGGCATGATACTCACCAAGGAAACTAGGTCCAGTCTCATTAGCTGGTCACCAGTTTCTGAGAGGACTATCATTCCGTGTCTACGAATCATTTTAATGCAATGAAGACGCAGAAGATAACAGCAAATATAAATTTTGTACGCAATTGAATGAGGTTTATCTCTTTATTCCTGCAGGAGACATCATTGTTTTTATGAGTGATATAAACGCTTAAATCGGCCTTAACAATAGTGGCCTTGAACACGTCATCAGCATTCAAGACATCAGCCAAGTTACTAATGACAATGGTGAGCTTTTTGTTGAACTTTATGGTTATCAGCAACTTATGCTGGGGAACCTACTTCTGTCACAAGAAGAGACAGAGAGAGACCTAGGTATCACCAGATGGTACAACGAGAAACCAGATAGGCCATAAAGCCGTTAGTCGCAGATCGAAAACGATTGTTGAAGATGTCACACCAAGTGACCCTCGGATGGTAATAGCTACTAATCGCCCTAAAATTGCTGCTGTTAGAAATGAAGAACGCAACAAGCCGTAGACGGCTTAATATAAATTCTTTGCGGGACAGTACCAAAACTTCCAGCAAAATCTTCTTTCATTGTTCTAACGAAATTGTGAGCTTAGTTTCTTATAGACATACCTATTACTAGGCACAATACAGGAGCTTAGATCGCTCTAAGCGACAGTTATACAGAAGTTGGGGAACTCCAACAGGTTGGTAGTGGTGGACTTACCCTTCATGAAACCATGTTGGAAAGAGCCCAAGGTTTACAATAGAAGTAAAGCATGTCAGAAACTATAGCCTCAAATACTTTACCAATACAACATAAACTGGCAATTGGTCGATAATTAGAGATGTCACGTTTGTTGCCCTTCTTATGAAGAGTGGTAATCAGGAATAAGAGCCAGAGACACATTACCATTTTTCAAAAAATAAGCAGGAATGTCATCAGAACCACATGAGAAACTATTAGCCAAATTCGTTATATATTTCAAGACGGCAGCTAATACTAAGTCTTTGGAATGAAGGGAAGTCGGCGAAAGCCTCGTCAAATGAC
This sequence comes from Leptarthrus brevirostris, assembly GCA_964036015.1. NCBI lineage: Eukaryota > Metazoa > Arthropoda > Insecta > Diptera > Asilidae > Leptarthrus > Leptarthrus brevirostris. The sequence continues at coordinate 39,860,106 of OZ038372.1, forward strand.
TAAAATCCTTTCTTAAAGAAACCACCAAAGAAGTTGGCAATTGTAAGTGGCACATTGTAGAGGGGTATCCATCTAAGTTGCGCCTAGAGTTTACAAATTTCCATAATTTCTTAGGCTCAGCGCGTAGGGTTTGCTTAGTTCTATCTAAAAAATCAATATAAGAAGCCTCAAAAGAAGACTTAAACTTATCGCATAGAGTAGAGTAAACCAAGTAGTCACTCCTTGAGGAGCAAAACCTTTTCCAAGCCTTACCTTTCAGGCTTCTTAGGTTTTTCGTAAGCCTTCGACTTCCGAGTATATTTATTATTATTATTTCCTAAGAGGTCGTAAATGCATTATTACTTCGACCAATTAGATATTTTGTTACTTATATAAATATAAGCTCGTAAATCGTCTGATTGTTGTGGGAGCCGCTTTTACAACATCCTCTGGCGATCAAAACGTCATTCCTAGATGCTTTAACCTTATGTAGCCAAAGGCTTTACATTGGCAAAGGCTGCGCTCTGCTGGTTCATCCTCTTTCATACAAAAGCAACATGTTTCGTCGTTAGCATTGCCCATCTTAAGAAACTGATATTTCAGAGGGCAGTATCCAGTTAGACCATCTGTTATAAGCCTTAGCTCTAACTTCTGAGGGTGAGCTATGCCTTTATTCTTTGTTGCGAATAGTTAAACCCATTATTTATATTTGCTTACTCTTATTTTTTCAGGATATGATTTGTCTCACGAACTGATTTTTTGAGTAGCGACAGAACGGCCCCGATCCGACGAATTATTTTGCAAGGTGACCCGCAATCTCATTTCCTTTAATACCGTCATTTTCTGGCATCCAGGATAAGGAACTCGTGTTTGTTTTTGAAAGACGACGTTATCCAGGGTCTTTTGGAGTTCGAATTTAGTCCGTATGCTCCACCGACAGCCTTACCGACTATTTTGAAACCATATGTACTTCTTATTCGAGTGAGTGATTATTTTCGTACTAGTACTGCCCGGTCCCTAACCCCTTGCAGGGCATGGGGCGGCGGAAGAATTTTAGCCGATTCGAGACAACGATTGCAAGTGAACCTACAATGTAATTCTGTAATTCTCATGGCTCTTTTATCGTGATCTTTTGTCTGCAGAAAATAATCATGCGTTGCCACCGGTGGGTTTCGAACCTGAAACCTCTGACCTCTATGATTAACCTAAATGGTATTAGGTATTTTAATACTCTTTCGGCATTGTATCGACTATAGGGTCATCTATGAACTCTTCGAGGATTTTTTCATAGCTGGGTTATTATATTTTAGAAGATCCGGCCTATTTAGCCTGATAGCACTGTTTCCTGTTATGGAAGTGCAGTGCGCACGGCACTGATTACTCCTAAACATGCAAGTCTCTGCCACGTTGTAGTTTTGTCTGTGACCGGTGGTCTAATAATCACCTGATAGATCCAGATGACCATTTTGGGCTTAAGTCCCCAAGCCTTTCCGAATAAACGTTAGATAGCTGCTGTGCCTTTCTTTAGAACAAGTTCTAGCTGAGGGTTACAGGTAAGTTCTTGATCGAGGATTATAACTAATCAATGAACCTCTCTGGAGAATTCCAGCTTTATTCCCTCAAGGGCCCGAGCTGTTAGATTCGCCTTTCTCGGATGAACTTACTATGTGTACCAAAAAGCTCTTTATATCAAATTCGTACCAACATGAGAACCATCCCATGCACAACACCTTTCTTTTCTGAAAATACTGTGCTAAAAAAATAGACTTTAGATTTTTATTACGCATCTATAGTTCAAAATCCAATAATAAAAGGATGCTTATAAAAATACTCACTAGAGATGAATATAATATGTAGTAAAATTATTTTCTTAAAGACGTTATTGCTGTAAACTTCGCTGGACATATCTCTAACGTAGGTATTATAAAACAATAATTGTAAAAGCCAAAGTACCAATGCCAGGTGCAAACTATTCATAGAAATATTCGCAAATGCTGAGGTAATTCAGATAAAGTGAAAGCTCCGATCTAAAAGTTTGTCAAATGTCACTTTCTACGGCTTAAGTAATCGACTGTACATAAATTCAAAATATGATTAGGTTGACTCGACAAAACCGTTTCTTACTTCAATGTTTTCTCCTAATTGGCGGATTAAACAAACCGCCAATTTATCACCTCAATTATTTTATTGTTTGACATTTCTCACGATTGTTTCAGATCTCTATTCTCAGGCATTGGTCTATTCAAATTAATCGTACCTCAATTCCGGATTCCATCTGAAGCTTTGACTGTCCATGTGGCCAGAAGCCATTGAACTTATTCCAAAGATATTGTCATCTCTGAAATACTACTTTAAGCTTTTTATATACCTATGACGAGTAGGAGATTGACTTCTCAGTTAAACTATAAAATCAATTTACAGCAGTGAGGAAGTTTTCAGGATTCGTAACACTCCTTCCACTAACAGAGTTACAGTCTCTTACATTAAAAAAAAATAAGATTCATTACAAAATCTAAGAGTAACAAGACAAAACTCGTGATCAGTTTCGTGGTTAGTGATCAGTAAAAGTGTGAAAAGAAAGATGGCAACAAATCGATTACCAGGTTATTTGTGACTGATTAACCACCTTTATGAAACCTTTTGACGATATTTAGCACTTGTTAATCGTTTTTACTCTTTACAACCACGAAGTATATCGAAGGAGATTTATTTCCTTGTACAAAACTAAAATGATTTTATTTTGCGAGCTGCCTGCCCGTCTGCACCATCTCCATCACGACCTTGAAAAGTTAATGACTCCGAGTTATCCATTTTGCTGATCTGCAGTAGAATGAAATCGATCTTTTAGTGAATTTCTGTTTCTCATTTCATTAAAATCCCCGTTTTTGCCCTGAAACCCGGCGACAGATTTCATAGTAGACAAGCAGCATTATGCACGACGTCATATCACTCGATTCCTTGCAATTTGAGCCAATCCGCAGCCATTTGTATAATTAATGAATAATCAAGATTTGCATAGTTTTGGCTACACCTGAATTGCGCGTGTGGCCGTTGAAGTCGCAGCTTCCGCTATGATATGTATCGAAGGAGTTCTTCTTCTAATTTCAATAATTTGTATACCTTCGAATATTCATGAGTTTCAAATATGACAGCGTCACATAATATTATTGTTGTAGATCGTCACGCTGTTTTCAACTTTGAATATTGTTTTTTTCCCTTCATAAAATTTTTGTAACTATTGGACGTAATAGTAGTAAAAACCGTAAGTATCTGATTTTTTCCTACAAACTCTAAATAGATTCAAAATAAGTCGTTGGATATTCCACAAACGGACAACTGCCGTAAAAAACAATGTACTTAAACAGATTAATTGAGTAATGTAAGATGTATAGATGTGTTATAAATGCAAAGGTTTTGGTCTTCTAAAAAAATTATCAAATTTGGCTAATTTTCATCAGATACATGTACATCGTAAAACATCTTCGGTTGTTAATGAATACCGACCCTTCATGTCCAAATGGAAAAGGGAAATAAAAAAAATCGCCCGTCCCAGAGTCGGTAGTATATCTGCTAGAAAACTGCGATAAAGTTTTATTCCCTAACATTAATATTCTTTTTGAGAACACTTGTATCTTACCAGTGAAAGTGGCTACCGCTGTGAGATCATTTTCAACTCTAAGTAGGTAGAGTCAGAGCTAGGCTACATACAACAATGGCACACGAGAGATTATCGAGACTAAGTCTTCTAAATATACACGCAAACATAAAGCCCGACGGTTATGACAAAATTTACAAATTTTTCAAAAAGAATACAACCATTTACTTCGTGATTTAAATTCAAACTTTTTGTATAATTCGTCATGCTCTTTAACCTACTTCCCAAAAAAACGAGAGGTTCCAAGTTGGACCCGTATTTTTCTTAATTTCTTTAATGTATGACCGGGTATAATTTCGTAACGCAAAGACCGATTTTTATGATTCTTTTTTTGTTGGATAAAATATGTTCCCGGATTGGTATCATGTCAAAAAAAATTGTTGGGGTGAGGGAGGTGGTGGAACCTAACTTCGTAATGCGTGCACTTATTTAGATGATTTTTTTGTATAGAGTATGGTAGTACTGGGGGTAGGGTAGTACTGCACATAATGAAGAAAATTTAGCCCTTGGGTGGAGAGGAAAGAGAGGAGAGGGAGGGGTAGTCTAACTTCGTAACGCGTGGACAGATTTAGATGCATCTTTTCTTTTATTGAGCAGAGTATGTTTCCCGAATGGTACCATGTTAAAATTTACTTGGTGAGGATGGGGCGGGGGTAAAAGTGAAACCTAACTTTGTAATGCGGAGACCGATTTCGATCGTTCTTTTTTGTCGTATACAATATGATCCATTGTCAGTAATGGAAAAAATATCCCCTAGGGCGGGGTGCAGAAGGTGAGGGAGTAGTCTAATTTTGTAACGCGTGCGTCGACTACTCCTCCACCCACCCCAGCCCTAGTTCACAATTTTTCCTTATAGTAGCAATGGGGGATCATACTGTATAGAAAAAAACAGAATTATCGAAATAGGTCTATGCGGAGTTGGGTAGCGCCTACTCCCCACCCCACCTCACCCAATAAGTTTTTGTCGTAATATCAATGGGGAACATATTCTACACATCAACAGAAGATTCATCCAAAACGGTCCACACGTTACAAAGTAAGCCAACCCCTCCCCACCTCCACCCTTAATCAAAATTTATCTATCATCTGAATCGGTCTACGGATTAAGGAGTTGACATCCACCCCTTCCCCACCCTTACTCTATCCTTTAATTTTTTGTCGCAAAACGGGGGACATATTCTACTCAACAACAAAAGAGTCGTCAAAATCGGTTCAAATTAAAAAACTTATACCTGATATACATAAAAAAAAATTTTAAAGTATGCGTCGAAATTATAACCCCTCGTTTTTGGGAAGTTGGGTAATAAAATATTGATATGATTTTATTACCCAACTTCCCAAAAACGAGGGGTTATAATTTCGACGAATACTTTTTAAATTTCTTTTATGTATTCAATTCAATTCAATAAAAGTTTATTTATAAATTCTATACTTTTACATGATTGAACAGTTCTATCCTATTCTAATTTCTATTTTACTTCATTGATTGTTATCTTCATACATTTCATGTTCTACTTTATATACTACTTGACGTTACGCATATTTATAAAAATACTAGAACAAATGAAAAAAAACTATAAACTACGACGTGGCTTCCGAAGCCGTCTGTCGTGGTTGGCAATTTAGCATTTTTTTAATTAAATTTAACTAAATCTACTGAAAATACTTAAGAAAATCACAACAAATCAATCTACATCTGAGTAATATGCAGTTTAAAAAACAAACAAAAATAAGGCGAGTGATAGATACATACATAAACTACCTCTAATCTGTGGAGCAACTGAAGAATATTAACAATTGTATTCAGTCACGAGAAATTTTCTATAAGCCCATGCTTTTGTAACATATGAAATCAAGTCATTATAGTTATTTTTACCATTTAATATATTAATAATATCACGTTCATCGAGCCTGCTTTTTCTAAATGCATACCTGCGGAATTCTGCCCAGATGGGACAAACACCAAGGAAGTGCAACAAGTCTTCGTCCACGGACAAATTGCACATAGAACACAGACTACCCCCTTCTTTCCTCCATGGACTAGCATTCGGATCAACAAGCCTACATCTATACCTCAAAATGAGACTAAGTTTTACTAGGGGTAACTCATTCCTGAAATAATTTTGCTTGTTTAAGTAGTCCAGCTTGTCGTACAGCCCATGTCTAACAGTGCATCGTGATCTATCATATGCCATTATCTTATCTGATGTTTCCTCTGCATCAACTGTCCCCAGCAACTTAGCTTTAACTTCAAGGTGGGGGTCATCCCAAATAATAATAATAATAATTTTCAAATAAATCGTGCCATGCTTCACTCCAAGAAATTTTCTTATCCAGTGCCATCAATGCTAATCCCCTGGGTAATCTGGTCGGCTCATATTTATAGAGAACCTTATACATATACATAATATGTAGTCTCAAGGTATATATATATAAATTCGGTACTCCTGTTTCCAGTATTAATGCATATTTCGGCATACGTTGTGGAAGATGTAACATCCTCTTTAATTAGAAACGCTGCACCTTCTCCACCAATTCATATTGTTGGTATCCCCATATCTGCGCTGCATAGCACAGTATGGAGCGGCTTACGGAGTTGAATAGTGCGATCTTGTCAGAATGTTCCACTTCTTCTTTCCGAATAAAATTTTTCCAAGTACTACCAATGCTGACTTTAGAACTTTGCGAGCGAAAAATTAAAGTTTGGGAGTTAATGTGATACCTAGATATGTGTATTTGCTAACTATTTGTAACGCTTCATTGCCATAAACAAATTTTTAATTTTGACTTCTTATTCATCCGCCTCGGCTAAAAATCATGACTTTGGGTTTACCAAGGTTAACGATAAGGTTCCATAGGTTGCAATAATTTTGAAATTGATTTATCATAAGTGCAGTTTTATTGAATTGTCCGACAAGATTACAATGTCGTCAGCGTAAAGAAGTGCCTTTATCTTTAAACCTTGTATCAAGATTTCCTCCTCTAAGTGTTCCTCCAGATCAATAATAAACAAGGCAAACAGTATCGGACTTAAAATTCACCCCTGTTTAACGCCACTGGTAATAGGGAAGCTACCAGAAATATTATCGCCATCCCATACATGGGCTGTCGTATCTGTATAAAGCTCTTGAATGATTCTAATCATTTTAGATGAAATACCATAATTACACATTTTATAAAACAACGAACTACGGAAAACAGTGTCAAAGGCTGCTTTAAGGTCAACAAAAAACGCGTACACTTTCTTAATCTTGCGGTGATAACAAATTTTAATTATAGATATGAGATTTAATATATTGTCCATAGTAGAATACCCCGGTCTGAAACCAGCTTGGCTTTCAGTTAGTACTCTATTTACCTTTTCCCATGCAGCAAAACGATTATATAAGATTCCAACAAAAATCTTAGAAACAGCAGCCATAAAAAAGAGTCCCCGAAAGTTACCAACTTCTTCAACATTACCCTTCTTGTGTGTAGGAAATATGACAGATCTTGTGAAGCTTTGAGGTGGAACACAAGTATCGAAGATGACATTATATGAGGATACTAGTTTACTAATAAATTCATCTGGGGCATTTTTTACGAATTCATAGGGTACTCTGTCTAATCCCGGAGCCTTATTATCCCTTAATCCAATTAATACCTTTTGTAGCTCGGGTCTTTCTATAGGACTATCTAAGAGCGGATGCCTGATATAAGGAGCTGCGTACGATATAAGCGATTTAGGTGTATGATTTAATAAAGAATGGAAATAAATTGCAAAGTCATTAGCATCTTGTCAAGAATTTACCTCCCCGTATTTCTTTCGCCACTTTCCACCACGATTACGAATCGTGCGCTGCATACTTATATGATTTATTCGATTTCAGATAATTTGCTCTTGCTTCCGTAGACTACATACTCTTAGCCAGCTTTCGGGCACCTGCACATGCAGAATCGAACAATTTTTGTTTATATATAATGTCTTTCACGGATGTTGGCTTTGCTGCTTTTTTAATAACTTTAAATTAACATATCCAGATGTTGCAGTCCATCATCAGTAGGTAAATTTTGGCACAACTCAGTTACTTTTCTTTTGTATTCCTCATCATATAGATCAATCCACCTGAGCTTAGGTAACAGCTTCATATAATTCACATTCTGTGAGATGTTTGAATTTTCCATCAGTAATACCAAGGATATTGGCAAATGATCAGAGAAGGTATGTTCTTCAATTTGAAAGCTTTGAATATAACTTGACAAATCGTATGATACTGCTGCATTGTCATTAACAGGTGCACCATTTCCTCCAATGAATGTAAAATTCCCATCAAAATCGCCCCTAGTTCTGCCGTTCAGAATAAATATGCCATGTTCATCACAAAACTCTTTGAATTTTTTCCCCTTTGCATTAACTATACTATCTTTAGAAGTTCTATCATATTTAAAGTTCTCTCCAAAAATCAATTCATCAGGCAATGTTTGTTCCACACCTATTCTAACGTTGAGATCTACCATTATAATAATGTTCGAACAGTTTAGCTTACTACACCAGTCAACAAAATCATTAAAATCATTGTTCCAACTAGAGCAATTAAGGTGTAGAGGGACTAGATGAATATCTGCTGTTTGTAGCTTCAATTTTACAAAAGGTTGATTACTGTTATAAGCAAAGCTACATACTTTTTCTGTGATAAGCTTCTTACGGATACCGAACAAGCACTCGCTCTACCATATTGTAAGCATCTCACCGTATTAACCCAACACAACTCATACCCACTAAAGAATTTTCCATAATTATCACGAGATGGATCAACAATATGTGTCTCTCTCAAAGAGAGAAAATATATCGAAGTCCAAAACATATTTAAAAAAGCCTGGGGATAGTCATAAAATCATATCTCTATCTCTCTTTCTCTAGTTTCCGTAACCTCTTATGAGGTAGGGAGTGGGAGAAGACCCTCACTCGATTCGAGACAACGATTGCAAGTGCAATTTGTTGTAAATTCCGAACCACCCAAATTTCTCTGCAGCCCCCAATAGCTTTTTTAATCGTAAAACCACGATGAATTGCAGCCAGTGGGATTCGAACCTGGAAATTTCGAGTTGAAAGGACACCACGTTATCACATACTCCATCGACGACTTAAGTATATGTCTTGCATAAAAAGGTCCTTTTCCAAACGCACTTTTCGTCTAGCAATGTGTTTTCCAGATAATTAAACCATGTGAGTGACACAGCCCGCTTGTAACATTGACAGTATCTTCCCACGGCTGCCAAAATATTGTGTTTTTTGAAATTGTTTAACGAAGGCATGTTTTGAATTTGGGCATTTTACTTTAATTTAAGAAAAGGTAAACTCCTGAACAAACTTTAATGCAAATTTAGCTTCTAGGAATTGAAACAAGAAAACCTGAAAATTTGCGCCAATGGAAATATTTCACAATTTCACAGTTTATCGTACTTTGCACAATTAAATTTTACGGCCAGACAAGAACGTTTATTCTAACAGTTTGGGCGTGACCTTAAGTTAAGTTATTACGCTTAGTTGCGGGCGTGACCTAAAGTTAAGTTATTACGCTTAGTAGCGGGTGGCAATAAGTTTTCTCGTTTTCAATGTGATTATTACGGCTAAATGTCATATTTTGCTTTCATACTATCATAGAATCAATTTATAATATGAAATAAGATTAAGAATTTTTTACCTATACTGAAAAGTATTGGAAGGGGGAAAATTTTTATAAGAATACCTTTTTATGCGGATTTGTCAATTAAGTGGTCACATGGATCAGGTGAACAGAACGCTTTGCAATTGAGCCTTATGTTTATTTATTTAAGCTTAATACAAGCTATTACATAATAATACAAAAATTACAAGCTATAACATAATACTAATACTAAAAGCTATAACAAATGATAAGACATAATAAATAAATAGTAAAAGCTACAATATGAGCTATAATTATAGTAGATACGGGCTGGAAAGAAGAAGAATTCAGAAAGGCGATCAAGATGGGTGGGATCAAGATATAAGGCTTTGTGAAGGGATGATTTACTCAGATGGAAGTCAAAGGAGGAAAGGTCGTTGACTTTTCTTAGCATCCTGACAATTGGCTCGCTTTGACCGTAGTTCGTGCGATGACGGTCCAGTCGGAAAAGGGAAGTGGACCCAAGGTTGCGGTGATTGGTATAGATGGGTAAAGGTTGCAGGATTGAAGGGCAGTCTATGGCACCAGTTAATAACTGATAAAGGAAGAGAATGTCGGAAACATCACGACGTTTACTTAGAGGTTGTAAGTCGATCAGTTTCAGACGGTTTTCATAAGGTGGAAGGTTGAATCTGACTACCCACGGAAGATCACGTAGAGCGAAGCGAATGAACCTACGCTGGACGGATTCTATCATGCTGATGTGAGTTGTTTGTGTAGGTGGCCATACCTGGCTGGCATATTCAAGAAGAGGTCTAACGAAGGAGATATAGAGAGATTTGGAAACATAAAGATTGGAGAACTCTCTAGATCAGCGCTTCACAAGCCCTAGCGCGGAGTTAGCTCTGTTAATTATTCTGTCAATGTGGGAACGGAAATTGAGTTCGCTATCACAGATTATTCCTAGGTCACACAAAGAGGTAACGATAGGGACTGGTACATCAGTTAACATATAGATTCTCGGGGTGGTGGTAAGATGCTTGCGGGAATAAGAGAGGGACTGGCATTTGGAGACATTGAGCTCAAGAAAGTTCTTCATGCACCATGTGGTGAACGAATCGAGGTGTTTCTGCAGGAGAAGAGAGTCGGTTATGGAGGAGATATGTTTGATTATTGTCATGTCATCAGCATAAATGGACAGCTCTGAGTGTTGGATGACACATGTAAGGATAAAAATCAATGTACCGAGGTAGCTTCCCTGAGGGACGCCGGAACGAGCGACAATAGGGTTAGTAATGGATAAGCTGAAAAGAACATTGTACCGACGGTTGTTGAGGTAGGATTGAATCCAGGAGATGAATCGGGAGGGGAAGCCTAGGCGATCAAGTTTGAATAAGATAACGTTATGGGGATCTTGTCGAAGGCTTTACTAAAATCGGTAGCGATAACATCAACATCTTTACCGTTTTCCAGGGCACTTAGAACAATGATTTCTGTATTGTCTCTGCCCGACAGTTTTGTTTACGTAGTTAAGTAAGTTGGCACCAATAGGGCTAAGCGGTAAACGGTAAATTATTAATTAGTTTTTCAAAATACAAAAAAAAATTTAGTAAGTCTGTTTAACTGAGAACAAGCACAATTTTATTACTTACCAAATACTGCCACCTTCATAACTCGGAAAGTATTAGGGTCATAAGTTACCAAATTCGTAATAGGGCGTATAAGACATTATATAGTATATGACCACAGTACACTTATCTCATGTACTTTTGTGCGTGAAAAAGTCTCCTCGAGTGAATTAGGTAAATTTTTTTTTCAATTTATTAAAACAGCTTCTTTTAAAACTGTATGTTATCATTCCATTATTAAAATATTTTTTGATTTTTTGTGAACCGACATTGCTTAAACATCCAGAATTTGTTTAGATAAAGCAGCACGAAGTGTTCGGTTTTCGGGTGGGCAAATAGTTAGAAATAACATGATGGGAAGTCGTTTTTCCTGTAAATACATTACACGTATTGCTTATAAATTCATACTGTAAACATGTCAAATTTAATTTAAACCAATTGGGAAAAACGCACAATTTTCGTAAGAATATTTGTGAGATTCACGTGAAAACTGAATTAATGTTCCGGGTCGTTCGTTCTAGTGATGGCGCCAAAAAAAATTTGTAGGGGGTTTCTATAGAAAATCTCAAATAAAATTAAAGCAATTAAAAAAAATTATGATTAGTTCGAGCATTACTTCCAATTTAATATGCAACTTCAATTAAATTTAAATTTCTGCGAATTTTCAAGTTTCTTAATTTACTTTTGGTCCCACCTCAAATCTGTTTTAGATTATGCCTGTATTGTTGATACCACTACATAGCCCGAAATTCTAAACAAAATAAATTTGCTTCACTGAAATCAGGTTGCAGCTGTTATTCCAGTTGTTTATTCTAAGTAAGGATTTCACATCCACCATATTAAATTTCCTGTGACGCCGTATAGTTTCAGTAGTTTAGGTTCTACGAAGTAAGTTTATAAGTAATAAAATAAAGGCATTACAAAGCTATTGCCCCGGAACAGATGGATAGATATAAAAAAATTATGAGTATACAGAACTCTCAAAATTTATTTATAATCACTATTCGAAAGTATTACAAACACGAGATGTTTGCCTTAAAGCAAAAAACGGGTAGTACTTTTGGAAGCTATTTAAAAGGTGTTCTATGGGATTGTCACATACACTCTTTTTCCCATCAACAACGCCCCGAATAGTCTAAGGTATCTAAGGTATTTATTTAAGGTATCATATAATATTGACCACTTTTTTGTTAATATGTATGTAATTACGATAGGTTCGTTTAGGGAGCTCTGCATAAACTGATCCACAGAATAGGAAGACATTTCTTAGTTCATTTCTTAGATATTGAGAATGCTTTTCATAACATCAAACAAGAGGTGACAACGCCATTCTTAAGAGGCCTTATATGATCTATGATCAAAAGCAAGACCGTAAGTTCTACCATATGTGGATATGCGATAGAAGTCACTTACTAAAGAAGGATATTCTCGCTGCTTCTATGGAATTTGGTCTTTAATGATCTACTATTAGATCTGGCATACTTTGGACAAAAGGTTGTCGCCTAAGCTGAAAGCGACGGCATCCCTGTACTTATCAGAGGGATAATAAGGCAGAAGGAGCCACGAATTGTGCACTCACTCTATATCAGCCTAATAAGGCATTTACTTACGGGGTGGTCGTCTGTTGGCCCGACGGGAAAGTGACCCATCTACTTAGTAGGTACTAGAGAAAGTTCAGTGGATGGCACTACTGATCACAGGTGCACACAGGCATTCTCAGTCCCTAACTATTAGGCTCAAATCAGTCCAAATGTGGACACATACAGACTACGGACACTCTAAATTTCTGAATGTACTTATCTCAAAAAGCACTGATTACACCACACACCAAAGTCAAGTTCGATTCCTTTATTGCTACAACATTGGAAAAGGACGTAGGTTTCCCCAAACTGGAGTAATGAGTGCAGTTCTCAGTTGAAGGGTAAAGTAGGTATCGGTGTCTTCAGAGTACCTTGACCTACAAATTTCTTTTCGTTTGTCAGACCACTGCTGTATTTTCCAAGCAGAAGTCATGGCTACTACGGTGAAATATCTGGACGATAGAGCAATATCGCTAAGCGACATCTGCATTCTTGCAGATATCCAAGCTGCTGCTAAATCTCTTACTCATATGCGTAGCGCTTTAGTTGCTTGGGAATGCTTGCGCATGCATTAGTGGGGTATACCTGTGGAGAGATTTAAGCCACTATCGAAAATCATAGATTTACCGAACGAACATGAGCTCGAGGTCGTAAAAGCATTCTCCAAAAGTAAAACATCCGATGAGCTTATCAAAGAGCTGTTGCCCATTACATAGACTTATTCGACAATGATAAAATACTTCACCGAAATTCAAACACTTGGATGCAGGACAGCTGCTTGTGAAAGTTCTTTTAGATCTGTTGATAGAGTACAAAATGCTCGATGATAGCCTATGCGAAAACATTTCGAAGCATTTCAACGCAAAGAAAAATCACAAAGTCTAACTCTATTCTATCTATCTATCTACCTCTCTCCATGTCCGATTCAAGACAACAGTTGCAAGACTTTCATTGCACTAAGTGGACCTACAGATTAAGGTGGATTCCGAACCACCACATTACTTCTGCAAGCCCCAATGGTGTGTTTTATCGCAATCTGTTCTCAACAAAAACAATCGTGGATGGCCGCCGCACAGTGGTCAAGGTGGTCTTTTTAATAATTGTGTCATCAGTATTTGTGTGTGTCATGATGAATCCCTGAAAGTGCTCCCCAATGGAACGTGGTGCTTTCGGTAAACTTGGAGGACATGGTATGTTTGTGCCAATAGTGTTAGAGTTTCCGCACATTAGAGGGATGTGACTTCAGCAGATCGTCGTATGTCCGTTGAAGCTGAAGCGCTTCACTGAATTCGCCCGAAATAGCTGGTATATCCGCTTATTGGGTGTGTAATCCAATTGTGAATCTGGATGAAGGTTTTACTACATATGTATGGTATGTCCGGGATTTTAGTGAAACCTGAGTATTTGTTAGTCATTCGGTATGACCTCGTAATTCCTGATGATTATCTGGTATATCCGATGAAGGAGGGATTAAATTGGTACGTCCAAGATATCAATCCTTCAAGTCAGCTCTGCTGGTATGTTCCCTTTGCTGACCTAGTTTGAATGAAGAGTAAATGTAGTAATTGCGTAATTAAGGCAGTTACCCCATCGAGTTATAAACTCACAGATCATTTTCTTCCTTTTCCAGATCTGGAGAGAAAATAGTATAGCTGTTGTTTAATTTATAAGAGAATATTGTGCAAGAAAAATTAAAATTAAAAGACTAAAATTTTGTTTAATGTTCCTGATTTTCCCGATAATATGTATTATATAATTGCGTGGAATACACTCAAACCTACTGTTTCTACCCCTCAGTCTAGTCTCGGAAACCCATCAGCGGCAGATACATGTCCTACATGTCACATCAGAATCTCAAGCCAATATTTGGGGCATTTCACGCGAAGCGGACAGCGAAAAAAATGTCAGGTTCTGGATTTTGTTCATATTTGGTTTGATTGTACTTCTATATGTCCTGAATGAATATGCATTTTTATTTTTTTTCTATGAAGCCTAGTTGCCCTTTTCTAAGCCTTTAAAGAATTGAAAAAATTTGAGGAGCGGGTTTTTTGAAGAAAAAAATTTGCTATTATTCAAAGTGATAGAAAAAAAGTAAATAGTCTTATTTTAAAGACAAATAAATGTTTTTCTTGGCTGTTATTACAGAGTTGAAAAAAACATTTTTTTTCGCATATAAAACCGGAAGTAAACATATCAAATCGGATTTTACTTAACTTCGACATGTTTAAAAATTTTTGTTTTTATCTCAAAATGTAGCTTATAGTTCATAAATAATATGTGTAAAATTTTAGAACGTGATCTGCATTCGTATCGGAGATAGAGAATTTAAACTTAAATTTTTTCATGTTTCCATACAAAACTTTCGCAATGGCCAAACGCCTACTACGCGCTACACTGTGTTCGAATGCAGATCACATTATGAAACTGAACAGGCATTTACTATACATTTTAAGTTATTTTTTGAGCTATTTAAAAAAAAATTAAACATGTCGAAGTTTGTCAAAATTTAATTTTAAATATTAATTTTGGTTTTTTTACATGAAATAAAAATCCAATTTCGAATTCGATACCACGACTGTGAAGAGCATGCAATTTCCTATAAGAATCACTACTTTAATTATTTTTATATAAGTTTCTTAATATGATAAATTGCCTTTGAAACAGGTCATAATTAACTTCTTCAAAATTGTTGGTTGTCCGCTTCGCGTGAAATGCCCCATTTACTATTTTCAACAACTCTTGCACCGGAAGCGTATAGCGTTATTAAATACGTGATGCAAATTCGCTTCGTAAGGTTATAAGACCAATTTAACCTAAGGTACTTTGGAAAATTGTGGTAATTTTCCTTGCTAAACAGTAAATAAAGTGTCCCCAGGACCTATTATTCTGAGTTATAACAATCTGACCAAAAAAATCAAGGGATAATGCTTAAAGATATCTTAGTTTTTGGGTTTTGGTCAGGTCTTTTAAAGTTTCGGCCACTGCAGAGAGGTGGGTTTCAAACCTGAGACCTCCAGAATGGAAGGCCGATACGTTATCACTCACTTCATCTCAACTAATAATATTCGATAGTAAAAAAGTCCACCGGAAATACTTTTCTTTTTCCCTTATTTATTTTTTTTGCATGCCTGAATTTTTTGGCCCGTTACGCTTATCCTCTCACTAGAGTATATATCTCTCTCTCTCTAGTTCCCGTAATCCCTCGTGGTACATGGGGCGGGAGAGAAGCTTCCCCCGATATGAATAAACGATTGCAAATGGACCTAAAATTTAAGGTGAATTCTAATACTGCGACATTACTCTGGCCTTTTAAAGTAATCTTTAGTCAGCACCTAAGTATAGTGATATTCCGGATAGCTCTAAAGGCGCCGAGCTAGGGTGACTCGGCTCCACTGTAACAGACTAAGAAACTATGCAAGTCTATGAAAAATGGCAAAGAGAGCATACCTACCTAACTGCCCGGCATATTTAGCGGACTTTCGTCCTAAAGCGGCCAGAAGTTTATATCGCTTAAGCTAAGCTAGGGTCCCTTTTATGAGGACCTACTGAACTGGAATCTGCTGATATCAAGGACTTAGTTCGGTTCATTAGTACCTCCATGTGGTTTAGGTTTCTTACTTATGGAAACAGGAATCATAACATGAGTGTGCCTACCCAACTGCGACCCTGCCAATCTAACCTAACCTAACCTACCACCTTCTTATACTAATTAAAACTAGGACTTTATCGATTATAACCTGTAGATCACCCTTGTTACGTGGATCGACGTTAATGTAGAGAGCCGCTTTATTTAAGTTCACACTGCCTTTGGTATTATACTTTTGATCTCACTTTGGGATCATTAAATTTCCTTCCCGAAACAAACAACAAATTTTGTTAATTTTTTTTATGAACATTTGAACTATTGTTGGCAGCTGACCGTTTGGTTTCGATTGCTTGAGTGCCTTCCCAAACAGATTCTTCTAGCACAAATTGACTGAAAGAATAGAAGAAATTCTACCTTCTCGGAGTGTTTGATTGCGAAATTCTACTTTTTCGGAGTGTTTACTATTAAAGTCTCAACTTAAAATTTATTTAAAGTCAACCTACAAATGTTCTAAACACACAAACTTTCTACTTTTCAATTTGTGATCAAGGTGAGGTTCAATAAAGGGAAGATTATCTTTTCTGTTCGTTTTGTTGAAGTAGTGAACTTCTAATGAGTGTCAATGACATCAGTATTTCTCTTTGTTTTTAGTTATGAGAGCGTGCAAAGGTAAATTTCAGGTCCTTGCAATTGACTCGTCATCTTTACTAGATTTTTAAGAAGAGCTGAGCGTATTATGTATTTGGTTGAAAAAGTGATGACTTTCTTTCGTGGAAGATAGAAATCGAACTTTTCATACATACAGAAACGAAAAGTTTTAAGAAGTGATTAAGTTTTACGTAATAAAGAAAGTTTCTTATTATTAAGCAAATTTATCTTTAAAAGATGAATTAACTCCATGAATGTCTCGAGCGAATCTGTTGAATTTTGAAAACTAAGTAATTTTACACCTTGGGTAATGCAAATGTCACGTACGCACCTAACTCGTGTAAATTTTAAACATAACATAATTGCAGTCTTCCCCATGAGATTGATCTATCACGGCAGGTAATATTGTAAGCACCGTGCGCCGTGATGTTTACTCTTCACCAGAAAAGTACTTCCACAAATAACATGACGCAAAAATTTTCTCCTACGCGTCCAAAAAACAAACCAGAAATTATCTTCATTCCTAGTGGATTACATAACATACCTCTGGATGTGAGTGACAGTAATTATTCTAATAAAATTCGCTGCTTATGCGTATTGAGTACGGATTATCCATGAATGATAGAAGGTTACTATAAAAGATATTTTCGTCTTTCGTATCAATGACTGAGTTCGAGGTAATCACCCGGTTACTGTCTAAAGCTTTTTTCCTTGCAAGAAAAAAAGAATAAAAATGGCTAATTTCGCTAAATTATTCATTAGGCATAGGAAAGTCATTTGGTAGATGGTCTCCGTGTGAACTCTTCGCGTCTGTTGGTTTTTGCAGTATGCGGTCGGTGTCATAATCATAAATATTATCTTAAACACGTGGCCAGACAAAAGTTCGCCGAAAACCGGTCCACAATTCATAAAACTTTCTTCGGATTTTGCAATTTATCACTGAAGAATTTGGTGCAGGTAATAGGCACCAGAGCACCACGCTCCAGGTACCATACCAGGGGTGCCTTGAAATGGAAAAGAGACATTTTAAGGCGAGGAGAAACTTTCTTTCCTTTGAGTTTACAGACGAGTAGAATTGTAAAGCTTATGTTTCCGATTGCAATTGAGTCATTTCAAAATTCACAGAGTTTACAACTTTGAATTTATAGATTTTAAAAGGTAGTTTGTTTTATAGAAGTTATGATATTAAACGGCTTTAAAGGTACAAATTGAACTATCAATGACGAATGTGTATGCGATTGTAAAGACATCAATAACCATGTTTCTGTTTCCCAGCGACCCTCCACCTTTTTTTTAAAGGGTTTTACGGTGTTCCAAATATCTCAAAAACCATTGAACCGATTTTAATGAAGTTTGGTACATATATTCTTTATATATATCGCTTGTACTTGAATGAAGCGGATTTTGATTTTATTAATAACCTTTTTTTTTGTTTGCAAAAATGTTGAAAGTAGTAACGTACATTTTATACTTTTTGGATTAAGGGGTTATATACAAAGTTGGGGCTGAAAAAATCGAAAATTTTTTGATTGCATATTCTAAAAGTACATACTTTCGAAAATATCTGTGTGAAATTTCATCCAGATCGGAGCACTAGATTTCAAATGACAGCCGTTCGCAGCGCGCTAGTTCCATAAGCACTTGGCGAGCGGCGTCCAAAAACTTTAAACGCGATGATCTCGGAATAGATTTTTTTGAAAAATACCGTTGCGGTGAACGTGATATCTCAAAAACTTTTCAACCGATTTTCATAATTTTTTTTTTAAATTGTTCATATTTACAATCTCGTGTACTTGAACGGTTCCTTTTTCATCTAAAAATTTTCATTTGTTTGCAATGATTTTTTGTTTAGAATTTTGAACACCTCAAAAATCGATTTTTTTGTCAACATGGTTTTTTTATTGGAAAAAAATTTTTTTTCGGAAACCGAACTGTTCAAATACACCACACTACATTTTTCTTCAATAATTTTTTTACTCTTTTGATTTCAGTTAAGCAGTTCGCCGTGGAGAGTGTTCACCGCAAGCCTCTGCAAAAAAAACGGGCTTCGGAGGAGGGGCCATAACTCCGACAATTTTTAATATTTTTTTATAATTCAACTTGTTTTTTTTTCTTCGATAGTACTACCAAAAAATTGTCTTTCGCTTTTTCTAATAAAATTTGCATAAAACCCTTAAAAAAATCACCAACTTAGCTCACTTTTTCCCCTCAACTTTGTATATTACCCCTTAAGCTAATGCGATAAAATTTTTCTTTTAATCGTTCATTTCAGTATAACCGATGTAGATAAAGATACATATGTCCCAAATTTCATTAAAATCGGTTCAGTGGTTCTTGAGATTGGAACACCGTAAAGCCCCTTAAAAAAGAGGAGTCGCAGAGAAACGGTTGGAGCCCCGACCTTTAATTTATTGTATAGATGTTCAGGTCTTAAATTCAGATCTTTAAAGCTCCGACAATAAGTCACAAATTTGACATACAGAGGCATTGTTTTGGTTTTAGGCGTTGGCGTTTATGATGTCATCTGTATTAAAATTTCGAAGAACTGAAGTTCTTAGTGTGGACATTTTAAAACCGCCAGCATTTGACATTACTTTTGATACTATCACTACTTTTAAGTTTCACTCAAACGCATTTCAAACGAACCATTGCCTCAAAATTACAGTAACAGAATCAGCAGCATGACGGTCCCAATAAAAATGGCTTTTAAAATCAGTCTTTTTATAATTTTCAATTGTTAAACAAAAATGTTGTATGCAGACATATTTTTAGGGTTCCGTACCCAAATGGTAAAAAAGGGAACCTTATGGTGCGACTTCGTCTGTCTGTCTGTCTGCCTGTCACACTTTATCGACTTAATATTTGGAATGGTTTTAAATAATTCTTAGCCAACTTTAATGCAAATGAAAAAATGTAAAAGCTTTTTTTTTGTTATTGTAAAGAAGGTTCAAAAGAGGGTGGTCAATTGGTCAAAATTTCAAAGTGGTGCTACTAGGTTAAGTGATGAATCATATGAAAATGCTTTATTTGCACATTACAAAATATATTTTCATTTCATTTTATGCTACATAGTTTTCGACTTATGTTGAAAATTGTCTGAAAAAATACCATCCGAAAAATATGTAATATTTAGAGTTTATAGAGGTTTATGTATATATGTATTACAAAAAAAAACGATGAACTGACTAGTTTTTTAGAAATCAGCAACCTTTTCAATGAACGGAACCCTCGGTGCGCGTGTCTGACGCACAGTTGGTCGGAATTTTCTCTATATCAAAACTATTGTTGAACTGAAGAATAAAACTAATAAGTCAATGTCATCGTCGCTCTTATTTGTTATCTATAAGCCGCAGATTCCAAAAGCATCACCAAAGTTCAATATTAGGGTCGCTCATTGAATTTAAATTGCGCACCTCAACAATTTCCTCTGCACTGCATTTCTCAGTAGTAATTCGCTTTACGTGCATCTGTCAACTTGATTGATACAAAAGAGTGCTACATTTAAAATAAACATTTCAGAAGATCCAGATGGCTTTTTTGAAAGAGATCTTGATCCTCTACAAAAAAAACGCGGCTAATAATTTTTAAGCTCTTTGCTTGTAATTGTTTAGTACTAGAAATATAAAAAACATTATG
Source organism: Leptarthrus brevirostris (assembly GCA_964036015.1). Lineage (NCBI taxonomy): Eukaryota > Metazoa > Arthropoda > Insecta > Diptera > Asilidae > Leptarthrus > Leptarthrus brevirostris. The sequence goes on from OZ038372.1 coordinate 39,880,445, forward strand.
ACAGAAAATAAAGTGACGAAAACAAGACATTTAATTTCCCTCATTCCCTTCCGGCTAAAGTAGCATGTCTTCATACGGTTGTCCCCTAAGCTTTAGCTACCTCTTATAAAAACACTCAAATTTGCTTTAAGAACTAACCCCTGGTGGCAGTAGGGGCGTGTGTCTTTGCATAATCTCTTCACGTAACTAGAAGTAAATTTGAGAGATAGTTTACTTAATGGAGGAGATATTGCGCTTAGCGTAAATTTTTTCAAAGGAGGACTATACTTCGCGCTTTGTAAGAAATTTTATTCCAAAAACTTATGTTAAATGTATATAAAAATTTGGAGCACACAGAATTATACTGTATATAGTAAGGGTTAAAAGACAACTACTATATTATAAATTTCCAGCGGTGAATGGAGCAGTAAGAGGAAGAAAAATAAAAATGCGTTATCCTTCCTGTTCCTTTTCACTACTAAGATTTGCAACTGGGTATACGTTTTAAGCTACATCTACGGACAAATTTATTTATTTATTTATTTATGATTTCATCAAAAGTCAGCCTAAACAATAATATCAGTAATTAAATAAATCAACAGTAATTAATTAAAATAACAGAAACAAGAAATTTCACACCTCATACAATTTTTAGATAGATTTAAATCAAATGATCAAAGCTTGGATTAAAATACCGGGTGCCTTTAGAAAATCTCGAGCGGCTCGGAATTGACATATTAAAAGATAAGAGTAAAACCGGAGAGTAACTCAAAAGCGAAAACAGTTTTGGAATTATTTTGCCTAGATTCAATAAAGACTTTAAAAAGTTTAAGCCGTTCGAAGTAAGGATGCAAAATGAGATGGTTGCCAAGTTATCAAATTAAAATGGATTTATTCAATTTTGCAGGGTTTTCTACAAAAATTATTACTAAAATGATTTAAAAAACTGGATGGGCTGGACCTTAATATATTATCAGAGAGCTGGACTTTTACATGGGGAACGTTAACCATAGCACCGAACCCTCCCAAAGGGGAGGCATACTTTTCGACCATAACGGTCCATTGCGATACTACGTTGCGGCTGGATCCCCTACTCTATAACCTACACGCCTTTGGAGCTTCTGATGAACTGTACTACGTTCTTGATATCCGCTCATCCTAGTCCGCTAATTTCTTAAAAGATGGAAGCATAAATGCCGGTATGCCATAAATGGCAAATACAGTTGGCTAGAGCTCTTCCTCATCATGACAACTCATTCAAAATTCATTCGAGGGTGCGCCGAATTTGTCAGTGTATCTGCCTGCCTATAAAGTAGTGATCCGAGGCGATATTTAAAAAGCTTTTAATAAAATCTCGCATGCTGCCCTTCCATATTATGGATGGAGTTATATCGGATCCTTACGAAATAAATACCGGTGTACCTCAGGGTTCAGTTCTTTAACAAACTTTATATCGTCCTTTTATTAATGACCTTTCATATCTCACCTTTAATACTATTTATAAATTCGCCAACGACAGCACGCTCGATTTCGCGATTCTGTTATGAATTCTCGTGCGAACTGAGAACGCATGTGTGGATCGGTAAATAACTACTTTTCTACTATCCTCGTTTTTGGCAGACTAAGTTGTATTATATTTAACACATCCAAAACTCGGTATTGTTTAATGTCTCTTTGAAAAATAAACCCATTACGATCGGCGAAGTAAATATACCCTATCATACTATTAAATTTACTATCCACTGTACAGCAGAATGAAAATCATTGAAAACGGTCCAAAAGTTACGAAGCTAGGTGCCATCCCCTCCTTCCACCCCTTCATGATACAAATGGAGCAAGATACTCTATACAGCAAAATATGAATCCCCCAAAGCGGTCTCTGTCTTACGAAGGTAGGGTCCTCCAGCCCCACCCTCGCACTAAGTCTCATTTGCATTACAAAGTTAGATATCGCCCCTCCCCTAAACCCCATCCTAGGTCCAAAATTTTAAAGGTAGTAATATACCCTATACAACAACAGAAAAATCATCCAAATCAGTTTACGCGTTATGAAATTATGTTTCGCACCCACCACCGCCACCAAACCAACAAAAATATTGACATGATGTCAATGGGGGAAAATGCGTTACGAAATTAGGTTACCCATCCCCACCCTGGGTACAAGATATTTCTCATATGTTAGCAGCAATTGAGAAACATTTGTAAAAAACAAAACAAAAAGGTATGTCAGGTTCATTTACTTGAATTAGAATTCTTTCCTTGTGTGATGTAATACAGAGCATTTTTCATTATTTTATTTTAAAAGAGTGGAAAGAGGGTAAAAGTAGGTGTCCACTTTAATATCCAAGTATATAGTATACAGTGCATGGTTTTGATAAAGTGCAAATAGCGTTTCCACTTCATTAAAAATTAATCAATACATATATATTTACTTCCACTTTTAAAGGTATACTTAGATACTATTTTAACATATATTAGGAGTACCCAAAAGTATTCAATGATTTTGAGTTCTAAAACAAATTCAAATGCTCTAGAGATTTCAGCAAATTATACTCAAACGGAGCATTACCTGCAGATGCAATTCGTTTCTTTTCTGGCGTTAGTTTCGCAGTTTTGCATTACTACAATATGCACTAAAGATGCCCTTCGTTCTACAGTTCTGAATGCAGCCGTTTTAAATATTTGACAATACAACTTAGCAGTACCTGTTTCTCCATCTCACTCACAACTTAGTCAAGTATATAAATTAGTCATCGCCAAGCAAGCTCCATAGAAGCCGGTAGAAAATTTTCCTTTGAGAGCATGCTCTATTTATCTTTCCTTTCCACCTGCTGGTCTTTCTATATAAAAAAATTCCATCTAATTTGCTGCATTTTGTAGTGTGTAAAGCAATTGCTTCATTTCCTATATTGTATTCTCTACTAACAAATCGCAGTGCAAGAATTTTGTGAATTCTTATTTTCTAGAGAATTTGAATTTCTTTAGAATTTCCTTTTCTGAATATTTTTACGTTTCTGCTTTAGAAGTTACTCCTAGTTTTCCTTTAAGAAATGTTTCCTAAGAATGCTTTTTATTACTTCGATGGCAGAAGTTATATCATTGCTTCCCATGGTCGGACTCCCTTCATCTAGCTCCGGAGCAAGGACAAAAATAAAATTAATCCTGTACATTTTTATAGTGTGAATTTCAGATGTTTTTGCCACAAAACATCAGCGATATTCGTCATTGGTCGGATGTTAAAATTTATTTTGTTCACAGATTGACTTAGATTAAGGATGATTGGCGTGATGTCTACCGCCTCTTGTTAGGCAGAGTTGAATTGTTAAACAGTTGATTCATCATCAACGGATACAATGTTTTTTATATGATATCGCCAAAGCTCAGGGGATGCCCTTTAATGCTAAAGCACAGCCTTGGCAGGAAATGAATTAAGGGTGAGGGAAATGGGTTAAGAGGTTGAGTGAAGGAGGTGTCGATGCACGCCCCGTTTGAAAGTTCCGGGCTCATATGACGAGGGAAAAACAGAAGATGGTAAACTGTTCCACATTCGTGTTGTTTTGCATAGAAAAGATTCCCTAAATTTGACGGTGCGTCCAAATTTGTCCTGGAAAGTATGTGGGTGGGAAGGACGTGAAGTTCTTGTATCGCGTGTTGTCATGTATCTACAATGAATCAGGCTAGCAATTTCGTTAAAACAATGGGCGTAGAAATAGCGATAGAAGAGTGAGAGACAACCGGCATTCCGTCGATGCTCCAGAGAGTAAATGCTCACAGAAATTGAAGGATCGCTAATAAGTTTAATAGCCTTACGTTGTACTTTGTCTAACGCGGACAGTGTGTGGTGTGCCCGGCCCCTGTCCAAATATGGGAATTATATTCAAGTCCAGGCCCGATGTGGGACTTTTGGATTAGCGCTAAGAGTGAAGTATTTCTTACATCTTCGTAGAAAACCCAAGCATGTCATCGAATTTTTAGCGATTGTAAATATATGATAAGCTAAGATTGCTAGATATCTCAATACTTGAGATGGTTAAAAATAACACGATTTGCTCTGCCCCAAGCGAGGATCATAGAAGTGTAGTTGTTTAATAATCCAAACATGCATTCTTTGTTGATTTTTGTAACTATTCCACGAGAATTCATAACAGACTCAAAAGCGTGCGCGCAATCAAGCTGTCGTCGGCGAAACTATGAGTAAGATTATGAGTAAGAGATAAAAAGTCATTAATAAAAAAAAAATAAGGTTGATGACAGAACTGAGCCCTGAGGTACAACGGCATTTATTTCGTAGGAATAACAATGTTGAGTAATTATGAGCAAATGTAAGAGATTAATTCCTCGTTCATTAGTTCGATTGGGTTTAAAATAATTAAAGTGGGGGGGGGGGGAGGTGGGTCGAGAAGGAGGAAGAGGGGACTTAGGAGTAGGACATTGCATGATCAGGTAGATGGACTAGTGATGGATGAAAAAAAGAGTGATCGCTAAATTTTTTTTTGTATCTGAATGTCAGTACACTTGACACATTTACGATAGAAACGCTATTCTACACAAAGATTACACAGTTTTTTTTTTGATTCTGCGGGACAAAACTTTAAGGATAGTAAACGTGTACTTGCCGCATGATCAGGATATGGCAAGACAGGTAATGGACTGTCCTTTCAGAGTAGGTCGTAAACAAGGGTGTTTCGAAATGTTCATGGCAGCCTTTCGGACTCGAGGATAGACAAGCTTTACGTCTTGTCTTGCCTCCTCAGCCTCTTTGTTAGTGTCACTCTTTAAGTTTGTTCACTTGGGGATCACCTTCTTGTCGTTGCAATTAGCACTTTAGCCGAAAGGCGAACTGCTTACTGGATTTTCAACAATAACTTGTTGAATTCGGAGCACTTCATCGAAGAATTTATTTAGTTTTGGTATCAATGACGAGAAAGGAAAATGACTATTCGGTATGTTGGAAAGCTTCAGATTCGCTCATTTATCGGGACACGATTCAATCGAAGCAAGTATCTAGCATCGAGTTTAACGGCTGAAGTCACAGAAGTTACACTTCTTCCTGCGCTAGCAGAGTTGTTCTCGCATTACGAAAGATTAAAAGAAAGCATGAAGATGTACCGCTTCTTGTGAAGTAGCCTACATTCTTGCCGAAGATGGGCACCTCCTGCACGGAGAGGGGCTTACGGATTATAGCCGCAACTATTACACACAGTTATATGCTGCACCGAATTTGCCAACATCCACGTCCAATGATAAATTCTCCACTGTGTTCCTGCTTTCTCTAATGAAAATAGAGCGATGATATGCTCACGCCGTCACACGTTTCAGGAATCTTTTGATTCCAGAGCTATTGAATCTCTTCAATTCTTTTGTCTGTCTTCTATTGCGTTTGATTGGGGTATCAGGTGCCCGTTGTTAGGAATTCTTTATCACTTCTCACTGGAGCCGCTGTTGATAAACCTTCGCCAAACGTCGAGAATGCATTTCCAATCGCTCGTAGAGTTAAGTTAAGCAGTTTACTATTTTTTCATTCTTTCCTGGTCGGAATTCAAGTGAATCTGATTTATGCTATTTATATTTTTATACAATTTACTAATAAAATTAATTGAGTAAACCAAAGCTCTAATCATTATAGTATATCTAATCCGCTATTTTACCCAGGCTTATACAGCAGCTATCAGCTTGTGCCATGAAACTAGGAAGGGAAAGGTTGGGAATACCACGAATAAACGATAAGAAATTGCCGTGCAGGCTGAACGATGAAGAAGAGAAAATTGAGGGGCCCGCCTAGCTAAGTACTTTTAATGTCTCAGAAAATTCTCAACAGGAATGGGAATGCAAAAAGTAAGAGGATAAAAATATTTTAAAAAATGACACTCTATCCTATGCATCTTACTTGTTACCTCTAGGCTCTACGCTTAAGGCCTAAAAGTCGACGAAATCTGCACGAGGTTTTTTGTTTTTAGTTACTTTAAAAAAACGTTTGTATTTTTAGAGTGAAATTATATGTATTTCTATATTGAAGGAAACTGTCTGCGAAAGAAGGCCAAGGACTCTCCGATACGAGCTATCAAAGTCCAATTTAATTATTTTATTTATTTATTTATTTCTTGTGATTCCACTTTAGTAATTCTAAGTTGGTGTATTCTTTCCTAATGGAACACCGCCGGTATTTAGATTCATGTGCAGCTACTACTTATGAAAGCTACTACTACTAAGCTACTACTTATGAAAGCAAATAGTACAACGATTGACCCTACCTGGCACTAGATAACGCTGGATTAGTTGATTTCCTTTCCGCCTCAAACTATTCAAACATCCTCCGGCCGTTTTTATATTTTTTTTAACCGCAAAATTTAAAAAATTAAATTTTTTAATTCCTAAGAGTTAGTGCTGGCCACTGAGATACATAAAATTCTCAAAGTGGTTTAAAATTCTCAGTGGTTTTTATGAAGCTTGTCAATTTGAATATTCACACAAAACGAACTTCCAATTACTTAGTATTTTATGTTAGTAGCATTATAGCTGCTTTGTAATTAGGAAACGACCTAAAAATTTCAAGCAGTAAAAATAAATGACACCTTCAGTGTATACGTTTTCCAGAATACTAAATTAAAATTATTTTTTTACTTTAATAAAAAGAAGGACGCATATTTTGGCCAGCATATAAAAGAAACTTCTATTGAGAGAAAAAATTTCGCATATATTTAGAATCTTTTCTGCTTATCTTCTACGTACATATGTATAAAAAAGCAATATACCACTTGCTCGCTCATTCACTTACTCACACACTCATCACGATATTTTTGAAAATATAAAACTAACAAACTTGATATTTGGCAAATTGGTTCCTATGAAGAAGAAGGCATCCATTAAGAAAGGATTATTCGAAATTGAATTACTAAAGAATGAAAGAGGGTATCAAAGTCTGTCCATTTCGGCATCTTCCTTGTATTCCATGCGGGTTCTAATCTAGAGCCTGTTGTGCGAAGTTGTGTGGCTCTTTTCTTAGTGTGTGGTCTAGTGAAGGGTGGCTTCTTGAGGAAAAGGGACCTGAATAATATGACATGCACCGGGTGTATTCCCTTATAATGGAGTCCCAAATCAACCTTCAACTGGTTTATATCCCTTCTTGGGCTGTGAGTCTGTGTAAGTCTCCGTTTGTAATGACCTCCGGCCAATAAATGTTAGGAATGCGCCGGAAAAACTGGTTGACAAAAGCTTGTAGCTCAGGTAATATTTGACAGGTCACTTTTCATGAACAGGCGCACAACAGAACATATTTTACGTTCGATTCGAAGATCCGGAGTTTTGTGCGTCTGGAGATGTTGTTATTGCGCCATATCTCAGCAAAAGAATTAAATAAAATTCGAGCCTTATTGACGTAAGTCTATGCGTTAGCTTTAGATTCGCCATCTGCTGTAACTATGCTTACGAGCTAGCAAGATTTATCCACTTGCTCTATTTGCTCCTCTTCAGGATAAATTTCATTTTGTATCCTGGAGTTCAAGCTTATAAGTTTGGTTTAGTAGCACTAATATTAAGCACTGCTCTGCAGCATTTGTGCTACATGACTCTGTTTGATGGGTAGGAGACATACATCCTCGGCATAGACCAAGTGCGTAAGGTGGTTAAACAGTTTCCATCTAATCCATCGCAATGAGTGGTCATCTAGGGCACTGTACAATACTTCATTAATGACGATCAGGAAAAGCAAAAGTGATAGTATTCGTTCTTGTTTTACTCCGTTCAGCACTACGAAGGGCTCCGACAGTTTTCCCTTATGTAGGACGTGATATTGGTCTCTTGAATAGGGAGGGCTCTTTTATAATGATAATAATTTTTTCTTGAATGCCGCTCCTACATAAATCTGCCCATATATACCTACTCGCGATCAACGCTGTTAAACACTTTCTCAATCTCGTCGATATTGACGAGCATTAGATGTAAAGGTCGAGTCGTATGTTCCTCATACGGCGTAGGCATCCCAAATTCGACTCCTAAAGGGGTTAGAAACTTTGACAATATTGAAGATACATTTGTATGAGAATTTCGAAACAATTAAACTTGTATTGAGGTAGGCCATCGGATAGAAATGGGTGGAAGTGGGGGAGGGTGATAAAATCATTACGGTCAAATTCACCTAACTTGAACCATTATCTTTCATCACTTTTGATTCGTCTCGGAGAACGTTCCAATTTTAGTAAATGGAACTATTGCTGTAAGCAATGCTAAGTAGAAGGTTCAAATTCAAGAAAAATCCAAGTTGTAGGAGGTTCTAATTAGGGGAATTTGACTATATTATATTTACAATAATATTTTTCTATTATGCAAAAGCTACACAACATAATTTATATATTATATATCAAAGCGAAAAACAAAGGACTCACTCACTCACTCATCCTGAAATTTCCGGAGTTTTAAAGCCTACAAAGTTGAAATTTGACGAATTATATACGTGCGGACGAAGATACGGGCATCAGCTAGTATAGCATATAGTAAAAGCATCAAATTCAATATAAATGGCTAATTTTAATCTGGGTTATTGTGTTAATGGATGAGCGTGGCTTTCACCAATCGAATGGCCCAAATACAAGCTGTAAGCTTCTTATAGACCATGGTTAATTGTTTATAACCGCATTTTTCATCCTTTAAATATTATATTTAAACTGAAGTAAAATAATACTCCCAAAATAATCCTTTCAATAATATTAATGATTGACTGCGATGTTTGACTTGTCATATCTGCGTAAAATGATGTGTCATGAAATAAAATCGATTACGAAACAGTTTTGGTTTTTCTATACTGAAACAGAAATAGAAATCAGTTGATTAATTTTGCATTAATCACTTAAACTCGTAATCGTGTATATCTTCAGCACCTTCCCTATTCAGTTCATAAAAAGGTGAATAAACCTGGAGTAGACAAACCAACTTTTCAAGTTCACAACAGAAAGATCTTATCTTGTTTAAGGGAGCAATATAGCAATACAATTAATACTAAATTATGCATTCAACCAAAAATTTAGCATGTCAATTGAATACAGATTATCGGGAAATAACATTTGAAAATCAATAACGGCTGGATGTGAAAAGTAGAACTTGTTTTACCCACCAATGCTAGTTATTGTTACCTATGAATCGTGTTCACATTTTTGTTAAGAAAGAATAAAACAATTTAGGGTATTAGGATGACATCGAAAAGGTTAAGTATGAATTATGTTAAACGGAATAACAAAGCAGGTTTATGTAATTTTTAGTTACAAAGAAAGTGGCAGACGCAACGCCAAAGAAATTAATTTTATTACGAACTAAATGTCTTTTGCCTCGTTTAAAGAAATTATGTTTTGCTTTGTTATTCATTTTGAAATACATGCCATTTTTATACTATTCTTCAGCATAGCCGGTGACCGTCAGTTATTTACCACAAAAACATCATGCAGGAGATCAAACAGCTATTAAAAATTCGTAAAATTTGCCTAATTATTCGATGTAGTGTTATCAAAAAGCAAACGAACAATAATTACGTTTTCTGTATAATTTTTTGCAACATCATGAGCTGTAAGGAATATTGCAAAAGCCTATTGAGTTCGGGCACTCTAGTCTATATATTCATGGCGTCGCTTACATTTCCTATTCAGGCATATCATAACCAAAATAAATTGGAAAACGAAGTAATAAAATAAGTATTACAAGTGTTAAATTTAGCCACTTAAATCATCTACAGTGTGCATCATTTACTACATACATATTATGATTCCGTATCAAAATGGTAAAAAGGGACCCTTATGGTGCGAATTGCCTATCTGTCCGTATATCACATCTGTTTATTTCATCAAGTACTTATGCTATCGACTTAAAATTTGAAATAATTTTAATAAACCTTATCCACCTTTATTGCAAACAGGAAAATTTAAAAAAATATTTTTAATTTTATTGCAAAAGGTGTCGAAAGAGAAGGGGGAGGGGTCAGAAATTTAAGGGGGTGTACCAGGTCAAGTGCGGAAATATATGTACATATGTACATTATAAAATATATTTTTATTTACTTTTATGCCGCATAGTTTTCGATTTATGATCAAAAATGTCTAAGAAAAAATACCATTCCCCTCACCTTATCTCCGATATTTTCAAAGCGAAGAATCTAAAATAATTAGGGGTGATATACATAGGTTAATGTAGATAATACAGAAAAAATAAAACGGTGTCTCTATCTCGCACAGAAATCAGCAACTTTTCAATGTACGGAACCGTCGAGTCATTTGAAAAAAGCAACATTTATTAGTCACAGAAAAAGAAAACAAGAGAAAAGAATACAATTTAAACTGTTTTAATAGTAAAAATCGTCACTACGATGCAGAACTATCCTAAGTTCACTTTTGGGGAAATCTTTGATTTTGATGCCTAGCCCAAGTTAGTTGAATGATGAACGTTTTGGTGTGAACATATAAAAAAAACTGCTTGAGATAAAGCCACCCTGTTCACACCAAAACGTTCGTCATTCAACTAACTTGAACTAGGCACCAAAATCAAAGATTTCCCCAAAAGTGGACTTAGGATAGTTCTGCATCGTAGTGACGATATGTTCATTCTTGGCTTTTATAACTTCTTCAACACGCTTTGGTATAAAGTCAACAAGTTTTTCACAGTTTTCTGATATCTGCTGGTTCCGAAAACATATCTGGAATACAGCATCAGCAAGTTTTGCTTTTGTTGTGCAATCTATTTTACGAAGTCTTGCTTTTACAATATCCCTCAGCTTTTTAATCGGATTAAGATTCGGTGAGTTTAATAACCATTCAAGGTATGATATCGTGTATCCCTTGAAATATTTCAGCACGTAGCTTGAAGCCGAATCTTGTTCAAAAACTACTTTACCATTAGAATCAACTTTTCTTAGTCCAGCTTCTAATCTCCGTTCTAGAAAGTCTCGGTATTTTTGCGAGTTTATGACTTCGATCGAGACAAGAGATCCGGTGCCTTTATAAAAAAAAAGCAACCTAAAAACATCTTTTTTAACTCTTTGGTTAATATGAACTGCCGAAAGGTTTTTGTTATCACTTTATTTAACAAAACGTGATCGCTTTCCTTGCACCAAAAAATGGCTCTCATCTTAGAACAGCACTTTTCTCCAATCTCTAACAGTTCAGCCCACATATTTTTTTGCCCAATCATATCGTTTTTTTTTTCTCATAGCAATAACTGAATAACTGTTGGCTTTGTCTTTCTTTCACATTTCCTTTTTCTGTCCACCTCAGTCTTCCCGGTGTCCCTTTTTTGCTTCAGATTCTTCTTTTCAGCTCCTTCACTCACCACATTCCTTGGCAATACCTCTTTGAGTCGTTGATGTATGTTCACTGAAAGTAGGGATGAGCGATGTTCACAAAACATCGAAGTCATCGATGACGTAACATCGATGATCGATAATAATCGAACGCAAAACATTGATTTTAATTAATATCGACGTTATATTGATTGAATTTTTAGAATGTAGACGAATGACGTTGAAAGCAAGAGGCTTGCATGTTTTGGAAACTCTGCAATTTGTTCGCACTGTAATAGGAACGATGTAACTAACCATCGAGTTGTTGCCAATCTATCTGGAGTTGGCAAGGTCTTTGAGGCAGTTATTTCTGATTTGCTTTATTTCCACTAAAAACAATATGGCTTTTCTTAAGTTAAGTCCACAAAAACTAATTTATTACAGTTTTTTAATCACTGCGTATCTGCTTCTAAAGTGGCTAAACAAGTAAGCCATTTAATAACATTAATCATAGCTTGCTTTGACAGAAACTTACTCTGTTCCGTTTTCTGATTCCTTTTGAAAATATTATTGGTTCCTTTTTACGTCACGGCACACAGTGTTTCCTTTCGCTGACTGTTATTTGATGAAAGCCATAATACCTAGCAGGTGCCACTTAGTAACGTTATTATTTAATATCAAAATTAATGACTTAGAGCTATTTTTTCCTGGCACATACATCTTATGTTATACTATTGATTCGAATATATTTCGCCCTATCTCTAATAAGGATGACTGTATTTTTATTAATTCTAGTTTGAATACCTCCACTCTTGGTGCTCCAATAATTTTCTTCCCCTGATTGTTGACAAGTGTGTAGTGCTGTCATATATTCGTTATAATTACATATTCTCCGAGGGAATAAAAATAGATATAAATATCTATAACACCACATACTTCAAAACTTTTTATTTATTGTCTGTAAAACTAAAATTTTTGAAAGAAATTTTGTTTTCGAAATTTTTAATTAAGAGTGGGTTTGTTTTAAGCGACATCGAAAATCGATATTTTGTTCTCCACATCGATCGTACGATATTCTACATACTTCAAAATCGACATTCTACATACTTCAACATTACTAACTCAAAGTAACAAGCTTAGTGCGTATCTTCAAAAATAAGAAGCCAGTAATGCCTTAGTTCAGCTTACTTCAGCAAAAACGCAATATTTCTTTAAAAAAAGCACCATGAGTGTATCTTGGTATATCGTATTACTCAGAACAGTTAAACGGTTGCTCAGATGAAAAATGACACTCCCAATGTCGTTTAGTTTAGTTTACATTTAAGTTTGCTTACAGTCTTTTTTTATTTGGTATATAATAAAAGATTATGTATGTAAGTTCCAAATCTTCTCCTAAACTACTGAACCGATTTCAATCAAACTTGGCACACGTATTACCTCATACTTGAGTAAAAACACTCTAGGTGTGAGAAAACCCTAGCGCAGTCCCGATGGGAGGATAGCCCAAGCAACAATTTACGTACTAGTTACGTCGCTGCCCCGAAATTATAAACCACTTCGTGGTAATTACTTACTACGGGAACGCAACCGACACGTGCCTGGCAGGTGCCCGTTTCCAAAATGGCGAATGATTTTTGGTTTTTTACGTGCTTGTTTCGTGCCTAGCATAATTGCTGCAACGCTTTCAATATCACAACGGTACCAAAGATTACTTACTACTAGATAACCGACTCGCTAAATTACCCATCTAGGCTTGAAAAAGTAACACTGGCACCACAGTAAAGTCATAAGAATATACATGCAAATCAAGAGAACAGGTAGTGTGCAGTCATTTACTCCTGTTAAAATTATTTGAGAGAATCACTTACTCCTGTAAAAATTCTGTACCCATCCGAAGAGAATCACAGACTCCCGTCAAAAAAGTACCGCCAAATCTTGTCGAGGTGAAAAATGTATCAAGAAGTACCACCAATAAAAAGAATAACAATTCGCGCGTAAAAGATTTTCAAACCGTCAATGTATTCTGATCTTTTAATGAGTGAAGTACCTTTGACATTTGTAAGTGCATATAAAAAAAGTATACCTGTCTCTTATCCACAAACTCTCACAGAAAACAAATTTTTAGTTCTGACTGCAGGGTTGCCCGATTCGGGAAGTATACAAAAGCAACCAAAAATTGTTCACTGCTTTGTTCGAAGTCGTTTATCTAGTAGTAGGTAATCTTTGACGGTACCTTCCACATTCGCCTGAATACGTTCTACATTTTTTAAAAAAACAGACAATACTATTACTTTTAAAAGATTGCATAGCGAATATCATCTTCTAAAATACTTTAATAAATAGTATAACATAATATACAAGTTGGATATGTGTTAGAAAAAAATTACAAATTAAAATAAAATTAATATGATACAGGATACATTATGTGACAATTATATTTAAGTTAAAGTTGACAGTTAGAAAAATATGTAAGGAATGTTGTTCCTCGTCAACTGTAGAGCTGATATCTCGAAATAATACAAGATGCTTTACAAAATCGTAGATATAGAAATAGTCTGATTAAAATTATTTTTTAACTAAAATATTATTCTGGTAAAATCGTCACAATTTGAATACTTAAAAAATTTCAAAAACCAGCTGCTGTAATCTTTCTGGTTCGGAACCTTTTAATTCCAGAGTGTTCCTTTATTGTGTTGAGCACATTTTCAATGTTCTTCCCTCATTATAGAGACTATGAAGTATTCAAACAACCGAGAAGCTGTCAAAATCTTGATAAAGCTTCTTTAAATTTGTCACAACAAAAGAAAAGCGTGGGATTTATTTTACCGCAAGAGTAAAGGGAGAGTAATGCGGCTTTATTATGGTCAGCTAAGAAATACATTTATTTAGTAACTGAAACGTACTATGTAATTTAAAGTCGCAAACTATTCCTCTAAACTTTCCGAACCCAAATTTTTCTTCCATGAAGTTTTTTTTAAACGGAATAATATAAGTACAAATTAAAGAGGTAAAAAGGTTATCGTTACTAAAACGGTCACCACTGTAAGTGGTAAACTATAGAAGCTATAACGTTACTAAATTTTTATAATGCCCCCTCTGTATGGCAGAAACTTGTGCAAAGATGGATTGGTTGCAGAGACTGACTTGAAAAATCTTGAGAAACCTTACCTTCACGGAACTTGTAAGTGGCTTACTTAAGAAACTATTTCGTTTTGGTATCCTACAAAGGTGTCGATAAGTCAGCTATCTATACACTTATGTTTAAGTTTCCATTTAGATCACCGTAACGTAGGACTTAAAATGCTGTTTGCGAGGGATGAGGTTGTATCTTAAAGTAAAGAAGCAGCGCATATTCGAGCTACATTCTTCGATTATAGATTTATAGGTCATTCTATAACATTTTAGAATATTCTATAATGTTTAAAAGCATATGTCATTGGCTTTGCAATTATGTCTTAAAGTACACCCTGCGTTTAGTCCTTTTAGCGTTATTATAGGAAAAGTGAGGAGAGTCACCTCAACAATTGTAAATTCTTAAAATAACTGCAGCTTAGCAACCACGAAGAATATACTCTCAAATACAATTATATTTTGTATATCTCGACCCGTCCTATCACTTCCCAAAAATATTTCTCATTTATTCTGGGGTACACTCTATAATGAAAGTAGTTAGTTAGAGCAAAGGAATTCTTTTACGTGCAAAGGACGTGATAGAGGATTGTTCACATTTAAAGGGAGGCACATCATTGATGTAGATAATAATACAAAGGACAAAGGTGGCTATTCTGTGGAACTACAGACGTGTTTCCTGTAAGAGCTCCGCGAAACACCGAGTTTTTTAAATTTTGAATATCTAAAATCTGAATGTTGGTATTTTTGTAGTAAATGAATTATTTCTTTTATTTACACGATTATTTTCAATCAATTTGTTTATAAAAATAGAAATATGCTAGTTATGAAATATGATTTTTTTTTACGAAAACTACTCAGATATAATTTGTTGCTTAGAAAATTCTAGTTCAAAAAAGAAAAACAACACCTTTATAAACGTACTAAAAATAAATTAAAAAAATTTCTGATCTGAAGACAATTTTTTTAAATCTAAATCGATTATTAAAACTAAAAGCGTTGAGCAAATATGCTGCCGAAGTTGTTTCAATAGTCCTTTGGCAATAAGAATGGAGGAATTCTTTTATCTGACCTGGCATCTGAATTTTACCTACAGTGAAAGAAACACACCTATGTATTACTTCGTTTATTTTAAATGAAATCCATAAATTTGAATGACTTCAAAGAAACCTGCGTATTCAAGGGCCTTTGCCAACAACTAGAACAATTCTATATAGTAGAGACATCAAAGTACATGTTTAAATGAAGCTCCCCCAAATGAGAAGATTCTAAAGAAAGGTAAGTTAAAGGAATTACAATTCCTGTTGTATACGTTCAATTTCCTTTAGTAAGGCGACAATGATAGATACCTTTGAAAATTCACTAATTAGGATAATTGAGGTTGGTTACCATTCCTTTTGACCGATAGAAGCCGTTATTAGCAGAACCTGGAAAGTAAAGACCACAAGATAGTTAGAGAAATTACACTTTAACTTGGTCAGAGGCCATTCTTCACAGTACCTGAGAACAAAACCTTTTTCAAATTGCAAGGAAGCGTAACGATTCTTTAGAATTTGTAAGTACAAAATTTTCTCAATTTGTTAATGGGAACCATGACATCTGCAAAATAGCCCACAATGAACAAACTTAAAAGGATTAAGGAAAGCTTACACTTATGTAGACTCACTCGCTGGTTCACGCACTGGTTCAAGCTAATTATGATACCTGTCTCTGTGTGCTGATGGGCAGCGGCGGCCTTAGGGGGTGGCAAACAGGGCAATCGCCCGGGGCCTCGCTCTTGCAGGGGCCTCGCGCAACAACCCAAGCAAACTTTAAAAAATGTAGATTTTTTTTAACTATATTTTTTTTATTTTAAACTTTTGATTTTGATCCTTAATTACTTATTAAGGTTATAACATAACGGTAAATTAAAAGAAAGTTAGTTAACTAATTCATTCATTTAAAACATAATTGAAAAATTCATTATGTAGTACTTAAATATCGCGCCTCGAAACTCTTGAAGATCGGTTTTTTAATCGCATAGCACTCGGGTCAGCTTGGTCAGCTGCTCCTCTACACTGCAAATGCTGAGTGTGTTATTTTAATACGCCTACACGTGTTATTATGACGTCACCCATTTGATTAACATTGTAGTCATTTCTAACACGCCTATGAGTGTGTTAGAAATGACTACAATGATAATCAAATGGGTGACGTCATAATAACACGCTTAGTCGTGTAGTTTCAACGCGTGTAGTCGTGTTGAAATAACACACCTCTAAAAATTTAGATTTACAGTGTGTCGCTCAGGGAATCCCCATGTTTCATTTCGTTCGTCAACTCTTGTCACCTTGGAATTATTTTGCTTGCTAAGCTGAAAATGTGTAAAAAAACTATGTGATACTTAAAAATTATTTCTGACTGTTTGTGCGAAACAAACCAAGATTTATAAAATGAGTTCGCGTGATTGCGATGCCGGTAAAAAATTTGAGTCAGGTAGTTCAAAAAGAAAACGAGCTATCAAAAGAAAGCAGGTAAACGAAAATCTACGTGGATCTTTATATAAATATATAAAAAGTGATGATCAAGAAACCGCTACAAAACATTTATTGACTGAAAGTGACTCTAATCCTGATCTAGCTGAAAACATTCCTTCCACATCATCATGGGTGTCGCCGCCGTCATTAAGTAAAAACAGCGAAGATAATGATGTATTAACTACATCATTGTCTCTTAGGTCACCGGTGCCGTCTTCAGCGCTATCCAGTCAAGAATACGAATCTGAGCCCGAGTCTATGTTTACATCCATGACTGCTGGAATGGAATCCTCATAAAATAGTTTTTAAAAAAAAAGTTGAACCGACTTCACAAAAAGCGCTAAAAAGCATAAAATAATTTTTAATTTTATATCTATTACGACATTTTGAAGTCGGTGCAAATCAAACAAACCAAAGAACTACAACAAAAATATTTAATCGTCATATCTTATGATCCCCTAAGCTGAAACGTTCAGGTAGTAATATGTATTATTTTCAATTGTGGTTATATAGTTGTTTTGTTTGTTTAATTTGCACCGACTTCAAAATGTCGTAATAGATATAAAATTAAAAATTATTTTATGCTTTTTAGCGCTTTTTGTGAAGTCGGTTCAACTTTTTTTTTAAAAACTATTTTATTTTACACTTTTTACTGTCTTCTACTCTATACAACGAAGAAAGAACCATCCAAATCGGTCCACACGTTAGACGTTTGTTTTAACCCCTTACCCCACCCCCATTCCACTAAACTTTTTTTCTCATGGTATCAACCAAGGAACATACTCTACCGAACAGAAAAAGAATTATCGAAATCGGCTCACGCGTTACGAAGTTACTACCCCTCCCCCTCCCCCACCACCACCACCATAGGACCAAATTATTATCCTATTAGCAATGGGGGATCACACTCTATACAACAGCAAAAGAAGCATCCAAATCGATTCAGGCGTTACAAAGTTAGGTTCAACCCCCCTTCTCCCACCCCCACCCCAGCAACATGTTTTTTTCTCGTAGTATCAACCAAGGATCATACTCTACCCAATAGAAAAAGAATTATCCAAATCGGTCCACGCGATACGAAGTTAGACTACCCCTCCCCACCCCCCCCACACCTTTCTCCATAGGACCAAATTATTCTCCTATTAGCAATGCGGGATCATACTCTTTACAACAGAAAAGGAACCATCGAAATCGGACCACGCGTTACAAAGTTAGGTTCCACCCCCACCCCCATCCCCCCAAAATTTTTTTCACCTGGTATCTCCCACTGAACATACTCTACCCAACAGAAAAAGAATTATCCAAATCGCTCCACGCGTTACAAAGTTAGACTACCCCTTCCCCCCTCCCCCCACCCAAGGCCAAATTTTTTTTCTCCTGTTAGCAATGGGGGATCATACTCTGTACAACAAAAAAAGAACCATCTAAATCGGACTACGCGTTACAAAGTTAGGTTTCACCCCCACCCCCCACCCCCACCCAACCAAAAATTTTTTTGACATGGTACCAATCGGTGAACATACTCTACCCAACAAAAAAAGAATCATCAAAATCGGTCGACGCGTTACGAAGTTATGCCCGGTCTGACATAAAAAAAAAAAAAAATAAAAAATACGCGTCGAACTTAGAACCTCTTTGTTTTTGGGAAGTCGGTTAAAAATGACCCCGGTATGTGGCCCACAACAATTACTGAAGTAGACCGAACTGAGACTGTATTAAAAGGTCCAATCCGGGTTAAAGTTGATTTATTTCCCGTAAATGATAATGGACGGCGATTCAGCGAATATCATTATAATAAGATATTAGTTAACGGTGAAAAACTTGACAGGCGCTGGATGATTTATTCACAAACAAAGGATGCCGTTTACTGCTTTCCGTGTCGAATATTCGGGCTAGAAAATACAAAGATTGGATCATGTGAAGGAGTGTGTGATTGGAAACACTTGAGTGATAACCTAAAGTCTCACGAATCTAGTCGACAGCATAAAGATTGTATGTTAAAATGGATTAATTTAGAGAATGGTTTAAAAAGTTGTTCCACTATTGACTCCGTGGCCCAGTCACAAATTGAACAAGAAAGGCAACGTTGGAGAGATATTTTAGAACGATTGCTCGCAATTGTTAATTTTTTAGCATCTCACAACTTGGCCTTCAGGGGTCATAGAGAGAAGTTAACATCTGACTCAGATTCGAGTAAGACAAGCGGCAACTATATAGATTTAGTAAAGTTAATAGCCCAATTTGATCCCGTGCTGAGACTTCACCTAGAACAAGTAAAGGATAAGACGATTAATGACCACTATATCGGAAAAAATATTCAAAATGAGCTCATACAATTAATGGCAAGTCACGTGAAGACTCAAATTGTTGAAAAAATAATAAATAATAAATATTACTCGATTATTCTTGATTGTACTCGCGACGTTTCTCGTGTTGAGCAACTTTCAATTATTATAAGATTTTTTAATACAAATACAGCTGAAATTGAAGAACATTTTATTGGTTTCTTAGCTGTCGAAAAAACCACAGCTGAGAGTTTGACTAATTACATAATCACAGAATTAGAACAGTTAGGTATATCATTGCAAAACTGCAGAGGCCAAGGATATTATCATGGTGCCAATATGCGTGGCGAAAAAAGTGGTGTCCAAAAACGTATTCTTGAAATTAATCCATTTGCTTATTTTTTACCTTGTAGGAGTCATAGCTGGAATCTCATCCTAGGAGATGCAGCATCGTCTTGTGTCCAAGCAAAATCTTTTTTTGGTTTGCTACAAAGGTTGTACACTCTGTTTGCCGCCTCAAGTCAGAGGTGGGCTATTTTAAATGCTCATGTAAAATCGTTATCGCTAAAACCACTTTCTGAAACTAGATGGGAGTGCAGGGTAGCATCAGTGAAGGCTGTTAAATACCAACTAAATGATATATGTGATGCTTTAAAGTATTTAGCAAAAAATACAACAGATTGTCAGTTGGTCAGTGAATGCCATTCTATAGAAAAGGAAATAACTACCTACGAATTTGTAGTTTCACTTGTAATATGGTATGAAATTCTTACAAAGATAAATGTTATAAGTAAAATGTGGCAAAGCGAAAACATGCACTTAACATAGATGTGGCTATACAACACCTAGATGCATTCACAAATTGGCTCGATAATTATCGAGAAAATGGTTTTCAGTCATCCCTTGTAACAGCGAGAGAAATAGCCGAGGAAAATGATATTGACAGACAGTTCAAAGAAGTCAGCAGACGACGTAAAAAAAGACATTTTGATTATGAATTGGAAGATGAAGCTCAGGAATTGAATGCGGAAGAAATTTTCAAAATAAACTATTTTTATGTCATTATCGATAATGTGCGCGCAAGCTGCCATCCTAGGTTTGAGGCTCTTAAACATCATGAGAGCATATTTCGTTTCATGTATAATATAAAAAGATTAAAGGAAATTAGTGATAGTGAACTTTTGAAGCAATGCAGCAACTTGCAAATATCTATGACAGTAGGAGAATCATGTGATATTGATGGACATGAATTGTACGAAGAACTGAATATGTTCATTCGTGTGTATGAAGGAAACGACATTATCTCGGTGCTGAAATACATAATAGAAAAAAAATTAACTGAAGTTTACCCCACTATCGAAATAGTCCTGAGAATTATTGCTACCACACCTGTTACAGTTGCGTCTGCTGAAAGGAATTTTTCGAGGCTTAAAATTATTAAAACATATTTGAGGAATTCGATGACACAAGATCGGCTTTCAGCCCTTGCTATTCTTTCAATCGAAAATGGCGTAGCTCATTCGTTGGATTATTGTCCTTTAATTAAAGATTTTAGTCTTAGGAAAAGCCGCAAACATCAATTTTGAAATTTATCATTTTTGTATTTGTTAATTTTGTGAATCTTCCAATGTAAAATATTTTAAAACTCAAATTTTATTTATTTGTATAACTTTAACATTTCTCCTCAAACATGACAAATACCTAAACCAAAGAACCAGACCTACTTTCGCATCACATGCTTTTCACGAAGGACAAAGGGCCTCGCAAAGACCTGCCGCCCGGAGCCTCGCAATGGGTAAGGCCGCCTCTGCTGATGGGCTAGTGGATACCTGTTAATAAATAAAAGTGGCTGCGTTAAAACATCAAATGAGATATTTTCAAAAGCTCCATCTACGCCTAAGTTGCTTTTTGGATAATGTTCCCGAGCAATTTTAAGATGTTTTACGCATGTTTGAAAAGGCTATCTTGTATAACTTCACATCAATGATGCTAGCAGATGCAGTTGAGTAATAAAACCAAAAAACTTTAACAGAACGGCCTGAGAGCGCTTTGTGAACCATAACCATTAAAGCCGTAAATTAATCGGCAGAAGCTGTAAACTCTTTAGAAATTAGACTTCTTAACAAATTAATTTAGATTATTTGTAATAGAAGTTCGGGTGGTGTTCTCTCAAATAACAACAGGTTTACAAGAGATGAACTCAAAGCAATACAAAGAATAGTCCTAGAAAAAAGAATACAATTTTAAGGCTCGTTTCTGTAAAGAAGAAGAATTCTTTTTTATAGAAACAAGCCTTGAATCGTTCTGTTTTTCAGTCCACTTACTAAACTACCTCCGACAAGATAAATTAGTTAAAAATCGGAAAACTAAAACAATAGAGGTACCCAGTGTATGAATTAAACGATTCCATAAAACAAATTGTTCTTAATGAGCGATTGCAAGTCAGAGAGCTTCCATAAATACAGCAGCTCTCCGCCATTAAATTATTAATTCTCTCAAAATTTCAGAAATCAAGAATAAAATTCAATAATTTTCTCCCGGAATATAAATTAATACTCATAGTTTTATTAATTCAGAACATGGGTCCAGGGTTCAAGACCAGGTCTTCCCGCGGGTTTTTAAAATTGATTTAAAAGATCCACTCCGTCTCTGGGCTGTTGTCTAACTTTCAACAATGCAAAAACAAGACATTCAAGTTTCCTCACTCCCTTTACCCTAATTCCCTTCCGGAGAAAGCCATGCTAACGCATCAAAAGGTAGGTTTATCCCTGTCAGCTAGGTTTTAGTCGCATCGTATAAAAATATTTAAATTAATACATATTTTGTAATACTACCCTTACTTTTAAGTTCCGCCTATATTCCTCGTGGCATGCTTACGATACATGCAATAATCCAATCTTTGATGGCTTGATCATTTTCCCGTACATGCTTATTGTTACTAAGTAATGTTTGTCTGCTGGTGTTCTCCCTTGAATATACCTTACATTTAAGTAACTACCATTAGTTTTGGATTCTTTTGAAGATAGGCGTGACAGATCTCAAAATTATTCTTGCTTTCGATTGTTTGCATGGTACAATTAATTTTCCAATTGAAAAAACAAAAACAAAAAAAAAACTTTTTGTTGCCATTGTCAAACTTTATTTTTAATGGGGTCCTGTGATGGGTTAAAAGAAAGAAAATTTTTTTTTCTGATATATTTTTTGAATGATTGATATTCTGAGTGTCTTATCCGTAGGGAATATGGGGTGCTAGTATAGAAAATGCTTATATTTGGAAATATAGTTACCATTTATTAATTATAACTAAATTTATCATAGAATAAATATTCATTTATCATAACCAATAAACTGTATTTGTTGATTTCAGCAAAAGAGACATTTTTCCAAAATAAGTCAGTTATTACAGTTTGCCCCCCAATTGAGGCAAGTAGTAACTGCCATGGCATATACGAGTAGTATATCTATTAAAAAGACATTTATTAAAAATGAACAAGTTTAAAGTTACCATTGTTTTGTTTAGCAACACTTTTAGACTAAAAGGAGTTGGATCAATTCGTTCAGCGGCACCACCACCGTGCCATGTTCTCGGGTTTGAGACCAGATCTCCCCGTGAGCTTTTATTAAGAAAGTAAAATAATCCACTTCGTCTCTGAGCTATTGTCTAGCTCGCAGAAATGCAAAAACAAGCCATTCAAGTTTCCTAACTTTTCTTACCCTAATTTCCTTCCAGCCAAAACCATGCTAACGCATCAAAGGGTTGTCCCCTAGGGCTTTGGCCATATCCTATAAAAAAATGGTTCCTTTAACGTTTTCTTTTACCTTTTGCTTTTCTCTTTTTTTTTCTTTTTTTTTCTTGTTTTCGTTTCTCATGCATTTTCTGTTCATATGCTTTTTCTAATGCTTCCTTTTCTGGTGTGTCAGTTAGTATGGTAGATTGTCTTTTGCGGCCGCCACAGTTATAACCTGATTGTTTCAGGTTATAAAGCACACTTATGCGTGTGTGGCGACGCTCAGTTAAAACTAAAGTTCATCCACATCCAAAGCAAGGCTAAGAAAACTTAGTCAGCATCTCACGATAACGCACACTATTTACTGAAATGGTCGCACCAGCTATATTTTCGAAAGAATATGATCCAATGACACTGCCGGCCCAAAGACCATACCAAACTCGTTGTTGTAGAGAGGTTGTTTGTATATTTAACTTGGGTTTTGTCTTTTAATTGGGGTCATCTTTGTTCCTTTTCAACACGCAATCAACGAAATCCGCCCAATTGCTACCTTCGGATTGAAATACGCGAGGCTGCCGGAGCTCTTTCGTTACTTTCACCAAACCCGAGACGTTCAAATTTTTCAACTAGGTTCACAATAAAATACACAACATATTTCGAATGTATGTAAGAACTTTACAAACTATCTCCAGGAAATTTTTGCCGAAATTTTTATACCTTCATTGAGTTGTGGAAACATATACCATTCCTTTTTCGTAACAAGTGTACGAGTTTTCACTACTCGAATGTTAAAGAATAATAGCTTCAACTTTGACACATAAACACCATTGTTTTTAAGCAAAGACAATTATTCAACCGATCACTCTATCAGCGTCAACGTTTAGTTCAGTTAAATAAGTTCGATTTTGTTGGAGGTAGAACTAGTAATATTAACAAAATGTTAAAATTTAGTACTTTTCCTACATATTTAACCGTGCTCAATTTTGTATAGGATTCAGCCTCATATAAACTGAATATAGTTTCACGTTCGTTTCGGTATTTCTTATTAAAATAATTTGAATTAGGAAAAAT
This sequence comes from Leptarthrus brevirostris, assembly GCA_964036015.1. Classification (NCBI taxonomy): domain Eukaryota; kingdom Metazoa; phylum Arthropoda; class Insecta; order Diptera; family Asilidae; genus Leptarthrus; species Leptarthrus brevirostris. The sequence continues at coordinate 39,904,407 of OZ038372.1, forward strand.
CCTTTTAGAGAGAAATTCTAGACAAACATATTAACAAAATCAAAGGTACACATGTATCACATGAAACATAGTATACCACTAAACAAGCATCAGCCTACAAGACCTTAGGTATATACCACCTGTATTTAAAAGAATGCAAAATGAATTAGTAAGACAATTTTTTGTGAATATTACAAATACACAGACACGATTAATGGCTGCTTACTTAATAATTTTGATAAATTACAATATTTAATGTAAAAAATTCACACGTATTCCTTTGCAGTTGGATGACTTTACTATCTACACCATTTAAAATTGAATGTCTATCGACATTAAAGTGTGTATTCATTTATTCACCATATAACTTCAGGAAATATAAACCATGTTTCGTTACTTTCTTCCCATATTGACTCTTAGCATGTTAAAATTGTGTACATTTATCAGTAATAAAAACTACGAAAGGTATAAACCACTTTAAAAATATTAATTTATTTCTTAATGTTCCACAGATTGGATTAAATTGCAGTATCTGCCAGATAGGAAAACTGCTTAAATCGGCATGATCCCATCATTAGGTTCATTTTTTCATGGACATTATCACGAAAAGTAAGTAAGTATCGGCAGGTTCGACCGTGCAGACTGGTGTTCTTCCCAACACTCTTGTTTTCGTGATTGCATTAATTGCATTTTAAACTTCGTTGTTCAACTAATTATTCATTCTAAAAGTCAGGCACTTTTAATTAACTAGAGTTGAAGAACTCTAATTTTGGTATAAAGTGATTGCATTTTTAGTCAAATATCGAAATAAATTATTCATAGATTTTATGATTTCCGCAAAACATAAAATGCTGCAGCTATACTTTATCACGTAGCAACTCGCATTAGAGTTAGTTAAAATTATTGAAAATCGAGAAAAATGAATACGCGTATGCAGTAGTATGATGATACAGCCGCAAACGATACCAATTACAGAAAAACATGCAAATTGTAATAAGAATTATAGAATTATTATTTAAAAAAATCTAAATTTTACTTCAGTTTTTTAAGCAAAATCTTCTCAGATCGAGCTTTGTCTTTATTATTAACAAACAAACCTAAATCGGGGTAAATAAAGTTTATTACTTGTATACTAGTCGCGAAAAAATTTGAACTTTAAAAAACCAAGCTTGTTCATATTTCTAAGGTTGTTCTCCTGTGAATAAGAGTTCCCAAAATTTTAAATAGAAGAAAATTTTTTAAATAAACCAGCAAAACCTGAATGAACGAAAATACTAACGTGAAACCAAAGAAGAAAAAAATCGAACCAAACTAGAACACCATTGTCTAAGCATTCCAAAATGGTAGATAGACCACTGGCATCCCTACTTCGACAACCCTGCTCATGGGGAGCACTCATCCAAAAGTGGTTTAAACAAACGCCCGCAATTTCGAAACTTCTGCCGTCTCAGTTTTGCGATCCGCACGAAAGACTCTGTCTGTCATTCCTAGTAAAAGAGAAGGCTACCGTTCCGCACCAACGTTAAAAGTTACCAGGCAAAATTGAATGTGTCGGCCTTCATTGTCAGGACCTCGGGATGCAATCGCCTCATATATCTGGCAAATGGTTTTCAAGTACACGTTTATGTAATTATGGCTCAGTGGGCCGTTGCCCAAGCTTAGTCCGCATACAATATAGATAAATTGTTAAATTAGCAATTGGTAAACAATTCACATAGCATATTTCCTTGGCCCAAAGCAAAAATGACGTTCTTGTTATGACGAATTTTGAGCAGGTCAGGCAAGGGAATAAGCTCCAGTGGAATAGAACCTCCGCTGACAGCTGGTTTCGATACACAAGACTATGATGGAATAGTTTGAAGGCTACGTCAAAGTTTCCGTAATGTACTCAACGTCGTGTGCGGTTTTCGATTCTGTGCGAAAGCATTTATCACCACATTCCTAGGCTCCATAGTACAATAATGAGACGACTTTAACGCTCTTATACTGTACCCACCAATTCTTTTAATTATAATATATTATAGTGTTTTTCCGATGTATCAATGATATCCGCAAAAAATTTTACTTGTCCTGCATCGGCCGTTACACATAAAATTTCACGACCACGTCTGTAAGAATCAGTCCACCCGTCACTACTGGTATTTTCAGCGACGTATCGTCTTCTTCCCGAAATGGCGTCAACGACCTTTGCTTCTAGAAGTTTTACAATGCCCTCGTTGAAGCACTTCGATTTCAACAGGTGGCCGAGGTAATCAAGTGCAGGTGGTTCGCTTGCAGAAGTTTCAAAAAAGCCCTCCTCAAAGTACTTTGATTTCAGTAGGTGGACGGCGTAATCTAGTAAATGACTGCACGTCCTTTTAGTGAAGGGCAATAAAATCTAGCCTCTACAAATTCACTGCTCCAGAGAGCTTTTTCAGTACCATGCAGATATTACGTGTTATACCATCAAGACCCCCCATATACAGCTAAATATTCGTCTAATTATGAATACTCCCACGACGATCGACAAAGGTGTACCAGCAGCGCCTCCAAGGAAGAGTCCTATATGAATTAATTAGAACATCCTACTGTTGATCTCGATCCACCTGATCGGAAGCCCAATCACATCTAGAACACTCAGCAGGTACTCGAGTGATCAAATGACTTTTCTGGATCTAATGAGATTATGGCTATCCGCGAATCAGGGTTTTCATACCAGGAGAAAAGATGATTATCCTCTGAAAATCTTCCTTCTTGAGTATCAGACGTAAAGCGAATCTTGAGGAAAATTCGTTAAAACCGCAGAATCCCAACCATCCAAGAGCTTAGGAATCGAAACGTCATTGGACGAGAATTTTGGCAACGCCAATGCAGCATAAAGCTGTGTGTTGTAGTTTTGATTATAAACTGCAACTTACTCTCAGTGTAAGACCTGTCCAGATACGGCAAGAGGCAAGTATATTTCATAAGAGGCGGTACGTCGTCGAGTTAGCTGGATATAGTACTCGGTTGGAGACGTATCCTCTCGTCCAGGATTGTGAAAGTACTGCGCAAAGTACTGTCATAATTGACCAATCGTTAGAATTAAAGGAGTACTAATTTTGTACGAAAAAAGATTTTTAGGAACCAGTTGTGTTATTTTTTTTTTTTTTTTTGTAAAGTGAATTTTAAATTTTTCCAAATTCTTGAAAAGTTGGCGGACTAAGAATGAAAACAATTTATGGAATGGCGCGTTAAAGATTCTGGGATTTCACTACGCCTAGTAATAACCCGTGTTTAAATTTCACTTATACAATATTTTCAGTGCACTTACTTCTACTTAACTATGAATAATATTTACCCATGTTATTAGCTTCGATTGAGTTTCGTCTCATAAATGATCGAACCTGCAACTTTCCAACATTTCGCCATGGAAAAAGATTTGAAGAAACATTTCTATTTCCACGTCATTGATAACTAATGAATTCTTTAATGAATTGCTCAAATTAAACAAGTTATTGCCTAAAATCTAGTTAACAGCTCGCTTTTATATATCCTTTATTTCTAACTATTTTAATAATGGTTGCAAGTTCTGTATTAAAATTTGTCTGATTATGAGGAACATTTAGGAGACGGTCTATCATAGCGTGAAAAGTTGTTCCAAGCATGGTGGGAATCCTCCACAGCTAGTTTTGGTCGGGGGTAGGGGTAGGGATAAAACCGTACTTCTGACTTTGTAAGGGGCGGACCTATTTTGATGGTTCTCTGTTGTTCTATACAACATGATGATCGCCTATTGGTAAAAATGGAAAAATCGTCTGTAGTGGGGCGGGGAAGGGGATGATGTATAGTACGTTACCACAATGGTACCGCAACAAAATTTTAAACAGTGAGAATGGGGTTTATGTCAACTTCTTAAAGCATAGACCAATTTGAATGTGCAGAAAATATTATATTATTAAAATTTGTGGAGGTGGGGTGGGAAGATGTCATTATCCAACATCTTAAGGGATAGACATATTCGGATGAATCTTTTTTGTTGCATACATTGGTACTATAAGGAAAAATTTCGACTAAGCGTTATGGTGGGGGTAGGCTAACTTTGTAACGCGTGGACTTATTTAGATGATTCTGAATGCATAGAGTATCTATTTGTGTCATGAAAAAAATGTGGCTTATGGTTAGAGTTGAAATAGGGGCGCCTAACTTCGTAAGGCGTAGACGGACTTCGATGATTTTGATTCTGTTGTACACAATACGCTTCCTGATCGGTAAATGCCAACAATTTTGTACCTACGATGATTCTCTGACTATTATGATTCTCTCTTGCTGTATAGAGCATGGTGGCGCACTAGCGTGATGGTAACTATTTTTATATCTAAGGAAAGGGTACGAAAGGATGACCATGACTAATTTCGTAATAGGTTGCCGGTTTTCGATTTCAGATGACGGATTTCCTTCCTATGGAGTGCACTATCTCTAAAACTGTTGAAATTGATAACTTTTGTCGAGTCGTATATACAAAGACTGTGAAAAGTAAAAAATAAAATAGCTTTTAAAAAAAAAGTTGAACCGACCTTACAAAAAGCGCTAAAACGCATAAAATAACTTTTAATTTTATATCTATCACGACATTTTGAAGTCGGTGCAAATTAAACAAACAAAACGACTACGCCACCACAATCGACGATAATACATAAAACTACCTTAAAATTTCAGCTCACGGGGTCATAAGGAAAGAACATTAAATACTTTTGTTGTAGTTGTTTTGTTTGTTTAATTTGTACCGACTTCAAAATGCCGTAATGGATATAAAATGAAAAATTATTTTATGCTCTTTAGCGCTTTTTGTGAAATCGGTTTAACTGAAAACTATTTTATGATTATTTAAGTTAAAAAATATGAGACCAATATACGGATGCTGTAAAATTTTAATAGAAGATGGCCTGAAAAAAAATATTATAAATAGAGAGCACATATATGCTCATATAAAAGTGGTCTAAGTCAATTTCGAAAGTGCTTTATAATTTATTTACCAGTCTTTTTAAAAATATTGATAAATTTTAAATATTATACTTTTTACGACTCTCTATCATAATAACCTTTCCAATAAAAAATATTCAAGCTCTATGTACGACCTTTTGATACTTCTTTTTACTTAAAATTTGGCTCATTTTACAAGCTGACTTAGACCACTTTCATAATTTTGGGCGGCACATGTAAGGAACGGACTGATGAAAAATCCAGAATAAGTTTAAATTACACAAGTCTACAATATGCTGTTCTTGGGCAGCTGGGAGATGTTTCCGAAGTAATTTTTTGCGTAGAATCTGAATCCGAGGTCAAAATTGGACCATCACATCAGGCTTTTGAGATGTTAGATGACATGAACTCGAAAAATCGTTTTTTGGTTACTTTTGAAGTTATGTAAAGGATGCGGGAACAGCTAAAAATTTCGCCAAAATAAATGTCGCCAAACTTGAAATGTCGCCTTTTGCCGCCAATCAAAATCTGAAAAATTTCGCCAAATTTTTAATCGAGAATTATAAATTCGCCACTGGGAAAAGTCGACCATAAAAAAACCGATCATCGTGTTAAATGTCGTCGATCTAAAATATGACAGACCAATAATTTTTTTGTTTGGATTTTCCTACAGGCCATTCAGAATTATTATGTTGTCAGTACTGTAAAATTTACAGCAAATTTAAAATTACTCAAAATCGAAGTTGAAGTTGTATTTGTTGCTGCCGCAACTGCAGTTATTATAGCGGCTTGATGTTCAACTAAATAAGGTAGCATGTGCAGTAAATGAGTACAAAGTAGAAGTCGCAGTTACTACAGTCAGTCTTTAAAGCAAGCAGTCGCAAGGAAACCATTCTGCAAAGCGGTCGCCGTTTAATTGAATAAATGTTTCAGGTTCCAATTTAGTTCTTTCCTTCTTTTGTTAAATCCTATCCCAAGTTATTTTGATAGTTATATTACACTATTTTTATTTTATTTTTTCTAGTATTACTTTTGTCTCTTTCAATTTCTTCCTTCTCTTCAACAATAAAGTTCTAAAGGATAATGATGATAACATTTGTTAATAAGCAAATTTTGTTGCTAACATTGAAAGCATATTAACAAATGCCGAAAACAATTGACGAAATGGTTCTTTATTGCAACGCGGCTGCACAGATCTCAAACTATACATAAAATCAACATACTTAGAAGAGTCCTATATCCTTTTATAAACAGGAAATCTAGTTATAATTTAGACAAAAAATTAATAATATTTATTTTTATTTATCATGCAAGCTATAGTATTGTATGGTGCGCCAGTATGGAATGACACACAAAGCAAAGCTACAGACAACCCAAAATACCGTACTTATGATTTTATTCTACAACCAGACTTTATATTTAAAGGAAACATTGATCTGAATAAGTAAGAAATATTACTATTGATTGCACAAACATTAAAAGGACACAGTAATAAACATCAAAAAGAACATAATGAAAAATGACTCAACATAGTAAATAGGTTTAATAAAAAGGACTCTAAAACTTGAAGGTAAAAAGCTGTAAAAAAGAAAATACAAAGAAATCGAAAAAATCAAATTAGAACATTACTATCTGAGTGTTCCCAGAGGGTAGATGCAGTACCAGTACTTCGGGAAACGTAGCTCCCAAGCAGATACCCTTTCCGTAGCGCCGTTCGCCACTTTTCTATATGCCCTCTCCACAGTGCCGTTCGCCACTTTTCTAGTCCTCCGGGAACACTCATCTAAACCTGATCTAAACGAACGCATTTCAATACACAAATACCCACTGATTTTATTTGTTTCTTCTTTCTTATCAGCAGCTTCTTTACCAATCTATACAGCTTTAATCCAGAAATTCTTTTTTGTTTAGTCTTCTTCAGATTCTCCTCTTTTTTCATCCGATTTAAAGTTTTCTTTATTATCCAATGCACTCCAATTAGCAGTCTTGATGCCACCACCCGAGGAAAGCCGGTTGTCAATCAGCTGCTTGTCCCAGACACAAGGTAATAGAAAACTAGTACTATGCCGACATCGCCGCCGCTGTGAATATGAAAAACCACCTAGAGTTTGCTGATCCTCCATTCCTTCCTGGTTGGAATTCTGACATTGAAATACCCTATAAAGTTAAGATTAGGTATCATGTAAACAGACTGCGCACTAAATAGCTCTCTCGGTGCTAAGTTGAAGATGCTACTATGGCCATAGGGTTTGGTAGCCCAGCATCCAGACTCCTTTAGTCTGACAGCACTGCATGATAGATATGTTAGTATACAATGTGGAGAAGGTGCAGTAGAACATTCAGAGCATCAGTTAGGGAGGTTCGTAACATCCTAGTAGCACCAATGCAGGCAGTTCTCTGCACCTTGTTCAATTTGGCCTTGTTTTAACCATTCCACATGGCAGGCCACCAAAGTACGGAGCCATAAGTGAGGATAGGTCGAACCACTAATTTGTACAACTACAACGTCATTTTAGGCTGCAGCCCCACTTTTAACCAAAAGTGCGGCTGTAGGCATAAGAGCAGATTTTGCCTTTTTGTACTTAACTTAAGTCGTCATTGGAGTAAGCGGATACGTGTCGGCCTACCAATCCGGCGGTCCCAGGTTCGAATACCTCCGGCTGCGACCCATGGTTGTTTTCTGCTGACAATAGATTACGATAATAGCTCATGGGGGTTCGATGGAAATCCACTTAAAATTGTAGGTTCACTTGCAATCGTTGTCTCGAATCTGGGGAAGTTCTTCTCCCGTCCCACGGGAACTAAAGTGGTTTTAGTGTTGAAGAGAATCACCTCGGTCTTTCTAGTGTGAACAGACATTCCACAATCCTTGCACAATTTGTTAACCTTATTCGGCGCACTTTCCATAATGTCACTGATGACTGGAAGGAATTTACCCGATACCAGGATTGCCAGATCAGCGGTATATGCGGCATCTCTGACCGCCGTATTACCATGCGGCAAAGAAGATGGGACAGAACTCCGCCTTGAGGCCCTCTCCTGCAGATGTGTCTTATATCACGACTGGTTCCCAACGGTCAAGGCGCTGCTCCACACGTAGCTCGGTTAGGGCGTCAAGGATAGATTCAAAGCGAACATTATTAAAGGCTCCTTCTATGGCTAGGACAACTACTAGAGAGTATTCTTTTGTATTTTATTGAATGTTCAATTGTGCGTATAACTTCATGGAGAGCGGTACCGTACTTTATACCTACTGTTTAGAAAAGCTCAGTATATCGGCAGTTTTCCAGCATAGCATTAATATAGATCTCATCAAGCTAAAATAAAAAACATACACCAGATGGTTCAAATTAAGGGAAGGATCTGCTAAATAAACCGTAGTTAGTTTATTGTACTCTTGATTACTTTCATAGCATTTACTCAGTGTAAAATGAAAGGTTGAGTTCCGCTGACTTCAGGAAGAATGTGGACACCTGAGATTGCAGCTGCTTACGAACGTTAATTGTAAAGCATACTACTTAGGAGTTATGCTACTGTCGCCGGCCTTACTGAATTTGTTTAAAAGTACCTGAGAAGGAAAATTTAAATTAAGTTTTTCAGCGAAGTACGCATAGATTTGCGAATAGAGTAGCTCAAATGTGTTCTATTTTATAGAAATTTCTTGTAATATGAGTGCGAACATGACTCTTTGTCGGCAAGGCAATAGAATCCTCTTTCTGACGTAAGAGAGATGATATATCACATGATATACATCGATCGATGGGATGCCGAACTCGTTGAAAATGCGATACCCTTAGCGGTTCAAAATGCCTCTTACCCAGGTAAAGCATCCAGATTTCGCCAAAGTTTGGTAAGAATCCATGAAAAATTATTTATTCTTATACTATCTACTACTATGGGAACTTAGCCGCAGTCTCCATTACCTTTCAATTTAAATGGTTGTTTATTAAAGGCGTTAATGATAGAAGAAGGTATGACAGGTAAGTTTCAAATTTAACATAAATACTTTAAGTGTTGTTAAATAATTACTTATTTGGAAATCAATATCAGGTTCTAACGACTAAAATAAAGATTTAACAAGACATTTCTGCTGTTGTAAATGTGATATGCGAGTTTTCGTAATAGCTTTGATATGGCTATTAACAAAAAGTAAACTGAAGGCAAGTGGCATAAAATGCTATACTTAGGTCCGAAAATTCCTCGTTAGCACAGGTGTTCATTGCAATGTGACAGAAAAAGATGTAGAGGTTTCCCACCATCCTTGGAACACTAAATTAGCAACTTTTCACGCTATGATAGACCGTTTCCTAAATGTTCCTCTTAATCAGATAAATTTTAATACAGAACTTGTAACCAATATTAAAATAGCTAGAAATAAAGGATATAAAAAAGCGAGCTGTTAACTAGATTTTAGGCAATAACTTGTTGAATTTGGAGCAATTCATTGAAGAATTCATTAATTCATTAGTTATCAATGACGTGGAAATAGAAATGTTTATTCAAATGTTTTTCCATGGCGAAATGTTGGAAATTTGCAGATTCGCTCATTTATGAGACGAAACTCAATCGAAGCAGATAACATGGGTAACTATTATTCATAGTTAAGTAGGAGTTAGGTCACTGAAATTTAAACACGGGTAACTACTAGCCGTAGTGAAATCCCAGAATCTTTAACGCGCCATTCAATAAATTGTTTTCATTCTTAGTCCGCCAACTTTTCAAGAAGTTGGAAAAATTTTAAATTCACTTTACAAAAAAATAGCACTACTGATTCCTAAAAAACTTTTTTCGTACAAAATTAGTACTCCTTTAATTCAAACGATTGGTCAATTATAACAGTACTTTGCGCAACATAATGACCGTCCGAAGTTACTTCACAATCCTGGACGAGAGGATAAGTCTCTAACCGAGTACTATATCCAGACAACTCGACGACATAACGCCTTTTAAGAAATAGACTTGAATCTTGCCGTATCTGGACAGGTCTAACACGGAGAGTAAGTTGCAGTTTATAGTCAAAACTACAACACGCAGCTTTATGCTGCATTGGCGTTGCCAAAATTCTCGTCCAATGACGTTTTGATTCCTAACCTCATGGATGGCTGGAATTCTGCGGTTTTAACGAATTTTCCTCAAGATTCGCTATACATCTGACACCCAAGAAGGGAGATTTTCAGAGGAAAAAGAACGACGTAACAAATCATCTTTTCGCTCGGTATGAAAACCCTGGTTCGCGGATAGATATAATCTCATTAGGTCCAGAAAAGGCATTTGATCACTCGAGTAACTGCTGAGTGTTCTCGATGTACTTGGGCTTCCGTCCAGGTGGACCGAGATTATCAGTAGTATGTACTAATTAATTCACATAAGACTTTTCCTTGGAGGAGCTGCTGGTATATCTTCGTCGATGGTTGAGGGAGTATCTGCCGCCAAGACTGATCACTACCTACCTTTTCTCGAAGCGTTTCGTCGTATTTTCGAACCCTCATAGCTTCGATCTGGATAATACCAGAGAGCCCAAATTCTTAGATCATTCTCATGATCATGAAAACCTCCGTCATCAAAACCTCTATGGTACTTTCTGAAGTCTTAAAAAGCTGAAATTTGGTATGCTGACTAGGATTAGCACACAAACAACGAAAATATTAAGAAATCTGTAACTTTTATCCTCCACCCCCCATAAAGGTTCAGGTCTGTATATAAAATTTCTTTGCTCATGACGCTGTTGTGCTTACTCCGGAAGCCTGATTAAAAGCTTGACAAAAGTTTGCTGCTTTTTAGACAGTATGCAATCTGCCTATGAAGTACTTTTTCAAAGACCTTTGAAAGAAACGCTAGGAGAGAAATCAATCTATATTCCATAGGATTTGTCGACTTCCGAGAGGCTCCAGATTAATTTGGATCTTATTCTATAATGCCACTTCATGTCTTACCAATACCAGTTTTTGACGAGTTATTCCAGCTTTTTGGTGGACAACCAAGGATTAAATTTATAATTATGATATTTTGGCCTTAGATTAAAGCATTTCCCTATTTACACAGCGCCAAGTCAGAAGGAGTATTTCTTACAACTCTGTAGAAAACCCAAGCCATGCAACAGTAAATGTATGATCAGATCAGTTAAAAATTAATATCGAATTCTATTATACAAATTTTATATCATAATTACGAAAATACTTTGTTATTCATACCAATACAAAAAATACAAAAAAAAACGAACCGAAAACCAAATACTAAAGGCTGCCCAACAAGCTTCGGGCCTATCTGTATTTGAATCCATTATTTTAAAAGGTTGGCTTTTGGACAGGTTCCAATTTCTCGAGTATCGAGTTACCTTTCTATATAAGAAAATACCGGGCAAGTGCGAGTCAGACTCGTATGAATTATCTCAGATTTTTTCGCTTGAAAACTTCTGAGATAAGGGAGGAATGATATTTTTAGCACATTTTTGAGCATAAGTGACAAACTAATTACGTCATATAAACCAAAACACAAAACTATTTAGTTTAAAAAAATCTGAAGTTCTTTTACTAAAATAACTGCGGGCAAATACCTTCTATAACTGTGACTGTGCCAAATTTCAAGTCGATAGCAATAGTAGTTAGATATGTAGACAAACAGACAACGAAATCTCACCATAAGATTCCTTCTGATCTTTTACATACGGAACTCTGAAAAGGTCAAGTATCATCCATTAAAGGTACAAATACATATTTTCTTCTCCTGCAACATTTGAAAAACTGAATACTTCATTTCTTAAGCGCATCAATTAGGTATTTCAATTATTCCATGAGGAGCCTAGGGCTATGGAGATGGGGATATTAAATTAGGGTCAATTCGAATTCGAATAGACGGGACATTCGTAAGCGTGTTAAAGGTAAGTATCGATAGGTTTATTTATAATTTAAGTCAAAAATTACAAGATAAAAAATTTTGCTTTAAAAATTTTTGAAGATTGGTCATCACTTGTCATAAAAATTATTTAGTATCCGTTCCATTCTAAGCTTAATAAACAAAAAATTTAATAAACCATTCGAATTGTCAAGTTTTTGTAGTCTTGTGGACGCGACAAATTTATTCTTATTATGTCTTAATTGTAATGAAAAAAAAACCTTCTTTTTTACAACAGATGTTAGCCCATTTTATTATTAAAAAATTGATCTGAAGGGAATTTTGCTTCAAGTTTACATTCGCATGGTACGATTGTTACCAACGGTAGCAAATAGAACCCAAATACATTTCTATATTATGTTTTCTTGTTGAGTACTATTAAAAATGTTTATCGATCGATTGCACCTTTTATGACGTTTAACTATTTTATTTAACTATTACAAATAATTTCAGGAAATGTAATCATTGCTCTCTGTTCATAACCATTTTAAACTACCAGATATTTAAGCATACTGTCTATATAAAGATAACACCTTTACAGTACAATTTGAAGCTTAAGCATAATAAGAGCATATGTTCGAGTTTTTAAAATTAGTTATTGTTTCAAAGTTATTAAAATCCGCTCATACATCAGACCCACCGTATATTTTGAATTAATAAACGAGCAATAAGATATAATAATCAAAATCGTGACAAAATTTGAAATTCGTTATCAGCTACGACAGCCACATTTCTGCGAAGATTATGTAAACAATAATTAATGGAAGGGGAATGAATATTACATTAAAACGGCATCCATACAAATTAGGGGAACTCGTTATTTAAATTATGTACATGACAGCATAAAGCTTATGGTGACATCTAGACTAGTCTAGCACTTATACTCCCGTAAATAATTCCCCGATAAGATCCAGTTTTTGATTTCTTAAGTTAACACAAGTGGATCTCAAAATCAGGTCGTCGTCCATCTCATCAGGTTGACAGGAAGAGTGTATAGGGTAATTAAAACAAGAAAAAACCGGACGATGGATTGGAAAAAAACTCACCTGTGGCGATATGCAATCAGCGAATATGTCGGGTATCCAATTTTTAATAAAACGATTTCTCTCGCTGAGGTAATATTTATGTATGATCCTCTGGTCGGAAAAATGTTTAGATGCCGGCGTTAAATTAATTCCAAAGCAATTTAACACTTAATAACCACTTGAATTTCTCTACAATTTCTTCGTATTGATCTTCCTCAACTTTTTCTATTCACTTCAATATTAAATTGCATAAAATAAACATAAAATTGTTAGCACCAAGCCAACGTAAACAAAATTCACTTTCAGCCAACAAAAATAATGTCGTAAGGTTCACCCAAATGAGCGCGCACGAAACTCTTCCCGAAACCGAAATTCTCCGTTAATTGCGTAGACAAAAACTCCGTCAGTTTACTGGATACGATCACACAACGGTTTAAGTCACCTCAATTTGCGTGAGCGCTTGCTTACACGATCAACCAGTGATTAGTTGATGCTTCACAGTTTGAATAGCTATGAGCCACCGTATAATCGCACGTTCCGTCAACCAACCATCCGGCACGAAATACGAACCAGAACTGACCTAAACCATCGCGGCCCACAAAAAACCCCACGACCTACGATCAGCTGAAATGAAAACGAAAGCCACCGCTATCTGAGCTCCACTGACAAGATCAGCATACATGTGCCAGCGCAGCTGATTTTCTGCAGATCATCGATCGGTAAAGTACAGTTAAGATCTCCAAGCCTCTCAGTCTCAAATCTGAAATTTACCAAGATTTGATCGCTCGGTGAGCCTCCGGAGATGCAACCGTATGCATGGATTTTTGGAAATTTCACCGGTGGATTTAAATGAAACTTGAGGATCAGCAACTTTTCCAGTAGACTCCAACAAAACTCGGGCAGATAGCTGTAAGCGGTAAGCGATCTACTGAATTTGGGGTTTCAACTTTACTCGGAGGCATAAAGCATATCGATCGCTGGATGATCATCTTCAATGGGAAAAATAATATTACAAAGTACAGTCCGAATCAATACCTAACAGAATAATAACATTGAAAAGTTGAAAAAGTTGAAAAAATCCGAATTAAAGATTTCAGGATTTATCATCGGCTGAGCATTAATTTGCTGCATACGCCATAATTAAGTTTTTTAGCTAAAATTATCACACTGGTTCGAACGTTCTCATTTATTTTGCTCTAGCTTGCTTAGTTTCTAAGATATTCAAAATTACTTTTAATGTCTGTAACATACAGACTTTACTACAAGATTTAAAGTCATTTTTTTTTCAAAATCATAATTTGGTGAAATCATTGCCCAGTCGAGGTTATGTAAATCTATTTATTATTATTATCTATTTACTGCTATTATCTATTTAATAAAATTCATATTTTGTACTTTAACATTTAATTCATTTTTTTAATGTTTCCATTCTCCAGACTAGTTTTCTTAGTTTATACATTTTTTTCGCTTCCCTTTTTCGTCACCTTTGCAGTTGTTCAGAAATTGTGGCAACAGATAGATGGTGATAGATCAGGAGAATATTTACTTTATAAAAGTATAAATGCAGCTCTGGAACGCAATTTTGGTATGGCCTTTTAGTAAAATTTTAAAAACTTAATAAAAGTATGCAATTACAGCATTACACCAACTTTTAACTAATTTTCAGTTAAAATAAAAACGATGAGTTTTAGCTGATTACGCGTAAGGGGTTACATACAAAGTTGGGGCTCAAAAAATCGAAAATTTTTTAATAGCATATTCTGAAAGTACATACTTCGAAAATATCTGTGTGAAATTTCATCCAGATCGGAGCACTAGATTTCAAATGACAGCCGTTCGCAGCGCGCTAGTTCCATCCATAAGCAATTGGCGAGCGGCGTCCAAAAACTTTAAACGCGATGATCTCGGAATAGAATTTTTTGAAAAATACCGTTGCGGTGAACGTGATATCTCAAAAACTTTTCAACCGATTTTCATAATTTTTTTTTTAAATTGTTCCTATTAACAATCTCGTGTACTTGAACGGTTCCTTTTTCATCTAAAAATTTTCAATTGTTTGCAATGAATTTTTGTTTAGAATTTTGAACACCTCAAAAACCGATTCTTTTGTCAACATGGTTTTTTATTGGAAAAAAAATTTGAACACCTCAAAAATCGATTTTTTTGTCAACATGGTTTTTTTATTTGAAAAAAATTTTTTTTCGGAAACCGAACTGTTCAAATACACCACAATACATTTTTCTTCAATAATTTTTTTACTCTTTTGATTTCAGTTAAGCGGTTCGCCTTGGAGAGTGTTCACCGCAAGCCTCTGCAAAAAAACCCGCTTCGGGAGAGGGGCCATAACTCCGACAATTTTTAATATTTTTTTATAATTGAACTTGTTTTTTTTCTTCGATACTACTACCAACAAATTGTCTTTCGCTTTTTCTAATAAAATTTGCATAAAACCCTTAAAAAAAAGTCACCAACTTTTCCCCTCAACTTTATATATAACCCCTTAAAGCAACTACATACATTTCTGATGCCGTTTGATATTTTTAGCAGAATTTTACTCGCTCACTGTGCAATTTAAGCCAAAAAGTGCACGTTATTCCCAAAATGTAATATTTCAAAAATATAAATTTTGACAATTCTTTTTTTAAATATATAAATGGTATATTAAATTTAAATAATTTTTGCAACTGGTTTCTAGAGGTCATAAGAATCGAGAGTTTCCTAAAACTATGTTGGTCACATTTTACCAAGTCTTATGAAAATTTTTCTGCATTCCCAAATTTACAATATTTGTCAGAAATCTTAAGAGTTATATATTTTTTTTATAATGGTATTAATGTACTTTAGAATAAAAATAATAGTAATGAAGATACTTCCCACTGCTATAATTTTTGTTTTAATAACATTTATATTAACAGCCGAGAACAAGTCAAGTGGAGTTAAAGAACACGTTTCACGTAACATACAACTTTTTCATTTCATAAAAATATGTATAGAGCCTTATATAATTGAGCGCAAGATACATTAATTATAAAAACTTTGTTTCTTTTCAGAGGACGAAATAAGTAATGAAGAATCATATGATGATGAAGAAACTAATAGTGACGTGTCAGATTATGATGAAGATAATTAATTTAAAAACTTACGTACATCGTATCATAATTAATAAAATATATTTTACCCATGATTTTTATCTTTACGTAATGTCATTTGCACCACTGATATGAGTTCACGTTACGCCTCTTATTCGCACTCCCATAGCATCTTTCCCCTCGCCTGACTTATGCTAGCCAGAACCTCAATGACTTATGCTAGCCAGAACCGCCTGGCATTATACCCACTTTCTTTAGATCGCTTACTCAAACACATATGTATATAAATTTCAACTTTACAGAATAAAGTTTATTTTAATTTATATACTAAACACCTTTCGATTCACCTGTCAGGTACTTGTGCTCATCGAAATCGCCTGTAAATTTTTTTTACACTTTACAATGAATGAACTAAATTATATAAAAGTTTAAAGCTTACAGCAACAAGTTTTTTTAAAATTTTATTTACACTCTCAAAAATATAGGGGATGATGACGTGCAGTGCCTGGTGATATTTACCGTACTTAGAATGCTATAACTCATCACTAAAAGAATTTCTAGCCTTACAGACATACCGTTACCCAGAGGGTTTACTAGCTCTCCGAACATAGAGGGCGGATTGGGGGGGGGGGGGGGAGTACAAGGGCACGTGCCGCTCCCAGATGGTCACAACGGACCATTAAAAAAACACAAGGAGGTTAATTAGGTCGCGCTATAATTAGGTTTCTTTCGTTTTGCGTACACATACGTAGGTGCAAATTATCGGTAGTGGCCATGAAGTAAGAAATTTTACGCACACACATTAGGGCCCAAGTGGTCTGAATTACCGACAAATTTACATTACTTCTTATAGCAGCCGCGGGGGGGGTGATTTTTCTTAAAACTCGATCTAGCGCCTAAACTATTACTTATAGGAAAAAAATATTTTTGGATTATCCCGGAATATGGAATGTGAAAAATAAGTAAAGGTAAGGTGACGCCTTGCATTATCTTCTATCATTGTGGGTAGCCTATAGTAGCGTTGAAAAGGGATGCAGCTCAATCGTAGTGTCGAGGAGAGCGATCTTTCTCCTCCTTACGCCGACTAAAGCCATATCTTCGCAGCAGGATGACAGAAGATTGTTTCAATGGACTGGCTTTAATGCATATCCATCCGATGTACTAACTACATGAATTTCGGAGAAAATTTGGGAAAATGCTGAATTTTAGGTTTTTTTGTTTGTCTAGGTGAGAGCTATCATTTGTATTCGTATTGACATCTAGAAACGTTACACCCTGTAGAGCTCTAAACTTGTAATTGTTGTAAATAAAATCTATTAATCAGCAATTTTAATGAAATGTAATACGGAAAACACATTTTCGATATTGTTTACATTTGGTTGGATTTAATTTAATTATTTATTAGTTAGATAGTTAAAGTGGTCAGTGTGGAGGCCACAGTGACGGAGCACGCAATGATAGCGCAGAAACTCGTGACATTATTATTCAATTTTTATGATGTACCCAAAGCTGAGAGGATAACCCATGATACGTTAGCATGCCTTTGGATTCAAGGGAATTCGAATAAGGGGAGTGTGGGAACTTAAATGGCTTGATTTTACATTTCTGCGAACCAGTACAGTATTAAAAACTCACGGGGGATAAAGGTTCGAACCGTGCGAACCGTGGTGATCGTGCCACTCAAAGAATTGATCGAACTCCGTTTCTCCGTCATCAATAATAAAGTTTAGTATAAGTCGTGAGTTGACCGATCAAGAGTAGGTTATGCTTCAGGGCAGATCTTAGCATTCAGAAAGTCCAATTTTCCTCACCAATTTCTTCCCCAATTAGCAATTCGAAGGCTGCCAAATGCCCGATATCTTGAGCTGACCAGTGTTGGACATTCGCACAGGAAGTGAAAAAGACTTTCTTTCGTCTCCTTGTGCCTGCAGCTGCGACTATGTGCGTTAAAAGAGTTGCCTAGCCTTGCTGCGTGGCCCCCGATTGCCACCCGTGCACCCGCCCTTCGGGTCCCAATTCGAAGTTCTCTCGTTCTTTTTATGTAATAACTTAGCCATATCTTCTAAGCGGAATGTGCACCAACTCCGCGCGGGAGCCAAGCAAACAAGAGCCCCGCCTAGTTAGCTCGTCAGCGCTGTCATTCCCCTTGATGTCTCTGTGTTCTGGAACCCAGATCAAGGTGATGGTGAACTGGTAGATTAGGCGAGTTAGTTCCTCGTAATGTTCCTCTCTACCAATTTAGAAGTGATAGTAGCTGAGTCAGGAGCCCTAATAGCAGTCTGACTGTGCGATAAGTAACGACGTTTTGCCCTGCTGATTCCTGCGTGAAGATCTCGCCCACCTTCAGAATAGCCAGAACCTCGGCCTAAAAGACCGTGGCGTAGTTTAAGTGTTTATTCTTTGCTTCGTTTTTCAGTTTTCCTATCACAAATGGGCATTATATTTATTTAAAAAACAATTTACAAATTTAACTAATTTGCTATTATTCAAAATCACACCTAAACTGAGAAAAAATTAATTAACTTCATATAACAACCTTTAGAAATAGATGCAGACTCGTTAATCAAACTGGGACTTTGGGGTTCCACTTATATGATACAATTACTTTTAAATGACATGAAAAGCTCAGATGAAAGTTATATAATTTTAACGATATATCTTTATTTGTTTTTATTGTGAACTTAAGCAACTTAAAAGCCGAACTCATAAAATCCTGCACCTTTCTGGTCTTCATCGGTTAACTGCGCGTGTTTATTTGTGCCGATTTTTTTAGGCAGAAAATTTCGCAATGTTCGGCCAATATACGAAACTAATTAAGTAAGTCAATATGCAAGTACACAACCATAAGAAGAGTCTGCAAGTTTAGCGGAACGCATACCAGTCTAAAAAAGAAGTATACTCACTCCTACAAAAACTCTTATCACGTCCGACTGAAAGTGAAATTGTTTACACAAAACAAGTTCACATTGCCGTATCCAGAAATTCAGACCGTCTCGACTATCTTCCTCTAATCAACAAAGTTTTTGTAAATTACTAACGATGGTTGGCGAAACATCTGAAAAGGTACAGAAAAGCGGAAAATCCACCGATTTCAGCTGACAATAATTAAACCTATTCGAGTGACCTACATTTCCTTAAGTTGAATGTTGTTTAGCAGCCACCGGTGTTATCTTTTTTCCAATTTACCTGAGCGTGCACATTCAACAGACTTCGAGAAGAAAACTTTGTGCTGTGTCAAACTTGCAAGACTTCTCAAGTTGCACCGGTGCAAGGCACAGGCTCCAGTACTATCTCTTTGTACCTTTTCTTTATCTCAACGTAGAGTCGGAAAGAGGCCCGATTCAAAAACTGCATTCCTCGCCAGATAAAGTAAGTATGCAGACGTTGTAGGCTTTATTTTTACAAATTGAGTACAGTTCGCGCAAAAATGGAAATGTTTGTTATTTTTGTTATTACAAAGCATGAAATGAATATTGGGTAAAAAAATTCACACATCTCATTAAACCCGCGCTAATTTATGGTACTAAACTTTACTGCACTTAGTAGTAAAATTTTTTTCACACATTTATATATGTATAAGTTTTACTAAAAGATTAAATTCCAGGAAACAATTTCAAATAAAACTTTATTTTATATTTCGATTCTTTATATTTTTTTGAATATACTGTGAAAATTTCAATGTTAAATCTCTATTATTTCGTCTTATACACAAATACCACGGTTACATGTCGGATTGAGGACTTGAGATTGAACTGACAGTTCAATCCGCAGCGACAGCTAATCTACTTGAGAGCTTGACTTCAAGCTGGCTTGAAAATATATTTGACAATTCGCATAAGTTTGCCACGAAATACGTGCTGAAAGAAACATTTTTTTCTTATTAAAATAAAATAAATCAAGGAGCATAACACATAACTGCTCTCCGACACGACTAACAACTAATGTTAAAACCGACAAATTTTTCGAATCGACTTGAATCAAGCCGACTTGAAGTCAATCCGAAGTTACTTGACTTTCAAGGCGACTTGAAGCCGACTTCAAGTCAGCATGTAATCGAATCGGTTTTTTTAGTTGCGTTGGCGATAAAACAAAAGCTACTAGGGATGTAGTTGCTCTTATCATTGCCGATAATTGACTCGACGAGCAATCAACTAACTTTTGTAGGAGTTGCTAAGATGAGGAGGAAGAGGAAAACGTTTCTCATCTCCTCTTAAATTGCCCGGCCTTAGCAAATCACCACCACGGCTTTTTTGAGAACCTAGCCGAACTGGAATTTGCTGACCCAGTTTGGTTCATGAAGAGCTAAAAGTTGTTTAAGGTATCATGTGGACGGGAATATAGCTCCAATGTGGTTTCACAACATCTCGTCCTAAGTGCGTTGTCTCCCCTGGAAGACTGCCACTCTAACCTCACCTAACCTACAAGGAATTGCAAAAACTTAAAAATAGTGCGGTTTACATGAAAGAACGGGAAGAGAATACCGTATCTTACGATACACTACACAAGTACTTGGGTAGCCTATTAGCTGATCGAAATCTAGCCATAATGTATAATTTGATAAACTACTCCAATTATTTTAATGTGTGGAGTGGTGTATTTCTGCATTAACCCAATACGAGATTTATTTTAAATTCAATATGTTTTCATAAAATAACTAAGCCTTAAGAGCTACAATTACTAGCAAAGAAGGCAAATCAATTATGTTTTAGTAGAGATCAGAAAGGTCAACACTTATGAAGAAATAAACAGATAATTTACATAAATCCTATTGTCCTCGACAAAATTTAATAATACGCCCCCTAATATGCTGATCAAATTAAATTAGTTTTCAAAGGTACATACAACTATGATTACGTTACTCTTCATTATTGATGTGGTCTTAACGACAATATTTAAGATTTAATTAAAATTTTATGATTAATTTACATTCTCAAATTAATCGCACTAAAAGCAAATTACCGTATCGCCCTTGGTGAACCCACAAGATTGATGCGCCAATCGTTAATGATTTAAATGTTAAACAGTGACAAAGGAGGCTCTACTAAATGCTCGTTGCCTTCGATTTTAGCTATTTTAACGCAGTTTATTGTCGTAGAAGATAGGGTTACTTTATGGCTTGTTGCTACTAGAGTTACGAATAAATTTCAGAACACTTACAAGATATATATTTAAGCAGATTACACGCGCAGTTTTACATAAAACGCAAATTACAGCACATTTACCCAGCTAATAACTTATACGGATAAATTTAAATATTTTACATCATAGGGTTTTATTACTTCGAATTTTCTACACTTCTTTTGACATACTACGCCACGAAACTATCTAAGCATAGCCTACTTTAGGTACAATCCTGGAAGCATGTACAAACAACTGGTCCTTGGTGGTATAAACAAACCGTACTAACGTCTCATGCTCGTTGTAATCCAGAAAAATGCATTAAATATTTCTCCTTTCTCGAAGTGTTTTTACATATTATTAAAATCACAGCCTACATATGTTCTGAAAATTTGGTCGCCAATGGATTAAGAATTTCTCTTTTTTAACTTCCCACATATAGGGAAGTTATTGTAATGGGCCCGATTTTAAAAATTTTTAGTTTAAATTTTTTTTTAGATTTCAAAGTCACCATAGTGTTTTACGCATGTTTTTGAACATATGTACATATGTGTTGCTTGGGTCAACCGCAAGCTTGGAGAAAATAACTACCACTTGACGCAATTCTTGACTGGTCATGGTGGATAACATGTGTGTGCGTGTGTGTGGTGTTTTTTTTGGTGCGACCAGGAGGTGAAGAATCTTCCAAAGATACAGTAGCCCGTGTAGGTGGCATGCACGATTCACCGCCAATGTGGTGCCTAAATGCTAAACCTCACCCCCCATCCTCTTCAACCGCTCTCCCCGCGGGACTGCCGTTAGGTATTACTTCGCGGGGCTGGTTAGCCATCATGCTATCAACCTGAAGTGTTAATCTGGTGTCTAAGACATTCCGGTCTTCTGAGTTCCTTTTGGACGTTTATTATAAACTCAGTCATTTCGCTCCAATTTTCGTCCCTTTGTAGCATATATTCAATTACTACCGATGGATTCAGTATATTTACACGCCATGCTTGGAAGCGTGGACAATGAAATACTGCGTGTTCAGCATCTTCCTCCTGATCTAAGCAGTTCGTGCACATCGGAGAGCTGTCATGTCCAAATCTGTGCAGGTACTTCCGATATCCACCATGACCAGTCAAGAATTGCGTCAAGTGGTAGTTGTTTTCTCCAAGCTTGCGGTTTGCCCAAGTTTCAATGCATGGGATCAGTTGGTGTCCACCTTCCTTTCGTAGTGTTGTCCCATCGGGTTTGCCACATTAACATCGAGATCTGCCTATCTTCCTTTTTAATCTCCTTTTTTCTGCGGTTTCCCTGGCTCGTTGCGATTCTCGTGTAAATGCGTCCCATCTCGTCCGCGAGGATGTCGATCGGGATCATACTAGCGATGACACAAGCTGCTTCGTCCGATACCGTTCTATAGGCACTTATAGCTCTTAAAGCACACAGTCTGTAGACTGATGAGAGTTATCTTCTTGACTCCTGCACCGCTAATGCTTTTGCCCAGATTGGGGAGGCATATAGAAAAGCAGAGCTCACCACTCTCAATAGCAGGGCTCTTCTATCTGGTTTGGGGCCACCAACATTTGGCAGCATCCTGGAAAGAGCAGCTTGTATGTTCGAAGCTTTTCTGCTTACATATTCCAGGTGCGATTTGAAATTTAGCCTATTGTCCAGCATTACTCCTAGGTATTTCAGTGATTGTTTAGACCTTATTGTTTGATTGCCCACCTTGACATTGATGTATTCCACCATTTTTCGGCTTGTGATTAAGATCGCCTCCGTCTTTTGTTCTGCTAGTTCAAGACCTGCAGACTCAAGCCAATTCTTAATCTTGGCGATAGCTTCATTTGTTGCCGCCTCTATTTGGTGGGTATGTTTCGCTGTTGTAACGATCGCAATGTCGTCTGCAAACTCTATTATTTTCGTCTCTTGGGGGATCTGTAGCCTAAGAACTTCATCATACATAACGTTCCAAAGAAGGGGACCTAGGACGGATCCGTGTGGTACCCCTGCGGAGACGTTATAGTATTCCATTCCTGCATGGAATACTGCATGCCAGTGTGTGTGTGTGTGTGTGTGTGTGTGTGTGTGTGTGTGTGTGTGTGTGTGTGTGTGTGTGTGTGTGTGTGTGTGTACGTTCGGATCCACTTTTTTTCGACAACGAAATCTCGCGAACGAAAAATTATAAAGACTTCGCTATGGTGCCATTCGAAGCGTATTATTGTCAATAAGAGCTGAAAGAAATTTAATCAATTAAGGTTCAGCCGTTTTTTTGTTTAAACAAAAAAACTGAAAAAAACGTTGATTTTAGACTTTCTTGAAAAGGATTTCTTCGATATAATTTGTTCTCATGACGATCGGGACATCAAAAAGTTGCTGTTGGGAAGTTGTTCGTGTGGACCTCAAGGATCGCACCAATGATGCGACACCCAGAATCTGGACCCACCCCACTAGTTTTAATATGTTAGTGTCCAGATGTTATTGTGTTGCAGTTAATATTAAATCAAAGAAGTACAAAAAATTGTCAGTATTTCTGCGCTTGTATCTAGAACAAGAGTAGGCTGTGACCCTGCCGATTTTGTAACCTAAGTTTAAGACAGCAAAATCAAATGTTTCATTAAAATTGGTACATTGGTAGTTTCGGAAAAAAAATACTAACAAACATAATAAGTCAAATAAGTCCAGAGTCATAAACAGCTAAGACATAAATATGAAGCATTTAAACATTGTTACGTCCATATACACTAAGAACTTTGTCTTTTTCTTGTTTTTTAGGTATATTAATAAAAAATAGATACATATATATATATATATATATATATATATAATGTTATAATTTATATTTAGCTTTACTAAATGTTGGTCGAAATCAGTTGCAAACTGAACTTTCTACAGTTATTGAAGAAAGACTAAAAACATAACTAGTTACGATCAGTTTAGACTTTAAATAAAAGAAAACGAAAAATTGAAATATCGTTTTATAAAAGCAAAAAGATTTAAGTTTCTTTCGGTGTCATACAAAATGGAAATATAGAAAAACACCCAATGGCCTTTAAACGCAATCTGCTGTCAGCAAAAACAATCTTTGTGTCGCCGACGACGAACCCACAACTTTCGAGTTGAAACACAAGTAAATATATATCCGACTATAACAGAAATTTAAAAAAATATGAAGTGTTTACAATTTTTTTTATCACGGTACGAACACTGAGATGTATTAAAATGGAGTGACTTATAAGCTATCTCATATGGGTACAATTTTAATTTCAGTGGAGTAAAACCATTTTTAATTTCCAATGTTTACTGTGAATTTGCAGCTATTACGAGCAGAATAAAATAACCAAATATACACGAAATGACATATTTAATTTTAATCTTATATATTGTTGTAAGAAAAATTTAAAAATCATTGGAATTGCTGAAATAAAAATTACAAAAAAAGGTTGTTCTAATCTGCAAAATGCTTACCCAGAAAGAGATATAAAATGATTGTGAATATTGTGATCTATTTCTATCGCCCGAATTTATTAGTCGACATGACGTTGATAATTAGAAAACCGGGTTGAAAAAAGACGCTTGCACAGAAAGCGACAACTAGCGAAAAGTGATACCATTTTCGTGAAGAAATTTCAGAGAACCAGTCACTCCAGTATATATATCTCAGTGGGTACGAATCGTGAAACAAAAAAAAGGAAAAAACTTTAAAAATTTCAAATTAAACAACACCTTTCAAAACTTAAGCCGAATATGAGAAAATATAGTAATTGAATATTATTTAATGATTTTATTATTCTCTCTCGTTCCCATAAACCCGCATGGGGCATGGGGCAGGAGAAGAACTTCACCCGATTCGAGACAACGATTGCAAGTGGACCTACAATTTAAAGTATAAGAGCACGGATTACGGCTTCATGGAACCGAGACAAGACCGAGACTTTGGCATACATCGGTCTCGATCTCGTCAAGGTGAAGACGATCTTGCTCTCGTCGCAATCTCGCGAGATAAAGGACAATCTCGGTCCGGTCGCACTCTCGACGAGATAAAAAAAGGGGATTTCGGTGGGAAAATGAGGAGCGAGGGCAAGTGACATATATGTGTGTATATATGTATTTTCATCTTATTCCCCTCACCCGGATCAAAGTAACAAAGATTCTTCTTTACTCTTCGGGGTAAAACGCTAATCCCTAAAGAAGGAAATACTGTAGGAAGAAGCGAATAAGGAAAGCGGTGTATGCTTATATACCCCATAAATCATACAATTGACCCTTTTTAGAGCGCACTGTTATCAATGATATCGGTCTCGCTGCCGGTAGGTCAATACTTAAAAACGGGATTTAACACCGACACAAACAGAAATCTATATGGCAAAAGGATGGTAATTTAAACGACTTAGCAGTTACAGGATGTTTATTGAATTGTAATATTTGAGTTTTCGTTAACCAGCTTGGTTTTAATATTCTTTTATGTGAAATTCGTATACTTTCTCTCCTGTTTTTTTTTAGTACAAGGTCATTCGAAAATTTAAATATAATTTCCACAAATTAATTTTTCAGTAAGCTTCTTTTTACTTCTTTAACAAACGATCTATGTTTCCGATAAGAAAAGGTGTCTTTAGTTTTTCCTAAACAGGAAGGAGACGTAAAGGGATCCATGTTAATGTGGTTGGATTCGGTAAATCCCTAGAGAGGTGTTTTAGTAAGTAAGAATCTCACAGGAGGGCATGTCTTCTGGAAGATTTTCACCGCTTCCGCAAAAAAATTCTTTCCACTTTCTCCTCACTTCGCGAGCTTTATGAGCAAAATCGACACTACATCTAACTACTACTAAGTAACTTCTTTCCTCTACATATTTTCATTGGAACACGATACCGACTAAATTTAATTATATAAATATCTGATTTGAAACTAATATATATTTTGCATTATATTAAAGTAACACAACGACAAATCTATGTGATTTCTTTACGTCAGAAAATATAAAAAAAACCATTGCTAATAGGATAATAATTTGGTCCTATGGTGGGGGGTGGGAGAGGTGGAGGGGTAGGATAACTTCGTAACGAGTGGACCGATTTCGATGATTCTTTTTCTGTTCGATAGAGTATGTTCCTTGATTGATACGACGAGAATAAAAATTTTAGTGGGATGGAGCTGGGGTAGGGGGTTAAACCTAACTTTTTAACGCGTGGACCGATTTGGATGGTTCTTTCTTCGTTGTATAGAGTAGAAGACACTAAAAAGTGAAAAATAAAATAGTTTTTAAAAGTTCAGCCGACTTCAGGGGTTTACCCCCTACCCCGCCTCCATCCCACTAAAATTTTTATTCTCGTGGTATCAATCAAGGAATATACTCTACCGAACAGAAAAAGAATCATCGAAATCGGTCCACTCGTTACGAAGTTATACTACCCCTCCCTCTCTCCCACCCGCACCGTAGGACCAAATTATTATCCTATTAGCAATGGTTGATCACGAACTTAGAACCTCTTTGTTTTTGGGAAGTCAGTTACAAATACAACTCGAACTTAGAACTTAGACGTTTTAGGCAAGTCGGTTAAAAAAAAACAGGGCAGCACAACGGTAGAAAGAAACATTGTGCTCTGAGCAATTAACAAGTCCACATCGGCAGTCATGACGTCGATTCTTGCAGTCTTGATATTATATTTATGGAAATTTTAAAACCGACGCGACTGATGCCCAACTTCTCTGTGCAAGTTAGTACACTAGCTAGAAATGCATAAATAAAGACTGAGCATTGCAATTTCAATGGTTTTCGCCAATACCTTTGGTCATTTTTAGGTTCAATTAACATGAAATAAAAATCTAATTGAATTAAAATATCTAATTGAAGTATCGAAATATATTACTTATATAAGAGCTCTCAAAATTTAAATACTGTACTCATATTTTTGTTGGAAAATCTTCTAACCCCTCAACTCTTTAAAAAGGAGACCGCCCCTGAATTTTTATTTAAAAAGTAGATCTCACGTAAGAATTAGTTGAAATCTGGGTGTGTGTGTGTGTAGCTCCTTAATCACTTATGTATGTATTTATAACTTGACAAAACTTAAAATTGTACTTTTTATTATTAATTATATTATCCTACATTCAAATGTTTCCAAGCGCCCTCAACTCAAAGCTTTCATTTAAAAATGGTATTAGGTGTCTGACAAATTGAAGGCCATCTGACCTGGCGCGCGTTCGGCTAAAGATAAATGGCATGTAATTTAAACCGGAAACCTTACAGCCAACGAAGTAAGCCGCTCTCTTAACATAAGCTTTAATTTTTATGAGTATTTTAATAAGCAATTTACTTTCTTACGGTTATTGTAGAAATACAAGTTTACCTGCCGCTGGTTGTCTAGCGTAAGTAAATCGATTTCATAACAGGTGGCATATTGGGAAACATTGCATGCGCAAACCACAAAGAACCGGCTGATTCGTCATATTTTGTTCATTTTTGATATAATTTTGCGCTTCTACAGTTCCGATTGGCTTAGTGCAGTTCGTGCATGACTTACATTTAATTAATAACGGTAAAGGTAGCAATGAAGTAAAATCGCTCATCCTTTATTGCACCCACTTGTGGACAGAAATGCAATTTGTACGCTTTGAGGCATAATGCTTGGTTTCGAGCCCGTTAACCACATATCCGGCATGATTTATATTACAGCATTGAAGTCAACATTAGATTTTGATTAAAGTCTGTGATATATTTGCACAAGGTTAAATTGAAGATAACTTTTAAGTAACTCTTTCCGCTTCTTGTGTGCTTGTAATTATGTTATACTTTCTGAAAACCGAATATGTCTGTCAATTCGTTTACACAAATGCAACACAAATTGCATTTTTAAACACCAGTTTCAAAATAAATTAATTTTTCAAACGAGCATTGTAGAGAGAGGTTTAATGGGGTCAAGTTTTCTTTTATAATGTGTTCAAACATAGGTAGTAATGCCATAATATATCTATTTTAGTGGTTCACGAAACTATTGGGACCTGCATTTTCCTGAAATATTAAGTAATAACCCTTTTGTACATTTATAAAGTTTTCAAAATAAAATGAAACACATTTTAGTTATTCACGTCTAGTTAATATTATCAGCAACATTAACTATAAATTCACAATCATTTCAGAAAAGATCTCAAAGCACACTTCAATATCAAAATCCAATCCACAAAGTATTAGAACCACATAATATGTATATTTTGTAAGATTTCTTTGGAAATAAAAAAATTACGGTTGGGGGTTGCCAAATTTGCAGCGGTTAATGCATTTACCCAATTTTCGAAATAATTTAATTATAGAATTATAATTATTAAATAATTATTAATGACAGGCTGAAAGTAAAAATGACCTATCTACAAGGTTCGAGCCAAAGTGAGATTCTGGGCAAAAACGAATTAGAGAAAAACTCTGGGCACAATTGATTTAAAAACTTAACTGCATTAACTTTGCTTTACTTTTTACAGTTAAGTCGTTTTTGCCCGGAGGGTCATTCCATGCCAAATCACTGAAAATAACAACGACCTCCTCCGATTTTTGTGATATTTCGTACATATGCTTAGTTTATGGTTAAATGAAGCTGTACAAAAGCGTTCGTCGTAAATTTTTTTTTAACTGAGTTATTCAACTTTGAATTTTTTTTTTACTTTTCCGATAAAAATGTGACATTAAGATGGTTTTTGCCAATATTTTCATTACTAAGTACTAACTACTAGTTTTCTTCACAATAAAGTTCCGAACACAAAAATGTGCTCAAAATTGAAATAGCTATTTTGGTTCAAATTTTGAACATTCTAGCGCTAAACAAATTTTCAAAATCAATTTTCTTGGTCGTCGCCGGGTCTACGAGTACGCAATTGGTCTTAAAATATTCCCTAGAGTCTCCTCTTCACCGTGTATAAGGAGTTTTGTGTTTTTGTGCCTCAAGCAGTAGATACGACAATTTAAATGCGCCTTTATCGCCAGGTTATGTGGACGCGCAAGGCAGTGATCTCGTTATTTTGAAGTAATGCCGTGTCTGAAATAGTAATTATAATTCCATTCTCAGCTACTAGAATTTTGATTTTCCGCGCCATAGATATATTCGGACGCAGTGAAAAAACGTTTTATCTGTGAGACTGTCCATAATTTTGGCAACGTTGAAAACACAAGAACTGTTTGGCTATTGTTCTCAAACTCGTTGGTTTAATTTCGCTTTTAGTTGGGACAGCATTTCTCACCCTCTTGCTATATAATCATGCTGAACTTACCATTATCACTGTTGGTGATATCATCAGCACCACTAATGGCTTCAGTCAGACTATTAAAGATACTCCCCACGGTCGATAAAATTCTTGAACTTTTAGTAGAAGCCGCGGTTGAATTTCTTACTAATTGCAACGGTCGCACGGGCAATTTATCAATTAATTGTAGGCCTTCATTCAGCTTTTCTAGGAATACAGCCCACTGTGACGATTCCACCGCCTCCGAGTGACTGTTTACTTCTCCAGCACTATCGCTCGTTGTTTCTTGTTCCGCAACACTTGAACTCGATTCTGAAGTAGCTCCTAATTCCGCTTTATCAGTTTGCGGACGTTCACATCTTTTACGCACAGCACTTAAACACTGAGAACATAGTTTATGTCCTGGCGCTGGCGCTAATTTAGGAAATAACTTGCGAGACTGGAGGTAGTATTCGACGGTAACTTCAAGAAGACTTTTATTGCACACAGGTCCGGGACCAGTCGTTTGTTTGCCGCGATGTAGCCGCATAATTTAAGAAAGACAAGCCGTTGACATCTTTTAGAAAAAATTAACGTCTTCGAAAATATACTCCGAGACCATTATTAGGTTGTGGCTTCTGAGGCAAAAAAAAACACAAAACTCCTTATACACGGTGAAGAGGAGACTCTAAGGAATATTTTAAGTACTCGTAGACCCAGCGGCAACCAAGAAAATTGATTTTGAAAATTTGTTTAGCGCTAAAATGTTCAAAATTTGAACGAAAATAGCTATTTCAATTTGAATAACTGAACTGAACAACTGAATAACTCAGTTGAAAAAAAATTTACGACGAACGCTTTTGCACGCTTCATTTAACCATAAACTAATAGTGCAGTCATATTAGGGGTTTCGCCTCGGAATGAGAGATACAAATTATTTATTGTTAATGATATTTCAATGATTAAATAACTTTATACAAGGCATTGTTCACTGAGATTCATCTTTGACCTTGCATTACAGTGAGTATGGCTGAGCGTTGCGGGCTCTCTGCTCTCTATCTCAAAAACGGTTGAGCGTATGAAAAATTTTTTAAAACAAAATTTGTCGCAAATTTTATTATCTACAATTTTTATAATAAATATTAACATCATTGGAGCTACAGAAACCGAGATAATCGCGAAAAACTGATTTTTTTACCTTTGACCTTGAATAACTTACGGCGCGGACACGAGATTTTATGAGACTTTAGAGACAACTTTTAGAACACCAAAATGAAGGTGTATACGAGTTTACAGCTTATTATCTCTCATTCCGAGGTTGACCCTTTATACCAAGTATCACAAAAATCGGAGGAGGTCGTTGTAATTTTCCGTGATTTGGCATGGAATGACCCCAGAGTATTTTTCTGATTTGTTTTTGCCCGGAATCTCACGTGTTTCGTCTTTGCTCGGAACATTTTTAACCGACTTCCCAAAAACAAAGAGGTTCTAAGTTCGACGCGAATTTTTTTAATTTTTTTTTTTTATGTCTGACCATAACTTTGTAACGCGTCGACCGATTTTGATGATTCTTTTTTTGTTGGGTAGAGTATGTTCCGTGGTTGATACCAGGTGAAAAAAATTTTGGGGGGATGGGGTTGGAACCTAACGTTGTAACGCGTGGTCCGATTTTGATGGTTCTTTTTCTGTTGTATAGAGTATGATCCCCCATTGCTAATAGGAGAATAATTTGGTCCTTTGTTGAAAGTTGTGGGTGGGGGGGGGGGGGGGGGGGTAGTCTAACTTCGTAACGCGTGGACCGATTTGAATAATTCTTTTTCTTTTGGGTAGAATATGATCCTTGGTTGATACTACGAGAAAAAAAAATGTTGCTGGGGTGGGGGTGGGAGAAAGGGGGTGGAGCCTAACTTTGTAACGCCTGGATCGATTTGGACGCTTCTTTTGCTGTTGTATAGAGTGTGCTCCCCCATTGCTAATAGGAGAATAATTTGGTCCTATGGTGGTGGTGGGGAAGGGAGAGGGGTAGTAACTTCGTAACGCATGAACCGATTTCGATGATTCCTTTTCTGTTCGGTAGAGTATGTTCCTTGATTGATACCATGAGAAAAAAAGTTCAGTGGAATGGGGGTGGGGTAGGGGGTTAAAACAAACGTGTAACTTGTGGACCGATTTGGATGGTTCTTTCTTCGTTGTATAGAGTAGAAGACACTAAAAAGTGTAAAATAAAATAGTATTTAAAAAAAAGTTGAACCGACTTCACAAAAAGCGCTAAAAAGCATAAAATAATTTTTAATTTTATATCTATTACGACATTTTGAAGTCGGTGCAAATTAAACAAATAAAACAACTACATAACCACAATTGTAAATAATACATAATACTACCTGAACGTTTCAGCTTACGGGATCAAAAATATTTTTGTTGTAGTTGTTTGGTTTGTTTGATTTGCACAGACTTCAAAATGTCGTAATAGATATAAAATTAAAAATTATTTTATGCTTTTTAGCGCTTTTTGTGAAGTCGGTTCAACTTTTTTTTTAAAAACTATTTTCTAAGCCACTTTTGCTTGGACCTTGTAGATATGTAATTTTTACTCTCAGCATATCAAATTTTCTTTGATTCGGTAAAATGGTCCGATACGGCAAAGAACACATACCATATACATTTACCACTTATATTGACTTTCAGCTATTTAATGTTTACAATAAAAAACTAGAGGAAGAGCTGAAACCTGATTTCACTGAATCGAATGTCTTTTGTATTGGAATTTCGGACTATGTAGTGGTATCCACAATACAGGCGTAATCTAAGTCAGATTTGAGATGCGGCCAAAAGTAAGTTTAAAATGTTGATGATGATAATTCGTAAAAGTGTAATTTGATTTTACTTCCTCTAAATAAAATAATTAAGCTTCATATTAAATTTGACATAATATTAAAGCTCAAAGGAATGATCAATTTATTATTAATTGTTATAATTTTATTTTATTTATCTACCTTATGGGTGATGATGGTGCACAAATTGATCAACGGTGCGATATAATTCCAGGCACAAAACGCCACATTTTATCCTATTTGCAAACATTTTTCCACCAACAATTCAATTGACAACTTACTGCTGGATAATTACGCAATTCAAATACGAGCCGACAAAACACCACACGGACAGCATGCCGGACGCTACATCGCACCTACCATCAATGAAGTTGCGATTGTTATAGTTGGCGAAGAACGCGATCCGCGTGATATAATTGCGGTCTGCGGCAGCAACGCGCCGGGTACCAGCTAGTTCTTAATAATTTTAAGTTAATAACACCCGTAGTTATAGATTTTTTTTTCAAATATGATCAATATTCTTACTCACTGATCCCCTTTTATAGCAAAATTTCTGTCAGTTAGGTAGTCAAGCTATTTGGAAAAGTAATAAAATTTCGGAAAAAATTGTGGATAATGCTAAATTTTAGGTACGCAAAACTTTTTTTTTCCACTTTTAGAAGTGGCTGTACCTGCAATGGTATAAGTTAGATCAACATTGTTGAGAATTTTTGAAAGATAACTGTGGTAGCAGTTTTTTTGGCCTTTATTTGATGTCGCTGCGTTGGGTAGATCAAAGCAAATTTGCAAAGTTATGAAACACCCTGTAACTCCCAAAAGATTAAGATTAACCCTCCCCTCTTCTAACCAATTTCTTTGTTTGGCTATATGACTATCACCCCACTTATTTTGGCACACCAGATCTGAAACACCCTGTATAAGACATATCGAAAGTTCTATCATTAAAAAAACAAACTCCCTATACAACAATATTCTAATGGCAGAGTCCCTTTCAAGGATTAACTGTCTGACCGACAGAATAATGCACGATTTCTTCTTTTTTTTTCAAAAAGGTTAAGAAAGTTGTTAACATAATAATCTATATCACCTCAAATTAGAAAAATTTTAAATAAAGGACTCACTAATTAGTAATTCGTTTTTAATTTTGTTTCCTTTGATTTT
Organism: Leptarthrus brevirostris; assembly: GCA_964036015.1. NCBI lineage: Eukaryota > Metazoa > Arthropoda > Insecta > Diptera > Asilidae > Leptarthrus > Leptarthrus brevirostris. Next base: position 39,937,635 of record OZ038372.1, read on the forward strand.
GAATTTACATGCAATGATATTTAATAATATTTAAAAAACAACGATCGTATATGTTTGCATTTTATAGTAATTTCTCACGAAACTGCTTGTTGACTGCCTTTGGACAACTTAAATGCCTTTATAATGATTGTAATTATCAGTAAATTACTAACAGGCTATAGATCCCGTCAGTACTATTATAATTAGGTATCATAAACAGAAAAAACAGCCCGTATCGAATCAATTTTACGGCAATATAAAGGGCACTATACAGCTTACGACGTTCGAACACGAATATGTAGTTATTAATCGAGTTAATTCTTTCGTAACAATGTTCACCTCGCCGGTTTTCAGGTGGAATCACGATTGACTGTGAGGTACCCTAGCATAAATATTTGGTAATCAGCATAGCTGTCTTCTGCATTATTTCTGGTAGTTTTACATAACTGAATTCATTACTAAGCCCATTGTTTCACGTCATTGCAATTAACGTCTCACGCTTTTTTTAGCGTAGTAACCATTGTAATTACTTAGTAATAAATTTATGAGAATTTCTCCCAGAAAAGGCCCACACTGTGTAAGTACATAATATATACAAGTCAAATGATCTTGGCTTCCAGCAATGAAATTAAATTTGAGTGCTCATATACCACTACCACCACTGCTACTCCAAATTTTGGACCATTGACTGCATTAGTTAATTGTTTACCGTCCATCAAATATTTGATGATCATCCAATTTGCGTTCGCGTTTGCATAATTGGAAATAAGAGGAATTTTAGGTATTCAAAAAATTCATTTAAGAATGTGATTAAGTAAGTATAATATTTAATAATAACAATGCTTTTACATGTTTATTGACGTAATCGATATTTCATGGTGGAATTGCAGTTTAAATATTAACACAAAACCGAAAATTTTTAAAATTTATATTCCACTAATATTTACCTTACTAGGTTACCGTGGTTTCGATTCACTCCCGTAGGCATCTTCAGACCGACTGAGCCAACCACATCTCTGAGCCATCAGGAAATGAAAAAAACATACCTTCTTAAAGCATATTATTGAAACAAATCACAGTCAAAATAAAGAAAATTGGGAAATCTTACACGTAATCAATAAGGGGTATAAAATGGATGCACTTGAGACCCTGGAAATTAATAGGCTATTCAGAGGCCATAGTTTGGAGACATTGAATGATCACCCTGTGTTAAATTCACCGCTCCTTCAACCATGGATGTGATGGCTCAGAGATGTGGTTTGCTCAGTCGGTATGAAGATTACTACGGGAGTGAGGCGAAACCGCGGTAACCAAGTAAGGTAAAATTTTCGGTTTTGTGTTAATATGCTTTTACATGTACAAATACAACTCAATGAAAGGTTAAATAATATAGATTCGCGAAAAACACATTACTATTTTTAGGGTTCCGTACCTCAACTGGGAAAACAAAAACGTTATAAGATCATTCTTGTGTCTATCCGTCAGCTCGTCACAGGAATTTATTTCAGAAACAGTTTGACAAAAAAATACTTAAAATTTGGCATAATTATACATCATGCTGATTCACATATTTTCCAATACTAATCACTCATTGTGAACAAAATGGGAATGGGAACAATTTCTTTTATAATAGGTACTATTGATATTTTTTTTGTAAGAAACTATGGGAATTATTGCCGAAAATGTGTGGAACGTTACCATTCCTCCTAAAATCACTAAAGTTAGAAATATACAGAAAATCATTTTTGTCGTTAGACTAAGTTCGTTAAGAGGATGGACGGATGAGTTGAAGCCTTCTAGGATACGGCGATCCTCATCTGGACATCCTCAAGTGTTAGTTACACCTCCAAGCGGTAGCAACCGGGCAATGCATCCTAGAACGTAGCCAAGTAACTAATGCGGGAGGAGATAACCTCTTGAAAAATCCCCCTAACTCCAAGGTTGTAGTAGGCCATGCCAAGAGAGTCTGCAGAAGTGTCCCCCTATCTGCAGGACCCAGGGGTAATTGGGTCGCGAATGGCGTCTCCTCAGGCACTTCTGTAGGAGTGGAGGTGGAGGGTAGGTTGGCTATACCCACGGTACCCACAACACAACAGAAGCAGCTTTGGGAAAATTACCTTTTGAAAGTTCTTCGGCGGCTATGGAGACTGGCTTGCTTCCGCCGGCTGAAAGTGCTGTAGCAATCCTGGAATAAGGTGCCACTGGCAAAATAATACCTAGCACTTCCTCAGGTGCGGCGGTGCAGAGATGGTAGACTCTAACGAGTTGGCTGTCTCCGCGGTACACGCACCAGTAGAAGATGTAGACCTGTCTTCCGAAAGGTTAGCTGCGGTCAATCCGGAGGAGGTTACTGGTCCTGGCTCTGGACTAAAGCTGTATGGCCTGGATCCCTTCAGTGCCGTGGACAAAGATGGGGTGAAGGTTATAATTAACGCATGGACCAAGAAGGAACACTGGAGACGGTGGAACAGCATGGATTCCTGCAGATAGGCTAGGATTCTAGCAGTAACCCAGGAAACTGAGGTTAGTGGCAACAGTGGGATAACTGTATACTCAGTTGCCTCCACTAAGAGGGACTGGGAGGGGACGAAAAGTGACCCGATGCTATGTGGTATGTTTCGGCTAATCCCCAGAGAGGTGTTTCTAGTGAGTAATAATCTCACACTACCGGAGGGCACGGGCAAAGAAAATCTTATCAGAGGCGCCTTCAATGTACATGAAGGTACAAACGGCTGTCACTTTCTCCATAAACACCCCTTCTAGCCTGTTAACTAGTTGGTGTAGAGGTGTAATTGTGCATTTGCCCGATGTTCATGCAGTATTTTTGTTTGAGTTGATGGCCCATCTTACTCTCCCCATTGTGAATATTCGTCCGGAAATGCTTTTAATCCAACTCGAAGGCCGGCCGACGTGACTGACCATCTCTTAAGACATATCGGTCTCCACACCTGCTATAGGAAAGTTTTAAGGAGTAGTTTTATTGTTTCTTCTCGACTTGCTGTGAAGGTTCCATCAGCCCTTTGGAGAAGTCCAATGCCGTGATCCCTTGGAGAGAACTTTTTGGAGTCTCGCGAGAGTATGTAGATCACCAATACACTCGCAGAAACTCCCTCTTTGTTTTCGAATTCGTACCTTGTTGAAGAAATTGCTGGCCTTAATTCTAAGTTTGTTTAACGTCTTATTTCATTAAGGCACATTTCTAATCTGTAATCATCGAGTTTTTCAAGACCTCTCTAGATATTCTCACAATAAGAGTATCAGTCTTACCCCCGTTTTTGTTTATGAGACACTTCTTTCGATACATGCCAGATCAGAATTTTGTTTTCCAAACTCGAACTATTGAAGCCACCTAGTTCATCACCTCTATATTATTTTTTGAAGATATTCTAAAAGGTACTCACTGCGCTTATTGCTGTCACTGATACCTCAGATGGTGAGATGCGCATTGGGGTCGTAGCCAATTATAAACTGCTTATACTGACTTTTGTAGAAATTTAGCAATCGCATCAGCTCCTCTGGAGGCGGTAGCCCTACATCTTCAGAAAGTACGCCGAGGCAATAATTACCTCTTGCTTTCCCCTACAAGAACTGCTACAAGATCAGTTGTGATAAACTCTGAACTTGGAAGAAACGTAATTGAATGCTAGAACAGAATTGTTCAATTAAATTGTTCACTACTGTAAATTAACTTACCCTGTCTAAATGAAAGTCCTTTCACTAAACCTCCATCACATCTGTTCCAGCTTTGCTTGGTGGAGATTTATCAATACCCCAGTTTAGTGGTAATACTAAATTAATTAATAAAATATATAATTAATAAATAAATAAAATTTAACCAATTAATGTTTTAAGTAATAAACATAAAATAATAAAAATAAGATAAGAAGTATTAAAAAACCTTTCTTTCAAAAATAGCTTAAGAACGAAACCCTCGCAGCATAAACAACATTTACACTTGACCAGATTTGAAGTCGTAGTGGAGTAAGTACTAACTAATCCGGAGGTCCGAGGTTCAAATACCAGGTGGAGGGGTGGTGGAGGGGTTGCAGAGAAAATGTCAGTGGTTTGGAATCCACTTTAAATAGTAGGTACACCTGCAATTTTGTCTCGAATGGGTGAAGTTGTTCTCCCGCCCTACACCCCACAAGGTGCTACGGGAACTAGAGATTTTTTAAAGCTTGAGGAAGGAGTGTAAGACGAAACAAGCGCAACTACATCAACGCGCTATCAGAAAAGGTAGAAAGAAGAAGAAGCCTGCCGCGGTGACAATGGAGATCTTCACAAGATTGCCAAAAAACTGGCAGCGATGACTCTTACAACACAAAATCCTGTAAGAAATACTATTATTTTTGAAGTTGACTGACGCAATTAAGTCGATGGACCCCGGTAAGGTCCTAGGGATTGATGGAATACCAGTGGAACTAGTTAAGGTGGAACCCATTGCTACGGCTAATATTCTTCTCCCCGTAATCCAGGAATGTTGGGAAGCCGAGACTTATCACAGTGAAAGAAAAACGGGCGTAATTGTGAAGATTCCCAAAACAGGCGACCTGAAGAGTTGAAGCAATGGCGCGGTATCTGTCTTTTAACTGCAGTATCCAAATTGTTGGCTAAAATCAAGAATACAAACGACCGCACTCTTAGCGCTGAACAGCCATCGCATCAACCACTCCGAATTATCATCCACCAATCCGCCAAATGGAGGTTCCCTTGACATCTAATGCTCGTCGATTTTGAGGCGTTTGAGAGCGTTGATCGCGAATATATATGGGCAGCTTTACGTACGAGAGGCATCCCAGAAAACATTATCACCATCAAATAGGAGTTCTACTCAAGAACCAAATATCACGTCCTACACAAGGGAAAACTGTCGGAGCCCTTCCAAGTTCTGAGTGGAGTGAGACAAGGATGCATACTGTCGCCTTTACTTTTCCTAATCGTCATTAATGACGTGCAGCGCTCTAAACGACCACCCTTCGGGAGGGATTAGATGGAGATTCTTTGACCACCTTACGCGCCTGGACTATGCCGACGATGTATGTCTACTATCGAACAAACGGAGTCATGTAGCCCAAATGTCCGAACCCCCGAGCAAAGAAGGTCGCAGAGCAGGGCTTAAGATCGATGCTGTTAAAACCAAACTTATCGGTTTGGACTCCAGGATACAACATTAAATTTAGCTGGAAAAGCAGCAAATAGAGCAAGTGGATACATTTTGCTATCTCGGAAGAATAGTTACAGCAGACGGCGGAGCTGAAACTGATGTGCAGGCTCGCATCAATAACACTCGAGTTGTATTTAATACTCTTGTTGAGATCTGACGGAATAACAACATCTCCAGACACACCAAACTCCGATTCTTCGAGTCGAAAAACGTAAAATCTGTTCTGCTGTTCAACATGGAAAGTTACCTGTCAAATAACATCCAAGCTGCAAGTCTTTGTCAACCGGTGTCTCCGGCGCATCCTTAACATCCATTGGCCGGAAATCATTACGTCCGGCATGGAGAAGATACGTCGAGAGGTAAGGTACCCAGATCAACAAATCGTGGCCACAGTTGAAGGCGTTGGCGAAAAATCGGAACAGATGGAGAGTCGGTGTAATAGACGCCCTATGCCACACAAAGAGTTAAAGGAACCAGAAGGAGCAGAGCCCAAATAAAGAATTTGTGAACATTATCGAGTTACAATATATTTGTGTAAATCAGGTTACTAAAATTCGGTATTATAATTTGCCACATTATGTTAAAATTAAATAACAATATTCGGTAAAAACCCAGAGGTTTACAATTGTTACTGTAACTAGTAGTCTGTTACTACTGTACTACTATCTCTGATGAGGATATTTAATAATATTGAAACAAAACTCTAATATTATTTAAGGGGTTTATTGAATAAGCCTCTAATATTTGTTAGATAGGTTAAGAATAACTTACTTATAAGAGTAATATCGGCAAAGAACCCCACATACTACTTGAATTAGGATTCAGTGCTAACGCACACAAATACAGCAAAAAACAGAAGAGTTTGTATTAATTCGTACAGAATATCCAATTTCAGTCAAAGACAAATCAACTCTCTATTTTGTTTTTGCCTGAAACTTATCGTTTTAAGGTTGTTGATCGAAACTTTCTATTGTTGGGTCATCCCCGGAACTTTTTGCTCGGGGTCTTTGTCGTTGCGATTTATCCATGAAGTAATAACTGTTTATTATTTTTGCTCTGGTATAATATCAGTTTCGTTTTCGGTTGCAATTTTTGTTATTACATTTTGCACTTTTGTTGACATTTTCAACTTCTAGTATACAACCGCCGAGCTGACCGAAATAAAAACTTAGCACTCAGTGATTGCGAACTAGAAATTATAAAGTCAATATCTGTGAACAAGAGTGACTGAAAGTAAAGACAAAATGGAATAACGAAAAATTACGAGCAAAAAAACGCAGCAAAGAAAAGTCGCGGACATAAATAAACACAGCAAAGAACGTTCTGAAAAATCAAAATTTTCAGTCGGAACTATATTTGTTGCGTTTTTGTTTTCCATAAGATTATTTGTGTCCTTTTACGAAAAAGAAAAATGTATGCCGTGCGTTTTTGTATTTCATTTCTGCTCTCAGCGCGACATTAAAGCACGGTGACTGACGTTACAAAAACTGCTTATGTGCTATGCGAGACTGCCAGTAAGCATAACATATAAGCACACCCAGAGATGCGACACGTGTAGTGCTTACTACAGGCATTGAATGAGAACCTATAGGTGCAAGCGACACGTCTAGTGCTTACTACAGCAATTGAATGAGCACCTACAGGTGCTGCGACACGTGCAGTGCTTACTGCAGGCATTGAATGAGTTTATGAGCAAAGGGCGAAGAGACGCTGAGTGGGGAAATAAACGCTTATCAATTCCATTTTTCGCATCGATTTAAACGCACACACTTGCACCTTCTAGTTTCAGTTGAGTGAAAAATTTTAAAATGAAAACCAAGGAAAAAACAATCACTCGTACACATAAAAAGGTATCACAGTAGGTACAATAATTTGGTTACTGCAAACAAGCACTCATAATGTCGCATCTCTGGGAGTGTTTACCTGTTTTGCTTACCGATATTATTGCACGTCTCGTATAGCACATACGATCCCACATAAATAATGTATTAACTTGGTGTAATTTATAAAACCAAAAACTTGATAAAAATATTTGTAAATACTGAAAATTTTACAGCAAACGACTGTTATGTTAGTGCTCAGCATGAAAAATGTATAATTTCATCTGGTTTATTTTGTGCTTCGATTTGATCATGAACCTGTGAACAAAACCTGGCAGGTAAACACCAGATTAGACTATGTTAAACTAGAAACCTAACCAATTTGCGGTACGTTCATTTCGGATCACTCCTACTTAGCGCCGTTCAGTATGCTTAATGGGTAAGCCCCTACTAGGTCGCTTACTCAGCTCACTAGGTTGCTTATACGCAACTGACGTCGTCGAGAATTGAGCCATGGTCATAACGCCTCGATTTCTTGTAATAAAATTTGCCCCACTGATTCCTGTCGTTAATTATCCATGTGATATTATTCTTCATTCCATTTAACATTTTATATGAAGCAGAAAAAAAAGCAACTCGTTTAAATTGAGCTGAGAAAATTGCGCATGATACTCTACTGTCCTAACCACAGTGCTACCGGCACTTGTAGATTTTCCGTTCCAACGTAGTTGAGTTATTTTTATTATGGAGAGGCTCAATATAAGATATTCGATATATGACGTAGTTACTCTATAGTTGATGTGAGATAGGATACTCTCTCACACAAGGTATATTTAAGTAAGTAGACTATAAAGTTTTGTAAAAATAATTTTATTAAATATACAAATATGTTTCATGATGGTTTTTATATAAAAAAATTTTAACAGGCTTTAAACTTAAGCTGAAGCAAATTATAAAAAATATATAGCATATTAATAAATGACATTTTTCTTTTGAAAAAATGTATTATTAAACAGCTTCCAGAAGAAGAGCAATCCCTTGACCTCCTCCAATACAAGCAGATCCGACTGCCCGTTTTAACTTTTTTCGTCTAAAATTGAATAAAATCAGTCATGTTTTAAAGTAAACAATTAACTTTATTTACTGAAGTTCATGAACCAAATGGCCTGTGATTCTAGAACCACTGGCTCCTAAAGGATGACCTAAAGCAATAGCACCTCCATTTACATTGAGCTTATTCATATCTAATTTAAGTTCTTGTGCGCAAGCTAAAGTTTGTACACTGAAGGCTTCATTAATCTTAAAGAAGAAATTAATTAATAGTGCTTTACTCAAAACACAATAAAGTTATGTAAATACCTCAAACAAATCCACATCATCTTGTTTCACACCAGCTACTTTGAGGACATTTTGAATTGCAGGCACTGGACCAAAGCCCATAATTTCCGGTGGAACTCCAACAGTCGAATAAGCTACCAAACGAGCCAATGGTTTAAGGTTATACTCTTTCACCGCTTCTTCAGATGCTATTATCACAGATGCAGCCCCGTCACAAATTCCCTATACAGTCATTACATAAAAACTTTGACAAATTTAGAATTTATAACTTACTGAAGCTGTTCCAGCAGTTACAGTGCCATTTTTCTTGAACAACGACGGCAGTTTCGCCAAACCTTCAATAGTGGTTTGTGGCCTTTGAAAAAATTTATCAGATATTAGTACAAATTAGTGACAGCAAGATCAAGCTCACCTGGGGTGTTCATCAACAGCAAAGTCAACTTCCTTTCCTTTTACTTTTAATTTGTATGGTGTAATTTCTGCTTTAAATGCGCCCTCGTCTTGACCTATAACAAATTTGTCAAATATAATTCAATAAATTTAAACATGTCACCTTTTTTCCAATATTTCTGTGATCGTAGAGCAAATTCATCTACCTTTTCTCGAGGGATTTTGAATTTTTCTCCTAAATTTTCAGCAGTCAAAGCCATTGGAAGCTTACAGTAGGAATCTGTTAATCCTACCCACAAGGAATCTTCAAGAGCCTGATTTACTCCCAAAATAGTACCAAATCTCATATTACGAGCAACATATGGTGCTTGTGACATATTATCGACGCCCCCAGTTAAAGCCACTTTAGCTGCACCTAAGATAATATCTTGAGCGCCATTTACAATCGCTTGAAATCCTGAGCCACAAAGTCGATTTACACCTAATGCTGGCTTTTCTAGTGGAATTCCACATTGCAAAGAAACGTGACGAGGTACATATATTCCATCCGAGGAAGAGACCTAGAGAGACATTTTTTAATGCAAAAATATTATAAATAAATTGAATTATAATTATTTACAGACAAAACATTGCCAATTACGACAGAGTCAACTTGTTCTGGGCGAAGACCTGCTGAATCTAATGCTGCTTTACATGCGGCAGTTTGTAGCTGTGTTTGTGTCACATTCTTAAAAGCACCACCAAAAGTACCAAAAGCTGTTCGCTTGGCAGCTACAACAAAAATTCCTAAAAGGACAAGATATTTCTTAATGTCAACCCCTTAACGCACAATTTATTAAGAATAGAAAAAAGCAATTTTTTTAATGTTATAGTTAAGATTTATTAAAATAGAACGCTCGAACTGAAAGCAAAGTAAACAAACAAAAGGCGGTGTAACATTTGAATAAACAGAAAACATCGGTGCCAGTAATGTAGACGGAGCTGTACATTAAGCGGTAAAACCCTAATTCATAACAAGTAAGTGGATTTAAGTAACAATAAGGAAGTTTGAATAAACTTTCAAGATTAGCTTAAAATTAAACGCTCAGGATCAGTTTTAATACTATATTAACAACTGCTGTGTTGACCGTGACAGCAGCATTCCCTAGAGTTCATTATAGGGTACAAATTTGAAGATTATGTAAAATTTAAGCCAAGAATAGATTGGATAATATTAAACATTGATAGGAATCAATTAATAGAAATTGTACAAAGTGTACAAGTTGACGTGTTCCTGTAGTATACACATATTTCTCTTTAGTTCTCGCAACCTCTTTTCAGGCGTTCCAAACCACCAACTTTACTCTGAAATCTCCAATAATCTTTCAGCGAAATGTGTTGTCATATGAAAATAACCCTGATCGATAGGATTTCTAACTGGTACGTTCACGATGGAAGCCAGAACGTTATCTCTTTCTCCACCAGTGATTTAAACTGCAAATGTGCAACATTGAAACGCGTTTCAGAGTTTGTTCAGGTATTGGCCGGCCAAAGATTAAAAACCCAAAATCTATGTAGTACTCTAGCACTAATGATTAAGCAAAAATCAGCATTCTCAATCCAGCATTCGATGGATTTCTAACGCAAATTGAGAGATCAGAATAAGGTAAAGCTAAACATACATATCTGATATGTAAGAGAAACTAAAATTAAGAAGGAAATTTAAACGGTATTTTTAAAAGCTTTGCACAGACCCTTTTTATGCAGACGGATGAAAATATACGCATTTTTCGCGTCTCTAGTAAGTGAGAAACTGTCAGTACAGTCATGACATTTAGTTAGGCTTTCCTTTATTGGTGAGGAAGAAAGTTTTTAATCAAACACTACACCCGATTGAAGAACGTGGGCTACCTTACAATCGCTGCTTGAAATATGACTCTGATTCTAAAATATTTGTTAACGAAAGCTTCACTTCTAAAATGTATCGCATCAGAAGATTTTCTGTGAGGCTTAACTGAAGCGGAGAACTTTCTTCAGTATTTAAATTAAATGATATTAATCAATTATGTATGTCAGTCGATGGTAAAGCTGGTCCCATTAGATAGATAGAGTTCTACAGTATCTGTTAGTTTTTTACAAAGTCACAATTTTCTTAAAGTATAAGCCTACATTTTTCTTCTATTTTCTCTTGTTTATACATTTTGAGTCGTCGATGGACTAAGGGATAGCGCGTCTTCCATACCATAGTTGTTTCTACTGACATCAGATTGAGCTAAAAGGCCGTTGGGTTTAGAGAGTAATGTCAGGGATAAGAAACCACCTGAAATTGTAGGTCCACTGTAAACGTTATCATCCACGAATCGGGTGAATCTCGCCCCATGCCCACAAGGGATTATGGTATTCTTAATCTAGATTTTTTATTTCTTCCTTTTTTATTTTTTCGGCTTGTTTATTTGTTGTTGTTTTTAATTTTATTTTTATTGTTTATTTAGTTGTAGCAATAATGATTTCTAATGCTGGCCGGAGCTCCAACGTATGGATGGCCTCTTAGTTCAACTTTGCGTCGCTTAAAGAGACTCGCTTTGGTATCGATTTCTGTGCAGGATTCAAAGGGCTCCGGGGCTAAAGTTTTGATTTCAGATTAAGATTTAAGACTTTGCTGAAAAAAATTAGTGGGCAAAAGAGTGACAATAGTTAAATGCTCAAAGTTTTCACTATTGCCTAGACTAATTTAAACAACTATTATCTAACTCGGCAGTTGATTTTGCCTTTTCAAGTGAGACCTTGGTAAAGTACCAGTTTACTGATTAATTTATTAACATACCGGACTGTAATATAAATTAAAATAATAGATGCGGTCGACGGCATCGACGTGGCGGCATCTTGGCTATAAATTTTCATATATAGTTTTCAGGATAGAATTTTTTCTCGATCGGCAAATACTAACATCAAGTTTTTAATCCTCAAGCTTATTTATAACGGATTCCCTACTACGTGTTATGTGTAACATCCCAAGACCTAACCTCCTTAAATTAGAATTCTATAGTCTCGATAACATAATTACTGAAAGAGACTTTAACATACGTCTCCTTTACCGTACTTTAATGTTATCCTACTTCAAACCTATCCAAAGCAATTTCCACTACAGGAGGCTTATTGAACTTTCAAATAAATCAATGTTTCGCATCGTGAGGTCGTGGCTTGATTTTTAACCATCATGCAGATTTGGGGAATCTGAAGACCTTTCTATCATTAAGAAGCTTCGAATCCTGGCGGCGAGGACACATGGTTGTTTTCTATTGAAAACACATTTCGCTGAGCTATGAGGACAGAGGAATATCGGTGTCTTGAAATCCAACTTAAAAATCTTTGTCATCCAATCGGACGACGTTCCTAATTACTTTCAAATATCAACGTTGAAAAATAAAGAAATAGTTTACATTGTAATGCTTGGCTCTCTCTCAGGGAATGAGTTGCGACGGACATAATGAAAGATACTATGAGACAGCCAATCTATAGTAGCTGCCATTTAAACAATCAAAAGTAAACACAGTTCTGAAATTGTTACGACTTTATTCGATTTGCTTGTACCCGATAAACTTGTGCCTATCTGGGTAGAGTGCTAAAGAAAGGAGGTTGTACCAAAGAGCGGCAAACCTAACGAAATATAGCTGGACGACCTCAACGTGATTAGTATTAACATTGTAAAAGGGGTATCGAAAGCAGACCGCATATTAGAGAACAGGCTGATATAATGTTTTTTTATGATGATCCCAAAGTTTAGAGAATGCAATATGATCTTTCGCATAAAAGGCAGAAAGGAGTCAGAAGAAAGTGTAGGCATCAGAATCACCCTGTGCATGAAAAGCCCCATCCACATACCACTAACCCAAATACTGTCGAGCAATCTCTCTCATGAACATAATGAGCGACAATTTCAGGCGTCAAAGTAATTGAGTTGCTAAGAAGAGTAAGAGAATCTAAGTTGAAAGGAGAAGTCTAGTCGATTGAGTGATGCGCATGGTGCCTGACCTAAAGCCGGAGATTGGATCATGGTGCGGGGCGCGATGGTGGGTTCGTCAAATTAATTATTCGTTCAGAAGTGGTGCTTATAAAAGGATTAAAGAGTGAAAGAAGTTGATAACTATACACCTTTGAAGGCTTGGGGCTTATAAATTGGAGGAAAAACAGAGCATTGTAAACTATTTCACATTTGTACCATTTGGCTGAAGAAAGACTCCCAAAATTTTACTTAAAGGTTGCTTAGCATCTGAATTCATATATGTCTGTGCCACGACAATGACTCTAAGCCAATAGCAGAACTTTGCAATTTGAAAAAATTCGCGAGTCAGTATTACAGTCGAACTCTACATCTTACCGTTGTGTACATATTTTAACATATATTTATGTTGAATACAATGAGTAGCGAACGATGAAAGTGAACTAAAAATATGTCCAGATAATTTTTCTGATTATTCATGGGATAGTGACTTTGAATTTCAGAGTGACGATGAGTACGACCTAAATGATGATGACGGAAATACACCGCGACCTCGTACATTTCGAGTTATTTATTCCGACCCTGCCGTTAAAGTGTTCCTTTGATTAGTCCGAAGAAGAATTGCAATAAGAATAAAAATTGCATTGAATATGTTGACAATGCTTCAGAAACAGTAAGACACGCAATAAATTTATTCATCACTTGTTCCAATATTTTCTCGAAGCATTAAATAGGTATAACTGACAGAATATACGTCATATTAATACGCCACAAAAATCTGTCAAATGAAGTGATACATTTGTATAACAACTAAAGAAATGAAAATGTTTGGGCTTTATAATTTTTATGGGACAAGTTCGACAAGATAGAAAAATGATTATTGGTCAACAGACCCATGAACAGAAACCCTTTTTAGCTAAAACTATGTCTAGGGACAGATTTCGCTAAATATGGAAAGCTTGGTACTTCATTAAAAATGAAAATATCGGCGATGAAACAGATGGACTGGTTAAAGTTAGGCTTCCATTGGAATACGTTCTTTCAAAGCAGCAGCTTTCATTCGGAGCGGGTTAATACCATTTGGGAAGGCAATATTTTAGGGTATACAATGATGGAAAATCGTCAAGTACAGCATATTGCTACGGATGTTATGTGAAGCGCCGACACAGGGTACATATGTAACTTTGAAATGTATTGTACCCAGGGCCTGAATTATTTCAAAAGTGTCGAAAATACTATCAATCCCATAACTCATTATGCGGCATAGGGCGGAGGAGGTAGCCCTTTTAAAAAGAGGAATCAGAGTATGTGGTTATTAATTGGAAAGTGGCAAAGGTAGTATTTCTACCCAAAACCAAACAAGACGGACTGTAGCACATCTAATGCTTATAGACCAATTAGTCTTATCTCCTTCTTACTGAAAAGTCTACAAAGACTCATAGAGTGGGAAGTAAGGAAACAGATAGGCATAAACCAACTATCAAGTTGTCAACATGCATATATGAAAGGTAATCGATAGATTCCGCTCTACATAGCCAAGAACATCAAGTGGAAAAGGCATTGAGGTAAAAAGAAGTAGCGTTAGGCTGCTTCATTGACATAGAAGGGGCCTTCAACAACGTCAGAATCGATAAGATTCTCTATAGGTTGAGGGAGAAGAGGACAGATCATATTATAATCAAGTGGATCAAGTCCATGCTGGAAGATCGAATCATAATTACAAGTTTCGGAAATAAACAACTGACGGCGCGGGTAAATTGAATAACTCCACAAGGAGGGATTATTTCACCATTCTTGTGGCTGATATTGATTTATGAACTACTTGAAGCCCAATCGGAGAAAAATATCTACGTAACTTGTTATGCGGACGACCTAACGATAGTAGTCAGGGGTAAGTTCGAAGAAAACTTGGGATACTTACTTCAAGAATCAATCGACACGGCAACCTCTGGGGCACAGGATTGGAGACTAAAGATAAACACAAATAAAATGGAACTCTGCTACTACACCAAAAGACATAAATTAGGAAAGATTGTTCCCCCTTGCATCGGAAACACGAGATTAACCTTAAAGAATAAGGCCAAATTTCTGGGTGTGCTAATGTACGGGAAACTAACTTGGGCCAGGCACCTACACGAGAAGAAAAACAAAGCGGCAAGAGCTTTCTTGACGTGTAGAAATTCTATAGGTAAAGTATGGGGACTATCACCCTATATTATAAAATGGATTTACACATGTGTAATCAGACCCATGATAACGCATGGAGCGATAGTCTGGTGGAAAGCGATGGAGGTGGGCAGAAACCAGAAGATTATGGACCAGGCCCAACGTATGTGTTGTCTAGCCATAACGGGAGGTCATGCTAAATATTACTCCACTAGAATTATATGTTAAGCAAGTGGCACTTAACTCGGTTATACGTTCACGTATGAATAACCTGTGGAAGGTAAGGGGAATGCAAACCCAACATGAAAAGATCGATCCCGTATGTAATGGTAATACGATCAAGAGACCGTTGCTGGGACTTCAAAGCGGATAACCCAAATTTAGAGGCAATCTTCAAAACTCAGTTACTGACAAAAAGTGAATGGATAAACAATGGGGTGATTCAAGAAAACACTTGAGCGGTTTACACAGATGGCTCAAAATGCGAGCGTGGCTGTGACTTTGGAATATCGTGCGAAGAACTTAAACTGGATTTATGGGGAGGGGTAAACAACTCCTCGGATCTTCAATGTAAAATCGCAGTTATACAGATAGGAGCTAAACAGATAGATAGAACGGGGAGTAAGATCCTATAAGATTGCAATTTGCACAGATAGCCAGGCGTCCATAAAATCTTTAACTAACGCCGCGGTAATATCCAAAACGATAGAAGGATGTAAACAGATTCTAGCGGAGCTAGGGAGACAAAACGATGTCACCCTAATATAGGTGCCGGGCCACTGTAATGAAAAAGCAAATAAGCTGGCGCAGATGAGGACACTCCAATAATACTCAACCTGAGCATACGCATCCATGAAATCAAAAAATAAACCATGTAACGGGTAACGAGGAGGCACAACGGAAAATGGGAGGGATCTGATATCGCCAGACATACAAAGGCGTTTTAGGGAACTCTCAATGCACATGAATCTGAAAAGATCATTAAGCTTAACAAATCCAAACTGAAATTTCTTGTTGCCTTGTGACAGGACATGCAAGACTAAGGGCTCATGCCATAAAAATGGGAAGGGCTAACACTAGTCTTTGCAGGGGATGTGGGGAAGAAGACGAGATTGTATTACACGTTCTCGGCCAATGCCCAGCCCTAACGCAAAGTAGGTCTAGAATCTTAGGAACATACTACTGCGACGATTTAATAGAATCAGTTGACTCGACAATGGACTTTAGGGTACGCTGCCGAGCAGGGGGCGTAGAACGGGCCACTAAAGGCCTCAGTACAAGGAAGATACACATCTTTCCCTCCTCGAAAACCAACTAACCATGTGGTATTATTAAAAAAAATATAGGTATACCCGATTGCCTAAAAAATCTCAATCTAAAGAAGGGACACACCATGTTCCGACGAAAAGTTGATACATTGATCCAAATGTGGCAGTCTAAAAAAGAAGTTTCATTAGGTCTGTTCACGTACTTAGTTTTGGGTAAATGCATAATGATATTTTTAATTAAACGTGTTCACGTACTCATGAAATGGGGGTAAATTTTCTGACGTAACATTTCCCCTACTTTAAAATGTTGGTCCAAATTTACTCGAAGAAATAAGTTGAGCACTTTTGTTATAAAGGCACTCATTGTCACTTATTGCTTTAGTTTTAGTCCACGACTACTCAAACTTGTTCACGTACTCTTGGTAGGTATTTGGTAATTTCTCCTACTTAACATTTTTACTTAGAATATTTCAGATCAAAAAGTACGTGAACAGACCTATTAATGTTTGCTATTCATTCGACTGATATGCAAGAGGGTCATTAAATGTATAAAAAAAACTCGCCAAAAAATCATAAAGACGAATGTATTGATCGATTATAACCAATATATGGAAGGCATAGATCGACCGATTCAGTACCTGTGTACTATTATATTTTACGTAAAACTACCAAATGGGCCAAAATAATTACAATGTAGCTCCTAAACTGTGCTCTGTTTAATGCGTTTATTGTGTATAATTCAGCAAAGAACACAAAAAGTTTCTACACAAAGCAGCCCTACATTGGATTACAGATTAACAATATGAATACGTTCAAGAACACGGGTCATCTATGTCGAAAGCTACGAAACGGACACCAAGATATGATCCTCCAGGAATATTATCTATAGATATGAGGAAACCATGGAGAAAATCGTGCTAAGGTAAGAAAAAAAATTTACAGAGGTAATTTCGTGTATGGGCTCGCAGCGAAAATACTTCGCATTGAGATGTGTTACATTGTAAATTCTGCAGTCTACATGTTTTACATGGTGTCATACATTAAAACATTATTAATATTTGTTTGTTTTCGAAGTAGTTTCTAAGGTGTTGAAAAATTAATAAATTGTCTAAATAAATTTTCAATTTTTATTCATTTTGATTACGATTGTAATATGTACTATATTTAACCGAATAACTATTTTAAGCATTAAATGATACATTTCTAGGTAAGATAATGAAAACTACATTTATTATTCTCACTTTTTATGTAATCATTAGTTTCGCTCTTTTTTGAAAAATCTCTTTCTCGAATATTATGTTCGTTTAGCGATGTGTTAAGAATCCTGTGGAGTTTTTATATTTACTTAAATGAATTTCTAATTGATTCTTATTGCAGATATATGTGCACCGATGATGTACAGACTTTCGCGGTTGCGAGTGAATTAAACCTTTTCATTTTAGAAATTGTCTGCGCAAAGAATTTTATTAAAATATATAATTTTTGAATTACAGCAGTATATTTTTTAAATATTCATACTTCTCCGGCGAGTAATAATAGGAATTGTAGTCAGCTGAATGTTTACAGGGGAAACAACGTCAGTTGGACCATAAAAGATATTGTACGACACTCTAATTCAACGACCGCTCAATACGCTTATTACCTCAGCTAGCGATATTACTCCCGATATATAAACCCTACTGATTGTTGCTTTTACTCTTTTGATAACTAATCCTTATTTTGATAGATGTTTGCACGCATAACTGACATATAATCCGCGCTCTGCAATAAGGAGGATTTTTTCTAAATATTATTATGCGAAGATTCATAATATATCGCGAGTCTGGCGATTGTTTCCGTTATTACACAAATGAAATCTATTACTTAAAGTGAAATTCAATTGGTATCAAAACACTACGAAAATGCACCGCTACCTCCCGGACTATAAGTCAGAGTAATCCAATTATGAACTTTGAACGGCGGTCACTGCAGATGATGGCATTTATGAATTGGCCTTTAGATTGAAAGTCTATTTATATTCACTAGTGTTTTATGTAATATTCAAAATCCTACCGCTAAGTAATGTACAAAGTATAAAAAGCATATACAAAAAAAGATTTAAAAATCTAATCTTATCTTGCTTGCTTACACTCGCATATGCAAGTCATCTTGTTCCAAATTGAGGATTTCTATACAATAAAAGCTACAGATTGTGTCTTTATCGGATTATTTTCCAAAATGTTGTCAACAATCTACAAAAAAAAAATTTAAGACAAAATGTATTCCATACCTTTTGTTACTGCAGACATTCCGTTCTAATCTTTATTATTAGGTGAAAACAAAACACAAAATAATAAAAAATATACAATCACAATATTACAAGAACTCAAAATTAAAACTTCCCACTTTTTCACCTTAGAGCTAGACGTGAACTAGACGGAGCCCCGGTATATGTCATCGACGAAGTATCAAAAAATGTTTCATTTTTCATTGTTTCTCATTAAAGGTCAAAGTCCGATAATAAAACCCGGCGAAATCGCATTGGATTAAGTATTACCAGCTCCACAATATGGCATTTGTAAACACGAGCTTTTTCAACTCATAATTTGTTGCTCCTATTTGCTGTAATTGTTGATGTAATACTTTGAATATAAAATTAAAGGAAGAGAGCTAGTTCTTTATTATAAGATTTAATATTTTTGAATTAATCCTTGACCGCCATTTCACTAAATTCGCCAGTATGATTAAGTTCTATCATAAATATGTTTCTGTTTCAACTATTTAAAAAAGTTCTTATTAATACAATATACAAATAATTATTATAATTTGATAGACCAATGCGCAAAATATTCCATTATCTAATCTAGTTTATCTCACAACGCAAGTACATTTCACAGTGTACAACTTAGCATAATGTTGCTGATCTTTCTTCATTCATAATCCTTACTCTGTTCTGTACATTCTGGCCATAATTTCTCTCTAGGCTAGAGTATCGCATGTAGAAACTATTGGAACTATGGAAATTATGGAATCCAACAACACTACACGTCATTAGCAATAAAGATGAAAGTATAATTGATTATGGCTGGATAAAAAGAGACTGCTTGCCACTAATGGAAGATTTTGCAATTGATATAAATGTAATACTTTCAGACCACTGTCCATGCAGAATATCGTTAGGAATAAATTTAGGCAATTCAGCACAACATTGGTTGGTTGGTTTTCTAGGGGGAAAAGATGTGTATCTTCCATGCACTGAGGCCTTTAGTGACCCGTTGTACGCCCCCTGCTCGGCAGCGTACCAGAAAATCCATTGTCGAGCCAACTGATCCCCGTAACGAATTGGATAATTTGATTATAACCTGATTTCTTAACTTCTGCTAAATCTTCGCAGTAGTATGTTCCTAAGATTCTAGATCTTTTTTGTGTAAGGGCTGGGCATTGGCCGAGAACGTGTAATATGGTCTCGTCTTCTTCCCCACATCCCCTGCATAGACTAGTATTCGCCCTTCCCATTTTAATGGCATGCGCCCTTAGTCTTGCATGTCCTGTCACAAGGCCAACAAGAAGTTTCAGTTTGGCTTTGTTAAGCTTAATGATCTTTTCAGATTCATGTGCATTGAGGGTTCCCCAAAACACCTTTGTGTGTCTGGCGAGATCGGACCCCTCCCATTTTTTCTTGTGCCTCCTTGTTACCCATTCCATGGTTTCTTTTTTAATTTCATAGATGAGTATTCTCATTTGCGCCTCTCCGCGCCAGCTCATTTGCTTTTTCATTTCCTGGGATGCCACAGTGCCCCGGCACGTATATTAGGGTAACATCGTTTTGTCTCCCTAGCTCCGTTAAGGTCTGTTTACATCCCTCTATCGTTTTGGATTTTACCTCGGCGTTAGTTAGAGATTTGATGGACGCCTGGCTATCCGTGCATATTGCAATCCTAGAGGATCTTACTCTCCGTTCTATTAGCTGTTTAGCTTCTATCTCTATCGCTGCGATTTCACATTGAAGAACCGAGGAGGAGTTCACAACAAACTGATGGAACAAAAACATTTCTAACCAAGAAATACGTTCGTTGGAACAAGGATCCTGTTCACTTATTCTGGGAGTTTAAGCGATGCCTTGTTAATTCCAGATACGTAAATTTATAAAAGTAACATTGAAAATGTCGCAGAAAAAGCAAATATGAGCAAAACTGTAGACATGTCATATTTATCCAGTCGATAAAAACAAAGTTTGATTTAGCGATACCTGATACAATTTAAAACGAACGGTCAGGAAATTCAGTAGGAAACTGATTAAACTCCAAATGATAAACAGACTAAAGAAATTTTTAAACGAATATAGGAATATAGAAGGCAACCTGGAAGTCATCGCAATAACTGTTATAAAGAAATTGGGAAAAGTTAAAAAAAAACATTAATAACTAACCTGTTTTCTGGAAGGAGGTTTTATAATAAAGCTTAAGATATTAACCCAATACCCGCTGTAAAATCTTCTTGGTACATGGAGGTAATCTTCGGTGTACATATAAACGAAAACGACTTATTTGTTTGTACTTCTATAATTCACTTTCCACTTATTTCATTTATTTGAATTGGACTGTTGTTCTGCTGTTCTGGTGTCTTTTCTTACGTAGCAGATCAGATTGCCTGAAAGCGGTAAGTTCGTTGATGCTGGTTATAGTCCCGGTTATTCGGATGTTCTTTTCTCTTTCAGATTTATTATTGGAAATGGAGATTCTGAGGCTTATGGGTAAGTATGTAATTAGCTTCTTTATTGTCGTCATTTTAATAGTTTTTCTCTTTCAGCTTATCGTGACGATTGGCGGACAATTCAAATTATCGGTAAGTTGATGATTCAATTCATACAAATTAATATTTGGTTGGTAATTTACGTTTTCTTTTCTTTCCAGGTTCTTGCTTCAACACCCGAATGATCGGGAAAAGTATATTACTAACTATTATTCCTTCTGCTATCTAAACGGACATGAAGAAAACATATCACTAAATGCACGATACCCAAATTTGGATAGCCCCCCATAACAGATCTGGAATTAAAATTGTGTTTTACAAAATTAAAGAACAATAAAGATGATTCACCCAAGAACGATTTTTTAAGCCCTTCCTACCAATTCGATGATCCACTTTCTTGATCTTCTAAACTTCATATTCTTCTGGAGGAAGAGGCCGCGAGAGTGGCCCGGGTCAGGACTCTGATGCCCTGCAGGGAAGATGGGATGGGGAATCGCGGGGCCGGTGGACACTTAGCTGAACCGCCAGCATGGCGAGGTGGCCTTCCTTCACAGTAAAGGGGACTCCTCAACGAACAATATCGTCCGAGTCTTGCTGCAGAGGGAGGTCCTCTGGCGGAGGATTGCCACTTTCTTGAGAAGGAACCTTCGCCAAAAAGAGAAACACAACAATGGGACTCCCCATTGGGTGGGCTCTCAGGGGCAGGCTGACTTATAGGACTTCACCCAGAAGTAATGTCCCCTAGACAGTTCCGTGGTGCTGCTTCTGGAGGGGGCAGGGGGTTTTTAGCCGGTAGGCTTGGCCATTCGGTGAGAGAGTCCGGCACACGGGTGGCTTCGGTTTCCTAGGTACGTAGCCGCATTTCCGCACTCACATAAAAAAGAAAAAAAAACACTTAATATTCGACATAGAAGAAATGCCGAAAGATTAAGCAAGCGCAGGACTCAAGCTGTTTTTCAAAAACGAAGAAATTACAGATCTTGAAAAAATTACCAAAGTGGCCGCCTAAGAAAGGCTCACTTAGGCCAGAGGCCCATTGTGATTGCACTGCAGACTTCAGCAAAAAAATGTCTCGCAAATTCTAAACGGTGTAAAAGCTATAAAATAATTAGAGTCGCAATTTGGTTTCAGCTCATCTATTTCACCATCATTTCTGTTCTCAATCGCCACTAAAGAAATGATCTCAAAAGCTAACGTTGCGTTGGATGCTACAACTAGAATCCTAAGTGATGCCAAAGCTAAACACTAGAATAGTCGTAGACAATTGTATGAATCTTTAACGCTGACTACCCTTTTATATTCTGCTGAAGTCTGGGGGCTACGATTTTTGAAAATATTGAAAGAGTTCAAAGCCGCTTTTAAATTCGATGCGAAAACACCTGAATGTATGATCCGCGTAGAAAACAACCAGATAAAGCTGTCATATGTAATGTTTCAGCGTGCATTTGACTTTTTATATTGTTAACTGTAGGAAGATAAAGAGTTATTTTTTTCTCGCTATTATGTTATTATTTTTCTGTAGAAGTATCACTTCAATTTTGTTATAGTTGCCTTTAGTCAATTAGATAGTTACCATAGTGTTCTATGACCTTCTCCCAGAGTCAGATGAAGGGTAATTATTTCTCGCTATATAAATGAGCCATAAGCATGAAGATTGATAAATTAATAACGAACACATAATAATAAACTGTCAGTCTCAGCACCAGTGCTTCTGCGCCTGTGCAATAGTCAAACAGTTACATTACACTGTATTTACGAAAAGATCTTCAAAATTATTCATTTTTAAAGGAAACTGATCAGAATTTTAATTCAGCGCAGCCAGGTCCACTACATGCGAAGAGATAACATGTCTGCAACACAAAAATTAGGGAAACCAATTCTAATAAATATATTTAGCTTTTGGTACTTATTTTGATAAGCTCAGAAATTGCTTCGAACATAATAAAAAAATCACAGCGTATTGGCACATAAGGTTGTAAAAAAAGGATTTTCATATATCAAAAATTCTCAAATAACTAAAAAAGTGTATATTTTAATAAAAAAATAAGCATGAAATTTTCTCACCTTTAAAAACAACAATACGTTAAAATATAGTACCATATTCTTCACAAATTCAAGAATCACCAAATGCCTTATTTAAAGTATCGAGATCTCTTTTGTCCATAACTTCATGAAGATCTCTTCGTTCCATTAGTGATACGACCATTCTTAAAGTGCTCCATATAGTATCGGACATTTGGTTCGTACGAGTATTTTCAGAAAGTCCAGAACGTACAGAAGAACTGGCTTGCAGATTAAGAGCTGTTAATAAGTGTTCGGCAGCCTCTTTGTAGGCCTTCAAATTCATACAAATAACTCCGACGTTGTAGCGTGCCCTAATAAAGCCTGGCTCAATTTGAAGTGCCCGTTGATAAGCGTCAACAGCTTCTACAGATCGATTTCCATTTGCTAAAGTAGCCCCCAAACGATTCCAAACTTTAGCATTATCTGGACGAATTTGAAGAGCAGCGCGAAAGCAATCTGCAGCTTTGTCATATTCGGACGATAAGTTAAACAATACGCCTAATGCTTCCTGAATATCTGTATCGATTTCAGAGGGATTCTGTTTTACAGCTTCCAGGAACAAGTTCTGTATTTCTTTTAATTCAGGTCCACGTATCAAGGAACTAGTTAGAGTCTTTTCATCATATTGCAACAAATTTTCAGGTACAAGATGTTTGTACTTCGGGTGACAATGTAGCCACGTCGTCAACATTTTCAATGCTTGGCTTTGAAGACTTTCATTTGTATACGATACAGCTAGTGCCATTAGAACTTTCATATTATTTGGTTGCAACTCTAAGGCCTTTTTCAATGCAGCAATTGCATGCGGATCCTAAAATAATGGATTCTTAAATAAATAAAGAACACGATAAATAATATCTTTACCATTTCATTTTCAGCTTGTGAAGTTCCTAAGAGTTCCCAAGCTTCTGCATTTTGAGAATCCTTTTGAACAGCTGCTTCAAAGCAAAGAACTGCGCTAGGAATATGACCTCTAGCAAGAAAGGCTTTTCCTTTTTCTAATGCGTTTTCCTCTTCCAACATTGGATTCTCATTCGCAAAAGAATAAGCCTATTATACATTTCAAGAATTTAAAATTTCATACTGCAATTTAAAATGTGTGCAAGAATTATAACAAACCTTATATGGATCATAATAATCGCTAAATTCATTTAACCACGGATGTTCTCCTGCATCGTTATCGTATAATTTTTTCCATTCATCTTCCAGTTTTTGCCAAAATTTCTGGTTAAAATCTTCAACTTTTTCGGCTAAAGAGATCCGATAATATTAAGAGATAGAACAAACGAAATTCAAAGTACACACCTTCTGCACCTTTACTCTTCTGAAAATCTTCCAACCAATTATCTGAAAGGACCTCAGGTGTCTCCTCAGATGTTTGATTTTGCTCATATCCAATAGCACGAGGCATATGTTGAACAAAATTTGCAAACTAATTTTACAATAAATAATATGATGGTGCTGCCATTTACATACCTGTGGATAGCTATTTCCTGCGAATCCTCTTCCAAAGTTGCTAGCTATATCAATAGTTTGCTCATTATGCTAAAAGCAATAGTTAAAATATAGCTCTCACAAAATTAAGGAATATTACTTCTTGATTAACGTCGAAAAATTCAGAGACACAAACTACCTCACGGCGAACAGGTTCCACATGTATCATATTACCGGATTGTTCCCAGATCTAGAAGATATCAATATAAAGGAATATCTCTTTACGGGAGAAATTTTCAATTCACTTGTGGATATGTAGGTGATGCCATTGCATTTTCTGATACTACTTTAGGTGAAAATTCGCTTGCCCAATCACTAGCCTTAGTAACTTCATCAATTACTCTTGGTGCGTTAACAACTTGGGGCTGAAAATCTGATGCTTCAATTTCCCGCATTTCTTGCAGTAAGGCATCCATTTGGAATGTCTGAAAGTCATAAAATCGTAAACTTAACGGTCAGTTTTTTGAATAAAAAGTGAAGTTATTCTGTCGTCTCATGCTCCAGTGCTAATTAGAAAAATACATATGATGGTGAAAACAAATTATAATACTTTAATAATGGTCACGTTAAGGGTTTTTTAAGCAATACGTTAAATTTTCGAACCGATCATCCTGTTAGAACTATAGCTTTGTGAGTACTTGAAATACCGTAGGCTAGATTATGAAGGATGGCATTCAAAAAAATAATACAGTGATTCAGAGATGTAACGAAATGTATCAATGATAAGAACAACTACAAAGAGTAGGATGTCGTCTCGTCTTGCGTATAATGGTGCAAGGCCTACATTTGATAACTAAGATGTTCATATAATATATTCCATGTCTAACACTTTGCCTATTTCTTTCAATATTTCGAATCGAATGGTTTTTTTTCCTTACTAATAATCTCATTAATTATTTTTTTTAAATAAGCCTTTCTCATGTTATTTGATCCATCAAGTGTCTCGTCGCATCAGCTGACATGCGATTCCAATTTGTTTCACAGTGCAACAAAACCATTTCGTCGCATTGCCGTGTCGCACTGTCCTGTGCAATGCGTGTCAGCCATATGCCAGCAAAGCTTAATTACTAAGCTTAGATTAAGATTTTAAGTCTTTGATGCAGTAAACAAAACAGCACTACTCTTCAAATTGTAAAATTATAAAATTTCATCAAACATGGATTTTTAAAAATTTATATATATATACAAAGGCTGCAGTATAGAATGGAGGAAATGTGTCGATATATTTCGATACCACTGCAGGACAAATTAATTAAGCTGTGCTGGAATAGATTAATCAAGAAAGTTTACGCTTCTTCGTCGAGTTTAAGAATCCCTTTGATTATTAAATTATTATACTATATAAAATAAATATATTATTTACGGTGCCAGAGTTAGAGCAAAAACCTGCTTGATATTCATTCAGATTTTTATTGTTGTTCCCATTTAGCTAATCATCATTAATTTGCCCCTTTCTAAAGAATGGGAATATTACCGATTTATTAAAGCAAGCAGGAATTCCTCCCGAATCATAGATATTCGCTATGTTTAGACCGCAGCAACTTATGTAAGCATATGACGGTATAAATACTTTCAGAACACAAATCCTATTTCTACATGACATACCGGTCAGGGAGGTAATTGATGCGGCACATATGCTTTCAAAAGTGCGGTATAAACAGAAACAAGAGAGCTGAGTTTATTATTATTTATTAAGATTCATCAAATACTTATTATTACATCAAAAATAACAAAATAATTACATAAGAAAAAGTAACTCTAACAAAGCTGATTCTTCAGTTGAGATCTCGACAAGTGGAAATCAATAAACTCAAAATGATCATTAAAGAGACGAGACATAGATATAATAGGCTCATGCATACCATAATTAGTGCGGTGACGGAGAATATGGAGAAAGCTTTGGTTATTCAAGTGGCGAGTAGGAATCGATACATACAGCAGTTCGGGGGAATCAACCGCACCTTGCAAGCAATCGAAGGCAAAAACAATTTAATAAGCTTTAATCGGTCATCATTGATGTAAATTATAAAAAGCAATGGTCCTAGACGGCTGCCCTGAGAAACACCGGAGGTGGCATAAATATTGTTAGAAAGTGTACCTCGAAACAGAACACGTTGATTGCAATCAGACAGATAGGAACGAATCAAATTAACGAAAATCGATGGAAAGCCTAAAAAAATAACTTACGAACAAGAACACTGTGGTTAATTCTGTCAAAAGCCTTGCTAAAATCCGTGAAAATGCAGTCGACCTCCTGACCAGCATCAATGGCAGAAATACAGCAATTAGAGAATTCCGCGATCCTAGAATCCTAGATCTACCTTTCATAAAGCCATGCTGAAAGAAACCCAGAAAAGATTTGCAGTGGAAGTTCAGAACATTGCACACCAAAGCTTCAATAATTTTACCAATACAACATAAATTGGCAATGGGACAATAGTTTGTTATGTCACATTTTCTTCCCTTCTTATGTAGGGGAATGATGGCAAATACTTTCCAGGATTTCGGAAAAACATCACAACAAATAGATAAGTTAAATAAGTGACAAAGAACTAGGGACATGCGGCAGTTTTTTACAAAACTAGCAGGTATATCATCAGGACCACACGAGAAACTATCAGCTAAACCAGAAATATGCTTTAACACTAGGTCTTTGGCTGCCAGGGTGGTCGGCGCAAGCCTCGTCATATGAGTAAAATCCTGATCTCTAGTATCACAGTCAGTAGTCACAAATGCGATCCTAAAAAATTCGCCAAATAGGTTGGCAGTCGTCAGGGAATCGTCACTCTCGACGTCACTCTTGACACAGGAGGGTAGACATCACAATTACGCTTAGAATTTACGAACCTCCACAACTGTTTAGGCTCAACACTCAAAGTCGATTTTATTTTCTCCAAATAGTCACAGTAAGATATATTCAGAGCAAAATTGGTTGCGTAACATAGAGTAAGCGAAGTAGTCAGCATCACTCCTTGAGGAACAAAACCGCTTCCAAGCTTTATTCTTTAGATTCTTTTCGTACTTCACAGAACTATTGAGCCAAGGCTGATATGTAAGCGAACCACAAGACCTTAAAACAGGAACACAATTAGCAAAACAAACAGAAAGAGAATCGTAAAATTATTTTGCAGCATTATCGATGTCACGATCATTCAGAACATTCGTCCAATCACAGGCAGAGGCAATTATTAAGTTTAGAATAATTAGCCTTGCTAAAATTATAACAAAAATTACTTGAATCCGAAGATGCCGTCAATACAGGATCAAAAACAAGAATGATATGCAATGCCGGATGATGATAAGACTCAGGAACCAAGGGAGATAGACAATGCTTCACGAAAGTACTCGAGCAGTCAGATGAGAACACCAAATCCAGAAACTTGCCCGAGTCATTCATCACAACCGTAAGAGGCAATGTCCTTGTCCGAGTAGCGCTCCCAACCGACCCAAGGAATATTAAAATCTCCAAGAAGCATAAGGTCATCCGACGGAAGCAGCAAATCAGCCAGTCCTTCGACACAAGTAGACATCAAGTCATAACAATCAGAAGGCCATCCAAGTGGAATATAGACCGTCGCAATGTATTCGTTTTTGTGTGCGAGCCTGAGAAGCACATAATGGAATTTGAGGGGATCGGATCCCGCAACATCTACGACCATGCACGGAATGTCACGGCGAACAGCGTAAAGAACACCACCGCCTACCGGAGCATCAGGATCAGAAGGGTGGCGGACGCGGCGGAAACCCAAATACTTAGAGCCAAAGAGCTCAGGGTCTGCAATTCTTCCACAAAGCCAAGTCTCAGTCAGGCTGACCACGTCGAAAGAATTATTCATCGAGCCAATAAAGAGGCGAGTCGTTTTAGAGCGCAGTCCAGTTACGTTGGCATAGTAAAAGGAGAACTCACTGATGCGTTTTTTGATGATATATTATGATCTGTAGTTGCGTTCAAGCGAATCCTTGGAATGAATTCACGGACGACAGAATTACACGGTCTAAACGTGTCTTTTGTTAAATGCTTCAGCTAGTTTCGTTATAAATTTGGGTGCTGCTGATGGGTCTGGCCCTGATGCTTTGTTGTTTTCATTTTGCTTAGAATACTGAAGACTTCATTTTCAGAAATTATATTATCAAGTTTTGGAACACAAACATGTCGCTCTGCGTATAGTATTGGGCTTGGCTTTCCCTCTTGTAAATATTCTTCTAAATTTCCAATTGTAACACCCGAACCAACAGCCATCTGTTTCCTTTAAGTTCCTTTGCCAACGATCACCAATCTTTGCTGTCTTTTATTCTATTTTATCTAATAGAAATATTTTGCATACACTTTATTCGTTTTCTGTGACACATTCCTGTATATTCTGTAATTGCCGTCATATACAACTGTTTGATAGTTGAGCCATTCGACTTCCTGAATAGATTTTTTTATACGATGTGACTAAAGCCTAGGGGACAGCCCTTTGATGCGTTAACATGGTTTTGGCCGGAAGGAAATTAGGGTAAGGGAAGCGAGGAAACTTAAGTCTTGTTTTTACGGACGGACGACTTAATTTTACGTAGGAATCAAATAATTAATTTTCTCCATCAATCTCATTCAAGTCACCAATGCGGGCATTAAAATCACCAATACCAACGTATTCCCTATTTCAGATGTTCCTAAGATAACAAATGCACTCATTGTAATTTACGGATACCGGAACAATTGCCGAAGGCAGATAAAGGAAATAATGACGATAGGGATTGGGTGGTTTATGAAAGGGAGTGAAGGGGACTGATTGAGATGCACGGTTAATACCTAGATCGACCTCTTGTCAAGCTTGAAGTCAAGGTGTAGGTCGAAATCGAGGTCAAGGTTAAAGTAGAGGCCAAGGCTGAAGTGCAGGTCGAAGTCCAGAAGAATCGTATATATCGGTATAATTCGAATGCAAATCTTAGTGATGTAGCTCATACAATGAAAATGTTATTTCTACAGATTTAACTAGACTGGACTAGTAAAAATCCTTTTGGCAGTACAATATTAACTTAAAACATTACTTTTATAAACTAAAGTAATATGCCGCCATGAAAAATAATCTCGTGCCATGAATTAGATGCAATTAAGTCATCTTTCTCAGAAGAATAGCAACTAACTGAGAGGCTATTCTAATCTAGTATATCCATGGCATCACAAATTGAATTGTATTTAAAATGATTATTTTTTATTATTTCTAGCTAATAATGTTAAGTAAAATAATAATGAAAAAGAACTAATAATGCAGGAAGACATACCATCGGAGGAGCAATCATTTGTTGAAGATATTCCGAGGCAAAACCATCGCCGTCGAATTGCTCTCTGGATGAATATGTTGTCCCAGAAGCTCCTGATAAACCATCATCTTTAAAAGTATTGTCGCGAGTTATTTGGCTACCAAATTGCATAAGAGGATTCTGTCCTCCACAATCTGCTTCTACTAATTGTCTTAAGGACATTTTTGATAAATGAAACCTAATAATGGTGTAAACTAAGGAGTTTTTTATCAAACACCAAACTTTTAGTTTTTCGGATGAAATGACAACTTGATTTGACACTAGTCTTTCTTATCAATTTCGCCTCCAATTCGCCTATATTTATTGTTTTTGTTTCATTCCAGATATGATCCGAGAAACCGGAAGTACTTTCCAAAAATTTCTCAGGTGGTACTGCCATTGTTAAAGGTCATTCTATATTTGTTCTTTTAATAAGTGGTTTGCCTGGAAAATAAATGTAAAAATTGTTATAGAATGTCAAAAACGAGAACAGTTACTCGTAAAAGTCATTTTAAAACATATTCTTGCATATTCTTTCTTCTCGTTGTTCTGGCAGGACTTTTTATTTTCCCGCCAATTGCATGCAACAGATGATTAAAACTGTCATTCAAAATAAAGTGTTTTGGTAATTTATAAGGCAATATCAGAAAGTGTATTAAATATTATTATAAGTGCTAGTTTTGCTAGAAGAAATGGATTTCGATTTATTTGAACTTGAAGATGATGATATTCTATCCTCAGTTTGTCTCATTCAAACAGGTAATCTATCGGAGATATTATAAAGCACTGTTTACAAAATAATCATTTACAGAAGAAGCTGAAACGCCCAGCAATCCTCTGCCAGGTTTTAATTGTTCCGGGGAAGATTCTTTAAATGCCCAATTCTCTACAGATTCATTCATTAAAAACTTCTTTTTACTAAATGACGACTATGAAATAAAACACAATATTGAGATTACACCGTATAAATTTAAATTAGATTCATTTTTTTCGAAGTCTGTAGCTAATTATGCCTTTGGACAAGCAAAGTAAGTACAAATTTGAAACCTTTTATTGAATCCCTGACATGCATGTCGTATGCCTATGAAATGTTAAATGGCATTGTAAAAACATCCACCGATAATGAGTTACAAAATTCAACAAACAATTCCCCATTTTCGTTCCTGTTACTCGGTTCGAACTTTCCCGTTACATATTCCAGGTCGATATTGTTTAAGCCAATAGGGAGTTGGGATTAAACATGTTTCAATCACCATTAGGAGACATCTAAGGTGTCGCACCTAAGCTAATAAGAAGCCCAATTCGGTTGGATATAAGAAATTAGTAGCAGTCGGCAGTAAGCATAATAGGCATCAAGTCGACATTTCGGATGTTTCAGATTCCTCCTGATTTCCTGTTAATGATATTTTCAGCTATTTCTCCACTTCTCAACTTTGTGAACTTAGCGAATCCAAACTTGTCTTAAAGAGCTTTCACGTTTCACAGTCGATCGTCTCTCCCTCTAGTTCCCGTAAACCCTTGTGGGAATTGAGACGGAAGGAGAATTTCGCCGGATTCGAGACAAGGATTGCAAGAGGACCTACAATTTAAAGTGGTTTTCGTACCAGCGACATTACTCTGCGGTCCCCAATTACCTTTTTTTATCGTTATCTTTTGTCAGCAGAAAACAACCATGGGTCGCCGCCGACTGGGTTCGATCCTGGAATGCAAGAACGAAACCCCACATTGACATTTTGCACTAGTTTTGTGCTAGGTTGCAATTTGTTCGTTTACCAAACATAATACAAATATGAGTCCTCGTTTTCATACATTTTTGCCACAAACATATTGAATTAACAGGTGAAATTGTTCTTTACGGTTTTTACTAGAGACTAGAAGCCCTTATTACCCAGCATTTTTATAATGCCACACTAATATTTTGGTGGAGTTTAGGTTAGTGGATGTCAGAGAATTGAACGGAGATAAGACATTAGTTCGAATTGCCCAACGGAGCAGTTACTGAAACCGAGTACTTATCTGGATGCGATGTTAGAAAAAGATCCAAAAGATGCGTGTTGTGCCCCAAAGTATCAGGAACACGAGTCGGAGACTGAACCAGTTGTTGTAAATTAAAGGACTCATTAAATAACTCGACGTGTCTTCCAGGCGGGCTTGTGGTAGAAGAGTGCCTGAGCCACTGTGTGTTGTGGACGTTGAAATCGCCAGCAAGAACGATTTCAGATCTTCCAAGATCTTCGGTCACGGTCTCAAAATCATGCTTCAGATCAAGGAAGACTGCTATAATTGCTCCACCATTGTCCGTATCCTCATTTACGAGATCGATTATTAATGTCTGGCACGAATGTCCTCGTCTAAATCCGGATTGCTCCTCAAACAGAAGCCCATTGTCCCCAACTTATCGTTACTTATCGTTATGGGAGATTAGTTAATAAATGACAATAGTTGTATTCTGACAAATTATGTTCCTTTAATTGATTTCTCTTTTTATAATTATCTTATCTCTAATAAGTATTCAATCGTGTGTTTAGATATATAGCATATTGTACTCCCTGGCAGGGTGCGGTCGATGGGGAAGATGGGGTCTAAACCAAAGTTCATTTAACAAATTCGAAAAAGAATCGTGGAATTTAAATTCGGTATATTTCTGTATGGATACGTAAAAGCGCTGAAAGTGCAACCCTTTAAACTTCTGATAGTAAATTCTGGTAATAGCCCTCTAAAAGCATAGGCGAAAAATTGTAATCTGACTAACCTAGGAAATTGCGGAAACTCGCTCAGTCTCAGTCAGTATCGTACACAGCGGTGGAATAATATAATTTGCTTCGATTTATTTTTGCTCGAACTCGTTAAAAGAAAGTAAGAAATTTGAGGTAAGTGAGAAAAAGCAGTTAAATTGTATTGATGGTATTTTTGAATCTATTTCTGATTTGTTTCGAGTTTAGTTTTCTCTTTTTCTTACCTTTCAAATTTTCATTACTGTAATATTGTATTAAACTACAAAAGTTTGTTGATTTACAAGTGTTTGAAGATAGCATGATCGACCGACTTATACTTTATATTTTTGCGGAGTCTATTTCATGTGGACATCAATTTTAAATACTGGAACGTTCAACGATACACACTGTTGGGAGAACTCATTCGCGAGAGTATGCAGGAATTTTCCCATTTTCAGTTCCCTGCATTACTTCCTCTTGTGTTAATTGTTGATATGACAACTTCCCCTCTAGCAAGAATTTGCCCAAAAAATGTAGCTGGTACATATTCTTGCAGCTTTGTCAACAAAAAACCAATGATCCAAATCGATCCACGCGTTACAAAGTTAGGCGTTCTCTCCCCCACTCTCTTCCCTTTTTTAGACGTTCGTTAAGAACAGTCGTGAAAACTGGTGCATAAAATACAAAGTTTGCACCCCACCCTACTTTAACCTCCCACATTCCTTAACCCCAACGCATCCTAAATACAAAATTGTTATCCTGCTACTAATGGGACAGCATACTCTAAACAACAGAAATCATCATCCAAATCGTTCCAAGCATTGCAAGCTTAGTAGTCCTCTCCACTTCCACACTAGGTCAACAATTTTGAATACGGTTCCAATGGCCCAACATACGCTAGATTCCAGAATCATTCAAATCGTTTTTCGCGTTACGAAGTTAGGGCCCTCCTTTTTTTTGTACGATGTGGCCAAAGCCTAAGGGACAACCCTTTGAAGGTTTAGCATGGATTTGCCCGGAAGGGAATTTAGGATAAGTGGAGTGAGGAAACTTGAATGTCTTGTTTTTACATTGCTGCGAGCTAGACAAAAACCCAGAGACGGAGTGGATTTTTCAATTCAATTTTAAAAACCCACGGGGAGACCTGGTCTCGAACCCGGGAACCATGGAAGGGTGATCGTGCCGCTCAACAAATTTATCCAACTCCTTATAGTATCAATGCAGAAATATACTCTATGTAACAGAAAAAGGCGTTACGAAGCCAGGTTCCGCCCAGATCTATATCTTTTCAACGGGCAAAGATTCTTATGCCGAACTTTTATCGAAATGACACTTAATTAGATCGTTTCTTAGCTAAAAAAACTGTTAGAAATTGCGAATTAGTTGCGAAAATTGATTTGAATTGATTTAATTGATTCAGTTGACATTTAAACCGAGAAATTGTTATTGTGATTGGCAAAACTGAATTGTGATTTGGTAGTAATGTAACTTTTAACGGTCCAATGGTGCAATATACGTGGCGCCAAAAATAATTTGATTATTTTTTCATTGGACTGCAAAATGCTATCGTGTAAGATAATTTCAGCGTTAGCTAGTAGAACTAAACATTTTGCGAGTTTCTGGCTATCTATAAATGCCCTTTTTAATGTTTCGAGATTGAAAGCCCCACAATCAGCCCCACTGATTAGGTGGAACCTAACTTTGTAACGCGTGGACCGATTTTGATGGTTCTTTTGCTGTTATATAGAATGTGATGCCCCGTTGCTAATAGGAGAACAATTTGGTCCTATGGTGGGGGAGGGGGAGGGGTAGTCTAACTTCGTAAAGCGTATACCGATTTAGATGATTTTTTTCTTTTCGGTAGAGTATGTTCCTTTGATTGATATCACGAGAAAAAAATTTTAGTTGGATGGAGGTGGGGTAGGGGGTTAAACCTAACTTTTTAACGCGTGGACCGATTTGGATGGTTCTTTCTTCGTTGTATAGAGTAGAAGACACTTAAAAGTTTGATAGTTTTTAAAAAAAAGTTGAATCGACTTCAGAAAAAGCGCTAAAAAGCATAAAATAATTTTTAATTTTATATCTATTACGACATTTTGAAGTCGGTGCAAATTAAACAAATAAAACAACTACAGAGCCACAATTAAAAACAATACATAATAATGCCTGAACGTTTCAGCTCACGGGATCATAAGAAAGGCCGATTAAATACTTTTGCTGGAGTTGTTTGGTTGGTTTGATTTGCACCGACTTCAAAATGTCGTAATAGATATGAAATTAAAAATTATTTTATGCTTTTTAGCACTTTTTCTGAAGTCGGTTCAACTTTTTTTTAAAACTACTCTATTGATTACGCTTATGTATTTTCGAATTAGTCAATTCCGCTTTTCAATAAAGTTGAAAAAAGTCGATTCAATCGAATCGAATCGTTACACATCTTTAAAAATACTTAAATAAATGAGGAGTTAAAATATAGAATAAAACTAAGTTCTTAAAAGTTCTTTGAAAAAATTAAAGCTTCTTACGTTTTGTATTGTTTATAATGTAGGATGAATATTCAATCTCTTGTTGTTGGTCTAAGCGGAAGTGATGTTCCCATTGATATATCATTTTACGATCGAAGAAGACAAGTAACTTTGTTAATGCATCTGTTACATTCAGCAAAAGATGTGATTCCTTGGGAAAAAATAAAACAAGATTTAGGCAGTCTACGATCTCTTTTAAGACGGATCAGTTCAAAAGAGTTATACAAAGCAATTTTTATGGCAAGCAGTAC
Source organism: Leptarthrus brevirostris (assembly GCA_964036015.1). NCBI lineage: Eukaryota > Metazoa > Arthropoda > Insecta > Diptera > Asilidae > Leptarthrus > Leptarthrus brevirostris. The sequence goes on from OZ038372.1 coordinate 39,972,804, forward strand.
CCAGGGAAACGAGGTGAGTGTATTTCTAACAATATATTTATGTGCACTTTTTTGTTATTATTATTAACTTACTTCTTTATATCTGAAGTATTCATAAAAAAATAAGTCAAGCTTATAAAGAAGAATGTCGATTGACATCAAAACTATGCGTCAGTTTGACTAAAGTCGTACTTATTCTTCTCTACCTATCTAAAGATAGTCCGAGTTAAGTATACTTTTCCTCAGACTTTATGTGTTCAAGTATAAATTTAGCCAAACTGACACAGCAGCATATGAATAAGTTTACAATATATGTATATAAGTACGCGTATTTGCAATTTTTAGACAGACACACCAGCTTACCACTTGTTGCATGGCCTCTTGGAGTGGAAATTTCTGGATCTTCTAATTTTAAATAACTACTATATAGAAGTTGGAAATCATGTGGCAAATGAGGTAAGCGACATAGTAGATGACACTCTTATTAAATTGACTTTTATTACAATTCAGGACGGTCCAAGTTTCTTGGATTATTATGAAGAAGTTTTAAATGGCTTACTAACGTTATCAGTTTGTTTGTTTAAAAAGGTATGAATATATTAATATAAAAAAACCTGGAAATGTCCTTTCCATTTTTAGAAAAGACTTCCTGATTTGATGTTTACTTCTCCATTCCCTTGTACATGTGTCAAAGAGAATTGGTTGTTAATGCAACTTCTTTTAGAAAAAGTTAACAACATGGAAAATTTTTGGAAATATTTCAATAAAATATTGGAAAAAGTTCGCGCTGATCCAGGTACATACTACAAGGTTTTTCACGGACTTTTATTTATTATCTAATGCCATGTTCTCATCTTCTAGAAAAATTTAGTCTGTGCGCACAAAATGTACCTGAATTTACTGTTTGGTTGCTAAAATCTGTAGGAAGATTACAGGGTTATAAAACAAATGGAAACTTCGAAGGGCCTTCACATCCAAGGGTACACAATTTTTCAATATTAAGAACTTTCATATCTTATATTTATATTTGTTTAGGTAAAAGAAAACTTTGATTTGCTTGAATCAACGATTGACAATTTTTTCTCAATTAACCCTTCCGAAGAGCAAGTTCGAATATTTTTGTGCATGCTAATGCCAATTATATTAGAATGGTAACAACAATAAGTTTCCAAATACTTTAAATTTATAATCATTTTCAGGTGGAGTCCTAAGGTTGATGTACCAATGATTTTATGGGAATATTTTCACAAGAAGTTAAATTCTCCTTATTTTATAGCAGGTGCTGCGCCAAGTAATTTAGCTGTTTCGAGGTATTGTTTTTTGTAAATTAATATTTCAAATGAAAATATATTTGAACCTAACAAGAACAGGGCGGGCATTTATCTTGAAACAAAATAACATCTCGAAAACTACACATTGGATCAAAAAAATTAAAAATTAAAATTTGTTCGTCTCGGAGGGGGACATCCAAGGATACCAAACTCAATGGCGGATAAAAAACTTAAATAGGAACCCATATTTTTTATTTCAAATTCGTATTCTTTGCGTAAACGTGAACAACTTTTGTCAACTTTTTTTTTGAAAATTTTGGAATTTTAAAGATTTTTTACTCGAAAGTGGTTAGGTTTATAGGAAAATTGCAAAGGAGTAAAAGTACTTAGATTTGTACAGGGAATCTAACCAAATTTTGTAAGAATTTTTTTTTGAAAATTTTGAATGAACAAGTTTGATATCATTGGATGTCCCCCTCCGAACCGAACAAATTTTAATTTTTTTGATCCAATGTGTAGTTTTCGAGATATTATTTTGTCCAAAGATAAAGGCCCCACCCTGTATAATGTTATTATACTAGCCATGCCCTATAATAGGTGCTGAGTCGTGATAAAATTGAGAAAAATATGGTTTTAAGGGGTTACATGGGTTTCCTCGGGTAAAAAACGGCTTATTTTTAACAATTATTTTTTATATAAAAAATGAAATACTTCATTTACACTTTTTATTGCCTTAAATATACACATTTGAAAAGAAACTCTGCCATTACTACGTCATTTCCGGTGACCGCTCGGAAAAAGGTGCTTGCGCGTTGACAGCAGAACTCATGACAGGATCAACTGAAGTCAAAAATAAATACATGTTTTAGTTAATACCTTAAACTAGAATTTGGACGAAGGAAAAAAAATAAAGTGAATATTGGATTTTTGGCAGACCTCCTTACAAAAAATTAAAAATTTCGGTAAAATTTGCTCTACATTTTTTTTTAAATAGTTGCGATTAAAAAAAATATCCTTCGTCCAAGTCCTTGTCAATAATAACTCGAAGACGTGTGTAAAATTTCATCAGTAATTTCGGTTCAGTAGTTTTCGAGAAATCTTGACAACCGACTTTGAAAATACAGTTTCGAGAAAAACACGTTTTAAGTTTTGAGTGACAATAAAACTGGGAAATTTTTTTTTCAACTTACATAGAATCATCGATTCCTGGCCCATAAAGTAAAGGACCTGCTGCAGCTGCAATGTCCAGGGCATCCTTTTGTTCTTGTCTGTATTTCTAAGCACTTGTCCTTAGAAAGTGAAAGAAACGGACAAGAAAGACAGACAAACAATAGATTAGCAGCTGTTCCAATATACCTGTGGCGCGCTGAGCCCAACTGGCTTTGAGCGCGCAACTTCCCAAGGCTCTATCTCCGGAACTATTACTCCGATCGACTTGAAAATTTAGGACAATATTTAAGAGATGTTGTAGAATTTAATAAGGCAACACAAATTTTTTGAAGCCCTGAAACTCATGTAACCCCTAAACGAATTAGTAACGTCGCAATACAATATTGTAACGCTTTTGTAATTTCGGTCTCCAAATATTAATTACTAAGGCCCTAATATGTTACTAGGAATAAACTACAGAATCAGAGCATTTAGAGTATTTTATATTTACTTATAAATTAAATCTCATATGGAAAAGCGCTTGAACAAATAATGGGGGAATCTATACCATATTTCCTGTAAAAGCCGACCTGTGTTTTTACTTGTATTCCTATTATATTAAATTTCACTTCCTTGGTATTATTTGTCTAAATTTTTTACAGTTCATCTGGAAAAGGATACTTAAATAAAATAAAATCGTTTTTGGAAAACTGTGTTCCGGATGCTAATGTTTCAAGCTTTTCCTTATTTACAATGATTTTGGGTAAAACTATTGAGAGGTTTATTAAACAAAAGCAAGGAAATCAAGTACAGAAAATTTTGGGACGAATCTACTCAAAATTTAGTGCATCAAAATTTCTAGCGTTGAATGAAACTGGAATTCATCATCTTCTCGAACTTTTTCTGACTCTAGCTCTAAGTGCAGATCTTACTGAAATTGTAAATATAAAATACCTAAATATAATTTCAGATAGTTACTGAATTATATTTTGTAGGCTCCAAAATTGAAGGATAAATTGCTATCATTACCTTTAGAAAAAATATCTGCCAACAGACAGATGTGCTTGGCAAAGGGTCACCTGGCTTTACTCATACTTTTTTCAGAGAAATTTATAGATATATCCGACTATGTTTCTAAACTTTTAGAGCAACTAGCTACAATAAAATACGACTTGGCTGTTTCAAAAATTATTGCGGAAGGTTTCTGCGTTATTTTGAAATTTTCAGAATCTTTTGAACGAGGAGAGCACTTATTGATTGGTAAGATTTTTTTTAATCACATTCATGAGTTTTGATTTGTAGTTCGATTATTTCGCAGACTCTTGGTTACCGAATTTTCTTAGTTTGTGTCCTCCAGTAGAACAAGAAAGGACTTTAGAGTCTCTGCACGCAATTTTCGAAAAAATAAGCGGGAAAACATCAATCATAAGTGAAGATGGTGCTCAGAAAGTTATAAAAGCACTCACAACGCACATTCTTCCATTCGTTAAACAAAATTTTATTAGTGCATTTTCTCATTGGATTCCTTTACTCGCAGCTGATTTTTGTCTTTTAACATCTAATAATGATAGTTTTCAAAAGCTTTATAAATTTTTCCTCGAAACGGACACTTCAAACAAGCAGTAAGTTTTTAACACTAAAAAGTATTTTTTATTTACCTTTTATTTTTAGGGCCATGCCCAAATTTTTATTGTCAATTTTATCGTCTTACAAGGCAAATCTTGTTGATTCTTCAACAATTATTCAAATATGGTTGAAAAGTTTAGTTTTATTATCAGCAAATAATGAGGTTAGTTTATACAATTGTTGACTTTTATATTATTTTTTATACCTTTGTTTCGCTTTTACAAATATTTAGAGTCTCTTGTTGCAATTAATATTTGAGATGAACTAAAATGGTTGTTTTTCCGAGAACGATGTAGATCTGGTATAATCCACGAGTGATTCTGATTACTTTTAAATGGCAAACAGTAATGCGAGTTACGAATCATGGTTACAATTTTGAAATGTTAGCCCCTTTCAATAGACCCACTTTTATTGAAAGCACGCTGAAGCTATACAGGTCGGGTTGAAATCAATATTTATGATAAGGTCGCAGTCCTTGTTGTGGAGCCTCAAACACATAAAACCTCTTCGTATCTTAATGATTTTTTAAATGGGTTTTATAAGTAATCAGTTTGGCTGATTTGGTTGGACTAAATTTTAAATACAATTTTTTACTCACTGAGATGTATTAAAATGGAGTGACTTATAAGCTTTCTCATATGGGTACAATTTTACTTTCAGTGGAGGAAAACCATTTCTAATTTCCAATGTTTACTGTGAATTTGCAGCTGTTGCAAGCAGAATAAAATAACTAAATCTATACGAAATGACATATAAAATGTTAATCCTTTTTATTGTTGTGAGGAAAATGTAAAAATCATCAAAATCATCATAAATATTTTAAATAAAAGTAATCAATTAAATTTTTAGCAACCACTACACACATTATTCGTAATTAATTTATTTTTAACAAGAAATTTGCCGTGAAACCACAGAGTAAATAGTAAACCTTTACTTCTTGATGTTGTACGAATTTTTTTATTTCTACCAATAACAATTACAGCAGATACTTCCATCTCTCACTCGGGATTCTTTAACCCCTTGTGGGTCATAGGGCGTCTACTACACTGACTATCCACCTGGTCCAGTTGTGTGCGAACGTCTTCAACTGTTGTCACGATTTGTTAATCTCGGTACCTTCCTTCTCTACGGAAGCAAGGTACCGCGTCGTCCAATTTGGAGTCTTCCTTGGGTCTCGTACGGGTTTCAATCAAGAGTCTGTTGAGCGATGTCGTTTAGCTCTTCTCTTAGTGTGCGGCCTAGCCATTGTTACTTTCGCCTGCGAACACTTATGTGTATGTAATGAGCTCCGGCCAATGTATGTTAAGGCTTGCAGCTTAGATGTTATTTGACAGGTAGACCCTTCCATACCTAGGTTTATTTAACACGGATTTGTATAAGACTGCGCCAAATGCTGTGAAAAGGACTGTATTAAACGGTAAAAGGGGCTTGTATAACATGGTACATACTTTACATTTTCACAGTGCACAATTTTTAATTTTAATATTTGTTTGCTTTGAAAAGAAGTAAAAAATTATTTACTCTAACATTTTAAATAATAATTTTACAGCCTACTAATATGAAGGGTCCACGGAAAGAACGTGCGTAGTCACATTTAAAAAAAATTTCTTTCCCTGTATGGAAATTTGTATATTGGCTATATAACTAGACCTAGCGAATTTTTTTTCCCTTCTTATAATGGGGTTAGGAAGTACATACATTGGGCCAGTAAATGACATAAAAAACCCAAAATTTAAAAAATGTGACTTCGCACGTTCTTCCCGTGGACCCTTCATATTTATTTCCATATACATATGTGAACTACATTTGTATATGCCTTTTGAGGCTTTCGCGGTTGCTCACTGACATTTTAAGCTTTCTGAATTATCCGCGTAATTGAACGAATCATTGAAAGAGTGCTAATACAAGTAGTCACCCCGAACGTTTCGCGTCAAGTTCCCGGTGACCACGCTCAATGCAACTTGATGCGAAACGTTCGGGGTGAGTACTTGTATTAGCACTCTTTCAATGATTCGTTCAATTACGCAGATAATTCGGAAAACTTAAAATACATTTGTAGATTTGTATAAACTACAGGAGTCTAATATAATTTGATTGTTTGGGCAATCTGGAGCATTACATTAAAGCAAAAATTTCAAATTATTTGGAATTTAAGAATTTATCCTGTTGTAGCTAATGCTGAACCAAATGGTACGTGCGTTCCTTAAATTTGAAAATGTCTACATTGGAAACAAAATTTACAAGAAAAGAAAACATTTAAAGCCTGCTGTTGTTGATATTGCCATGGTTGGTAGGATTCTAGATGATTCTAGATGATGTAGAAATAAAAAGTGTATAAGAATCTTAATAAATATCATTATGGTGTGAACTAAGATCGTCCACGAAGAATGGTAATTGACCAACTAGCCCCAACTTAGTCCCCTTAAATTAGGATTTTCAGCGATTTATTTTTGTAACTTTTTCGTCCAAGAACAAGGATAATGATGCATGTGAGTGGTAGTAGTTCATAACCATAACCATGTTGTGAATATTTATCTAAAATGTTGGGTGTATTTCTTTATTCATTCCGAATGATTGGAACGCACCTAATGTGTTTCTTTATTCGTTCGGAATATTCTATTCCTAATGTTCTGTGTTTTTTTTATTTCACAACGCGTTCGTTTTGTACCAAAGTTGATGAAATAAAAAATCAAGCTACTGTCAAAAGGAAAGGACAAGAAAGTAAAAATTATAAATAAATACACAATTTGTTGTTGGATTATGTCGTTTGCATTCATTTTAAATAATATAGAAAACCGAAACCTCAAAAAATTTGTATTAAATATTTGCTTTAATCTGACTTCCACTTTCAATTGCCAGGAATATTTCTTTGTGTTTACATATTGCTTCTACTCCGTTTATTCCGGAGCATATTCTGCTCCTTCTAGTCCTTCCACAATATAGTCATGATAGTCATGTTCTTAACCAAAGAGGTAATGAGATGAGATAAAGAATATCCAGACTAGATGTTAGGTGCAGCTTGATATTTGTTAATATTTTAAATTTTAAAAAATCTTCGAAATTTCTCGGAAGCATGATCTTATCGTACTTTACTTTCTCCTCTAGCTTTACTTCAAAAACATTTTTCAATAGCTTTCCTAAAACAATTCATTATGCTATTTTACTTATCTCGAACAGGAAAAGTTGAATGTGTTCTTGGATTTGGGTTTGAAGCTCCTTAACGTATTTGTTTACATTCTGGCAAAGAATTTCATCCCTTATCTTGCGTCGTTCGTTTAATGTGATGCTATCATTCCTTACTTCTATAGAAGACAGGTTTAGTTCTATTCTATGTTATAAGAAACTCTCATCAGTATCCACTTTGTTAGAGGTATTTCTTATTTGCCTAAGCAGGAGCAATTCGCACCGTTTACAAGACTAGTCCAACTTGTTTCAGGAAGAGAAAAGGCGACTGGATTATTGCTTGCACGCCCAAATCTAGCATCAGATAACGACATATGTATATTCGTCTCCATTGACAGCGAAACCGTTATAACTGCGAGGGGTTCAAACATAGTAAAGTCACTATTGGCTCGCAGATGCCAGAACAGCCTTCAGAAATTGGACGAAGTACATAATGGAATTTAGGGTGAATAGGCAGGTGAAGTCAAAGAAAGCATTCAGCTAACTGCAAGTACTTCTTCGGAGGATTGAATAACGTAGCCAGCATAGGGCTAAAGCAGCTTCTCAGTGAACCCTGCGTACGCTAACCTAACCTTTTGAGCCACAATTTTGCGAAAGTCTAAATATGAAGAACGTTGCATATAAAATATAATTTCTTTGAAATTTGGAAGTCAAGTCTATTAACTGAAAACATTTTATTTGTTAGGTTAGGTTAGAGTGGTGGCTATCAGAAAGTCGATCAGCCTCACATAGACCTAAGAACGGTGTGTTACCACATCCGCGGGACCGCACTTGAATGTCAGTATAGGGTTTTTTTAGAATTAGTCACAACTTTTAATAAACCGGAGAAGCTGCTTTAGCCCTATGTTAACAACCTCATCCAGTCCACTGAAGAAGTACGCGCCTAACTTTGCGCTTTTAGCTTTCTACCTTCTCCTGGTCAGGTCCGGGCAGTCGTAAAGTAAATGCTGAACGCTTTTCACTTCTTCCACGTCCATGCAACTTCTAAAAAGTCGTTGGATGGGATGCGTAAGCATGCGTGGGCGTGATAATACATCCTTGTCGCTCTCTCTACGGTTAAAATCTCTGCTTGAAATACACTGCAGTAGTCCAGCAATTGATACTAACTACGTATGTTTAGGCAATCCGAGTACACCCCAGCTCCCCACTCTATCCTCCTCTTTCGGTCCATCAGTGAATACTGCTATATCTGCAATGGATTTTGGTCGAGCAAACTTTCCCAAAGCACAGTGTATGGATATTGTAGACACCTGCAGACAGTCTTCAGGATAGACCCTTAAACCCTTGGTCAGAACTTTTCCAACATTTAGATTCTTTCAGTCTTATGGAGCTGCGAGCAGCTATACTTTTACAGTAGACATCAGTTGGCGCTGTGCTAATTGCTGCGGAGATGCCCAAACAGGCAGCTCTTTGAATTTTAGTCATTTTCTTAAGGTTGTTCTGCTTCTCTATATCAGTCCACCAGACTATTATTGCATAAGTAAGGATTGGTCTCACAATGGTAATGTACAATACCGCCATTTTTTACCAAACATTTTCTTACAGGCATAGCACGCTACCGACGCGACGCCTTTTTCACGCGCTCCTCAATGTTATTTTATTTTAGATAATAGTAACGGAACTAATAATTTTTTATAACATTTTTGTTTCTTTCTTAAAGGACGTCGTTAGTTTAACAAGAATTGTATGCACTTTACCTGATTTTCGGGAAGTTTGCAATATACCAGTTGATGAATTACTTATGGCAAAGGAACCATTATGTGTCTTTATATCAGGTGTAGGAAAAAACTATGATGCATGTGAGGTATGTACATTAAAACTCATCTGAAATTAAAAATGTTCAATTTCTTTTGTAGGATTTTAGAAAAAAATGTCGAATAGGCGATAAATTTAATACGTATGTGGTGTCGTTTGAAAAGTGGCTATCGGATAAAAATGAAAAAACGGAAGTCACCTTTAGATTTTACAGCTTTATAGCGATTGTTATTTTTAATTGTGCAAGCATTGTGTATGCTAGGGTAAATATTGATTCTATTTTACTTCCTTTTTTTAAATAATTTTTTAACAGTCAAAATATTCGTGCTTTTTTCATATCGCAATGAGTCGGTTTATAATTCCATGCACAATTCAAGTAGGTAAAGCTCCAGAACAAAAATTCGCTCAAATCATTCATAAAATTTGGCCTGTGATAATTCAAGGAATTGGAAAACTTAATTTTAAAACAGATCCCTATATTTCAAAAACATTAACTGATTTGATTGTTAAATGGACCCCGTATTTCAAAGTGGTGAGTGTTTTCGGTTTGATATTTACGTAAGAATATAGTAAATTTCGGAGATATGTATATTTTTCAGTCCAGTAATCCAAAAATTGTCGCTAGGCCGTTTATAAATTGCTTTAGCAGTGAAAATGAAAGTCTTTCATTGTTCGTTTTCGAAAAATTAACTTCAGTATTCTTAACTATGCAACGAAGGCAAATCGATCCGAATGCATGTCTGGTGGTAACAATTTTTCAAGAAATTGTTGAAGCAATTGTCGATGATGAGAGCAAAATGAAAATTTTCATAAAAGCAACATGTCTTACTACTTTAGAGCATTTGATGATGGTTGATGAAATAGTACCTAGCCGTTCTATTCTTTTGGAATTACTAAAGAAAATCGTAAACAGTTCAGCGTTTTCTAGATGCGAAGAAATCAAGTAAGTATTTCTATATTTTGTGAATTGGAATAGATGTTAAGAAATGATTCCCCTTGTAGAAATCTAATGACTGAACACTTGAAAGTAATTACTGTAAAGCATCTCTCATACTTTACTTTCTTTTATTTCGAGCTACTTACTCAGATAAGCAAAATATGTCCTCAACTAGTAGCGGAAATAATGGAGTTTTTACAAGATCAAATTAAGATTGTTGAAGAAAAACGAGGGGGAGGAGAAGATAATCGAATACGGTAAGGATGTGCAATTTTTTAAGTTTATGTGTTATATATAAAGTTACTTCGTAGGAGTTGCTTTGAAAAACTCAAAGGTACAGTACTGGCAGCAAAATCTAAGATATAATTAAGACTGAAAAAAGAATTTGTAAAGAAAATAAATTTATTAAAACTTAACAATACTGTTTAATTAATGTATCTATGTTATTCTATAAATTGTTTAGTCTAAGGGAAATGAAACGTAATTAACTGTAATTTGCTCAACCAATTAAATTTAAAAGCTATCCCTTTTCTAAACAATAGTAACAACTAAGTAGCGATCCACATTATTTGAAAGAATTTCTTCAATATAAGCAGATATTAATGGAAAACAACAATGACCTTAATATTTTTTTGATAACGGCAAGCCACTTCATACTCTTTGGGTTCCAAAGGGACAAATATTGTCCAAGAACGCGTAGTTTGTAAGAAAAGGGCTATTAAAGTCTCTTGATAATATCCAATTAAATATTCGTTATTAGTGCCAATTCTCGGACCTGCATTGTTGTTGCCCGCAAAAACAACTTCATTGAGTTTTACGTCGCCGCAAGTGAGTTATAGAACTAACGTGAGCACTTTCTCATTCGAAGTTAGAGTTGAGTTTTACGTCACTACGAGTGAGAAAATAGTCACATGAGTTACATAAACTAACTACAGTAGCCAGTGGAATTTCAATTTCTTAAAGCAATAAATCCGTAAGGTGCAAATATTGTCCGAGAACTTGTAGTTAATGCGATTTGGGTCATTCCACAATGCGTCGACAAGTTCCGAAACAACTTTCTCCAGCGATCTCACCGATTTCGCTTAAAGTCGGAAAGTTAGTTTCCTTGTGTGAGTTATTAACAGAATAGATATTTTTCCAAAATTTCGGTAATTGTATTAAATTAGAAAGTTGCAAAAAAGACTGTTTTTTGCACTTTTGATATAATTTCAAAAATTTATATCTCTGGTTCTACTGGGCCAATTTCAATGATCCTTTGCATTTTAGAAAGGATAAACTAAAAACTAAACTACTTTCTAAAAAAATTACTTAGAAATTTTTAAACAAAAGGACAATAACGATAATGGTTATATCCTTATTCTTGATGGGCCATACAGTTGGGATCTCTATGGGTTCATATGCTACAAGTATATAGTGAACAAAATCCGGAATCACTCGTTACTTGAATGGGGTGGCAAGTATTAATCATAATACCTATCTGAGGTGGGGTGATTAAAATTGTAAGGAAGGGAAAGTGTTGAAAGGAGAGATATATAAAGGAAAAATAAATTTTGTAATTTATAGTATGTTTGTCTATGGTTTAATTCATAATTTTTTTAATTACGTTATATACGCTATATATTTTTCTTTTATTAAATTTAGGAGATGTCGGTAAAAAAAATATACAGCCACAGTGTTGTGTTTTAAGCAGTCACTAATTATGAGTAAATTTGTACTCTGCACATCTCTGTTCTGGTTGCGGAAATGTACAGCAAAGGGATGAACTATAGTCTAATCATTAATCCAGTGATATCCTTTAACAGCATAATGTATTCGTTATTCTTTTTATATGATATTGCCAAAGCTCAGCGGACGCCCTAAAATACAGCCTTGGCAGGAAAGGAATTAAGGGTGATGGAAATGGGTTAAGAGGTTGAGTGAAGGAGGTATCGATGTACATCGTACAGGTGAAATTGCTCTTTACGGTTTTTACTGGAGACCAGACCACGCCCGTACCCTCCGGTAGTGTGATATTCTTACTCACTAAAAACACCTCTCCGGGGATGAGCCGAAACAGACCAAATGGGAGCGGGTCCCTTTTTGTCCCCTCCAAGCGGGGGTAACTGAGCCATCCAGTTATCCCACTGTCGCCGCAGGAATCCATGTTGTTCCGCCGTCTGCAGTGTTCCTTCTTGGTCCATGCCTTAATCATAACCTTCACTCCTCTGCACACGGCAGTAAAGGATTCCGAGCCATGAAGCTTTAGTCCAGAGCCATGGCAAGTACCCTGCTCCAGATTAACTGCAGCTAACCCTTCGAAAGGCAGGTCTGCATGTTCTACTGATTCTTGTACCACGGAGATTTCCAATCGTTAGATTCTACCATCTCTGCCACTGTCGCGCCTGAGGAAGTGCTTGTTATGTTCTTCCCAATGGCACCTTCTTGCCTGAGAAGACACCATTCGTGACCCAATTACACCTGAGTCGTGCAGTGAGAAAGAAACCACTGCAGACTCCCTCGGCATGGCCTGGGGGGATTTTCTAGAGGTTATCTCCTGCATTAGTTACCAATGGTTACTTTCTAGGATACATTGCCTGCTTGCTACCATGTTACTAACACTTAAAAATTTCCAGATGAGGATCGCCAACTCTTCTGCCCATCTTCCAGCAACCTATCTTTTGATCTATTCGACGCAGAGACATCAAAGAAACGCCAAAAAACTATTATCCCAATGACCTTTCCAAAATTCTCAACAATTTTGATCTAACTTCTGCCATTGCAGGTACAGCCACTTCCAAAATTATAAAAGATTAATTACCTAAAATTCACCATTTTCCCAATTCTCCAAAATTCACGTAATTAATACATTTGTTTTTTTTTATTTTTTTTAAATTGCCCATCTTATTACTTTTCCAAAAGTTACAACATGTCCAGGTAGAAATTTATACGTAGAAAACCTTTTGGAGAATATTATAAAAATCTGCAATTTAAAAAAAATTACCGTAAAATCTTTTTTATTGAATTCGAAACTTATTACAATTAATCTTAGTATGTTACATAAGCTGTTCGAAATGTACTCCTCCACTTTCGATGCATGTCAGCAGCCGCCTTGTAATTCACTCTTTAAGGTGTATTGTAACCAGCCTTTCCCTCCACTTTTGTCGCTGCAGTCCCAATTCCCTAACTAATCTCTATTGTTAACTGGCCTTGAGTAAACTTCATCCTTCATTGTTGCCTATAAGTCCGATAACATCTGGAGATCTATCAGGCCAAGGAATCGGCGCCCCTATTTATTTCAGTCTTTACAATGATACCAGAATGCGCTGGTGCTCCATCGCGTTAGTAAAACATTATCCACAGCGATGTTCTCTAGTAGATCTGGCAGGATATTCTCCAAAAAGTCCTTATTATTTTGGTTATTAAGTACTTGCGGCAAAATGAATGGTCCTATTAATTGGGCGTCGAAGGTACCAGCCAATGTTTAGGCTGGAAGGAGGTCCCCTGAACAGGTATGGAGGTAGTGGAAGTTTGTGATACCATCCCCGGTAAACTGTGATTCATCCCTTCCCAGAAACGCCTCGTTCCCCGTGTCGCATTCCAGACGCCATATGCAAAATTCTAATCTTTTCTCGGAATTTCCCTTCAGTAGCGCTTGAAAAGGGATATAATTAAGTACATGGACGTAATCCTACTCCATGAATAACCCGCCAAAACTTCGCTCGCTTCGGGGATTTGCCTGACGAGTGTGATTATTTGCTGCTCGACGTCGGCAGAATTTTTCAATGTTTTAACTCGCAATTCCTTCCTGTTTGATGTTACACTTTCGGAAAATCTGCGAAAATATCTCTCTTTGTGGTACACGCCGATCAGGGAAGCTAGTAAGCTACTTTCCGCAAAAGTAAATTCTGCCAATTTTTAATGATTTTATCTTAAGAACACCCCGACTTATCGATTTATTTTTCAACTATGATCGATGTTCTTGCTGACTCTAGTATAGCAAAATTTACAATAGGTATAAGTAACAGAACGCCAGGATACTAGGGTGGGAACTCTGGCTAACACTTACTAATAATTAAAATTTATTACCTGTGTATCCTAAATAAACATTTTCGCCCCTTTGTCTTAACAATTTGTGTACAATAAGATAATTAGGATTTCTAAGGATGGTGTTTTTCTAATCCTTTCTCTACCTTGTCATGTTGTAGATTTTTGGAAAGGTAATAAGATAGGTAATTAAATAATGGGGATTCTTTCATCTTTCCTGTGGCTAATAGTGATTGACGAACTACTTGAAACAGAGGTAAGTGTGAAGAAAATTTGGGATACTTACCTCAAGAAGCAATCGACACGGCAACCTCTTGGGCGCAGGATTGTGGACTTAAGATAAACCCAAATAAAACGGAACTCTGCTGCTTCACCAGAAGACACAAATTAAGAAAGATAGTTCCCCGTGCATCGGAAACACGAGATTAACGTTAAAGAATGAGGCCAAATTTCTGGGTGTGCTGATGGACGGGAAACTAAATTGGGCGAGGCACCTACACGAGAAGAAAAACAAAGCGGTAAGAGCTTTCTGGACGTGTAGAAATTCTATAGGTAAAGTATGCGGACTATCACCCCATATTATAAAATGAATAAACACATGTGTAATCAGACCCATGATAACGCATGGAGCGATAGTCTGGTGGAAAGCGATAGAGGTGGGCAGAAACCAGAAGATTATGGGCTTTGGAGGTCATTCTAAACATTACTCCACTAGAATTGTACGTTAAACAAGTGGCACTCAACCCTGCTATACGCTTACGTATGAATAAACTGGAAGAAAAGGGGAATGCAAACCCAACATGAAAAGAGTATGTAATGGTAATAAGATCAAGAGACTATTTGAGGAAGAAGATTGCTGGGACTTCAAAGCGGATAACCCAAGTTTAGAGGCAATCTTCAAAACGCAGTTCCCGACTAAAAGTGAATGGATCAACAATGGGGGGATCCAAGAAAACACTTTAGCGATTAATACAGACGGCTCAAAATGCGAGCGTGGCTGTGGTTTTGGATTATCGTGCGAGGAACTTAACCTGGAGTTATGGGGAGGGGGGGTATACGACTCCTCCTCGGTTCTTCAATGTGAATCTCGCTGAATATCGCAGCGATAGAGATAGGAGCTAAACAGCTAATATAATGGGGAGTAAGATCCTCTAGGATTGCAATATGCATGGATAGCCAGGCGTCCACTAAATCTCTAACTAACGCCGAGGTAAAATCCAAAACGTTAGAGGGATGTAAACAGACCTTAACGCAGCTAGGGAGACAAAACGATGTCATCCTAATATACGTACCGGGGCACTGGCATCCCAGGAAATGAAAAAGCAAATGATCTGGCGCAAATGAGGACACTCCAATAATGCTCAAACTGAGCATACCCATCCAGGAAATTAAAAAAGAAACCATGGAATGGGTAACAAGGAGGCACAAGGAAAAATGGGCGGGATCCGATATTGCCAGCCACACAAATGCGTTTTGGGGAACTCTCAATGCACATGAATCTGAAAAGATTATTAAGCTTAACAAAGCCAAACTGAAACTTCTTGTTGGCCTTGTGACAGACATGCAAGACTTTGGACGCATGCCATAAAAATGGGAAGGACGAATACTAGTCTATGCAGGGGATGTGAGGAAGAAGACGAGACCGTATTACACGTTCTCGGCGGATGCCCAGCCCTAACGCAAAAAAGATCTAGAATCTTAGGAACATACTACTGCGTAGATTTACCAGAAGTTAAGAAATCATGTTATAATCGAATTGCCCAACTTGTGACGAGGATCAGTTGGCTCAACTGTGGACTTTAGGGTACGTTGTCTACTATAGGCCTCAGTGCATGGAAGACACATCTTTCCCCCTCGAAAAGCAACCAACCAACCCAAATAAAAATAAAAAACAGGTTTATTATTTACTTGAATTTCGGAGAAAATTTGGGAAAATGATGAATTTGAGGTAATCGCAAAAATGTTGTTCACTTTTGGAAGTCATTCTTTCTGCAATGGTAGCAGTTAGATCAACATTGTTAACAATTTTGGAAAGGTCATTGAGGTATTTGTTTTTTGGTGTTTATTTAATGTCGCTGCGTTGAGTAAATCAAAAGATAATAATAAAATATTAATACCATTCAGTGAAACTTTGCAAATTTATGAATCACCCTGTAACTCCCAAACAGTTGAGATCCCCCACCCCCCATTCCATTCAGTGAAACTTTGCAAATTTATGAATCACCCTGTAACTCCCAAACAGTTGAGATCCCCCCCCCCCCCCCCCCCAAACAATTTTTTGTTGGGCTAGGTGAGGTCTATCACTCCACTTATTTTAAAACACCATTTAATTAAAAAAATAGTAAATTAAACAAAATTCAATTATGTTGAGAGCCACTGATTATTTGTATGACCTGGCAATACTATAACAATTTGACATTTACTTGACTGCGGCGAATTCAGCGAAATAGATGCCGCCTGTCAAAACAATAAGCGTTGCTTCAAGTAAAATTCCGTAAAAAAGTTAAAAATTTAATGTGAGGTTCATAAATCGTTAAAATATGACTACAACAGAAATAAAAGAAGAACCCGGAATTACAGTAGTTCCACAAAATGACGATAGTACCAGTAATGTTAGCAAGCCAACAAGTGCAAGAAAGTCCACCCGCGTCGTCGAGGCTGTCGCCTATGACCATCGCGACAGAGATACCTTTTACAAGGATTTGTTAAACTTTCATGAAAATCGAAAGTATGAATTTGCTTAATTTATTAGATTTATCCTAATAAATGATATTTTTCAGCACCCCGATTACAAGAATCCCAAAAATCAATGGTTTAGAAGTGGACCTTCACAAGCTTTATGGCGAGGTTATTGCCCGTGGTGGATGGCTTAAAGTTAATATTCGAAACGAATGGGAAGAGCTTCTCCCAGTATTAGAGCTAAAATATAAGTGCGTTAATGCGTCAGTGGCTTTGAAACATATTTATACAAGATATTTAGATAAATTCGAAAAGGCCCACTTTTTGGGTGAAGATCCTGACAAACCTGATGACAACGAAGAAGAAAATCGTCACAAAAAGTGGTCGTCGAAGAGTTTTCATTCTGTGCCTATGACTTACAATTACAATCAGCACAATTTATCTGAACAACTTCGAGTTATACATAAACTCTCTACTGAACTGTATAAAGGATCTGAATATGAAAAGTTGTTGCTGGCTCTAATGTCACCCTTGCCGAATGAACAGGATTTCGCAATCAACGTATGCACTCTAATGGCTAATGAAAGTAAACACACGCTTAAAATTGATCATTGTCCTAAATTACTGGATACTTTGATAGCACACGCTGGAGTATACTGTCATTGTAAGTTTTCAATACGATTAATATTTTTTGTTATTTTTTCTATAAAAATTCCAAAGATCTACTTTTTAAATGCTTAAAATAATACGTTTTCTGAAGTGGTTCACTTTAAGGATTTTTACGTACCGTGAAAAATTTCATTGCAGTTAAAAAAAAGTAGTCTTCAATTATTCTGATAAAATTAACACTCAGTTTTTTTGTATGAATAATTTTTTACAGTATCCCAGTAGGAACTCATTACTTCATTAATAAATACATTCCTGAAATGTACGGATTTTAACACAGATGTAATTGGAAAATCCTGCGCTACTGTTTAATATTCTAGACTGCGGTGAATTCATTTGAATTCATTGAAGCGATTGCAAAGATTAAAGTAAAACTCCTTAGTAAAACTCCATTTGAGTTAAGCTATCTGCAAGTGCAAGAACAGGCGAAAACAAGTAACTGATGTCGTCAAGAATTAAATCAAGGACAATGCGCAGGATACTCTACTACCATAACTATTAAAACGCTTCTTGCAATTTTTCCGTTGCAAAGCTATTTTTGTGCAAAAGCTTCTATCACACATGTTTTTGTTATTTTATCATTCTCATCATCATTCTGGAGAAAGAGTTGGATCAATTGGTTGAGCGGCACGACCACCATACTATGGTTCCCGGGGTCGAGACCAGGTCTCCTCCTAAGTTTTTATTAAGAAATTGAAATAATCCACTCTGTCTCTGGGCTGTTGTCTATTTGTTTGTTTGTTCGTGTTTTATGCGCTGCCATACCGTTCATCCCATGGCGATTCAACTATAGGTATAATACAATTAGGTTAGGTTAGGTTAGAGTGGCGGCTATCAGCCTTACATATACCTATAAATGATCCGTTATGTTACCACATCCGTGGAACCGTACCTGATTGCCGGGTTTATCTAAAACCAGCCGCAGCTGTTAATAAACCTTAGGAGCTGTTTCAGCCCGATGCCGGCTATATCACCCGTACCACCTAAGAAGTACATGCCCATTACATTGTACCTTCTTTTTGCTAGGCCCGGGCATTCGCAGAGTAAGTGCTAAATGCTTTCCACCTCTTCCTCGTCCATATAACTCCGGCAGAAGTCATTCGTGGGAACGCGCAGACGTTCTGCGTGTTTACCGAAAAGACAGTGGCCAGTAATAACTGCCACAATGTTTCGGAGGTTTATCCAGCTTCCGTTTAGCAGTAACGCGGTTTTTCTCAAATCCCATTCAGGCCACAGCTGCCTTGACAGGCTGCATGTGGTTAAGTTACTCCATCTTTTTTTAGCGAGCTGAATAGCCTTAAGGTCAATTTCTCTCTTCACTGATTCTAGCGGTCAACCGATCGATCTGTCAATAGAGGAATCACCCAATTGTGATCCCTCCTTTGTCAGCTCGTCAGCTGCCTCATTCCCTTGAAGTCCACTGTGACCAGGTACCCAGCAGAGAATTACATTGTGTATCGCCCCTAACGTCCGGAGACCAGCCAGACACCTGCCGAACAGCTGCGACCTGACTAAATTTGAGTCCTGCTTGTCTGTCGATGTACAAACATATCTCGCTACCCATTGGTAATTTTGGGCGCCCATGTATTACTGCTACCGCCCTTTCTATGGCCAAGATCTCCGCTTGGAATACACTGTAGTGGTCCGGTAGCCGGAACCTACTGCGTATGCTTAGGCAATCCGAGAAGACCCCCGCTCCCACCCCGTCCACCGCCTTAGGCCCATCCGTGAAGACCGATATTACTGCACCGGTGTCATCCCCCCACTCTTCTCTAGTTGGGATTCTTGTAGAGATGGCCTTCCCAAAACTAAGTAGTGAGGTGATGTAGTCGGTGTTCACCTGCAGATAGCCGCCCGGATAGGTCCTTAGTATACTGCTATGGCCGTTGTCAGAGCTATTCCAACAATTGAACTCTTTCAGTCTTACGGCACTGCGTGCAGCTATACTTTTGCCGTGGACGTCGAGCGGTAGGAGATGGAGCATAGTCTCCATTGCAGCCGTTGGAGTTGTGCTTATAGCTCCGGAGATGCCCAACCCCGCAGCTCTTTGAATTTTGTTTGCTTTCTTTAGATTGCTCTCCTTCCCTAGAGCGGTCAACCAGACTATTATGCCATAGGTAAGAATAGGTCTTACTACGAAATAATACAATTAACTTACAGTAGGTGGCGCGCGGGTAGTACCGGGAAATATATTTGAAAGAACATTTCTGCAATTCTACAATATTTTCTTTCCTTTCAACATAATTCAAAAATTGGCAATTGGCAAAGACAAACAGCAAACGTCCAACGGCATATGTCATTCGCAGTTTATCGTATATATATATTAAACAAAATCTAATTAATGTGAATGAATTGAAGTCGAAATTATTTAATGCACGCGTTAGTTTATTTTAGAATCTACATCGTGCTAATTGCTCCATCAAAAAATATGTATTCCAAACTTTCGTATAGGGGTGGGGTGGAGGTTTGAGTGGGGGTGGTATCGGAAACTGCTAATTCGATTGTCAGATAAATGACACTCCCGATGCTGTTAAATAATTTGGTGATAATACTCCAGTATGAAGGGGATGGGGAAGGGAGAAGAAAGTGATATGTACAATCGAAACGATCGATATTAGTGTGAGAAAATAGTTTTCGGTGTAGCTGAGAATAATAATGGCACTCGATGCCGTTATATACTGCGAAAAGAAGGCACCCCTAGGCGGAAAGGAAACAGCAGAAAAAATAATCGAAATCGACCGATGTCAATGTAGAATTCATAGTTTTTGGGGTGTTTCAGATGAACAATCACACTCTAAATATCGTTGAATACTATGGAGTTAAGAGACATCTAGGACTACTAGAATGGAGTGAAGGAAGTGACATTTAAAAATAATCGGAAACGACACTGACCAAAAGTCTTAGCAACGCCGGGCGCATGCTGCTAGTCGGTTATAAAAAACGGAAATTCTCATATTGCTCAAGTTTACAAACCTCGATGATCATATCCCCCCTCTTTCCCTTTTACTTTTTTTAATTAAAATCTCATCACTAATGGAAGGATTCAGTGCTAAACCTTCTTAAGCTCCATATTTCTGCATTTGCTGGAAATCAATAAATCTAAAAGTTTGAAATGTAAAGTTTAATTATTTGTCTAACAGGTGAACTCTTTAAGCTTAAACCTATGCGCTCCGGGAACTTTCGCCCATATGTTAGACTGTTCTTTTCTGCTCTTTTTTCTGTCTTTACGTTAATAGCTCGGTGACTTTTATGCTTCTTGTTAGTTTTAATCTCTTTTTAGGATAATTTTACTTTTTCTATGCGTAGGGCCTAAATATTGTTAGTGCAGGGTGGCCACTCTTAGGAAAACCGAGGAAAGTCGGAATTTTTTCATTCATAAATTCAAATTATTTTCTAATGAAGGTCCCATGCTGGCACTATATAAATGGAGTCTATTTCTGAGAAATTTAAAGCGAATTAATTGAAATTAATTTATGTCAGCTATTATTTCTGGCATAATAATAAGTTCTTAAAATAACCGCATGAAAGTGAGTTGCCGAAATCTTAGAAAAATCACAACATCCATCCATTATTAGATGTACTGTGATAAAGTGCTTGTACAGACTGGAAGTAAAGAATAGAAAAACGTGTGTCGTTTAAAAAATGTAATTGATTTTTAAGTGAAGTGAACTTCGCTGACAGTGCTTATTCATTACAACAGTTTAACACGAATAATATATGAGAAAAAAAGTTGTTTAGTTAAAAGCGGACATATAGTTACGTTCTCACTAGTGAAGCGGTTAGAGGTCTACACTTTGCGGGATTTGGAAACCCATGTCCATAGCATACTTCTGTGGTCACCGAGAATAAGTTGGTAAGTCGAAAATCGCTTCAGGGCTGCACTTTTTTACTTTTGAAGAATTGCTGTAAATCCATTTTTGGGAGAAAATACATTTTGTTGATAACAGTGTGGTCGGAAAGTATTAGGATCATGACTTCTTAATAGTGTGTATAAGACATTGGAGATGATCACTGTATACTTATCTCATTTTTGTTCATTTTTTTGACTTACCAAGTTATTCCCTGTGAACACAAAATTAAAGCAATCATTTTGATTTAATTGCTAAACACTTTGTTCAGCTACATTGAAAATAATATACTCCGTGCTAATGTCACTTAATATTGAGCGGGCGAATAATTTTGTTTTTGAAAATACCTTCTCTATAGGGTTCAGCATTGATGAGTAAGGCGGTACAAATTTCAAGTGACATCCACTATGGCATTGTCCAGAATTAAAAAATAATTCCCTAATTGTGCCACGTTATTAATTTTTTAAAAAAGCTCCTACAAGGATAATTTAAAACGGTCATCATTCACGGTAGTATTGGCAATTATTTGTTGGTGCGCAAAACCTCCATTATTCATAGCGGCGAGCAAGATGACGTTTCTTATAGTGGGTACAACAATGTGTGCTCTTGTACCTGCCGCAGAGCGGGCTTTTGATTTTCGAAGATGAAGATTAAAGAGACACTCATCTATGAAAACTAATTTTTCTCTTTGCTGTGGAGCCCACCCTGAAAACTCTAGCGTATATTTGTCGTAGTTCTAATGTTCGTTGATTATTCATTCTATCCACCTCAACTGAAGCCAATTTCAACGTCATTTTTAGTTCTCGCAGGACACTGAAAATCGTTGTCAACGACACATGTTAAGGCATCGCCACTATTTTTGTATTGCGCTAATATTATTTTAGCCGAATTTATATTTATCGAGGTAATACGAGCAGCTTCAAAAATGGTTTTTCCCTATAATTTTATAAGAGGAAATTTCATGTCTCTTGTAATTTTGGCCTACCGTCCTAGCCTTCTTTGTACAGAACTTCTTGAAATTATACCATCTCCTGTCTCCTCATGATTCGAATCCAATTGCACCTGATTATTTTCACAGACTTCACTTGACTCTTAGCTAAGTTGCCAATAATCGGAGCTTCCAAAATCAAAACCTTCAGCACTCATTTTATAATAGAAATTGAAAAAAAAACAAAACTTGCTACTGATTTGTTACTCTGATAAAATGCATATAACCTTGAATCATGGCTCACAGAGAAGCTGTAGGACTCTTTCCTTTAACGTTTCCAGGTTCACAAAGAGCATCTAAAATGCAACTCCAGAGGAGTAAAATCGAATACGGTATCAATTTTGGTCTTTGCCACATATTTCTTTAGTGAACTTCAGGATGTCTGTAATTATATTGTAGTTGGTTTTGATGACTTACTTAACAAGGTAGCCCAAAAATGCCAAATGGACGTTTTTGTACGCTTCTGGAATTCCAAAAACAATCATGTCTGTACTAGATATGTATTACTATTTCTGGGACATGCGACTGCAGCTAACTTGATGAGATCATGGGATCTTTCATTGAAGAATCAAAAGCACACAACTGTTGCAAATTTCAATGGATGGACCAAAAGTAAACAAGAAATGGTTTCAAGACATAAAATGCGAACTTAAAAAAATTATGCGAATGCACCAACCTTCTTAATTTGGGAAGTTGTGGCTAATTGGGATGTTATGAATTTTCTGAGATCACTTTATTATCTGTTTTGCCACAATCCTGCTCGAAGTGAAGTTTACGTCAAGTACCTTCTTAAAGCATTGATTAATTCCTTTAAAATTCTGTGCTGTTCGTTGGGTGGAAAATTTTAATGTGGCCAGCCGTTCTCCTAAAATCATTCCTAATGTGTGCCAATATATCGAAAGAGTGAAAACTGGCCAAACAAACCCAAATTGTAATAGCTTCAAAACAGTTTGCTTAGCCTTGAATGATAAATTATTACGCACTAAACTAGCATTTTTTCAGGCCATTGCTTCCGAAGTTGAACCATTTTTGTCAAGGTTTCAGCCAAATGCTCCCCTATCTCCTTTATTATGTTAAGGTCGTGTAAATACATTTCGAGGAATCATAACACGTTTCATCAGAGAAAATTTAAAATGCATCTTCTAACATAGTGACTATTGATTCAACGAACACAATCTTATATCTCTAAAAACTATTGATCTTGTATTTTCGGTAAAAAACGCACTTCGCAATATCGGAAATATCAAAGATATTGACATCTTACGGTTCCGCAACGATTGTCGCAATAGCTTATTTAGTTTTGCATTTCACTATGTAGATAATCTCCACTTACTTATCCATTAGCAAAAGGAAATTTTTGAATGTATCCTTGTACTGCGATAAGATCTAAGCTTACTTCAAAGAATAAGTAATAATTGGCTCTCCAGCAATCAAGCAAACAAATTCAAAAACAGCTGTAATGATGTTTGCATTAAGTGCCATTATTTTAACAGAAAATGACTAGTTTGTTGTCCGAAGAGAACCACGGACTTGACGATTTCTAGCTAGGCGTTATTCCAAAAACACTTTATAAAAACGGTTTTGATTTTTTCACAAGGAAATTCTTTCTCTGAGAGGGGATTTTCAATTAATAAAGACATTTGAATTGACAGTAAGTACGATGTAATTGTGTACCATGGTGGGATACAAAAAATATAAATTTCTCAAAAACTTATTCCATGCGGCCTGAAATGCACATGATTTCTATCAAGAAGCTTTGAAAAAACAAAAGCAATACAAGATGCTAAGTCCAGCTTGAACGCAGAAAAACGTAAAGCTTCAGAGAAAATCAAGGACCTAATTACTAAAAGCAGAAAATACTAGATAACGCAGCACGAAGTGGAAGAATTAGAAGAGCAAATAAAGAAACTAGTTTAAGCTAAATTTGTATTGGTATTTTCAGTATTTTTCAAATTTTTAGCTTTGTTTTATAGAATATACTTATTATAAGCTTACTTTAACAGAGACAACATTGATCAATATAGACAGTCAGTATTATTTTACCAAACTTAAAAATTGAGGAATTCTTGAGAGTCATGAGAGGTTGATAATTGCTAGTCATTGATAAATACTCTGTCCCTTAAAGCAACTATAAATAATTATAATCATAAGTTAATTACTTTTTGATCAATGAAATAAATCTATATATCTCTCGTTTTTATATGATTCCGAAATGCATGCTAATATCTGATTTGTTACGTGATTTGAAAAAAAGTGGCCACCCTGCATTAGATATTAACTCAGATATCAGGCAATAATCCATTCCTCATTTTAAAGATTAACCACAAAACACTTATCACAATCCCTTCTCTTACATTCATCCACTTTAATGTCTCCAACTCAACTTTAATCGACGTATAGTTATTGCAACAAAGAATTGTTCTCATTCCCTTATTCTGAAGTTTCTGTAATCTATCCAACATTCTACTGTCAAGTAAAAATAGCACAGACGAACAATACTCAAAATGAGATTTTATTATTACATTGTAAATTTTTATTGCCGTTAGTGTTGAGGGAGACTTTCTTTCTTTTTAAAAAGCTCATCTTTTTACCTATTTTCCCACATACACATATAATTTACGTGCTCTTTGATCTTCAACTTTTTATCAACTACCACACCAAGATATTTTATCTTTCCACCTTTTCAATATAACCATTATTCATTTTTAACGTATCCTCATATTGACTTTTAATTGTCATAAACGCTGTTTTTTTAATACTCACTTTCAACTTGTTAATTCTTAAAGATCTACTCAGCCTTCGCAAATTATTTTCCATTGCATTCACACAATCGCCAACATCATCTCCCACAACATATAATAATGCATCATCAGCAAATAATATAATATTTCCACTGTCCAATACACTCTTTATATTTTTTATATAAACAAGAAATAATAGGGAACCCATCACAGAACCTTATGGAACTCCTGAATTTAGTGCCCTCTTCTGAGACATCGCATTGTCTACGTTAGTTCGCTGCATTCTTCTTGACAAATATCTATGAAATTATTTCTATTCCTTTCCTTTTACTCCATATTTTTGCAATTTTCTCATTAAAATATCTCGACCTACAGTTTCGAAAGCTCTCTTAAGGTCTAAAAACACTGCCACTCCTTTTTGTTTTCTTTGCATTGCTTCCTTCCATTTTATCAGAACCAAAATGCCTAAAAATGTAGAGCAAAAATAGCTGCTCTGAAATGAGCTATCCCAGGTTCATGGGACACTCGTCAGATCAGTTAAGAGCAACTTTCAGGTGTCATTGAAAACAACTTCTGCTCTAAGTTGAACTAAAGCAAATCATTAAACAGACCTATAATCAGGAAAGCTTTTACGTTGGCCAATTAATGAACTTAGGGATCACGCATTCCTGCCTGAATCATAAAAATATATAAATAAAAATAACTGTTTTTTAAAGATTATTTTCTGTTCTTTAGAATAATATTTACTTAGACATAATATTTGTACCTTAAACTTGCGCTTAAATTTAGTCTTCGGTAATGTTAAACTGTTTACTTAATTATTTTCAGTTACTATGAGAGATTTGTTTTATGAACTTTACACAAAAATACGACGCCATTCCCTGCAGTCCTTTTGGAACGATTTACTTCATGATAAGCCACAAATTTTAGAACTGTCCTATGATGATTATTTTCAATCTCCTGATGAAAAATTTGTTGATTCTGGAGCTGGTCGACCGCCACTTAGATTACCGCCGAGAGGAGAATTTCAAGATGGACTAAATGCTGCGCACGATGAAATTCGTACAGAGTATAATGAACTAGATTTCCTTGCATTAGGTCGTGGACTTGGCACGCATGATTACATTGGCCAAAGGGTGAACCAAGTTGCATCAATTATAAGGAATTTGAGCTTTTTTGAGGAGAATGCACAAACATTAGCTAAAAACAGAACATTTATAAGATTTTTAGTGATGTGTTCAAATATCCGATGGGGAAATATTCATCACATGGCTTTGGACGTTTGTGGCAATATTGCAACTGAAATGGAATTAACAGATCCGACATCAGATGATCTTACACGTTGCTTAATGTCTTCAATTTGTGAAGGTTTAGAAGGACAAGATAGAGGAGTTATCATAAGTTGTTTGGAAATTCTCTATAAACTATCTCAAAAAGAAAGTAATGAGGAACATCTTCATAAATGCTTGGATCAAAAAGTATATAACCAAATCTGCCTATTTCTTTCACTAAACGATATTATGTTGCTCTTGTACACTTTGGAATGTATTTATGCTTTAAGTTCTTTGGGACATAGGTCTTGCAACCAATTGATTCAAGTTAGAGGTATTGTAGACTCATTGGTATCGCTTATTACTGTTGAGGTAATATTTACATTTTAGCTATTTATTTTTGGAATACAAATTAATATTTTAGGCTCAAAGCTATGGACCGGATGGGTGCATTTTAATGCGAGTTGTTGAAACAGTGCCTGGTAATATGCTTCCAATGGTTGCACAGAATATTGCAAAGTTGCAGAATGCTGCAATGGCAGGACAGGTTGGTGATCATCATGTGCAACCAGGTGGCAACACCAATCTTTCCGAAAGCGGTTCTACAAATGCAAACAGTAATGAATCACAAAGTAAGTTTTTTACAAATTATTTATTAACCTTAGCAATTTCCAAATAATTCACAATGAGGTAAAAAATTTTCGTAACTTAAAAAAAACTTTATTTTTGAAATAAAAAATTCTTAATAATAATATCAAAAAATATTATTATTGGATACATTATTTTAAAGTATGTACAAGTATTTGTTAAATAGACAAAGTTAATCCCTTCACTATTTAAACTCGTTGTTGGGCATAGGGTGACCGCTGTACCGACCCTCCACTTGGCTCTGTTCTGCGTTAACGACTTCAGTTTTTGCCATTGATTTACAAATTTGAAATCTTTCTTCCTTATGGATCTTTTCCATGGTCGTCCAATCTGTCGCTTGGCTTGGGTCCTGTACAGGTTCCAGTCAATCCTGCCGTCTTCCATACCGTTCGTATATGACAGGTTACTTTTCATGTTGAACATTTATTTAACATCATTTAGAGAATATTAATATCACAGTAAAATAAAAATTAGCAAAACATTTGTATTTCTAAAGAATTGACGGATTTCACGTGTAATTCAAAGATCTGGAAACTTGGGCATCTTGAGATGTTATTGCGCCATATCTTAACGAGAGTATTAAGTGCGACTTGAGCATTGTTGATCCGAGTCTATGCTGCAAAAGTAACAACATTTATTGACACACTCTGTGCGCTGCTTTCCAACGTAAATAAATCCTGTCTCTTGGAGTCCAACCTCGTAAGCTTCAGCAACATTGATCTCGGTTCAGCGACTTTCTGTATTCAGGGATTCGGATATTTGAGCTAATTATTGTCTGTAGAAGTTTCGGACCAATAGCAAAGATTACTCTACTAGATAAACGGCTTCGAACAAACTAGTAAACAAATTTTGGTTGCTTTTTTATATTTCCCGCATCGGGCAACCCTGCAGTCAGAATTAAAAATTTGTTTTCCGGGAGAGTTTGTGGATAAGAGACAAGTATACTTTTCTTATGTTTGTTTACAAATGCCAAATGTTCTTCACTCATTAAAAGATCAGAATACATTGACGGTTTGAAAGTCTCTTACGCACACGAGTAACTAGCTCAGTCACGTGCTTCACATGAATTCTTTTTATTGGTGGTACTTTTTACTACATTTCTCTCTTCGACAAGATTTAGCGGTACTTTTTTGACAGAAATATGTGATTCTATCCGAATGAGAACAGAATTTTGACAGGAATAAATGACTGCACACTACCTGTACTCTTTCTTTGCATGGTTAATCTTATGACTTTAAAATCTGGATATATTTCGTTTTACTGTGGTGCCAGTGTTACTTTTTCAAGATTAGCTGGGTATTTTAGGGAGCCGGTTATCTAGTAGTAAGTAATCTTTGCCAATAGGTTTAATTCCTCATTCCGCCTTTTTATCATGTTTTTTTCCATCATTAGTCAAAGGGGTTGAATCCGTCTTGAGTATTTTCAGTGGTATTCTGCATATTCCTGGGGCCTTAAAAAATTTTATCGACTTTATTATATTTGCCACTCCAATCTTGTCGGAGGTCTGATGTTAATAATGGAGTTAGTTACTTAGGCTCTGACGAAAAGGTATTCGACGGCCTAAATGTGTTATTTATGACTTAAACAAAATATTCTCTCTATCTTCGCAGTTAATCTTTGTGTTCAATGGAAAGAGTTCTTCTTTCCAATTTTTTTGCAATCTTGTATAAATCTCCTCTTTCACAATGGTCGGCCGCTTATTCTGTCTTCTCTGCTAGCGCGTTAGTGTAATTGGGCTTATCACGTATAATACTTCTTTATATATGGTGGAATATACGTTGTGGATGTTTAATGTTTTAGGTCTGTGCAAATTGAACTGTCACATTAGGTGTGGTATCACGTAAGTGTACTGCTGCTTTATACACATCAATAAGCAATTTAGGTATTTTTAAACGGTCATTGCTGCCAAAATAAGCACCACAATTCTACCGTACATCAAGAAGCCCATTTCTTAAACTTTTTCAATATATAATAAAATATATATGGCGATTTTGTTTTCAGTTTTGTCATCTATCTTAGAAAACCAAAATGTTAAATAGCAATTTTTGTGTTTAAGCAATGGAAAATTGCCAGAAGTTACAAACGAACAAAAAACTCCTCGTTTGTGTTCTTGTGTACCGAGTCGAAATTTCCCCATCCCAATCGTCACAGATCACTGAATCTGGCGTTGATAATTCGGTCGATTATTGGCCAATAGTCCAATAGTGATCGGTGGGTAACCTTAGTTAACAGCTAGTTTATATTAAGCCCGGGGTGTCTCCCATTCTTCCTGGCTAGAGTATAGCAGCACAGTTTCAGATGTGGACGGAGTAAAATCAAAAAATTCAAAAAAATTTTAATGTACGCTAGGAAGCATGATGATACTGGCAATTCCTTTCTGTTTCGTTCGATTCTCATCACTACATTGAATGTCTTATTTGCCATGGCAGCGGCTCCCTTTTAACGATGTTCTTATTTATGCACATAGGAAGGATGAAAGAGGATGGTGATTTTATTTTGAGATTTTGGGTCAAATTTATTAGGTATAATGGCGTAAAAATTGTCCGTTGCTCTAAGATTATAGGAAAGGAAGACCTCAGGCTATGTAATTTTTAAATGTAGAAAAATTCAAATTTTTCACGGTGAAGCATCTGGTGGTGGGGCGTTTTGGAGTTACGAAGGGTTAATTTAATGGAGAAAAGAAGAATAAGTGAAATAAATTTATTTGAAAAGTGAATATGAAGTCATTTTGAACAATCTTTTATTGAAACAATAAAAGGTAGTTTTTCTTACTTTGGAGAGTGTTAAGGATTAATAAATTCAAATGCTTCTCATAACTTATTGATTTCTATTTAGAAGAATCTTCGACAACAGGTGAAAACAATCAAGCAAATGCACCTCCACCACCATCAAACATTCGAGTAGTACAAACTGCACAATCAGCTTCGATTTCCGGTACACATCCACCATCTCCACAAGCAAATGCGACACCAGCTAAACCAACTCAGCAACAATTAGCTCAAGTATTTTATTTTTGTGTGTTAATGAAATGTTTTTTTTTTAATTTTTTGTATCTTTAGGAAGCAGAACAATTTACTGTTGCGTGGCTTGGTGCGAATTTCGAGGTAGTACCGTCTGTTGCCAGTCGCGTTGAACAACAGGATCTATATAAAATGTACCTTGCGGCAGCACAAAAAAATGGGCGCCGATGTGTTTCTCAGGCTAGTTTTCCCCGTTTGGTACGGACAACTTTTGGGTTGCAAACAGGACCTACTTTAGTGAAATCCAAAGAACCAAATGGAAATGTAACAAACATCTATTATTATATTCGTCTTCGGGCGAGAGCAAATCCTTTGCCCATGCAAATTAAACCAGCTTTACATTCCCCAAATAATCCAGCAGTAAGTACGAAAACACCAAAAGGTTCTGCCAAGCAAAAGAGTAACGAAGTTATAATAAAAACTAAACCTGAGTTGGGCCAAAAACTAAAAGCAACTAAGAAAAGTCAATTGCAGCAAAAGCATGTTCATATTTTAAAAACACAAGGTATTCAGCCAACTCAGCAGGTTATTCAAAATCAACCACAGCAACAATCTGTACCGACGTCACAGCCTATAACGCAAATACATCATTCTAATATTCTACAACAACAGGTTCATGCTCAGCAAAGTGTGGTTCAAACATCTGACAAAATTCCAACATCTAAGCTACCTGGAAAAAATATCGTAATCAACCAAACTATGATTGTATTATACCAATCGTCACTTCTTAAAAACTGTTTACAATTTATTTATTTTCTATAGGCTGCTCCTCATCAATCAGCAGGCCAAATTATAGCTTCCAGCTCAGGAACGGCCATTGTTGCGCATACATCTAACCAGGTCAATACTGTGACTCAGCAACAACATCATCAAAATCAACTGCAACACCAAAATCAATTACAACACCAAAGTCAGCAACAACAATTTATGCAACAATCCGTGAAGACTGTCACTGCTACACAAACTGCGGTCTCTACTCCCACCGCCGCAAATGGAAATGGTGCCGCTAGTTCACTAATTAAAAGCCTCTTGGCTAATAAGGTAACACCAACAGCTACTGAAGTATCCGAATCAAATGCGAGTGCAGCTCCAAATAATCCAAGTTGTTTGATTACCCAAAATGTTAATTTGCATCAGGTAACATTTGTTATACTAACTTATTAATGATTTTTTATAACTTAGTGTAGTTTAACCTGAATACTGCTAGACTTAATTTCATAAAAACTAAAGATTGTATCTCCTTCTCGTCTGTCAGTATTCACTCTCTGTTGCTACTGCACAACTTTGTACGATACACTCTAACAGTTATTTGATACTTTTAGCAGCATTTGCTTTAGCGAATATCATTTGACTGCATTTTGAGTTTATTATATATATATGCTGCCTGCAAAATCGCTTTAACGCATGTAAATATTTATATATTCGTATCAGCTTTAACAGGTAGAAAAATATACGTTGAAAAGTCGTAAAAGTAACTGCACGATATTTGTTAGATAGCTGCACCGCGATTAGTTATAGTTAGTAATTTAGATTGAAGGAAATGAATTATACCGACTTGGGTGTTATAGTCAAATCAGATTTTAGACTTTATTTGATTTATGTGAATCGGTAGAAAGTTGTAACTTCGAAACAGTTTGATTTTTAACAAAACGAAAATAAGAGAAAATTATTCTGAACTTCTGGTCAGCTATTAAGTGAAAGTTCAGTTTCGCAGACATTTTAAAACACTTAGAATTTGCTCGTAGAGAAATCCACAATAAATAAAAAATAACAGTGAATACAATGTATGCTGCTCATCCAGGACGGCGCCTTCATTTATGATGTTATGACTTTTGCAGAGTTTTTATTGTTTTTAAGAAGGGCAGATTTTTTATGGTTGAAAGACGATGTGGAGTATAGACCCAAAAAAAAATGTGTCATTTTAAGTGTTCATACCAAAATTGGAAAGCGGAACACTTATGGAATGTCCGTCACAGCCTTTTTTCTCAGAGACCGCAGAGATCGTAGAGAGCGGAAATTTTATATATTGTTGTTAGTAATGGACCGAACATAGATATAAAGTAGAAAAAATAGAATTCAAAATTTTAGGGGAAATTTTAATTTCAAAATTTAAATTAAAAAAAAAAAAAATTTATTTATTAGATAAATAAAAAGTCATAAAATAAGACAGCTTACCACCTCGTTAAAATTGAGTTTATTCAGTAATGTTTGCCATTTCATTATGGAAAGATATGGCACACAATACAGCGTATATAAATTGTTAAAACTCATGACAGAAATAAACAATAAATCTGCTCGTGCAACTTTTCTAGCATTATTTTCTTTGGCGATGAAATTAATTTTTGGTTACATTGCTTCGTATGTACGCAGAAGCTTAAATTGGAATTGAAAGCTTAATTGTGCTTTATTTCTTTGAAAACGAAAATGGTAGTACTGTTTCTGTAAATGGAAACGCTACGGCATCATTTTGATCCAAACGATATGTGTTTTCAACAAAATAGTGCAAAATGCCACATCTTGTAAAACAGTCACAACATAACACTTTTTTGTTTTTCTGGGGTTATGTTAAATCGTTAGTTTATTCCAAAGAGCCCACAACACAAAATGACATTGCTGACATAGGCGCTGATTTATGCGAAAAAGTGGCTAAAAATTCATCTTCATGGATACATTTTTCCAGAGGCGGTCATAAATAAACCAATAAATAAAATTAAAAAAATAATTCTATTGATATCTTATAACATTGTGCTTTTATTTAAATTTAAATATGTTCTTATTGATGACCCTATACTTTGTTAAATAATATGTAAAAAAAGTATAAGTATGATTTTGTCATAAAAGGACATTTAAGAAAAAGGTTAAGGGGGTCGTCTACGTAGCGGCCTGATTTTTGAGCCTGTTTTTCAAAATTTATTACGAAGGAACGAAAAAAGATATTCACTCACTTTTTTTTTGAGGGAAAGTCATTGACATTTTTGAAAAAAAGTTATTTTTCCCTTGTTTTTCAAATGTTTATTGCCTGTTATAATAACAAAAAACAATATTTCGTCAAAAGCTCGTGTCTAACCATAGCGACATGGTTTCTGAGCAAGTAAAAAAAGAAATCGAATCGATACGTGTAAAACTTTTCTTAAAATCGTGCAAGTAAGTTAGAAAAATACGACTTTCGGGAAAACGCGTTTAAAGAATTACACAAGAAAAAAAATATTTTTGAAGGATCTTACGATTAATCATCTATGCCTGGGCCGTAGAGTTCACCTTCCTCTTCCTGGAGTAACTCCGAAACAGTTTAGATGTTTTATGATCGAGAATCGGTTTTAAACTGAAGGAAATAGAAAATTCGGGGTAGCCGGGGTACAGGGAGCGCGCGGAAACACCGTGAGCGAGCGTGCTCAACGCTCTATTGCTCAATAGCCGTGAAGAGTTTACCCAAATCCTTTGAAAATAACATTCCTCACATCTTCCAAATGAGTATTATGTAAAAAAAAAAGATTTTTTGCAACTTCATACGTAGACGACCCCCAAGCGAATTCGGCTCAGCCCCACGAAATTCTTATCGCGCACGGCCTGGCCTGGCTCTCACTTTACCGTTTTTCCGTCATTTGCTGTCATATAATTACTCTATTTCGGAATCCATCTTCACCCACCCCATAAGCGGTTGCGGAATTTAAAGAGAGAAAGTACTAAAATTTATAGGCCAGGCCATAACTACACTGAATGCTAAATTTTGAGTTTAGTAAAAATATAATATTATAGTTTCCGAGATTTTGGCACTTTGTTTTAGATCGTGAAAATCGTTACCTTGCAATCAGTGTTTATGATGCCACAGCTACAAATGTAGTTTTTTGTGACCAAAAAATTAGTAAAAGTTCCTCAACCTGGTATAGAATGGAATCAAAGTTATACGGTTATGGTTTTTGCCAAATTTGTTTTCAACTCTTATGGTCTTACCGATTTCTATCACCAAAATTTGATCTTTATGCTGTAAAATATTGTAGTAGGCTAGGCGGGTCTGTTATCTTGAAAACTGGAAATAACTTTCGTTAACGTTTAGAAAAATTTTAGACCACTTTTACTGCAAAATGAGCTTATTTATAAATTATTAAATTAATGTACTTAGTAGGTGTTTCATGTGATGTAACATTCAACTTAGAAATAATTAAATGTTGACGTGACCTTTAAGTACACTACGTAACTTCGTTTGCTGTGCATCTAACTGCATTCATATCTTTCTTTGTGTTGGGTTTATCCCCGTTCGCATTGTTCTTGTACTAACGGTTATTTCTTTGTGTTGTGCTGTGTTCTTTTTTCTTTGTCTGCAGTTGTGCTGCTGAGTGATTTGGACTTGCTGAGCTTTAACTGCACATGAATACGCTGCATGCACTACTTTTGTATTCGCGGAGGTTAATATGGCTTCAGAATGATGGCTGGGTAGCTCGTTATGCACAGGAAGTGCGTAACATAGGTGTCAAAAAATTCAGAAAGCCGAACATACCCCAGAAAAATTAAAAAGAGAACAGAAAAAATATTTAGGATCGACATTTTTATTAGAATATATTTTTAATTGAGGTGAAGTAAGTCATAACGTGTCGGCTTTTCATCCCGGAGATCTATTATTCGAAATCCACAGTGGCCTACATTTAAAAAAAACTGGCCAAAAATCAAAATATCTTTAGACATTATCCGTAGATTTTCTGGAGTAGGTAAGTGTTCAGTTACTATAAAATCGGGATATATTGGTCATTTGTCGACTTATTCACTATTAAAATGTCTCTTAACACGTTCGCCGTCTTGTCCTTATGCTTTCCATCAAGCTTGTCGGCATATGCCATCTTGTCCGCGAATGTGTTAAGTTAAGTAAACTTCATTACACCTTAACAACCAAACTTTCATGACTAGGGTTTAAAGCTCCTACGGTCACTTCTTAATTTTTCAAAGTTTAAAAGTTTGTGATCATTTTCCAAAGTAACTGAAGTCAACTTGGGATTGTAATCTTAAGAAAGGGATATAAATCACATATTTAATAAGCCTTTCGGTGCGAGAGTTGTATTTGAATTAAAACAAGGGAACCTTTAGGGAGGCTTATAAAAAATCCTCCATGGCGCAAAACTTTGGCTTTGGTCGGAAGGGTATTAGGATTAAGGAAATGACGGAAATTTAATGCCTTGTTTTTGTTTTTCTGCGAGTTAGACAACAGCCCAGGAACGGAGTGGATTTTTTTTATTTCTTATTAAAAACTCCCGGGGAGACCAAGTCTCGAACACTGGAACCACGGCATGGTGATCTTGCCACTCAATTGATCAAACGCTCTCTCCAGAAATAATACACTTCGACATGTAAATATAGCCAGAATAAATTATGTATTTTTTTAAAGTTGTTTCGTCCATTGTCAGATTGGATTACATATTTAGAATCAGGACACTCGAAAACCCCCGAGTACGAATTTTTGTCCGATATTCGACAGAGATACGAATTTTGTCCAGGTAGGCCCTGCGCGGCGGCGACACATAATTGTTTTCTGCAGAAAATAGATTGCAATAAATAACCATTTGGGGTTACAGAAGTAATGTCGGTGGTTTTGAAATCAACCTTAAATTGTAGGTTCACTTGCCATCGTTGTCTCGAATCGGTTGATTCCACCCCATCCCTCACAAGGGGTTGCGGGAACTAGAGAGATATATTTTTAATTGAGTAATATATTTAATAAAGTCGTCGGTGGAGTAAGTGATAACGTGTCGGCCTACCAATCCGGAGGTCCCAGGTTCGAATCCCACGGACGGCGACTCATGATTGTTTTCTGCTGACAACAGATTACGATAAAAATTCCATGGGGGTTGTAGAGAAAATGTCGGTGGTTCGGAATCCACTTTAAATTGTAGGTCCTTTTGCAATTATTGTCACAAGGGGTTACGGGAAGTAGAGACGGAGAATATATTTAAAAGAGTTAAACTTTGCGATTTTGCTTTGCGTTGCTTTCAGGATGTTTCCCCCATAAGCTATCAACGAGCATTTTGCAGATAAATCTGCCAAACGTTATTTTGCTCATCGAAATCAGATATCTCACTTTTTAAGAATACTTTTACGACATGCAGCTCGTATTCGTTCGGCAAATCCAAGAGTTCCTATAGTGGCTTGAACCCTATTCAGGCATGCGCAAGCCTGCTCAAACAACTAAAGTACTCGCCTATGGCGCGAAATCATTTAGAGACTTACCCGCGGAGATGGATCGGGCGTCCCATTTTATATCCTCTCAGGTCTCCGGAATTAAACCCGCTGAACTTTTACTACTGTGGTTGCATAAAAGTTCTTCTTAAAACAAATTACTGACGAAAGGGAACTCAGAGCACACATTGATGCTGCAGCGCAAGTAGTAAATGCTTCTGCAATTGAGCGACGCATGAAACAGACATTTTTAAGAGTATGCCAAACATTTATAACAGGCGTTTGCAAGCAATTCGATCATTTACTTTAAATATTTCGAAAATGAATGTTACATCACAGTAAACACATACTCCATTAGTTTAATAATTTAAAAATGAGCTAATTTTGCAGTAAAAGTGGTATAACTTTTCTTCTAAAAGTGAAAAGCGGTAAATTGTTACCAGTTTAAAAACATTATTTCAAGATAGCAGACCAGCCTAGCCTAGTAAAATTGTTTAAGCATAAAAGGTCAAACTTTGGTGATAGAAATTAGTAAGACCCTACAAGTGGGAAAAATATATTTTTTGGGCAAAAACTGTAACCATTAAAAAAACGCTTGGTACCATTCCACAGCCTGGTTCTTCAGGCATTTTTACTAATTTTCTAGTCACAAAGAAACCTATATTTGTAGCTGTGGCATCCGAAACACTTAAGGCAATGATTTCCACGAATTTCAAAACATTTCCACGACAACTATTACATTTTTACTAAACTTAAATTTAGTATTCTGTATGGTTATGAATTTGCCTATCAGCACTTACAGGGACGGTGTTGAATCTTAGAAACACTGAAATTTTTGTCATATGTGTATGTATGAGTTACCATTGAATGCCCTTGTTTGTGAATCTGTAAACACCTTAAAAACAATGACAATTGCAAAAATTACTTCAAATTAATTGTGAGAAAATTCTCTACAAAAAAACTTTAATTCGTTTGTTATAAAAATTTAAAATAAAAAGATTTTTTCCCTCAAATTTTTATCTATTTAGGCTTATAAAACTATTATTAATAATGCTACGTAAAAAAGTTGTTAATAAAATTTAATTTGTACAAAAAATGTCTTTATAAAATTTGTGTGCGACTTACCGTTATCGAAATATCGTCAAAAACTGTTCGCATCCTTATTGTAAAATAATAGCCGGGTGGGGAGGGGAGTTGCTACCCCGGAAACTGTATCTTATATTCACTATTAACTGCCCAACAAGTCAAAAAAAAATCTCTGCCTACCCAAAATGTTTCAATAAACTAAACTTTGTCTAGGCTAATATTCGATAAAATTTCAAAGAATTTCACCGAGATTTGTGCTTTCTAAGATTTGTGCTGCGTCCTGTGTAAAACCAAAAATATTAAGTTTTTATTAAAGATAAATCTTAAAAGTAATAACAAGATTCTCTCTCTCTGGTTCCTTTAACCGCGTGGGCGCATGTGGCGTCTATTACGACGACACTTCACCTGGTCCAGTTCTGTGTCAACACCTTCAACTTTGGCCACGATTTGTTGATCCGGGTACCTTACCTCTCGACGGATCTACTCCATATGTTTCGCGGTCGTCCAAATCGGCGTCTTCCTTGGATTCCGTGGGGATTCCAATCTAGAGCATGCTATGCGATGCTGTTTGGCTTGTGTGCCCTATTAATTGCACCCTTCCGTCTATTCATTCTTGGCCTGTAAGTCTTTATAGGGGTTCGTTGGTAATTGATGTTAAGGATTCGCGCCGGAGACACCGGTTGACAAAGGCTGGTAGCTTAGATATTATTTGACAGGTCACTTTCCATTTTGAAGCGCCGTATAACAGACCAGTTCGCATAAACAGTGTCCCAATGATAAATAGTATACGCTAAATAACATTAAAGCATTGCTCAGTTTTTCATTCGTCTTAACCAAATGAATAAAAATTGTCTTTCAAAGCAAACTTCCCATGTTGTGTAACATTGAAAATTTCTTCGTTCGTGTCATTTGTTAAAAAACCGTATTTGATTATTTCTCAACCGAATTTGTTCCAGTTTCGCACTTAGAAATACAGTAACGTTCATTTACTTTAGTGCTACCTATGTCATATATACGGCCCAACACCTTAACATTTTAACCCTTAACGGTCCGGAAGTATTTGAAATTTACTTTCCACCAGGTCCAAGCTATTTTTCATGCGAAGAAAAAATGTGTAGGTACTCAACATTTTACATCAAGTAAAGAAAATATGTTGCTTTATAAATACGTAATGTGAAACTGCTTCTTCGTTCTTCTTTTCTTGAACGGATTTATATAGAATGTAGGAATTAGTAGGGAAGGATTTCCTTAAGAAACCGTAGTTTGCTATATAGTGATCACCCCGATTAACACCACCCATATTTTTGGTATAGTTCAACACTACTTGAGGCTTCTGTATTGTAACATATTCGACATGTCGTAATATTCTATAGATACACGTAATTTCGGACACATCCCAACTATTAAAACTGTTACAATCCTCCTGTTCTTCCATGAAAGAAGTAAAGTATTTTTTTGTAGGCTATTAAGTTTGTTTTTAAAAATTTAGGGTTCTTCATTACAGACGGCACAACTTTTCTATTTGTTTATAATGTACCAGTTAGGTGGCATTCCATTTTCGATAATTCATTTGCCAAAGGTATACTGGTATAATATCGGTCTATAAACATATTCTTTTTCACAGCCAACGTAATCAAGAAGTTTCTTAAATATATGCAAAGGAATTCGAGAAGTTACGGGGAGATCTAATCCAGGTAGATTGTCTAATGTTATTCTGCCATAGTACAGGAGAATTGTAGAAATGTACCATGTGTTTGAGTCAGCAAGTACATATATTCGTATACCCCACTTTGTTTGATTTTTGGGATTGTATGTAATGAGACCTAGTCTCCCTTTAAATTTCACAATATACTCATTAACGGAAATATCTTTATGTAGTACTAAATGGTGTAGGAACTTTGAGTCAATATAATCTAGAAAATTGCTGGTTTCTTTTAGGTGGATCATCCAAAATATTTCCAAAAATCTATTTTTCGAAAATGTATTTGGAAAAAATGGTATCTTACTATTGTTCCTGGTTGATCAATATTCTTTTTTGTTAGCTAAAGGCATTGTTTCCATAGTAGTAGTTTTCAAAATTGATTCCTTTGATAGAGGTTCCAACGCTTTTATTTCCTTCTTAGCATAATTGTTTGTCCTTTTTATTATACTATTTACCAATTCGTCTGTGAAAAATAGCTTAAAAAACTCTAACGGCTCTTTAATGTGAGTTGGAACTTGTGGACCTGGGGTCTTTGAAAAAGTATTGAATTGTATCTGATGTTGAATGTCATCAACTTTTGTAATATCTTTCCATTCGGTATTCTCATTAGCAGTGCAATGTTCATCTTCTTCATCTTCACTGTAACTTATATTTGGTATTCTTCTTCTCTTTCTAGGAACTACTTCGTTATCACTACTATTGTCATTATCATTATAGTCTGTTTCTCCGATTTTCATTTTCATCAATAGAAATTCCGAATTCAAAGTCGTCGTCACTACTGCTTATATCATTGAGATAATCGTTATTATCAGGTATTATTCTTTCAGAGTTTTCGACCATATTTAACGGTTTTAAACAAAATAAAATATAATAAACTAAACTGTGTAAAATAACTCCCGTAACGCGCAAGTTCTCAAAACAATACTGAATTTGCATGCGAAGTGCACAAACGTGCAGATACACAAAAACGGAAGCCGACAGCAACAGTCCTTAATTTGCTGTTGACCTCTCGCGGGCAGCACGAACAAATTTTTACTGAACTCCGAGCTAACGTTTTTCGCAGTGGCATTTGTTCACTCAAAGAATGATGACAGTAATAAAAATAATAAAATCGGTTTTCCGCCATATACGCGGCATTAGACCCAGTAAGTAAAAGTGCCATGCCGCTTATATGGCGGCATTGGTCCGTTAAGGGTTAAATTTCGCTTTTCTCACAGTAAACGCAATTAAAGAAATGTTTTGTGTTGTTATTTGAAAGAACATGGACACTTTTACTCAACAGAAAACATTAAATTAAACAATATACAAAATTGAATGTACCTAAATTACCTTTTCATTTTATTTCAATTCTTTTCTCTCATTTAATCTATATAAATTGCTCATTTTACATTTTAAAATTTGGTGTTGGTATGAAATCTTTTCACATTTTCACAGCATTATAACAATCACAGATTTTTTACACGGAATTCATTTATGATTCTTCAAAAAATTGGTCACAATTTTTTTC
Source organism: Leptarthrus brevirostris (assembly GCA_964036015.1). NCBI lineage: Eukaryota > Metazoa > Arthropoda > Insecta > Diptera > Asilidae > Leptarthrus > Leptarthrus brevirostris. The sequence goes on from OZ038372.1 coordinate 40,013,045, forward strand.
GTATTGTCTAGCAGAATTCTAAGGCCAAATATTATTGCTTGAGAGAAATTTGATATTCAAAAGGAGCCTCATATATGGCGGATATAGTTTCAACAACTATTAAATTGGTTTTGAAAATTCTTTAGGTAGGCGTTTTGAAAGCATTTAATGTGAATCTCTTGACTACTTGAGTCCGAGAGTAAACCATCTGTGGATTTAAGGCAGGTGCATCAAACTTAGACATTTATTTCTGCTACTTAGATTTCTACGTACTAAACATAATGAAATCGAAACTATATCCTCCATTCAGAGATTAAAATGTGTTAAATTTTATAAAAGAAATTTAGTACAATCTGCGAACTAATGTATTACTTTAATTTTTTTTAATTGTTCATATTTTGTTATAATAAAGGTTGCTCAACGCCAACATTTGCAGAAGCAAAAGGAACTTGCTCAGCAGCAACAACAGCAGCAGCAATCAGTAGTGGTATCAACTATCAAGGCACCAACACAAATAGCACTACCAACAACTACAATAAGCGCTCTTGTCAATAACCCAGTTATACAATCAACAGCAGTTAAAGTGGGACAAACAACAATAAAGGCAATAAATTCAAACTCTGTTATACCATCTGCTGTAATTGAGAAGAAAAACATACAATTTAGTGGTGATAATATAGAACGTGCGTCTTGGGAGCCTACTCCACCTTTAATGCCGATTAGTGGGAACGCACGTCCACAAAATACTAACGTTATCATAGCTGTAAGCAGCGAAGATTCTAATTCAACTGGAAATAACTCAGTTGCATCTAGCGTTATAAGTTCGGCTCTTATAAATACCACAGATGAAGGAGAAGGATCTGAGATAAGTTTTGAAGGTTTACTAATACCAAAATCGAAATCAGGCGGATCGTCGGTAGCAGAGGACGAAAGTTCAAAAGATTCACTCAATAAATCTTCTCATGTTGTGCATGCCAATCAGATGCTGGCAGATTTACTAGATAAAAAGTCACCAGAACCACCAGTAAATTCTGGTGTAAAAAGAAAGCTGGAGGATGATGGAGTAGAAAATGCTACTAAAAGACCGGCATTAGAAATTGAAACAATTGAAATAGACGAAGAGGAAATAAAAGTAACTCCATCTAAAAATGCGGCGAATTTGTATGCTGAGATGGCAGCTTCAATTTTAGAAGACGAAGATTTAGATGAAGAACCACAAATTCAATCACAAATGCAAGCTCAGACTCAGCCTCAAATTCAACCACAAATGCAGACTCAAATCCAACAGCAGCTTTCACAAACTCTTCATACACAAATGCAATCGCAGGCTCATGCACAAATTCAATCGCAGATTCAATCACAAATGCAACCGCAAATTCAAACCCAAGTTCAAACTCAGATACAAACGCCAGTAATTCAAAAAACAGCAGATGCTCAAAAACAATTAATAACAATGCCTATGCCGTTGCAGCGTCAAATTATTATGGCACCGAACAGTCCACACCAAATGATCCTATCGCAAGCATCTCCTGGAAATCAGTCTCAAGCAACTGCAACAATTAAAACTGAATCCGGATTGCAAACTGTTCCTTTGATTCTTCAAAAGCAAGTTGGCCCTGGTGGACAACAGATTATACAACCAGTAATTCAACCAGCTCAAACACAAACTCAGTACGTATTAGCGACAAATCCACAAGGTCAAACATATCTTGTGGCACAACAGCCTCAGCCTACACAAACAGTATTAGTAACTCAGACTCCTCAACAACAAGGCACTCCAAGTAAAACGATTATCATTTTGCAACAGCAAGGTGGTCCTCCACAGGCAGTTGCCGCGCAGCAGCAAATCATTGGTACAACCGGGGCACCACAAAAAGTTATTATGACAACCCCACAGGGCCAACAGATGATAGTAACTCAAGTTCCTCGTCCTTTACAACATCAACTAGTTATGAATCATCCAACTACGAGCTCTCTTCAAACAGGTTCATCTCAAAATGTTGTCATTACGCAATCTCAGTCGCCCATTCATCAGCAACATCAAGTACAGCAACACATTCAATCACAGGCTCATCAACAACTTCAAAAACATCAAATGCAACTTCAAGCGACACCTCAAGTCCAAATTCAAAATAATCAACAGCAGGCGGGTGAGAAAATAGTATTTTCACAACTTCCTCATATACCTGCCACTATAAAATTGCATCCACATCAATCGCAAACAGCGACTCAAACACAAGCAATTACAAAAGCTGTGTCATCAAAGTCGCCTATGATAGCTCAGCAACAGCCAGTGGGTATTGTTTCTCAGATGTCTCAACAGCCTTCTATGCAACAACAAGCTATACAAAATAGTTCTAAAATTCCGGAACGAAAACTATTTATAGGGGGAAATGGTAATATTGAAATTGCCGAAGGCTCGCAGCAGGTTTCTATGATAGGTTCAGCTACATCGGGTACCCAGACTATCATTACACAACCTCAGCAACAACAACCAATTCAATCTACTATAATACAGCAAACGGCGCAACAACTTGTAACAGCTACTGCTCCAGTAAATGCTATTCCTCAAGCTTCACCAATAATAGCACCACCGCCTCCTCCACCAGCACCTACTAAACAATCTAAGACTATTGCAGATATAAAATCTGAAGAAGAAATAGTTGATCCGAATTGGATGTGGGTTTGCGATTGGAGAAATTGTCCAAGGTACGATGATATATTTCATGTTACGGCATCTGTTTTGATCTATTGTAATTTAGGAAAAAATTCAAGTCATTAAATGATGTATATCGGCATGCATGTCTTGTGCATTGTCCTGAGTCATTAGATCCAAGTGCGGAAATTTATTGTCAATGGGGTCCAGGACCGAATTTATGCGATAATATTCCACGAAAGAGGTTTTCCTTAATGACACACTTATTAGATCGCCACTGCACTACGGAAGTATATCCAAACAGACTTTGTAAATTTTAATATATTAAACTTGATTTTCTATGCAGGCATTTAAGCAAGCGGTGCAAAGACGCCTTGTGACAGGCATTCAACCTAACGTGCATACACAACCTGTAACAATTATTAAAAATGCACAGGCTCCATCTTCATGTTCTGAAACCAAGGGAACCTTATCACCTGCACTTTCTACGTCGTCCACAAGCTCTTTACCACCTGCAGCTAGTGCTGCTATGCATGCTATTAAAAGACATACGGCTGACTTTTCCAATCCAAAAGAGTTAATGGTAAGTCTTTAATTTAAAATCTATTTAAAGTAACAATTATAATTAAACTAAGTAATAAAAATTTTTCGGGCATTTTGTAAAATTTATTATAAAGTCACTAGAGTATTTGGAAAAATTGTCTTGTAATCTAATTTATTGTCTACACAAATCTTTTTGTCTGCCAGTTTTTTTTGTTCAAGTGAAAAACTGATAATTATTGAAAGATCTCGTATAGGTGTACTGAGAGGCATCCAACCAAGGATATGGGGGCGAAAAATTCGATGCGTTCAAACTAATATCAAAGGGTCTTAGTATCGCTAGCGCAACACATTATTTTTGAGAGAACTAGATTTAAAAATACGTTATGGTTCTTTCAGCAGTCTCAATGTACTGCTGCTTCTTATAAAAATAAAAGGCATTAGTTCCGCAAAGCAGCACGATCTATTTAACTAATGTTGAACAATCTTCTTATCTTAACTTTTTCTCTATTTATTTCTCTCATTTTTAATCCTCTATTTGCTTTATTTCAGACTCAAAGAAGTCAAGCGGAATCCCATGTTAACCCTATAAACAATAATCGAGATCATAAATTTCGTTCATTAAACTACAATATATAACAGATGCTCGCTTTTGGTGTTCAGACTTGATTCGTCGTCGGGAACCATTTTGAACTCCTGAAAAATCGAGCTGGGTCTCTGACATCGACGGAGTCTAATTCGGTTAACTCCAGTTACCGAGGAGTTGAAGTAGGGTTTCCTCTTCCTCCTCATAATGGCACCTCCTACAGAAGTCGTTTGAAGGGGCGCCCAGCTTCAAGCTTTGGCCATATCTGTCGGGTAATCAGGCAGGTGTGTTCCTCCTGCCAATTAATGTTTGCAATCCTGAGAGACTCCTGTAAGAGTTCCAGTTTGCATGTGGCCAGCGGTTTACCCAGCTGGTAATTAATGTCCGAATCAGGACGAGTGGTTCCGATTCTCGCTAGTTCGTCGGCTCTGCAATTGCCGGGAATATCACTATGTCCAGGCACTCAGATGCTCATCTATGTCATTTAGGGCTGAGGGACATGTTATAACCGTTTTAGAGGTGGTGTATACTCCCGAGAGGGATTTAATAGCAGCCTGAATATCTGTGAAAATACATAATATACTGTCTGTAGGTAGCGTTAGATGATTCAGATGGTCCGCAGCTACCTTTACAGCCATGATTTCCGCTTGAAACACGCTGCAGTAGTCAGGTAAGCGGAATGAGATATCCAGGTCCAAATGTTCCGAGAAGATACCTCCACCCACTTTGCCTTCTGATTTGGAGCCGTCAGTGTAAAGATGCACTAATTCTAGTTCAGCTGCGATGATACCATCTAATCCCGGTGATTTATAGGGCTTGAAGCTTCGTATTGCCCATTTCAGTTTTCTCACATCAAGTATCTTGTGGACCAGTTCCTGTCCGCCCGGAGTATCCGGCAACTCAACAACACTGGTTGCTGAGCACTTTGGAAAGTCCGTGTTGACTAGTAACTTCAGCGACTCGAGGCTGGATGAAGTCCAACTACCATCACTTTTGGTCAAGAGGCTTGGGGTGATGGGCATTGTATAGAGGATTTTCCGCAACCGACTCGCTTCAGAGGTGCTTTCGATTTTATTACAGAAGCTCTCCCACGAGGATCGTTTTGCTTTCCTAATGAGTATCTTAAAATTTTTGAGGCATTCTTTATAAGAAGTTCAGACATTAGTTCTTCTTAGAGTCATGATCTCGCTCGACCCTGTCGGGGCAAGAAATTTGCGTCGCCGCGTTATACGCAAGCATCAGGATGTTCACCACCTTGTCAAGGGTTTTGCCTGTTTCCAATTACAGGTGGACCTGTGATAGGCAGGCTATTGCTGAGGACCATCCTGTAGAGGCCCCAGTTTGTTCTGAGCCTGTTTTTATAAGGAGAACACATCTGCTTATGAAGTGTTATCCCAAATTCGATATAGGCGTGGTCGGAAAAGGATGGTTCCTTGGATACCTTCCACTCTGTTATTAAGTGGGTGGAGTGTTCCGAGACTATCGTAATGTCTAGAACTTCCCGGCTAATTGAGTTAGTAAGTTAAGACAATGTTGTAAGAACTTATTGGCGGTTCTACAATCTCTGTGAGTATTTACAGTATATCGGTGCTTTCTCGCTCTTCTATTCTCTACGGCCATTGTTTTTAAACTAGCCTGATTCCTTGCAGACTTATCACGACGTTCAATACAAGAGCTTCCAGTCGCTCCCACTATTATACCCTCAATGTCAAATTTGGGCATACTGTAAAGTTTCAGAAATCTTTATTACCATCTTTTGTTTTTTATTCGTGTTATGATCCCCAAATGTTCAAACGAAGTGTACATCTTCATCTCTTTGACTTATTTCCCTTTCCCTTGATTTCTTTCTTGTCAAGGCTGTGCTATAACAGCATAGGAAATTCCCTAACAGTAAGCGTCATCGTAGAAAAAAAGCTTTCGTCTTTCTGCCCGCGAATTATTTACCACTTTCATTGCTGTAAATTTTTTAACGCCACAATATCGCGAAAGTGTAGTTTTGTATGTAGGTAGTATTTACCCTTCAACTTTAAACGCTATTTGCTTCGTTCGAGAATTTTAGGCTTATGTTGCTTTGCCGCTGAGAGTTCGGCCATCCTTACTCGGAGCGGCGCAGCGGAATAACGCTTTCACAAATGACAATAGTAAGCGAAACTTTTTTGGTAGAAACATACTGGAAATTTTTCTTTGGGTCCGACACTAGGCAACCCCTCTATTCAGGCAGTTTGAACTGAGTTCGCAATTTGGGTCTCTTGTTACATGACACCTTTAAAAATGAACTTTAAATGTCATATAAGTGTGTTAGATGGCAGTTCGGTGTTTAAGTTTACTACGTGGTCGCTAGTTAGTAATTTGTAAACCGAACTCGGTTTACTTTCAGTGCACTTTTCGGCTTAGTTTCTAATTACATGTCAGTTCGAAAATTGAAAAGTGTGTTGAGTTGCAACTGAGTTTGTCATGTAACTTGGGTATGTGTTCGTAAAAGACGATAAAACGAGCTCATATTACACCGTATATTTATTTATTTATTTAAGCTTTAATACACGCTATAACATAATTATACAAAATACAAAAAAAATAAATAAATAATACAAGCTATAACATAATACTAATACTACAAGCTATAATAAATACTAAAACATAACAAATAGTGTGAGCTACAATATGAGCTATGATTATGGTAAATACAAACTGGGAGGAAGAAGAATTAAGAAAGGCGATCAAGATATAAGGCTTTGTGAAGGGATTATTTACTCAGATGGAAGTCAAAGGATGAAAGGTCGTTGACTTTTCGTAGCATCCTGGTAATGAGTTGGCGTTGGCCGTAGTTCGTGCGATGTCGGTCGAGTCGGAAAAGGGGAGTGGACCTAAGGTTGCGAGGATTGGTATAGATGGGCAAAGATTGCAGCATTGAAGGGCAGTCTATGGCATCAGCTAAAAGCTGATGAATGAAGAGAATATCGATCAGTTTCAGACGGTTTTAATAAGGTGAAAGGTTGAATCTGTCTACCCACGGAAGATCACGTAGAGCGAAGCGAATGAACGTACGCTGGACGGATTCAATCCTTGGCTGGCATATTCAAGGAGAGGTCTAACGAAGGAGATATAGAGAGATTTGGAAACATAAGGATTGGAGAACTGTCTAGGCCAGCGCTTCACAAACCCTAGTGCGGAGTTAGCTCTGTTAATTATGCTTTCAATATGGGAACGGAAATTGAGTTCGCTATCGCAGATTATTCCTAGGTCACACAAAGAGGTAACGATAGGGACTGGTACGTCGGCTAACATGTAGATTCTCGGGGTGGTGGTAAGACGCTTGCGGGAATAAGAGAAGGACTAGCATTTGGAGACATTGAGCTCAAGAAAGTTTTTCATGCACCATGTGGTGAACGAATCGAGGTCTTTTTGCAGAAGAAGAGAGTCGGTTGTGTCGATTTCCTTCCACTTTTTTTCTTTTATTTCGATATCTCTCGTCCGCTTTATTGTATATATAAAGATTCTCGCTCACGCATTATATTTATTAGTTCTTCCGTTTTAATAATTTTCTTTCGACGATAAACAAACGCAACCAAAACAAGTGCCAATTAAAGAATGACAAAGAGAGTTTTTGTTTTTCGCATTTTTCCTGCAGTGCATTGAATGTTATTTGGTTGTCAGTAGTGTACAATTTGCGTCAAAATTAAAATTTTTCAAGGTCGAACTTGAAGTTGATGTTGCTGCAACTGTAATTGCATTTATTGTGGCAACTATGATGATAATTCCATAAGGAAGTACGTGAAGTCGATGAGCATAAAGTCGAAGTTGCAGTTACTGCATTGAATGAGTCACGGCCTTTATGCTTTCACATATTCGAATAGAGGGAAGTTAACTCGATTGCCATAATCAGGCTCTAAATTTAAGTTGTCTGCTTTCAAAACTTTCCTTATCGAGTTTAAAAAATACAATGAGGAGACGGAGTTGGATCACCACCCATGGATGCAGGTTGGAGCCTCGGTCTGCCTATGAGTTTTTCATTTGCAATTGTAATAAATAAAAAAATTCACTCCGGGTCTAAGCTGTTGTCTAGATTAGCAAAAAAAAAACAAGACGTTCAATTTTTCTTTATTTGTTTTACCCTAATTCATTTCCACGCTAACACATCATAGGGCGCTTCTTCTGGGTTTTGGATACAACATAAAGAAACCAGTTAAACCTTTAAATTGTCGATCTGCAGCAGACCAGATTTTCATTTTTTGATTTTCATTTTAAACACTAGCTGGTTGGAATGTAGTTGCTTTTGGTCTAATTTTTACTTCTATTCCTTTATTAACTAACTTAATAAAGGAATACAAGTAAAAGATCAGTCGAAAAGCGGTTATATTTTGAAAAGCTAGTGCTTGAAATGGAAAATCAAAAAATGAAGGTCTGGTCAAAAATTATTCGAAGGTCGTTTAAGTGTTAAACTGAATTTTTAAAGGAGAGAGAACATGAATATGATTCCGATTAAGGCCCCATTTGTATAATATAAGTGACTAACACGGATTTATATAATGCTAGAGGCAATCCCCTGTTGTAGTTGTGTGTACTTCTTAATAAATTTTAAGACTTACATGAAACTTTTAAAGTTTTAGTCATATTGCTCCGATTATTTCTACTATTTACTAATTCGTAAAAAAAATGTATTGTTTATTTCATAGGACGAAAATGAAGGACCTGTTACTAAAAGTATTCGATTGACAGCAGCACTAATATTGCGAAACTTGGTCACATACACTTCTACTGCTAAAAGGTACGATTTTTTACTTACATACAATATATTATATGTTTACAAAATTTACTCTTTTTTTCTTAATTTTCTTAGAAATGTACGCTGTTATGAGCCACACTTAGCAGGCGTAGCCTTGAGCAATGTAGAAGCGAGCCAAGCTATCTCTCAAATATTATATGAAATGAACAACTAGCATCTACAGGACTAAAGTTATATTTATGTTAAAAGTATATTTTCTATTATATTTTAATACCATATTTAAGCAGATATTCGCTGTGAAAGTTATTTTAATACAAACAAGATGTTTTTCTGTCCACAATAGTTATTGTAGTTCTTACGCAAAACCCATTATTCCTTTTCTTTAGAATTAAACGATTAAAATCCTTAAGAATGAAAATTATGTGGAACTTAAGAAAAGGTGAGTGACGAAATATTTTGAATAAACTTAAAGTAATATTTCACGATCCATTGAGTAAGTTATTTGAATTGTAAGATTTGTTTGACGCTTAGTAATGCAACATGTAGTCTTTTTTGGTAATTATAAATACATTTAATTTTTTAATCTTTTTATTTTTTACAAAATTTAACATTCTATTGTGCTCCTGCTTGCCTTTAATTATGGATGAAGTTTTTATAATGCAATTATTATGCATCAGTAAATCGGGAAGGTGTTGCTAAAAAGCTTAGAATGCCAGGAATCTTTGCGGTTATAGCCCGATTAAATCTGTCAACTGAGATGGGCATATTCGAGAATTCAATCGGCTGCAGCAAACAGTAAACAGCAAAGTTCAAGAAATGTGCGTTTAAGACTTACTCGTAAATTTGTTTGTACTTTAAAGTATACGCTTTTATGAAATAATGCAAATAATCTGTTTAAAGCTGCATATGTTTGCGTATTTAAAGTGCCACTTGCTCCGTTTGGTGCAGCCGATTGAATTCTAGAAAGCTTAAAAACTTTCATTTTCTGTTTGCAAGTAGTATTGAAAAGAGCGGGATCTTGGCGTTCCTTTCGTTATATCCTTTCTATTGTAAGAGGAGCCCTCTATGTAAAATCCGGGTGGCCACTTTTAAAAGCAGGAAAACCGAGCAAAGAATTTAAGTAGTCAAGGAAATGTTAGGGAATTTTGGGAACTTTCACTGAACTCCGAACCACTGGGTAGGAATTCTCGCAAAACTGGTTGTTTTCACACAACCAGGTTGCCTTGTAAATACACACCAATTTATAAATGCGTAGGGGATGTGTTTAGCATGTATGTGTTCAAAAGGTTGAGCGGAATGGCCAACCGTTTTACAAAATTTTTACTCATGACAGTCTAAGCGCTATGAAATGTTAAAATCATATGCCAGTTTCCAACCAGGCGGCTGAGGATTTAGATGCAAGGTCCGGGGAACGGCATGGAAGAATTACAGATCATGCGCACAAATTTGACACATATTTTCGTTGATTTATGTTGCCATAACAATTTTGGGCATGCGCTCAATTTACTGAAACGGTTTGGTTGTCTCGAGGCAACCACATTTTCTGAGACTCACTACCCTGGTATTTGCTCTGCAACCTCCATGGCCTTTTTATCGTAATCTGTTGTCAGCAGAAAACAACCATGGGTCGCCGCGCCGGTGGGATTCGAACCTGGGACTTCCGGATTGGCAGGCCGACGTTGGTGGGGATGCGTAAGCGTTCTGCAAGTCTTCGGAAGAGACAGTGGTCAGTAATAGGTCTGGTTGTTTACTCGAAAGTTTTTACACAAAACCGAAAATTTTCCTCCACACTTTCCCCTTTTGCCCAAATTTTACACACGCTGATGAGCGTGGACAAAGTTTCGGCAGAATTCTTCTTCTTTTATGGTTGACAACTAACAGCTGATTGATTTTTGGCAAGTTACAGCTTAGAAATAAAAATTAAAATAAACACGGGGAACTATTAACTTTTTCAGTAAATTGTTATTCATTTTTATTTACTTTTACGATTTCTTGTAAACGCCTGATCTTCGCCCTGAAATTTACTTTTGACAGTTATTGAGTTTTCATCAATTTACCCAAAAAGCGTCTGTTAACTTTCTCATTTTCATCCCGTCCACCAGAAGAACAATTTGTACTTGATTTTTACCCACGTTTTACACACAAAAGTAAACAGACAGACCTAATGACTGCCACAATATTTCGGAGATCGGTGCGGCTTCTCTTTAGCAGGAAAGCCGTTTTCTTAATGTCCCAAAATGGTCACAGCTGCCTTGACATATCGCTTGTTGTCATTTTTCCGTAGCAAGCTGAATAGCCTTAAGGTCAACTTCTCTTTTCATACAGTCGATACAGCAAGCATTCAGTGGAGAACCTTCTTTAGCAAGTTTGTCAGTCGCCTCATTGCCCTGTACCCCACTATGACCAGGGATCCAGCAAAAAATTACCCTGTGCCTTGCTCCTAAGTTCTGGAGACTATTGTGACACCTACGTACCAGCTGTGACCTTATTACGTCTGAGTCCAGCGCTTTTTTAGTTCACCGACGACAAAACATAAGATATCGAATTAACTTTAACTTAAGTCAATCGGACCAGTAGAACTAGAGTTATCGCTTACGCCAATTTCAAAAATATGATTTTTTTTTTTAAAAATGCGTTAAGGTTGTGAGCAGGTAGGTGAAAGGTTGTCTTTATCTCACACTTTGGAGCATATCTCGAGTTCTACACCGAATTACTTTCTAAAAATTTGGGAGTATATATTAGAATCGATTAAGAAAAAACAAACTTTTTGGATTTTCTAAAGTTCTCTCACCCAGGTTCTACTGTAATAAATACGCTCGACTCTTCGATCTCCCCCATTTTTGAATCGATTTTACGCGGGACCGAGACAGGTGGAATTGATTTATTTATTTCCCATTTCGATCTATTTAAGAGGAGCTAAAACTGAAGAACCTCACTCGTGTATTTTGTTCTTGCATTATATCTTTAATTTGTAGGATTATTACTACAAATTTCATACCAAAAAATCGTTAATGTTAGATAAATGCGTTTGTGATTGCTATAATATTTTAGTGGCTACAAGAAGAAACAAGTTATTTAAAGAAAATTCAAAAATAACTGATTTTCGAATATGCGATTTTAAGTTTTTATACAAATTATTTTTTGGTGCAAATCAATTTCACAGCATTATATCAACTATTGGGAGCGCCTTTTGGACTTTCAAGAATCATCTTCATTTTGGGTCGTCATTCCACGGAAAAGGTAAGTGGTGCAATCAATTTTGTTCTTTAACTACTACTGAATAACGAGAAAAAAATAACTTATTTAAGGCGAGCGTTGTAAAACTTTAAACTTTTGTCTCGAAACAACGTATTTTTAACTTTCGTCCCAGATTGCTTCAAATGTCTTTAACCAAATTTTTTTTTTCTTCTTTTTATTAAAAGTTATACCATTTTTGGACCTTGTATTATGTTTGAATTGATTGAATGATTGAAAAATTTATATTTTTAATATTTTTCCGGGCTGCAAAAAAAGGCAAAAATTCAAATGTTTTTCAAAGTGCTGCCATTTCTCACAGAATTCTAAATTTGCAAAAAGCCCACATAGTGTCTGTTTTAAGAATCTGTTTTGTTTTTGCAGTTTGGATAAACACAGCCATTGGAATCCGGTACCAAATTGTGCAGTGTTTTATATTTTTGGAAAAATAAATTTTAAATACGTGCATTGTTTAACACATTACAAAAAACCGTTTGTCAATAACTTTTCCCAGTTCCTTAAAAATATTCACGAAAAAGGTCAAATATTTCGACGCTCCTGGTAGACTTAAAAAAAATCAGTTTTCGTAGAAATTGTTTTTGGTGTGAAGTTAATTCGTATTCAATGGTCATTGTCTGAGGACTGTTCTCACTTTGTCCCCCTTAACGCATCTTCGGCCAAAGAAGCCTTTTTTACCGATCAGCTTTCCGTTTCTGGTCTCTTTCAAGTAAGTGGAGTCAGGAATTTTCTGGACAGACAATTAGACTTAATCTTTTCTTCAGACCGAGTTAACTCGGCTGTCGCGGAAAGCAACCATCTCTCCTCTCTCGACCGTCACCATCCTCCCCTGCTCCTTGTTTTCTTCTACGAACACCCTCCTGCACTTTCAAGCTCCGAGTCTTCTCTTTCCTTCAATTTTCGTAAAGGCGACTTTGAAAAATTAAATCATTTGCTCCTCAACTCTAACATTGCCACTATCCGTCAACATCTTCCAGTTGACGTTGCTTTCAATACACCCACTTCTTACACAATCCATCCGCCTTTTTCCTCGTAAAAACTACTCCTTATCCCCCATATGGTACGACAAAGAATTACGCTCTCTCCGCAACAGGAGTAATAAACGTTGGCAACCTTTTCTTCTATCCCAGACCGAGTCTGACTATTCTTCCTACCGTTGTGACATCCTCTACTATTTTTTTTTTTATATGATGTTGCCAAAGCTCAGGGGATGCCCTATGATGCTAAAGCACAGCCTTGGCAGGAAAGGAATTAAGGTTGGGGAAAATGGGTTACTATGAGTACCTCCAACGGATGGAAACTGGCCTCATATTCGACCCCAAGCGTTTTTATAACTTTATTAATTCCAAGAAGAAATCCAATGGTTACCCCTCTACCCTAAAACTTGAGAATACCTCTTCGTCTGATCCTAAGGTTATCGCCAACCTCTTTACACACTTCTTCAGTAAATTTTTCAGCGACAATTCCCTACAACCTGACCTAAACTACTTTTCATTCTTGGACAAATGCACTCAAACGTCGTTTACGTCTTTCGACCCTGATCCCGAACTAATCGCCGCAAGTATAAACGGGCTTGAGGACGAATTCAACGCAGGTCCTGACGGCATTCCGGCCGTCGTTCTGAAAAAGTGGGCCATGCATCTAATTCAACCCCTTACCTTGCTTTTCCGCCTCTCCGTCACTCATGGAGTTTTCCCTCATTTATGGAAAATCTCTTATATTATTCCCATCTTCAAAAAAGGTTGCAAGAACGATGTGTCCAACTACAGACCCATCGCTAAATTATCATCGATACCGAAACTATTCGAAAAATTGGTCTATGATTCCATGTTCTTCCACTGTAAGTCTATCTTCTCCCTCTCCCAGCATGGCTTCCTCAAAGGAAGATCTACAACCACCAACATTACTGACTTCGTCTCCAAAACACTATGTGCCCTGGAAAACGATAAAGATGTTGATGTTATCGCCACCGATTTTAGTAAAGCCTTCGACAAGATCTCCCATAATGTTATCTTGTTCAAACTTGATCGCCTAGGCTTCCCCTCCAGATTCATCTCCTGGATTTGCTACCTCAAGAACCGTCGGTACAATGTTCTTTTCAGCTCATCCATTTCTAACCCTATTGTCGCTCGTTCCGGCGTCCCCCAGGGCAGCCACCTCGGTCCATTAATTTTCATCCTTATAATAAATGATGTTGAATGTGTCATCAATCACTCAGAGCTGTCCATTTATGCTGATGACATAAAAATAATTAAACATATCTCCTGCACAACCGACAAAAGATCTCGATTCCTTCACCACATGGTGCATGAAAACTTTCTTGAACTCAATGTCTCCAAATGCCAGTCCATCTGTTATTCCCGCAAACGTCTTACCACCACCCCGAGAGTCAACATGCTAACCGACGTACCAGTCCCTATCGTTACCTCTTTGTGTGACCTAGGAATAATCTGTGATAGTGAACTCAATTTATGTTCCCATATTGAAAGTATAATTAACAGAGCTAACTCCGCGCTAGGGTTTTTGAAGCGCTGGGCCAGAGAGTTCACCAATAATTATGTTTCCAAATCTCTCTACATCTCCTTCGTTAGACCTCTCCTTGAATATGCCAGCCAGGTATGGTCACCTACACAAACAACCCACATTAACAGGATTGAATCCGTCCAGCACTTCGCTCTACGTGATCTTCCGTGGGTAGACAGATTCAACCTTCCACCTTATGAAAACCGTCTGAAACTGATAGAGTTACAACCTTTAAGTAAACGTCGTGATGTTTCCGACATTCTCTTCATTCATCAGCTATTAAGTGGTGCCATAGACTGCCCTTCAATCCTGCAATCTTTACCCATCTATACCAATACCCGCAACCTTAGGTCCACTCCCCTTTTCCGACTCGACCGCCATCGCACAAACTACGGTCAAAGCGAGCCAATTACCAGGATGCTACGAAAAGTCAACGACCTTTCCTCCTTTGACTTCCATCTGAGTAAATCATCCCTTCACAAAGCCTTATATCTTGATCCCGCCCATCTTGATCGCCTTTCTTAATTCTTCTTCCTTCCAGCCCGTATCTACTTTAATTAGAGATCATATTGTAGCTTTTTCTATTTATTTATTATGTCATCATTTATTATAGCTTGTAGTATTAGTTTTATATTATAGGTTGTATTAAGCTTAAATAAATAAAAAACTATTGGGGAGCACTAACTGAAAATGAGGTTGAGCTCGTAACTGCATGCGAAAAGTGGAGAAGCTGCGAGTTACGACTAACTCCGTAAATTTGAGATCAATCTCAAAGCTATTACTGCAATTACTCGTCTCGGTTATAGCGTATTGATTTCATTGATTACATTATGAAAAACTGAAAAGAAGATTGAATGTTTTTTTATAACATTATATATTATTATTTTTATTATTTTCTTCAACAATCTCTTCAGGCCGGCAGATTTCCTACATTATGGAAGAGCTCCTTTATAATTCCCGTTTATAAAAAGGGGCATAAAAACTTAATAACAAATTATAGACCAATCGCGAAGCTTTCCTGCATACCCAAGTTGTTCGAATCTGTTATATATTCGCAGCTTGTTGGGCAGTGTATGGGGTTAATCTCATCTAATCAGCATGGTAGATCGACGACAACTAACCTGCTTGAATTTACATCCCACATAATCTCTGCCTTCCAGCGAGGTCTCCAGACCGACTGCGTCTACACCGACTTTAGCAAGGCGTTTGATAAGCTCCCCTCTGCGATTATGCTTAAATTGGAAAAGCTGGGTTTTCCGCCCTTATTGCTCGACTGGATCCGCTCTTACTTAAAAGATAGGTCATACCAAGTATCTTTCCGTAACACTTTATCTAGATTTATTAGAGCTTCATCTGGTGTACCGCAGGGTAGCCATCTGGGGCCGTTGCTGTTCATTCTTGCCATTGATGACATTGTACCTCTGATTAGGCATTCCAAACTCTTAATCTATGCAGATGATATGAAGATCTTCTCATGTGTTAGAAACAGTTATGATTCTTGCAGTCAGGATGATTTGAATACCTTCAAGGTTTGGTGTGCCTCAAATGGCCTGCAGCTTAACCTGGATAAATGTGAAGTTATGTCATTCTGTAGAAACCCCAATCAGCTCGTCTTTGATTATACCTTTGCTGAAACTTCTATCCGTCGTGTTGAGTCCGTTACTAACCTTGGTGTGAAGATAGACAAAAAACTCGATTTCACTCTGCACATAAACTATATCGTGTCTCGGAGTAATTCAGTTCTGGGTTTTGTTAAACGGTGGTCAAGGGAGTTTTCTGATCGACTGACCCTTATTCACTTATTTTTCTTCTTGGTTAGACCGGTTCTTGAGTATGCATCTCATGTTTGGTCACCTTGCTATGCGGTTCATTCTAGACGTATCGAGTCGGTGCAGATTTGTTAGATTCGCGCACTCTCGCAGGTTTGGTTACTTATAGGCATACCCCGTATTGCTTAAGGAGATTGCCTTTACTACATGTTGTTAATTCTCGGTCTAACTATGGTATACATGAGCCTATTAATCGCATGTATAGAGCCGTGAATATGTGTCCTATTTTTGGCCTGGATCTTACCAAGGATTTGCTTAAACGATCTCTGTTATCTGTGCACCCCTGACTGTAGTGTTTGGACGTTTTTCACTTTTTTGTTTACTAAAGGGAGCCTCATTCACCTCAATATATGTTATATTCTGGTGAAGAGGTCAATTGATTCTAGGCTTCTGCCTGTGAAGTGCGCCTTCTGAGTTAGAAGGGTTAATTCGATAGAATATTATTTTTCTGTTTTTTAATAAATGGACTTTGTTTAAATCGGATCAAATTTTATCTTCCTTGCACAAGAAATGAATTTGCAATTTCAAGTCGTCGACTTTGTCCACTTCCACGAATTCTTGACGGCTGTAAATGGTTGGGTTGTAAGTCATCATTTGACTGCATTTCTATGCCGAAAACGCTGTCCTCATCCAGGGTCATTTCTCTGTCATCCAAATACTTCGCAACGTTATGCAAAACGAAGTATTTTCCAATAACACGTGCCAAAATATTTTCTTGAACTCTTACTTTATATTTGCAAAAGAGGAAAACGTTGGTTTAATTGCCCAAAACATCGCTCTATTACAACTTATAAGAATTTCATTGTAAATCTTTTCGGCATCTGTCGCAGGCTGCCTAAAAAGTGTCATAAGCCATGGTCTCCAAGTTGTACCGAACCGGAACTACTAGCTTGCAATATATTATATACTTCACTGTTTTTAAATACTCGTATTCGTGAATCGTGAACGGAACCCGGCCAAGAAATGTCAACACTCGTAAACATGTCCTTTTCGTCACATGTTGCTTGAAAATTTATGGAATGGTATCCTTTTCGATTAATATACTCCTCACTTTGCGTTGAAGGTTTCTTTATTCGAATGCAATCACTTGCTCCAGTTGCAAAAGGAAATTTATACTTGGCTTGCCATTTTCTTTTAGCAAATTGCTTTTCTTTGGCCAATTTAGTAAATTTTATCCATTCAATAGAGTATAATTTTAGCTGAGAAATCTGGGTCTCCAACAAATCGCAAATATATATCCGCATTTTCTCCATATTCCTTAAAGCTCCACCACGTCGTCATCTTGTCCGAGAAAGTGGTCTGTTAACCAATCTATATTTTATTTGTCGAACCGATAAAGCACTTTACAACTACTTTCGATGTACAGTCTTCGCTGTTGTATACTCCGCGGAACCGAAATTGATAAAATCTGTGCAATATCGAATGCGTTTTAAAGACTAAGAATACAAAAACCCTGCCTCAACTTTTTGTGAGATACTTCTCAACTTAACCAGCCCTAGCTTAACATTTAGCATACGAATGTGAGATTTTGCTCAATTGAAGCTTTTGATTAAGAAGAAGACCTGGAGAAGAGTATAGACCTGATTGTATCCAACAAACAGTAAAGCACCCAACGTCCATAATGGTTTGGAGCGTAATTTCCTTGAAGGGAATTGGCGAGTTTCACATCGTGGATGGAAACATAAGATATGGGCAATACATTGAAATCCTTGAAGGTGTCCATTTACCACAAATGAGTAAGTGGTTTCCAAGTGGCTATAAAATATTTACGATGGTGCTCCTTGCCACAAGGCCAAAAAAGTATCGGTAGTTCTGCAAAAAGTTGACGTTAATGTTCTTCCGTGGCCGGGGAATAGTCCGGACATGAACCCAATTGAAAATCTTTGGGCTATAGTAAAGTCAAAAATTAAACAAAACAAAATAACTACAAGAGGACATTTAATTGAAACTCTTACGAATACATGGACTTCCGATGTGGACATCAAAAAGGCCTGTGAAGCTTCAATTAAAAATATGCCTGAAAGAATAAAAGAGTCAAACAACATTGCTCAACAGGCTCTAGATTCGAACCTGCACGGGATCGAAGGAGCACGCCGAATTGGACGACAGTTAAAGACGTTGGTAGCAACACCGGACCAGGTGGACAGTCGGCGTAGTAGACGCCCTATGCCCCACAAGATATTAAAAGTACCAGACAGTGTGTTTGCGTATGAAAATGGCTCTCTACAAAAAAAACAGCAAATCCGTTATTATTTCTGGAAGGTAAAATAAGTGATTTCCGTTTCGTTACGATTTTACGAATTTCATAATTAAATTTAATTGCAGGGTTTGATTCTCTACAAAAAAATCTTGCGGGTTCATTGATTTCCTCGGAAAAAAGAAAGCCTATAACCCATCGAAGTGTTTGTGATTAAGAGTTACTTTACACCGCGTTAACTGAGTTGGGCGGTTCTTCTTCTGTTGTTTAGAGTATGATCCCCCTTTGCTAATATGAAGACAAGTTTGGTCCTAAGGTGTGGAGAGGCGGTTGGGGAGGGGAGGTGGCCGAACTTCGTAACGCATGGACCGATTGGGGTGATTCTTTTTTTGTTGGGTAGACTATGTTCCATGATTGGCACCATTTATATAACTAAGGTGTTATGTTATTGACAGGTACAGGTAGAAAAGAAACATCACAGGCGCGAAAGAGATGTACGTACGCTCATTAAATCATTTCATAATAACCTTATGAGCACCACCTTATTTCAATTAACATGAGTCGAAATTGAGTTCTTAAGCTCAAAACATGGAACCCTTGAATTCAGATTCCCCTTAAACCTGGTTCGCACGCACACCTTCCGTTGATTGGCGACGTGTTGTATGAACTGTGATGGATCTTCTCGTGACAAGAATAATCGAAGTCATTGGGATTAGAAATGTTTGGAAACGTGGACTATGGCTTAAGGAAATATTAATTTCAAGCCAAAAATTATGTTTATGTTTTTTTTTATTTCAAGTTTATTATACGTAAACATAAATTTGGCAGCCAAACGTAGCTGTAAAAATTGAACACTTTACGGGTACACTCACGTGATTCTAAGATATCTCTAACTTAATTAAATTAATTATTTGCATGGAGGGCATGTTCTTAAAATAGTCCTTCTTATGATAGTACCATTGTATGTTATGTAATGAAGTGGCATGGTATTGACTAAATATTATTTCTTAAGGAATAAGCCTTATCTTGTGCCAGCGTTTGCTACTTTGTTAATAACGTCAACTCCCTTTAAGGCACCATCTCTAACATGACGAACGACTTTCTCCTGTAAATTGAAATTTACAAATATTTTTTGAAGCAGTGCTTCAATCCATAATGCCGAGCCTCACCTAGGCTGACCACAAAAACAAGGACTAGAGCGAAAATAAAGATTTTCGAGAAATTCATTTTTTCAAAGGTAATTTACTTTGTGACTGTTAAAGTCAAGTAATCAAAATGAAAAAAATGATTTGCTTTTATACACCTTATTTACTGACGCTATTGACGGGTGGATACACTTAAGAATTTAATTGAAACAATGGTCTCTCCATAAAAAACACATCTTCCAATTTTTTGTACATCTATCTTGAACAAAACAGTAATTATCCGAATAAATTACCATGCAATGTCAATCTTTTGCAAATCTGTGAAAGTTTTAAAAGGGACCTGTCCACTTTTATAGTCACGCAAGTTGAAGTAGTCTTTGTTTGATTCATATTTTGTAAATTTATTAAGCAAACTAGCTATCTATGATATGAGTAAAGATAACCCTTTCAATATTTACATAAGAAAATTTTACATTTTTTTACACTTTAATCATCTGGACAGCTCAAAAGTTATTTTTAATACTTTCTACGCATGACTTTTCAGAATCCGTAAGAAGAAAATGCTGTACAAAAGATGTCCATAGACGCTGTATCATTCCAGTTATAGTTTTCGAGAAAATTTTATGCAAAAGTAATAAATTAAGCCTCAAAACGTTAGAAAGATTAATTGATATACACAGCACTTAGTATCGGTGTCTCAACACCCGTACTGTAAAGGGAAATCTGCAAAAACTGCACTACATTCTCTGGTGCGCGTTATAGAAAAATCTCTGGAATGCAAGGAATACACTATAGTCGGTTTCATTGATATTGAGGGAGCTTTTAGTAATGTCAAACCCGGAGCTATCACAGAGGAACTCACTTCTCTTGGGATAAGAGCCAAACTTGTGTCGCTGATTAATCACTTGCTGGGATAGACTCTCGTGCTACTAGGACTCAATGAACTACTAGGAAGGCTGTAAGGTGACTGCTTATGCGGATGACATCGCTATAGCTGTTAGTTTAACCCTAAAAAGGCCGAACTAGTTATGTTCACTAGGAAATATATGATCTCATGCAGAACATCCGTTTTCAAATGGTACTCGTCCCGTGTTTACGGCAGAAGCAAAGTATACGGACATTATTCTGGATAGATAATTAAACTGGAAATTGAACTTTCAGAATAGGGCTAAAAAACAAAGGTAACTCTGTACTCTCATAAGAGGGCTTTATGTGATGGTCATTAAGTCAATCCTGTTAAATGGACTAAACGTCTGGTGGCCATCACTGAACAAGGCCAAAACCTTACTGAGGTACATTATATGAGTTTGTATATGAAGCCACATGTTTATGATTTTTCAAGAAATGCTTTTAAGGGTAGGTTCTAATCGAGCGGCTTGATAAATGGCTGAAGTTTATGAATTTTTTTCTCACAGAAGAAGGTAAATAATGTATAATTCGACTTTTTCAGCTATTAGTACATTTACTTAACGCGCTGCTCCGTGCATGATTCCGCCTTTCTCTTTTATCTGAAACAAAAAAATCAAAGTTATTTGCAAAGTAGAATAAATTTGCGGGGCCATGGACTATTTTTAGAAAAATTCAGTGATTTTTGATAAAATGGCGACCGTTTGAAGAAAAAAGCCGATCTTTTTGCCCTTTTTTGTTGTTCATAGCGGTTAAAAAAAATAGGAGTAGTAGGTCCATGGCCACCTATATTCAAAAATCTTTATTTAGTAGAAAAAAGAAGTCAATCGGTTGAACGGTTCGACTTCAACCCTGCACGGCGTGTCTTAGTACATGGTGTTGAGAAAAACGCGTTTAAGGTTTGACAAAGAAAAAGTGTGGGAAAAAATATAATTTTTGTTTCTTACAGCTAGTCAGCTGTTCCTGGACCATACAGCAATCCTTTCTCTTCCTTGTGAAACTGATTTTGACTACTATATTCAAGGAACATTATTTTATCCAAACTGAACATATAAAAGAATTTTTATAAATGCTGGGCAAACAATAATAATACAGCGCGCGTGTAGCCCGAACGTAGGCATGATTTTCGGCTGGTACGCGTTCGCACTAAATCGGCTGTAACTTTTACATCTGTCCGAACTTCGTCAAATCGTTTTAGAGACTTATTCTAGACACTATAAGGACAAAATATGCAAAAAAAGAAAAGTTAATTTTTTGAAATTGCTCTACTAGAACCTACCCTTAAGTACTTTTTAGAGTAAAAAAAATTTATAATGCTTTCACATATGGTTATGATAAGGTTCATTATATCATTGCATATATGGCGGCAGACTAAAGTCAATTCTGTTGCTGACATTTCAATAATTTTTTGTTTTTAACTTACCTTTCTTTCATTAAGTTGGCGAGAGTTGCTTCATTCAACTTTTTAAATTGATGAGTTTGTGTAAATCTCGGATCTATCCATTTTATGTTTAAAACATCGCGCACTATCTTCGTCACTTCAATAATAAACGTCATCGTCAGTTTCGGAATCAATATTAAATAAATAAAAAATAGGTACACGTTTGCAGTTCATTGAAATCGTACATGACATTCAACTTTTCAAGCTCCTGCTGTAAAATTTAGTTCTTGCTCCATTTCCACACACAGCACTTTACACGTATACTTTGTTATTTCAATTTCAATGACTTTAATTTACAAACTTTTACAACTCACCTTTTTCTCAATGTTGACGTCGTTCAATGGACCCACACAAGCTTTTAATAAACCACAGAATTGGGTTACGACCCCATTAGGCTGCTACACGTCACTAATAATGTTGAATTTGAGTTGATAACTTTAAACGCGTTTTTGTTAAAAACGTATTTTGACAAACTAGGCCCCTTTTTATCATCCACGATCATATACTTCCGTTGCATCAACTTATCACAACTTTTTCAAAAAATGGACTCACACAATTTTCAAACTAAACTTTTCACTACTGAATCACTGTTAAACACAATACTGAAAGAAGAGAAAGGAATTATGTGAGGATCGATAATAGGCAGGAAATATCAAGATACATTTTAAGTGAAAACATAATTTTTTCAGATTTCAATTTTTAATATTTCAACAAGACTTTATAAATACAAAATAGGCTCAGTTTATCGCGTTCTTTTTAAATTTATGTAAAATATAAATTTTAACAATTACATAAAGTGTCGAGTATGTTTATTCCTCATTTACAAAAAATTGGGATAATCCAATACTTTAGAAAAATATTTTCCTCTAAATTGGTTTGTGTATATAAAGGTCAGTTATTTTCAGGATATTTCATTATATTTGCTAATTAATACAATGTAACAATATTTTGGTTGTTATTCGCATTTTTTATTCTATCTAATATTAAATTATTAATTTTGTAGATGTTCAGAGAGAGAGAAGAGAGATAATACACAAAACTCTGAAAATATAAATTCTTTCTTTACATTGGAAGTGGTACTGCAAGAGCAATAAGGCGTTTTCAGTGAATATTAAATATCATGAGGTGATGATTTTATGATTAAATTAGCTGAAAGCATGCGTTATTTTGTTTACAATTGTAAATTTTTGGTATTTTGCTTGGGAACTTACCTAGAAATGTAAATTATGTGGTAAATTTTGGGATATAAGCTTATTAGGTAAAATTTTAAGTAAAAATCGATGAGAAATTTTATAAACGTATTAAGTTCTACATCAACTACAGTATCGGCATAAAATTCCACAATAATTTCTAATCTGCAATTTTTATATGCAGGTGTTACCGTTTAGTAGTCTATGATCGTTAATTTATATAATATTTAGAACAAATCATTTTTCTTGTCTTTTGCAAGTACATATTACCTAAAATAAATGGGGTAGCAACGCCACGCATATTTTTTTATCCCCGTTTGGAGTGCAACACACAATATTATTATTTTTCGTTTAGATAAAACTTGATTTATTAGTTATTGGATATAGTTAAAGGTTTTTTTAATCTACAAAGCTCCAGCTACTGATTTTCATAAACATCCGAAGTTATTATTTTTTATTTTTCAGGTGAATTTTACAAAGAAGACCAATATAATAACATGAAATATTGTTAGATTTGTAATAATATCAAATCGCCGTCTTTTTTGGCTATTGTGAACCGCTAGATGCCAAAACTTATTACGTTAATTAAAAAAGTAAAAACAAATTTTGTTGCATTTTTATGTTTTTAAACGTAAACAGATTTATGTTGTATCAAGACCATAACGTAACTATAAAATTTTTAAATCTTATCTCAACATTTTAATTTTTCAGTTTTGTAACTAAATATGAAAATATAACCTAGAAAACCGAACAATAAGAACGATAGTTTAATAATCTGTGAGTCATGAAATCATAGGAACAATTATAATTTATACAAACAGGCAATCACGGAGTTAGGGAGACAAAACGATGTCACCCTAATATAGGTGCCGGGGCACTGCGGTATCCCAGGAACTGAAAAGACGAATGAGCTTCCGCAAAGGGGCCCAAATGAGTACACTCCAGTAAAAACTGAACCAGAGCACACCCATCCAGGAAATCAAAAAAGATACCATGGAATGAGTAACGAGGAGGCACAAAGAAAAGTGGTAGGGATCCGACATCGCCAGACATACAAAAGCGTTTTGGGAAACTCTCAATGCACATGAATCTGAAAAGATTATCAAGCTTACGAAGGCCCAATTGAAACTTCTTGTTGGCCTCGTGACAGGACATGCAAGACTTAGAGCACATGCCATAAAAATGGGAGTGGCAGGAATGTGCAGGGGATGCGGGGAAGAAGACCAGACCGTCTTACACGTTCTCGGTCAATGTCCAGTCCTAACGCAAAGAAGGTTTAAAATCTTAGGAGCATACTTTGAATTAGCCAATTCGTTACGGGGGTTAGTTGGCTCGACAGCATACTTTAGGGTATGCTGCGAAGCATGGGCCGTACAACGTTTTTTGTGCATGTATATAAAAGAGAGCGACGCAGAAGAAAGCGCTGTAGCTTCGTTATTTTCATCAATTTTACTGCAGTATTCTTGGAGCATATTCTCCACTTTCGGGAAATATAAAAAAATCGGTTGTTCAAAACCGTCAATGTGTTACTGACTTAAACAACTTTGGAACTAGTTGGGGATAATGTTTAATTTTAAATCCCGACATAGAATACGTGAACTAAAGATAACGAACGAGAAATTGTGTAGTGATGAGATTGATCTATGAGAAAATTTAAGCAAACATTCTTTATTTTTGGACAGGTGTACAAAGAGGACTCTGTAACACACGAAACTTACTCCCTCGGCCGCAAAACATAATATAATGGCGAATAACCTTTATGCCATGTAACTCACAATTATTTAAAAATTATATTCCGAGTGGTTCTTCAGTGAGCTTAGAGTCAAAATAAAAAAACGAAGTGTTGCTTTTTCTCAACAACAAGCCAGGACAGTAGAGCGTGCAAAATGGTTTTATATCAATTCTTGGATTGGAGAACCTGACTAACCAGCAAGAGCAGGATATACCTGCTCTTCGTTGATTCGATCATTAACAGGCAATAAAATCTTCTGACGTGAGTTTGCTATGGGCACAGGAAAATGAGATTCCACTAAGTAAACTTTTTTTGAAAAAATACAAAAAAAAAAAAACAATTATAATAAAATGCGAAACAATATGCAATGATAATCCGAACTTCACGTAAATTTGAACGGCCTCATGAAATAATTGATTCGATTTTATTGTAATGTATAGATTTGGATTTTTCTACGTTGTAATTAAAAAACAGATTTAATGCAAAGCATTTTAAAACAGTAGTTAAATTACTCCCAGATGAATGACACTGAAAATATCATGACATGTCCTGTCTCGTCATTTGTATAGTGATCTGTCTTCTTGTTTAAGAGGGGATTACTATAATGTTGGTCAGAAAAAACGATTTTAATGGATTTTTGTAGCATAAGCTTTTAGAATAAGTATACAACATTTCAATTCGAAATTCTCAATATTGCCAAAATTATGATGATTTGAATCATTTACAAATACGGCGCGAGGGTACAATCCGCACCATACTTCAAACTTTAAATGCGTTTAACTCGGAACAGCTATTTTGCCGCTGGCTGACGTGATAACTCTAAAACCATTGGCTTCATTGCTTTGAAATTTGAATTTCATTTTGCAAACACATTCTTTCTTCGTTTGGCCTAAAATTAAGACAATACGTTCATAAAGTTTTTTAAATGAAACGTACGTTGCCCAATTTTGAGAGAAAAATTAAGATTTTTTTACGTATATTAATACGCTCAAATTTTGTTTAATATATTTCATCCTTCGTTACCCGATAGTCGTGTGTATAGACAATGAGACGAAATTTGATTATGTTTGTCTCAGATCACATGAGCATCTTTAATCTTGTCAGCCGTCAAACGTGGAACTCCAGCGGGCGTCGTGAAATTGCTTCCTTCACATGTGTCAGAAATAATTCCAAATTAAATTGTATGCTTAGAAATAAGCAATAAATCAATGAATTCAATTTCAAAAAATAGGAGTTACCGTTTTTCCAAAAAAAAATCTGAAATATCGACATTATCCGACCAAAATTAAAGGAATCCCCCCTTATGGGGTACATCCATAGTATAAATACAAATAGTAGACCAGCTTCAAACAAAACTTCAAAAATTTCCCGGCACTTAATTCCATTTAAATGAAAAATGGTAATGTCGCTGAAGGGAAATTACCCAAATGGGAAATCTGTCAGTCATCTTGTATGGAGTTGTAAATGTCATTTCGTTCAAGTAAAAAAAGTTCGGTTATGCATCCAATTTGCAGGTGAATGTTTTTATTCAATTATATACAAAATTGCTAGAACATTGCCAGACTATTTCTAGCTTGATCAGGGAAATTTAGGGAACTATTCTTATATTTAGTAATTTAGTATCCATAACGAAACTGCCGTATGATTTCGAAACGGCGCGCTATCCTTTTTAACAGGCAAAATAATATTCTTTTGCGTTTTCCTACCAATCCAGTTTATACACCTTATGCGCTGTGTAGTAATAGCTAAGCCAACCGATTTAATTGAAATTTTTAAAAATTACTTAAATTTTGTTTAAACAAATTTCTAGAGTTTTGTTTTAGGCTGAAACGACATCATTGTAAATAACTCATTCTTAATCTGGTATTTTTCAAATGAACGGTCTAGACTAAAGGCTAAGGGCAGACTACCATCCGCAATTAAAATTGGCTTCAATTAAGTATTCTCTATAGCTAAGTGATTTGTTATTTTTTCAAATTTCTATAACCAGAAACTGTCACTTAGAATGTACCCAAAATAGAAACAAAATCTACAAAAACTGTTTTTCTGTTTGAATTTGAACCTATTCAATCAATTAATCGACAATTAATTTTTACTTAAATCTCATATAGATTTTCCATTCTTACAAAGCAAAAATATCTGACAACGTTTTAACTTTTACTGTATATGTAGATAACAAAATGGAGACGTAGAGTTTTACTTCGGAGCCCAAAAGTAAGAAGCGTTTAGATATTTTTGGCTATTAAGAATGCTAATATATATAAAATTATATTTTATCTAAAGCAAAACTATGTCTAGACTCTAGATTGGTATCCCCACGGAATTTAAGGAAGACAGCGAATTGGACGACTGCGCCACACATGGAGAAAATCCGTGAGAGAGAAGGTACCAAGATCAAGAAATCGTGGTCACAATTGAAGGCGTTGACGCAGAATCGGACCAGGTGGAGGGTCTGTGTAATAGACGTTCTATGCCTCGCAAGGGGTTAAAGGAACCAGAGAGAGGGAACACTATGTATGCTTATTAACACTTTAATTATTGGTTTTTACCCTATTCAGTATTAAGTATGGTATAGCCTACCACTTTTTTTCAATTTGAGAGTTTTTTAAAGCCTGCCTAAAATTCCTACGAACTATAGTCGTCGTGACACTTTGAAGTTATATTTGGAGTACATATACACTCCGAACAAAGATCAATGTAACGTATGTATAGAAGAGAAAAATAAGCAACTCATATTGTAGAGAATTAAACCGAAGACCGGACGATTTTCAGGTTTTGAAACTATATCCATATCTTCCAGCTAATAAATTCTACTTTAAAAAGAAGCTTAGCTATTATAACTTTACGGTGAATTACTAAAAATCATAGGAGGTTATGAGCTATTGGTTCTCTGAAAATCAGAGTAAACAAATTAAGGCATTCACATGCACCAACTGCATTATTGATTATCTGGACGATAACTGCGCCAGTTACTTGGAAACTCCTATAGTCATCTACGCTGACGGGTATGGTTATCAAAATCGATATGTTTTGTCTAATAATTAGCTCCAGCACCAACCAAAAATACATTGAACTAGGTCGAATTCAAATGGAGCGTCAATCAATTCAGTGTTATGGAAAGATGACTTAGACATCGAGACATTCACTTACCTAGTGAATGCGTTATGCGATAATGACCACCGAAGTCAGATGAAATCTAAGCCAATAATGTAAACATTTTTAATTTATATTTCCTTTTTATTTTTCAATATTTAAAATATTTTTTGATTTGACCGGGAACTAAACGCAAAGCTCTTCTTAACCGAAAATTACGGAGTTATTTCTGCGTAGAATTAGTTACCCAAAATTTGATTATATATAAAGGTCGATATTTTTCAATATTTATGTAAAATGGTATCTATAAATGATGTGATATTGCGTAAAACTGTCATTTATATTAATATAATAATAAACTCACCCCTAATCTCATTTTACACAGTTTGATGCATAGCTAAATCAGACAGCCTGTCCCCTTAATTCCTTTTGTGCTCGATACAATTAAAATAAAATGTGTCCTTTAAACAAATATTCCTCTTTTCTTATTACAATTAGAATACTGTAAAAATAATAATTATTTCTTGGGATTTACTTATCTAACTTTAAAAGAACTATCAGTTTATTGGACTTTTTATCTTACAGACAATTTGGAATTTGCATAAGGACACTTTTATGCTTACTGCATTATCATACAATTTGCCTATTTTTCAGAAATTAATTAACCAATTTA
This sequence comes from Leptarthrus brevirostris, assembly GCA_964036015.1. Lineage (NCBI taxonomy): Eukaryota > Metazoa > Arthropoda > Insecta > Diptera > Asilidae > Leptarthrus > Leptarthrus brevirostris. The sequence continues at coordinate 40,041,510 of OZ038372.1, forward strand.
ATAATAAAGAGGTTAAAATTTTGTGTTTGTAAGGGACTGCGCTGAGATAGACATGATTAAACCATTATCGTTTTTCTAAGTCAAAAAACAAAACAAATAGTTATCACAAACGACCGTCGATGTGTTAGCAATTTTCTTTTATTCGAGCCCAAGTGTTGTTTTATAATATAAATTATATCTCGAAAACATATTCGGATTATCGTCGCCGTGATTTAAGTATAATTTCGATTTACAGAATTTAGTTTATCATTAAGCATTTCCTACCACTTCTATTTGAGGATTTCACTATGAAAATCATTATAACTTTTGATTTTCCGGAACTACAAAAAAACTTTTGCGGATAGATGTAAATAAGTAAACATTGTGGTGGATTGAAGGAAAATAATGACTTCAAGATCTAAGAAATTAATTCATTTGGAACTATTGTAAATAACATTAATTCTCCATAATTCCAAATAATAAAAAATGTAAATTAACGTCTCCATCCACTTTTTGTATAATGTGTTTTTTCAGATGACTACAATTTTTTTTTATTTCTTCTATAACCAGATTTAACTAAAGAGGCCCACTTCGTTGATTAACAAATACGTCGAAAAACTATCATCGATTCAAACTTAAAAGTTAATAACAATGTTTACGTACTGTCAGTATATAAAAGTTAATAAAAGGACTAGTTTACACGGGTAAGTATGCGAAAATGTATCAACGTCGTTAAATAAAAACATGAGTGCGAATTTATCAAAAAATTTTAAATATCAATTAACGTTTATATACAATTCAATCCAAATAACATTTTATAAAATTATTGTCATAAAATTTAACAGTTATTTTCTCTAACAAGACACTTTCAAAGAATATGATTTTTAAGTAAAGTGTGAAAAATTTTACTAATATAGTTAATATCTTACTTTTAAATTGTAATCGTTACGCTGATGTTAATCTTTGTTTTATATTAAGGACTTTGATAAATGGCCGCAGTTATGAAATACTTACATCAGCATCAAAAATTTGACATAATTTGTCAATGCACAACCAATTTCGCACCTTTTTCAATGTTTTGTTATGAAACATGAAAATTGTATACTGACAAACAATATAATAAAATTGACAGCCCTTTAATATATAGCTGAAAAGTAAAATGAACGAAATAATGTTCATGAGCTTAATAAATACATACATTGAATACAATTAATATTAATATGAATTTGGAAGACGCCGAATGATGAGGAAGGGCTTAACTTAATTTATAATATGTATGTGTGTGTATGTGTTACTTCAGATAAAAAATCTAATGCTAAAGGAACTTTAATATAATTTAAAAAGTACAATGTCATAAAAGCAAGAGTTCCTTAAAGTAGTCTAGGAGAGCAATTCTATAGCGTTTATCGGACGCAGATGAAGTAGTGAGTGTAAACTAAATGCATAAAAACCAATAATCGGCAGTACCACCCGTTAAAATTAGTTTTTAGCGTAAATATTTATAAATACATACAAAAATGATTTTTATGTTCACTCTTTTATACGAATAATCTTACACTTCGTCAGGCGCCAGATTTGTGTGTCCACTCGTCGAGTTCTCTGATTCTTTGTCCTTACTTGTCCCCGAATGACTTTGTGCTGTTGTTGAATCGCCTGCAGCGAGATCTGCTTCATCTTCTTCTTGTGCCTTCTGTGCAGCTTCTAAGGCACGTATGCGATTTTCGTGCTTTACAATAATTGCCTTCAGCTTTCTGATTTCGTCCGTGATGTCTCTCAAATCTTTTTCCTGATAACACAAAACAATTAAAATTTAAAATCATATTTAGTAAAACTAATCTTACGCTGATTGCTGCTCCACCACTACTGCCGCTACCACTGCTTGATACGTTATTGTTCGCGTTAATATTCATTATAGATGTTTTTGGTCCTTTTGGTGGGATTTTGTCCAGGATGTTTGATTTCTTTGCAACTGATAAAGATTTGTTTGCTGACTGTGACACGTAGCCTCCCTGCACAATAGTAACACGATCCTATTTAGACTTTTTAGTAATCTGCTCGAACTAAATTTCCTAAACCTAAGCAGCGTGCGGTTAATTACGAAATGCGCACACGACATTTTGCACTCACTTGGACAAAGACAGTTTTATGGTGATGGAAACTATTTAGTTTACAAAAGCGAAAAGGTAATAATTCTGTTAAAGGTTTTTAAGCGGTTGAACAATGATGATTATTTATGATTTCGAGTGTGTAAATGAAAATTCTTCAATATTTTTTTTTTGTAATAATAAATTTTTGCAATATGTTTTTCATCATAGTTGTTGGACATTGCAAACCTAACTAAATTTAAAAAAGGTGTCACTGACGATGCTTCAAAGACACGATATGAAGGAATTGACATGATTAATACTGATAGTAGGCGTATGTATGTAACTATATATAGTTGCACTGTTGAGGCATCTACAATTGCCCAATATAAAAGTGGTTCACTAAAATGAACGGGATTATAGGGATGCTAATTTAACTATAATGTTTCCATTTTTGAATTACATTTTAGTTATAAAGCACAACAATTATTTATATTAAATGTAGTAATTTGTGAGATAAATCGATTACTTTTGAAAATATTACTTCAAAATTTAATATGCAAAATGTTTTTGAATGGTTTTATGATTCTGCTTCTTACTACAGAAAAGTGTAAGAGGATCGCAAATTACAGAGATTTTTCATGCTCCTCTTTGTCACTTAATTGCTTTCTTAATCATTTAAAAACAATTTCAATTGTAACATTTATTCATACAATGCAATAAAAATTAACGCTCATTTAAATTCCCAGAAAATACAATTCTCGCCGTGCTTATGTTTTTTGCAAACTAAGTTTAGCGTTGTGTGTCTATGCAAAAGTTCATAGCTCTGCGTTTGCCTATGTCTATGAAAAAGTTCATAGCTCTGCATTAGCAGCAATATTCATCTTTATCTAATTCCAAATTGTCAATTTGGATATCAGGGTCATTCTTATATTAAATTTCGCGATCGACTTTTGCGTGAAAATATTAATACCCGATAAAATGCAAATCTCATTCTTCGTCTTTGATTTGGAAAAGTTGTGCAGAAGGGAAAGAAATGATTTGTTTGACTTACGCGGCAATTTTCGCAAAGTGGTTAGCTAAATTCCAGAGATGTCAATTGAACCCTGCCGTTGATTTTGTTCGTGGTCGAATCCCGCTGAAAACATATTACGCTAAAGGCCATTGAAGATTACAAATTAATTTAGTGACTCGAAGTCTATCAAAACTGTTAAAATTTCTGTTATCACCACTAGAGTTTACGGAAACTTCAGATAAAGAATTAGACTTTGAAGTTCAACCATGGAATACGAGGTTAAATTCGGCAAATTCCAGGACCTGCTGGAAGCAAACAACACTCGATTGCCGGCGGTAATAGCAAGGCAGACGAAGTTGGATCAATTGGTTGAGCGCCACGATCACCACACCATAGTTCCAGGTTTCAAGCCTCGGCCTCCCCGTGAGTATTGAATTAAAATTTAAAAAGAAAACACTCCCTCTCTGGGCTGTTGACTAGTTCACAGGAATGAAAGAACAAGATTTCAAGTTCCCTCATTCTGTTTACCCTAATTCCATTCCGGCCGAAGTCATAATAAGCATCATAGGGTTGTCCCCTTGGTTTTTTTTTATGAGAAGCCACGTCAACACTTGTTTATACATCGTCATATAAATAAAGAAGACTTTATTTTGGTATTATCACGGAAGTTGAAAAGTGGGGTTGTTAGGAGATCCCAAAGGGTACAAACTCATGGGGTAAACCTCAACAACTAAGCTCATCAATACCAAAATGCAAGAAGGTACTTTGAAATTTTAAGGAAAGTTCTTCCCACTCAGTTTTTGTAGGATATAACGAGCGTATTTTACTACGAAGCTCTTCCGCCAGGTGCAACTATAAATGGAAACTGTTATATTCAACTACACCACCATTTTAGAAAAAGGGCACTTGCCCATAGGACAGGATTACTTTACTGATTGACTATATCAATAAACAGAAACACCATATTTGAATTGAACTGGAAGATTATCCATTACGCGGCGCATTAATCAGGATTTGCTTCTTTAGATTGCTATAGGCAATATAGCACATTTTATCATGAGGATGGTTGCCCAGGAAAAGTTAAAGAAGCGTAGAAATTATTGATGGCGATATCGAATATATCGTTTTCTTGTAGTAATAATCTTCAACTAGCGGATAAATTAGCAAATGTCATGGGCTAATAATGCGAAAGAATTCGGGCGTTTAATTTATTGTTAAAAAGCTACGATATTTTTCATAAATCTATTGAAATTTAAAGTAATTTGGCCGAACTAATGAGATTTCGATGCGAAGGTTTTTAAATAAATATATCGAAAAATTTTAAAAGAAAGGAAAATTCCCGGAAGAGCAAAAACATTACCACTTTCACGAAAAATAGTATTATCACAGAAATTAGTATTACGAATTAGATAGGTTCTAGCATGAAATACTCCTCGCGTTTCAGGGAATGATAACAAAGGATGGATCGAAATAGATAAGACGGTTTTTATTTAAAAACATGACACCTTGCTAAAACATTTGTTGACAAAACCAATGAGGAAGAAATGATGTTGCATTTGGTAGAATATCGGTTGCGTTGGACACGAAATGATTGACGATCAATTATTTTTGCTTAGATGCTACACCGTTCTTTTAGCACAAAAGAAAGTAACAGGACATCGTAGCCAACTATACAACTTTCTCTATCAGAAATAATTTGGAAATCGATTGCAAAATAAATATTGTAAGATTTGAAAATAATATAATTTGTTCGAAAATGTTCAAAAGTCATTTAATTACTATAACCGCAGTCGTAAGTGAATTAGTCTTGCGACTCTTTTTCTGCGTTTTGTTTTGTTCTTTATTTAACAAATTTGCAGAAATTCAATTTCGGAAAAAGAATAAAGAAAAAACAATGCTTTTGGAGTCAATGATCGCTAAGAAGCGAAAATCGGCAGATCCAAAAATTCTGTTGGAATTACCTGGCGAAAAAATCACGGGTCATATTCAAAAAGAAACGGATGCTGCGTAACAAAGAGGTAAGAAAAACTTGCGCCCAATTAAACTTTCTCACTTTACGTAAAACACTGTAGTTAAAAACGCCTCAACTACTACAGAAAAATACTGACAAATAGAAAAACAGCAAAATACTCTATTGAATAATATAACTTGATTAAAAAAAATTACTCAACTATTTTACAAATATCACCATATGAGGTAGAACAAAATTATTCGAGTCGCATCATTAGATCACATTGCTTAAAACTAATAAACCAAATCAATTTAAGCTGATTATTATTACACCTTATTTTTTGAACACTTTTTTGTGCATTAGGTGAGTTTTCTGATGAGAAAATTGTTAAACTGTTTGAGTCAGACGTCATTAACGGGTATTAGAGTTCTCTGCGCAAAGAACCGCATTATTAAACATTTGTGTTTGACTTGTACGAAAAGTCTATGCTGACAACTGCAACAATTCAGTCATATGGGCGAAGTCAAAAACGCGATTAAAACTAATTGGTTGTTGTTAATATCTGAAGGATTTACGTTCCATATGGAGTTTTTCCAATTGTTGAGGAAAGTGACGGTGCAAACATTTTTTATTTTAGATGTTTAACTTTAGCTGTTTTTTTATTGTCTATACTATTTCTTCTGATCTAAAAACATGATCGGTGTAGTTTAAAATGTTAAAAGTACTGTGTAATCGAAACCAGTTTCTTTAGTTAATTCATTTAAAAGTATTACATTCAATGTGAGCCTTCTTAAATATTAATTGGCCTATATTTCACATTGTCCTGACGAAACAGGATCAGAAATACTGAAAGGATTAGTAATACTGTACAAATGTGCATATTTTTCCCCTCAAGTCCGATTTTAGTTATATGGTGAAATTTAAAGATCTCTAGTAACACATTAGTTATCAAGAGATTTACTCATATTCTCTTATAATTCTTTTTCGTTTCGAGCTCAAGTTGAATATTTAAAAGGGTGCTTTAAACCCGTTAAAAATTGTGTAGTCAGACAGGTGAGGTATTGTTTTTCAATACCGTGTGATATTTTTAAGCTATTAGTCATTAATAACTGCAAAAAATACATGATACATCATTTTTAAATTTTCAATTGATTATTTTAAATATTCCAGAACAAATAAATATTACTTGAATTTTGTGTTTTAACCCTTTGCAGTCGGTAGATTTCGCAGGTCGGGGCACATTTAGCGTTTTTCGCTTACAATTAGTACTGAATTCGCTTGAGTAGTACAAAACAAGTAAATACGGACAAATAGAAAGAGCAGACAAGTAAAACAAACGATAACATTAAATAACGAGCAAAAACCAGCGATACAACTCTCGATTTTTACAGAATGAGCGAACACGGATATATTTATTCATTTTCTTGATTCTGCTTGATTACGCTAACTCCGTACTCTGGAAATCTCTCCTCTCCAAAGAGATCGATAAACATTGATATCTGTAAGTTGATCTCAACATTTTAATCTAGCATCGTGAGGATATTTTTCTTTTATTATCGCTAGCCTCGTTCGACGTGCAGCGCGACTTCTACGACGACTTGCGAATGCCGCAACTGTGGAGGCATCGACCGCAAAGGGTTAAAGTTAAAGCTAAATTTCGATTCGAGGTTCAATTGCGCTGTATCATGTACAAAAGAAACACGTTATATTTTACACATTTACTTACTTTAAGTGATATTAATATTGGTTCAGCATCAGCTCCGGCTATCCACTCTTCAGCGGTTTGGGCAGGATCGTCTGAAAGTGTGTCAGGATATAAATCTTCTTGGAAAAGATCTGATTTCCTAGGTACTGTCATGGATATCACTTGACACAATCCATTATTATTTAGTCGATAAAATTTGGCTATTTCGCAGGTAGTAACATCACATCCTCTTTTTGGCATCATACCAATACCACGTTGTGGATCAGGTGTTTGAAATGTGTTAATATAATGTACAAATGGTGGTTCCGGTGTTATCTACATAAAAGATTGTATGCTTTAAAACTATTGTAAAATTGATGTCTTACAACATATACAACAACAAGTGTTTCACACAAGAAAAAAGTGGTGTGTATGTAAAGAACAGTACAGATTAAAAATAGTGAATTGAAAGTTAAAATACAATGTGGATTGATTAAAGGCGAAAATACCTTTGTTATTTCGATTTATATTTCTTCAAGATATTATCTAAGGATGTTAAGGGATTTTATTAGGGCAGTCTATCATTTCACTCACAAATCAAGCTTACCTCAAAATACCTGATAACAGAGTCACCTTTACCACAAAGGTAGATTAAATTTGTGTCATGGTCATATAATGGGAACATTACACCATTGGACGTATCAAGTTCAACCATAACAATTGGTTCGTTAAGTGCATCTGGAGCACGTAACGAGTATTGTCGCTCGGAAGATCTGTTGAAACCGGTGGTAAATATAAGTCCGTGCCTTAGGAAAAGAGCACGTGTTGCTTTTGATCCTTCGTGACAGAGAGCCTCACTCTCAACTTCACCTGTTCTCGGATCAATTATACGAATTTTCTTATCCTTGCAAGTTGTTACTAATTTTGATCCATCCCAATTCCAACAAGCACTATAAACAATGTCAGGATGAGAATCGATGTGTATAAGAATTTCTCCAGTGCCCACATTCCAAATAACTACCTAGGGAATTCAAAGATAATTTCACTACAACGGACATAAATAATTCAATAGCTTACTTGATTGTCGGAACCAGCCGTTAGGAGCACATTTAACGCAGTGGGATGCCATAATACGAGCCCAACACGCCTTTGATGAAATAATAAATCAACTACTGGATCGGTTAGAGTTCTAGTAAGGCCACCATCGGGAATTTGCCAGACTTTTACTACACAGTCTTCAGATCCAGATGCAATAACATTGTCATTATGTGGGCACCAAGCTATATCTAGTACTGGTCCTTTGTGTCCTCCCACAAGAGGATGATCTGCAGCTATACGACCTACCTGAAATTAATATATAAAACAAAATAAAATACTAAACTCGAAACAATTTTAAATTATATGGTTACAGTAGAAATAAGTAATTTCAAATGAAAAGTATGTAAAACTACAGAACAGGAATACGTAGTAAAATATAAATAAATTTGAAAAGTCTTTGGCACTTTTTGTTTAAGTGGTCATTAAAAAATCTTTAACAAAATTTGACGGAAAGCTCGTTATTAAATTCTTCCTTTGACCTGGAAAACATTTTTTAAGTAACAACATTTGCTGTTAAATCATTTTCATATTCTTCTTAAATAAGACACTTGTACATGCCTCATTCAAGTGCAAATGTGTATAATTGTTTATGAAGCTTTAACGTTCAAGTAGAGAAGACATTTTAAGTATTATTGGTGTATAAATAAAGCAATCGGATAAAATCCAAAAATAATATTTCCACTGATTGCGAAAGACTCTCTCTGAGAAATTCATATAATTTGTTTATTTTAGGAAAATTTTATTATATTCTAATACAACTTGATGGTATTCATGTGAGATAGTTGTTGAAATATTTCTCAGAAATATTTTTTTATATTTTGCTGTCTTGCTAAGGAAATTAAGCGTGAGTTGCACATAAATCGGTTGTGGTATATTAAATATGTCTACGCAAGTATGCACGAATGAAAGTAATAGATTGACGATTAATTTTGGGGATGAGTGCCTGAATGTAAATTGTATAAAAAATAAGACATAAATATAAATAATTATTTGGAATCTAGCCGCACATAATACATCAGCGGAGAAAGTCTGTAATATTTACTTCAAGAATTTATAGACAGTTGTTAATTTCTAGAATATTCCATTTTCACATAATTTTTATTTATACTATGAGTCCCCATGTTAGCTTAAGCTTTGGAATTACTGAAAACGCGATGTATCCTTTCAATACTAGGCTATGACAAGAATATCAAACCATAAGACATATCATTTCCGACCACAATTAACTAATACATATAGTTTTTAAGGGGTTATATACAAAGTTGAGGGGAAAAAGTGAGCTAAGTTGGTGATTTTTTTTAGGGTTTTATGCAAATTTTATTAGAAAAAGCGAAAGACAATTTGTTGGTAGTACTATCGAAGAAAAAAAAACAAGTTGAATTATAAAAAAAATATTAAAAATTGTCGGAGTTATGGCCCCTCCCCCGAAGTGCGTTTTTTTGCAGAGGCTTGCGGTGAACACTCTCCAAGGCGAACCGCTTAACTGAAATCAAAAGAGTCAAAAAATTATTGAAGAAAAATGTAATGTGGTCTACTTGAACGGTTCGGTTTCCGAAGAGAAATTTTTTTTCCAATAAAAAAAACCATGTTGACAAAAATCGATTTTTGAGGTGTTCAAAATTCTAAACAAAAATTCATTGCAAACAATCGAAAATTTTTAGATGAAAAAGGAACCGTTCAAGTACACGAGATTGTAAATATGAACAATTTAAAAAAAAATTTATGAAAATCGGTTGAAAAGTTTTTGAGATATCACGTACACCGCAACGGTATTTTTCGAAAAACTCTATTCCGAGATCATCGCGTTTAAAGTTTTTGGACGCCGCTCGCCAAGTGCTTATGGATGGAACTAGCGCGCTGCGAACGGCTGTCATTTGAAATCTAGTGCTCCGATCTGGATGAAATTTCACACAGATATTTTCGAAAGTATGTACTTTCAGAATATGCAATCAAAAAATTTTCGATTTTTTGAGCCCCAACTTTGTATATAACCCCTTAATTGCACAGCAACAACATTAAGTATTAAATTGCACAGAAACTGCAAGATGCTGCTGCTGTCGAAGTTATAGCACGGCAAAAAATAGCTTCCTACTAATTAAAACAAAAAAACATTAATATCTTAATATTTAATCCGAGGGATAAGACAACTTTTAAAAAGGAACGACTCATATCTCGGCGCCTATACTGACTTTTTAACCGACTTCCCAAAAACAAAGAGGTTCTAAGTTCGACGTGTTTTTTTTATGTTTGACCGGGCATAACTTCGTAACGCGCCGACCGATTTTGATGATTCTTTTCTTGTTGGGCAGAGTATGTTCACCGACTGGTACCATGTCAAAAAAATTTTTGGTAGGGTGGGGGTGAAACCTAACTTTGTACCGCGTAGACCGATTTGGATAATTCTTTTTCTGTTGGGTAGAATATGTTTCCTGGTTGATACCTATTGAGGAAAAAATTGTGGTGGGGTGGAGGTGGAACTTAACTTTGTAACGCGTGGTCCGATTTCGATGGTTCTTTTTCTCTTGTATAGAGTGTGATCCGCCATTGCTAATAGGGGAATAATTTGGTCCTACGGTGGGAGGAGTAGTTTAAATTCGTAACCCGTGGACCGATTTGGATAATTCTTTTTCTGTTGGGTAGAGTATGTTCCCTGGTTGATACCACGAGAAAAAAAACTTGGTGGGGTGGGGGTGGAACCTAACTTTGTAACGCGTGGCACGATTTCGATGGTTCTTTTTCTGTTGTATAGAATGTGATCCCCCATTGCTAATAGGAGAATAATTTGGTCCTATGGTGGTGGGTGGGGGGAAGAGTAGTCTAACTTCGTAACGCGTGGACCGATTTGGATAATTCTTTTTCTGTTGGGTAAAGTATGCTCCCTGGTTGATACCACGAGAAAAGAAATGTTGGTGGGGTGGGGTGGAACCCAACTTTGTAACGCGCGGACCGATTTGGATGGTTCTTTTGCTGTTGTATAGAGTAGAAGACACTAAAAAGTGAAAAATAAAATAGTTTTAAAAAAAAAGTTGAAACGACTTCACAAACAGCGCTAAAAAGCATAAAATAATTTTTAATTTTTTATCTATTACGACATTTTTAAGTCGGTGCAAATTAAACAAATAAAACAACTACAGAACCACAATTGAAAAAATAATACATAATACTACCAGAACGTTTCAGCTCACGGGATCATAAGAAATGACGATTAAATATTTTTGTTGTTGTGATATAAAATTAAAAATTATTTTATGCTTTTTAGCGCTTTTTGTGAAGTCGGTTCATCTTTTTTTTAAAAAACTATTTTATGTAGGTTATATACATTGAAATATACTTTTAAGCACGTTTTCTAGAAACTGTTATTTGATTGTGCCGTGATTATAGCGGAATAAAGGTTTAAATAAAAAAAGGCGATAGATGAAAATTATGGAACATTTTAATAAAACACACTAGCTCTCTGTTCTACAAATTAATTAAATTAAATTATTAAAATGTTAATAAAAACGGGTGCGTTCTACCATGTGCCAACAAGGAAGTCAATCACTTGAATTATTGAAGATAATGGAATTGGTGGCGAAAAAACGCCGATTATTTTAGTAAAAATGTTTGTGACTAATGTATTAAATGTACAGTATCGCAGCCAATTACATATTTCTTGTATATTCTGTATTTTTTCATTTGTAGTAAAGCACAACCTATCTTTGCAAACAAATATTTAGTGCAGAGTAAATGGAGGCTCCTCTAGTTTCCCTAATCTGTACGGGGTGGAAAAAGAACTTCCCAATTTGATTCAATGATTTCAAGTAGATTTATAATTTAACTACCGATACTACTCTACAACCCTAATGGCCTTTTATCGTAATCTGTTGTCAGGAAAAAAACAACCATTGGTCTCCGGCGGGTGGTTCGCATCTGGCACCCTCATGTTGTAAGGCCAACACGTTATCACTTATTCCACCGACAAATAAAATCATAGTTTATATATTGTCATAAGGAGGTACCAGATATTATCACTTAATAAAAAAATTACCGAAAACTTTAGTGACTTGTTTAACAAAGCCGGCCAAGGTTCCATACAATATTAAAAAATAACAGATTTATTTATAATCTGTAATATTTTTCCATAACTAAGATATTTCTGATTGTAACTAAATGGTGTAAGACAAGTTCATAGCATTCCGACGCTGCATGTATCAAATCACTCTCATAAAACAAATTATTTAGCAAAATTCTGTTCCAACTATATTGAGTGTTATACAATAACGTAGGATGGACTACACCAATGGATTCTTAAAAGTGCCCTCTCTCCGCATACATTTCGATCAAAGTTTCTCATTTGAAAAGGCGCTTAATTTTTATTTTTTTTTTATACGATGTGGCCAAATCCTAGGGGACAATCCTTTGATGCGTTAGCATGGTTTTGGCCGGAAGGGAATTAGGGTAAGGGAAGTGAGGAAACTTGAGTCTTGTTTTTTTTGCATTGCTGCGAGCTAGACAACAGCCCAGAGACGGAGTGGATTATTTTAATTTCTTAATAATAGCTCATGGGGTCATCTGGTCTCGAACCCGGGACCCATGGCATGTTGGTCTTTCCGCTCAACGTATTGATCCAACTCCGTCTCCATAAGATGCATAATTCTTTTAAAAACGATATTACATAACAATTGTAGGTGCATTTAAACTATCCGGATAGAGGTGGAAACATAATTTTGTCATAAATGTGACAAAAGTACTAAAATATGTTTTTTTCCAGTGGAACGTTTAAAATTAAAGTAAATTATCCTAATTAAAATATTTCCATTTATTATTCCAAAGATACTTCTTAATGTTTCAACCGATAACATTTTCTTAAACTGAAATTTGTACTTGTTTTGTTGTTGTCCGTTTGAGAGATTAATACTGACTGAAGTAATAGTACAAATAAAGAGACAATCAAAAAATTGTTTGGCAGCAGTAGGAGGGTTCGTAAGCCCGCTTATTATTGACGCTAAATTTAACAATTCAGAATGAAATTTAAAAAAATTGATTTTGATGTTTTTTTTCTTCTTTAAAATTTTACCTTATTAACAAACCCCTTTTTCTCAAACCTGACCATACCCATGACTTTCCCTTTGTAAGATAAGTTCAAGTCATTTATCAATCACTGGTGTTCTAAAATTAAATTATGGGGTCGGTCTGGTTTGAAAATATATATATATATATATATTTTTTTTTCGTTTTAGAAAAAGTATACGCTTTAAGAGTACAGATACTAAAAAAAACTTTGAGAAATGAGTTTACGATTTATCGCCTTATATGTGAATGCAGATTGCTGCGCGGCTTTGGCACGCTACTAGGGGTTTGAAGTGCATGAGCGAGTACTGTCATAGTTTCAGTTCACTTCCGTATCTTTACGAAGCAATATCGAATGTACAATGATAAGAAATATCAACCTATAACTTGTCTTTTTACTAACTATCGCTACATGCCCGATATATTGCACGATGGTGATAGATCCCACCTAACCAAAAACCGTTTGGGAGTTTAATAAATTTGCAATTTTCACGGTAGGTATGATTATTTTATTTTGATCTACTGAACGCAGCGACATCAAGCAAACGCCAAAAAACTACTATCCCAATGACCGTTCAAAAATTATCAACAACATTGATCTAGCTTTTACCATTGCCGGTTCAGTCACTCCCAAAAGTGAGAAAAATGTTTTGTGATTATCTAAAATTTAGCATTTACCCAAATTTTTTTCTCGAAATTTATGTAATTAATGTATGCTTTTTAATTTTATTAATTTACCCATTTTGACCTTGCCAAAAAGGTACAACATGTCCCGGTAGAGAAAGGATTAGAAAAACCTCATCCTTAGAAATCCCTGTCTACCTAATTATTTTATTGCACTTTAGGTAAGAAATTCTTTAAATAAACAAAAATCGAAAATGTTTGTTTGGTGTACACAGGTAAATAATTATTGCTGAAAAAAGTTATAAAAATATTTGGGAAATTTTGTTCACACCCTAGTATCCTGGCGTTCTGTTACTAATAACTGATGAAATTTTATCTATAAAAGGGGGTCAGTCAGCAAGAATATCGATCATAGTTGAAAGACAAATCGATAACTACAGATGTTATCAAGCTAAAGTTATTGAAAATTGACAAAATTTACTTTTGAGGAATACGCGGATATAATTTATATTTTTATCTAGTAGACTGAAACGAAAAAGCGACTTTACTGGAATATGAATGGAGATTCCTTAATCGATGTGTACTCCACAGAGGTGTATTTTTGTGGACTTTTCGAAGATTAAGAAAAACCGGACGTGTGACTTAATACAGCACGTAATTGCGAATTGAAACATCGGAAGATTTTGCCGACGTCAAGCAGAAAATAATTACCCTCGTCGGGCAAGACTGTGAAACGAGCCCGAGACGATTCGCAAGATGATTAGGAGTGTATTCAGTTAAAGTTTGGACGTCATGATATCTCAGTCTAAGGACTACTGGCAGATGATTCGGACAGAACACTAAAATTTTGCATTTGGCTTCTGGAATGCGACATGGACGGATAGCATCACAAACTTTCAAATACGTGCCTATCAGCCAAAATATTAAGGTACTTCTCTTTGGAGGAGTCTTTGATCTCCGTTTAAAAAGAGTTTTTGCAGGGTTATACCAGATATGTTTCTTGTTTATGACATTGCTAGAGCACATCTGTCGCTTAGAAAATCCAGTGATCAAAGGCTTAACGCAACACAGAAGTTGCCAAACAGTTCGCATCATAACTAGTATCAAAACACATTGAATTGAGGTGATAGTGGCTGTCTTATCTTTGTTAAAATAACTTTTAAATTGTTTTTTTTTTTTGTATAACAGACTTGATTAACATTAACTAACTGGAATAACTTCTTTTCAAAATTCATTTTTTGTTTTTAAAGAATCCATACCAGGTGCTGTCAATTGCTGTTTTTTTTTAGAATGAAGCAAAAGCCCAAGGGTAACCCTCTGATGGGTTTAAGCAGGGTTATGGCCGAAAGGGAATGAGGGAAATTGAATGTCCGGTTTTGCGTTACTGCCCGATTCTGAAACCGTTCCCTATAATCCGAGGCACTCAACAAGTCGTCCAACCACCCAACTGTTTATCTTCCCCCTTTTTGGCACCTTGCGGATTCCCGTCCAGAATAAATTTGGGGATCCTGTAGCTATTCATTCGAGAAACGTGTCCATCTAAGTCTGACTGAGTTTATGAAAAGAGGCAGATCGGTAACTTTGAGAATAGGTTGAGATGAAACATACCATTCCTCTTCTTTCATTGAATCGGCTTTTTTTTCTGACGTGAGTAATGACATCTTCCCCAGATATGAATTCTTATAGAAAATTGTTCTATAGATTGTGCGTTAAGCTCGTATTTGTTACGGCCTTCTCTACTTATTTAAAATTTACCACTTAAGACCATGCAACATTTTAATACTTTCTAATTTTTCGATATCTAGGTATATGTTCATTTTCAGAACAAAGTCAGTATGATGTTTTTGGTGAATTAAAATCCTTTAAAAAAAAACATGATAAAATATTTAAAAGTGGATTTATTGTACCCAGTTAAATTCAAACTAAATCACTAAATTCAGTATGAATCACAAGAAAACTGTGAATCAGATATTGAATTATCCATAAAAAATTCCAATAAAATACATTCGTTTATCGTTAACATTAAACCGAATGATATGGTATTGAGAATTTATCAGTAATCTGAGTTTTCTAGGTCTTGCACATGTTATTTTTGAAATGATAAGATTTCAATCAACCCTGCCGATCAGTTCTGCTTCTTATCGGTTTTTGTTAAGTACAAATTGATTCTCGAAGAATTACCAATCGTTTTATACATTAATTACTATCTCAGAATATATTTATTTATATTTTAGAATATAAATAAATAACAGCAGAACAACATTTATTAAAACAAACATTTAATCCATTAACGAATACGCAAAATTCTTAAAAGATCGCAAATGTGTTAAAATTATTACTTAATTAACGTCTGATCTGTCAAGAACTATTTAGAAGTATGTAGGCGTAAAAAGTGTAACGAAAAAATTCAATGTCGGCCTAATTTTACCGAAAGCCTCCAAAACGCAGTTTAGCAATAACAAAAGGATTTAAAATTTCACATTGGGATAGAAATTGAAAACGAGGCTAAATTTAGTAGCATCGAACGGAGAATGCTATGTGCGATCTATTTTTAATCTTCCATAATTTGAATATAAGTGAAATGGCAAATTGCCAATTGCGAGGTAACATTTTGCTCATTATTTACTTATTTCAAATTAAATTGAAACTCCTTTTCTTGCCTGTTAGGCATCTAATGATGACAGAGCGGCCACTAACACATATCTTTTGCTTGGTGCGAGCCGTTTTGTCTTTTGGGAATTTAGCGCGTGAAAAATTAAAATTCTACGTGCGAATTACATGGTTTCGAAAATTGGGTTATTGGATTTTCTTATTTATATTTGTGAATACAAGTAGCAAAGGAAAATATATGAAAGTTGAAAGTTATCGTTGAAAAAGGTGCAAGACGACATAATTATAATCGAATTTAAAATAACTACTATAGCAAACAAGCTTTGATGCACACAAAAAATTATATATTTATTGTTTATGCAAGTTTTTATCCTTAACACAATTTTAGTTAAGCAAATTGCTAGTGATAATGAAAAAAATTAAATCGAGAAAAGCCTAATTAATGCCCTTATGCCGAATGTTTATCCACAACTCAAGGTACCAATTTATGCAAAACGCTTTTTAGAAGAATTTTGTAAATTTACATAAAAAAACTTTTGTGGGCATGCTTTGTATGTATAAGTATTGAATATGAGTATATTCGTATATTTATTTGGCTTTGCAACTACATATGTGATTCTTTTAAAACATTACAAATGTGAATAAAGGACTTACTTTGCCGGTATGTAAAGGAGGTGATTTATAACCGACTGGAAACCCAACTTTTTAAGTTTGTGCATAATCACAGAGTGAGGGAGTTTATCAAATACCTTGCTGAAGTCGGTGTAGAAGCAGTCGGTCTTGAGACCTTGTTGGAAGGCAGAGATTATGTGTGAGGTAAATTCAAGCTGGTTAGTTGTCGCCGATCTACCAGGCAAAAAGCCATGTTAATTAGACGAGATTAGCCCCTTACACTGCACCATAAGCTGTGAATATAACAGATTCGAAAAACGTGGGTATGTAGGAAAGCTTCGCGATTAGCCTATAATTTATTATCAAGTTTTTTTGACCCCTTTTATAAACAGGAATTATAAAGGGGCTCTTCCATACCGCAGGAAATCTAACAGCCTGGACTTATTAAATATGAGTTCCAGTGGAGCAAGTAAGGCGTCAGAGTGTGACCTCACGAAGAATATGATACACTTGGTCAAATTAATTTTATAATATTCAAAACTATTATACTGAGCACGGGACGGGTAAGCTCCGAACGGCCGGCAGCGGTTGACTGACAAGTAAAACGCGTTTTTCTCGAAACTAATAAATAATTTGGTCAAGCTAGATCAATTTTTTGTCTCTCCTGGGAAAACTATGTTTTGCTATAACGAACAACGATTTCTTTTTTCTTTTTTGCTCGTGTGCTCTCGCATTTGAAAATGGAGCCCCGTGGATGCAGCCCCCACCCCTACCATTATCAGACATTGATCTTGAGTCGTTGCAAGAGGATTCGAAAGGGGGATGTCCCTATACAAGTAAGACTGAGGAGAACGCCCAGTAAAAGGGAGCTTAACTGAGGTGAACTCTCAGCCAAATTGTTTTTTTTTTGTATAACAGACTTGATTAACATTTACTAACTGGAATAATTTCTTTTCAAGATTCATTTTTTGTTTTGTTTTCAAAGAATCCATACCAGGTGCTCTCAATTGCTGTTTTTTTTTTTTTTAGAATGAAGCAAAAGCCCAAGGGTAACCCTCTGATGGGTTTAAGCAGGGTTATGGCCGGAAGGGAATGAGGGAAATTGAATGTCCGGTTTTGCATTACTGCCCGATTCTGAAACCGTTCCCTACAATCCGCCACACTCAACAACCGAAGGTCTCTCTCCAAGTCGTCCAACCACCCAACTGTTTATCTTCCCCCTTTTTGGCACCTTGCGGATTGCCGTCCAGAATAAATTTTGGGATCCTGTAGCTATTCATTCGAGAAACGTGTCCATCTAAGTCTGACTGAGTTTATGAAATTTATAATGTTGGGAGCCCCAAAGATCTCATACAATTCGTGGTTCATTCTTCGCCGATGGTCACTGTGTTCATCTCGGAATCCACCATAAATAGAGCACAGGACTTTCCTCTCCCTAATGCTTTATTGGGTTAGAGTCGTACGTCATCACCGGTCTTATTATTGCTCGTTATATAATCTTTTTCGAGAGAGGTGCCGTGATCCGAGCAAGGCAAACTTTTTAGATTAGCATTATACTTAAAATTTAAATCAAATAGCTTTTTATAACCGTGTTAAATCGTGCAAAATGAAAATTAAATTTATTTTTTCTAGATCGTGTTAAATCAAACCACCATGTATGTAAAAGCAGAATTGATTGTACTTCCAATAGACTTTCGACATTATGCTCTTTTGTCAAGGATTTTATAAATTTAAATCAAATAGCTTTTTATAACCGTGTTAAATCGTGCAAAATGAAAATTAAATTTATTTTTTCTAGATCGTGTTAAAAAAACCACCATGTATGTAAAAGCAGAATTGATTGTACTTCCAATAGACTTTCGACATTATGCTCTTCTGTCAAGGATTTTATAAATTTATTGAATGTAGTAGAATGTCTTTTTCTTTATGTTTTGGTGCATAAAACATTACGCAGAACTGAAGTTTTTCTAAATAGTAAAGAAAGTGTGCGTAAAGTCGGGAGAAAAATGGGATCTTCGCATAAAAATACAAATGCGCTAAAATACTTTAAACGCATGGACTAATTTTGATGATTCTATTTTTTGGGTACATTACTTTATGAATATCATAATAAAAAAATATGAATCTACTGAACTGAACTACTGTCCAACTGATAAATAAAATGCTTTTTAATAAAAAAGTTAAACAGATTTGAAAGCGCGCTTAAAAAATAATATTTAATTTGTAAAAGTTTTACAAATAAACCCCACCAAGTTGATGATGGAAAGCTAAATATGTCCGGCGTTGTCAAAGGTATGTGGAAACTCTGAATAGGTTTAAAAATGATTTATTTCCATCACACTTTTTAAATGTAGATACATATGAGAATTTATAGTGCTTTTTTTTGAAGATCTTTTTTTAAATGGTCAATTTTTAGCATGCGCGTGTGCACTTCTTTTTGACGACTAAAGCAACGCGAGATTTTGTTGTTTGTTAAAAATTCGTCATCGCAATTTCGTTCATTCTCCTCCATTTAAAAGCAAGAAGAGTTGCTAATTTATTTGAATTTCTATAAATTCTCAATGAAATTTTATTTGTCATAAATTTTTTATTTTTCGCTATGTGCAAACCAAAGCGTTTGTTTTCTAAATTTGGTAAATAAATATTTGAATGAAAAGATCGTTGGTCTTACTAAAGTAATTAAATTTGTAAATTCTGTTTTATGAATCATAGATAAATATTTAAATATGAAAAAGTAAACGGTTGTGTGCAAAGAGGAAAGAAATACACCGGTTTTCTGAAATATATAATCCATTAAAACTTACGGAAAGAAAAGAAAATGTTAAAACTTATTCAAAGAATTAAGAATGTATGTAGGCACAACATGTTCATCGCTGAAATGAAATAAAATAATTAATCAAAACGGTTTGAATCTAAATATAAAACTTTTCTTACGAGTCCGGTACCTAAAAATAGACCTTGTATTAGTCAACGAAAACTGTGTTGACTGCTGCTTAAAATCTTTCCATCTGGTCGTTTCTGCAGATTTCGGTGTGGGAAAATTTCATCCTATCTAGTTTAAAATAACTTAAAAATCTCAACATTTGGACTGGACTTTATTAGATTTTGGTAATTGCCGCTTAAATTATTAAATTAAAATATTATACAAAGTGTAATAGATATCAGAAAAACACGCGCATAAAATTTTAATTTAAAACTACATATTTAGGTGAGTCAGCATGTTCAAGTTAAAAGTTTGTCATAACGAAATAAATTGACTACAAACAATATTTTTCTTTACAAACGATATAATAAAATAGTTATATTAACATAGCTATAAAGATTGCAGCTATTTATGAAGCTATAATTATGCAACAGCACCGATTATTGTCAACAATAATGTTTTACCAATTTTTGAGATTTGTGTAGTTTAAAGTTTAGCTATGCGTGTAGTCGTGTCTGGTGTAAGGGATAAGGTACTGGCTTTCCAAAAGCGAGTCGCAGGTTTGAGTGCCGCTGGTGGCAACTCATAGTGTTTTTTGCTGACAACAGGTATTATAGCTATAAAAAGCCACTGAGGCTTGCTTAGTAATATCAATAGTTCGGAATCTACTTTGAATTATAAGTCTACTTGCTATCTTAATCATTGGTTTGAGTAAAGTATATCTTATGCACATGCTCCGCAAACAAACATGAGAACTAAAGAGATGTTTTATGTTAAGCAATTTAACAGGTAATAGGGGTAGTCGAAATAAGAACGGATAAATTATTTTAATGAAAGTACTTATTCTGAGCAGTATTGTTTAATAACAAAAAAATTATAATATTAATATCTAGATATTTACACATTGCAATGGTTGCAAAAATAAAACGTGTAAGGCGTTTTAATTTTGCAACAATTGCAATGTGTAACTAGCTGTTTGCTTGTACGAATTTATCTTCTTATCCGGAAAGCGAACAAAATGAAGGAAAAGAAAGTAAATATTGGATACAATGCATACTCAATCTTATCTCGCAATTTATTTGCGCAGTTGTAAGTTGTTCGACAAAACTAAGTGTAAATGTATACAAATCATAATATTTACCATCACATGTCACTGCTTGGCTTCAATTAAATTAGACGATATTTTAAATTCAATTCTATTTTTCCCAAAATACAGATCTAAATTCCTAAGATTAATTTATTCATATAAGAATTCAAAATGCTACAGTACGCTAATTATTTCAGCAGTAAGATTATTCTGAACTCGATTTAATCTTTTTTAGAGTGAAATCGGACTTACACCTCCTCACGGTATCCCGATACGAACGGCAGACATATCACGCGTCAGCCAGCAGATCTCGTGTTTTCTCTCTGGTTCCTCTAACAACTTGTGGGGTTTGGGGCGTCCACTACACCGACTCTTCACCTGGTCTGGTTCTGCGCCAACGCTTTTAACTGTTGCTACGATTTCTTGATCTGGCTGCCTTCCTTCTTTACGGATCTTCTCCATGTGTTGCGCGGTCGTCCAATTCGACATCTTCCTTCGGTCCCATGTAGGCTCTAATCGAGACCCTGTTTAGCAATATTGTTTGGCTCTTTTATTAGTGTCTTCGTAAACAATGACCTCGGGCCAATAGAAGTTAAGGATGCGCCGGAGACACTGGTTTACAAAGTCATGTAGCTTAGATGTTATTTGACAGGTCACTTTCCATGTTGAACGGCCGTATAACACAACAGATTTTACATTATATTTGAAGATCCGCAATTTGTGGTTCTGGAGATGTTATTGCGCCATGTTTCAGCAAGAGTATTAAATGCAACTGGAATCTTACATCAGCTGCAGCTCCGCCGACTGCTGTAACTATGCTTCCGAGATAGCAAAATATATAAACTTGCTCTATTTGTTGCTCTTCCAGATAAATTTCATGTTGTATCCTGGAGTCCAAGCTCATAAGATCTCCGCTTAGAGATAATATTATATCCAATATATAAAAACACTATTGGTGATGTCCGCGCTGCTTTTAGAAGGAGGCCTCCTTCTGTGATAGGAGAGGTATGCTTGTAACGAGCTTATCTCAAAAATCAAATCTGCACACAAAAGGTCTACTACGCCTCCGTTAAATATGTATCAGCATATATGGAACGTAAGATGTTCGTGGACTGAGTGTAGATAAGATAATATCACTGAGGTGAATCGGGAAATGATCCAGTATAAAATTAATATTTGTGGGTTAAACGAAAATATTTAAATAAGGAGAAAGTGAAGAGTTTACATCACCTAGATCTGAAACTATGATCTTCACTTTAGCCAGGAAGAATCCGAAACAACCAGCCTAGCGGTTATCGGCTTCATGCTAACTGGACTTGCCGGGAACACCCTTCTAGTCTGGTTTACTAACGGGAGTGAATAGTACCTCAATTCATTGCTATCCGCAGACGAAGTTAGCGGATATAACCAATTGAGATTTTCACAAACTTCCCTGGCAAAAGAAAAAGTATATCTGTTTATTATTTTTTGCGAAAAATGTGTTCACTAAAAGTTTGTTGGCTATTAAATATGAATTTTGATTAATATAGAAGATGTCATAAATGCTTATGGGTTGCAAGCTTTTTGAGAGTTTTGCAAAACATTAAAAATAAGGTCAAGTGATTTCGTAATTTTATTACCCAATATCGGCACCTACTTAAGTCATGTTTACAGGTCTCCTCCTTATCGCAATGGTGGAATAAAAATTCTAAAATTTTATTTTAATCTGACTTTCGGTTTTTAGATTGTCGTAGATGGGATTGATTCCCTATAGTTATCTGGTGCCAACTTGCATGTTTTATGCAGGAGCACCTGCCGTAGGTTATTGTTTTTATTTTAATTTTCTCTTCCATTTTCTTAAATTAGAAGTAAAACTTTTTTCGTTCGTATAGTGTACATTTTTTAAATGGGTTGCACCATGCAGACACGAGTCGGATTTTTTTTTGTCCTACTCTACAGGAAGATTATGATATACCGGTGAATTATCGGCTTGATTTTTAAATTGCGCGCGATTACGCTTACGTAACTGAATGCTCCCTTAAAAATTGATAAATATTTCTTTTTAATTTTCAAATAAGCTATCTCAGCTTAAAATACTTTTATATTTATATTTATAGTGGGATGGATGCGTTTAAGTTTACAACTTAACTTAGATATCCGATTTTTATAATTTTTCTTTTATGATTTACAACAAATATGCGCAATAAGAATTTAAATTATACAGTTTTTAAGATAGACCTGGTAGTAGCATGGACCTGATGTCATCATTTCAATTTTAATGAAATTTTAAAAAATTTAATTGCATTTTACTTGAAGAGCTATAAACATGTTTATCGATATATTTGCGATAAGGTCACGTTCCTTGTAGAAATGGGAATGCATCAACTGAAGAACCTCTTGGGAATTTGTCAATATGTAATAACAATAGCTAAGCATTCACGACAACTTGGTATCTTCCATAAGTTCACCAATAGTAATATGTAGATGTGGGTCATACTCAAAAGGGTTAATGAATGGACAATGCCACACTGAGATCAGTCTCAACTCTTCAGGAACCAGCTTCTGAATGTTTTGGCATCTCGTCATGTACAACTGCATATCAGAATGTGTACGAAACCTTAGTTTACGTGTAGCTACTGTGGTGGTAATGGCTGCCGCTTCTAACTATTGCTAAACCTGCTAAATAAGACTGTGTTAAAATTTCTTTCGAACCTCAAGATATGAATGATAATTTAGCGAAAAGAGCCGAATAACTAAAGCGTTGTGCAGATTTGATCACATCTTGATAATAGCTAGCCATACACGGAGCGATTTGCGTGCGAGCAATCATTTTTCCTTTTGGTTTAGAAACGATTGCGCGCTCGTGTGTGGTTATCACAGCACGCCATGATTGCGCGTGAGCAATCATCTCATTTTTTCCCCAAGTTTATCTCTCTAGAAGCTACACACCTACAATTGCGTGGGCGAGAATTCCCTGCAGCTTGCCTTCGTTCGGCAGTTGCAAAACGAATTGCTGACGAAACTTTGAGACGCTCATATGTTCTGACTGTTGCCAAAAAATCTCAGCGTTGCAACAAGCCTATCTTGTGCTGAAATGCTTTGCCTCATCAATTGTATCCTGTTTTTCAATATACGGTTTTATTTTGGATAGCAAAATCCCAAAGGTCCTTGCATCCATTCTTAAATAATTGTACAAATCGTGGGGACTACTGTCGGTCAATTCCCGTAAGAGCCGAATATCACTAAATTAATTTCTTAATTTTAACCATTTCTTTTACCAAAATCTCCTAGTCTTCTTTTTGGTCATTTTTACGCTGGCTAAATACAAGAAAGCACACCCAATTGCTATTTTTTGCCTGCTTGTCATACCGTATTAAAATAATTATATTCCTCAATAAATGAAACGCCGAATTTTATTGTCAAAGGTTACAAGTGTGTCGTCTCGAACGTTGAAATTTTCAAGAGGACAACACGCCACTCCAGAATGGACAAATTTATATGAAAATTTCAATTTCACGTGAAAGCTCTAAATTATACACTCTTTCCATTCGGATGCTCAAGATTGCTCGCACGTAACGCGTGGACCGATTTGGAGGGTTCTTTTGCTGTTGTATAGAGTGTGATCCCCCATGCTAATAGGAGAATAATTTGGTCCTATGGTGGGGGTGGGGGAGGAGGAGATGTAATCTAACTTTGTAACGCGTGGACCGATTTCTATGATTCTTTTTCTGTTTAGTGTTTGGTATAGTATGTTCCTTGATTGATACCACGAGAAAAAAAAAATTTTGTGGGATATCACCTTTTTTCAAACTTAGAAAATATGGGTATCCAAACTATTAAGGCAAAAACACATTCAGGGAAGCTTCAAGGCGAGCTTTCACAGCGAGTGAAATTGCAGACAACACAATGGGAAGAGAATATTTTGGACGATTTGGAATAAGTGAATCCAATTTTAAAGAAATCGTATTTTTTAATACAACAGATGACGTCTGAGGAAACCTCCAGCTGCATTTAATGCTGCCTCGGTTAAAAATATGTGATGGACATTTTGACGATGCTTCGAGGAAGACTTGAAGTCTGAATGTGTTTTGGAAACGGATCTTAGTAAGCGGGCGAAGCTTTAGAGAAAGGAGCCGAATAAGAAGAGAATTGTGCAGGGTTATCCCCAGCATGATAAAAACACCGCTACTATAGACAGGAAATTCCGAAGTTTACGTGGAATATGTTTTTTAAGTTAAAAGAATTTTTTTCCATTTCTTTAAGCAAAATAAATTTTTTACAGAAAATAAATAGAAAACATTTCTTACAACATTATAAAAATATTTCTTTTAACAAAAAAAAAAAAATTAATTGAAAGGAAGATTCGGAATTTCCAGTTTAATGAAGTGTTGACGCATACGTGATTGTTATGGTGGGAATAACCTTTGTTGTTCCCTAAATATATATAATATGGTAATACATCTTCAATAGAATATGACTGTTTTATTTTAGAAAAATAGTTGATACTGCAAAACCGTAACACGACAACAGTTGCCTGTGTGGTGCGAATGGACTAACATTACATCTTCTTTCGCGGTATTATTGTACTAATGACGTCTTATCGTCTATCATTTATCTTAGACGTGTTTTACGTGGAATAAAGTTAAATTAAAAATAAAATAGGAGTTTGGGAACTTGACTTTTGTGTTTAAGTACTCTGTATGGAAATCTTCATTGGTCTTCACATAAATATGAAATTGATGTTAAATATTAGAAAACTTTTCCGCTTCATGAGTATTGAAATTTATAAAAATACTGCAAATATTTTTCATATTTAATGATAAAGGCTGGATCTTGTATTACATACATACGAAGATATATTCGCAGTGATATGTACTTTTCTATTAGATAACAGATTATCTGAGATTTCAATTATCTGAATTTGGATACACTACTTTATTTAAAAGCCATTAGTGCTTACAGAAGTGTTCTCCATAACACGTCGACGCAGAATGTTTAGTTAATGCCTAAGTACCTCGATATCTGCAATATCTCTTTCTTTTCTTTTTCCTTTTAAAAATTCTTTCTTCTCTAGCAGTTATAAAACTTGGACGTTCACCACTTTTTTCGGGAATAATTAAACCATTATTTTGATATTTTTTAATTAAATTTGCAATGGAAGAGGCAAAATTAGCAACGCCTTCGCGATCTCGTAAACTGATTTTTCTCTCAGTATCTTGTTTTGAAATAATTGCGTCAATCAATTGCAGTCATTCCTAAAAGTAGCTTGTTGACATCTTGATAAAATTTCTGAGAAGAACAACACTCTCCACATTTCCGTAATGTTTGAGCGCCTTATGAGAAAGTAACGGATCCATCGCATCCGCCTTTTTTTTATGATGATTGCAGCAATAATATCTGCAGACTACCTATGTAAACCACCAATGCGAGACTTTAAGTTGTGTCTCTTTATAATATGTGAATAGGAAGTGATATTTGGACTGGGTTAAATATTTTTTGATTAGTGTTAATTAATTTTAGACTCGGGTCTAATAAAAGCCTCACGTTTACATAAAAGAAACCATAATTAAGGTGTCTTACTTACAGGTAAATTTTAGTTTTACTTACAGGTAAATTTTATAAAAAAAAAAGTCCTACCTTATTATGAGGTAAAACAATAAAAGCACCACCGCCAGCCGACTCAACAATGATAGCTAAGAATTTTGGATTCACAGCGCAAAATGTCGAGTCCCAACTGCTTTTTGATACACGAATATTATCATAACACTGTTCTCGTTTTAATGCTTGGCCGTATACATGACGAAACTTGGAGCTCCGAACAACACGAAACGACATCTTTTAGGAATTCTGTAAAAATAAAATAAAATCGTTTATCGTTTTCAACTCGAAACAGTAAATGTTAAAAAAATTATCTAAATACTCTTTTCATTCATTCTCTTATTTCAGTTTTTCCTCTGCCCCAACAAAAAGTCAGGAAATTCAACCAGACACGAACATGAACGCAAGAGTTTATCTCTCGCTACATAATTGTGATAACGAGGTTGCATTAAATCGACGTTAAGCAAATTATTTCATTAATTAGTAAAAATGAAATTACTATTCGTTTAGTTATAGTTTATGCTAGACTGTAAACTTGCAGCTTTAGATAATTCAGGCGTGTTGGTAAATATTCAGGTAAGATAAAATTCTAATAAAAAGTTTACCTCGAAATGCTCAGTTTAGTTATTTAACGCGATTCGAACCTATTTATCACCACTTTGGTATTGTCTTATTGTTATCTAGTTTTTGTTAAGATAAACTAAAAAATGTTTCAAGAACTATAGTTCTTAATAATGACATTCTAAATTAAATAGCTTAATCTGAAAGCTTTTCATTTTCTTTATTTGTTAAAATAATGTCAATTAGTTTTTATTCATTTGAAAAATATTTATCACTTCATAATTTGAATATTATATAAATATATATAAGTTTGTCAAATGATGAAATTATTGTTTAAAATTTGAGTCTACGTAACTAGAATTGTAATAAAAATTAATTTTTATCGGTCCTGTTGTCTGGTGTCATTTGGTAAATATATTTAAACCTGTCTATCCCTATTAATATAAAAAAAAACACGCGCTGATTCAAATTCTAAGACCCCATAATAATTTGCCCTCTCTGAACATCTTGGGTATTAAGATATCCATCAATCTTAGTTGGACCGATGATATCTTTGCAATCAAGAGGATGTAAGAAATATTTTACTCTTTCTAATTTGGTTCCATATTTGGCAGAGGCCGGGCGTACCGCATTGGCCGCGTTAAACAAATTTGAAAGCAAGGCTATAAAGCTTATTGACGACTCGTCAAACTCTGAAAGTATTGACTCGCGAGAGCGTCGACGCAATGTAGGTTGCCTTTCACTTTTCTATCGCTGAACTTTGTCATTATAAAAAAAAAATTTTAAAATTCAACAATACTTTACTATTACTACTTTTTGCGTAAACTTGCCATTGAATGGGAAGTAAAAAAAATTATTTTTTTTTTCAAAAAGTTCTTCATTTCTGTTTTTTGATCATCAATTTATATCCGATTACATTTTAATTTTTATAAAAATGTGACATAAAGGCACACAGACGGACGGACATGCCGTAATTGTAAGTGTTACTGAAAAGATATAAGATTGATCTAACAATCGAAATTTTTGTTACCTGCGTGAGATTAAAATAAATCATTAACTCATTAAATCATTAGGATTTAGAAAGGAATATATGTAAGAGTACGTAGAGTACAAAACATATTACTTTGCTTTTCTTTCGCCGTAGTTCGATAAAAACCAATGATAAAAAAAAAATATGTAAACATATTTTGACCGTGTCGCTATTATACTATTATATTATCTATATTATTAGATTAGATAGTCCGCCCGTAAAATAAGTAAAAAATTCGTCACAATAAAGATTTCAAATGGTTTGATTTGGTCGAAAATCATCGAGTCTAAATTCTCGCAAATCATATATATATATATATATATATATATATATATATATATATATATATATAATAACTAAAACATGGAAAACAAAATCCACTAAAACTGAACTCTATATGTTTATTATAAACAAAAACATTTAACACTAAATATATACAAAACAATGACCGTTAGGTGTCATTATCTTTCCATATCGTTTCTAATTAACACAACTGGTCCAGTTTTTTATTCCACCTTAAACAAGGATAAGAAAATACTCAAAATTGTGTACTAAAAGTTTTTTTTTTGCAGTTTGAGGGTTAATTTTTGGTAAATGTAAAAAAAGAAAGGACAATATGTTAATTATACTAAAATAGCATAGTAAATAGATTACATAATACTTTAAATATATGGCAAGATTCGCTTGGATCAGATCATAAGTTTTCTTTTTATTGATACCTAAAGTCTCAAAAATGTAAGTTCCGGGAAAATCGATTAAGAGTTAAAGAAGAAACATTTACCACTTCAAAATTGACCTGGGCCATAAGATGCATCTGCACCTGCTTCTTCCTCCTCTTTTGCCCTTTTTCTATTTCTACTATTCCTAAACTAAAACTTAAAGATGCTTTATTGACAGGGGAGGGGGTAAATCTCAACCGTTTGGAAGTTACCCCAAGATGCACCCATAAATTTCAATTTGTCATGGTATGCACATTCGACATCAAACAAACACTAAAAAACTACTATCCCAATGACCTTTCTGAAATTATCAACAATGTAATATGCATACCATGAAAAACTGTAATTTATGAATCACCCTGTAACTCCAAAACGGTTGAGATTGCCCCCCCCCCCCTGTCAATAAAACATCCTATTTCACTACCTCATTTGCACTTCTCTTAACAAAAACATAACCCCACGCTCTTTTCTTAACAAAAACAGAAGCCCAGGCCGTCGGCAGAGATACAAAAGCATATGATCGTAACAGGTGGATGTTATACGGTCCTTACGATGCAATCTTCTCTGTACCGCTCTATTGGTCTCCTTGATGGCTTTCTGTAATAGCTAAGATCATTCTAGATATCTGGACCCCATTCATTTTGTAGGGACTGAACAAATTAGTCAAAGATGCGAAACGATTTTTGCAAGTCTTTTCGATGATTCTTTGATCAGTTCGAAAAGTTATTTTCTTTTTACCGTGATTATGCTCACGCGGATTGATCTTTTGTCCTTGAATTTCGTCCGGTTGTTTTGATTTCATGATTTTTTGATGAGAATATGCATGTGTCTTCAATATAACAACTATAGCTGACTTTTTTTCACTGCTAACGCCTTTACGTTCTCCCATTTTTATTAGTTTCAACAAATTCCTTCAAATCTCACTGAACTGTTTAAGTATCCAAAAATGGACCAATTAACACAACTAACGGCTTCTTCTGTAAAGAATATTTTCGTTCAACTAAGAGATTATTAGTTGCTGCATACTTTCAAAACAACGACGAATTCTAATTCTTTTCAAACAGTTTAATTAGTCATAAAAATATTAATAAAGAAGGCAAGTTAAAAAAAACCGACCATACGCGGAGTAAAGGGTTGATGGTGTTTTACAATTTTTATATTCTGTTTACAATTCTAAGGACAATGAGATAAAGCGATTATATTTCGAAAATCCCGCATTTTTATTGAGTTACAATTCTGAAAAATTAAAAAAATGTTGAGTGGTCCTAATTCGATGTAAAGGAAGTGTACTTCTCTCAACCATTTAAACCATTTCCTTTACCCTTTAGTTTCTGCCAAGGCTGTGGTGTTGCTGCATCGACAATTTTTTATTTTTACAGATTTTTGCACTACGAATTTGTTCCTCCTTATGATAGCCATCACTTATATTTTCACCTTTATTTATTAAGGGGGTAGCCAGGTTTGAAATTTTCAAAAAATTGAACTTTTTTTTCTCACTCTATAACCTCAGAAATAAGATAAAAACGACTTTTGATCTCATAGCGTATCAGAAGTGGCCGAAAAATGAATCACGCCGCCAAGCCTCGAGCGCTCGCATCTTACAATCGGCAGTTGCGCTCGCATCTTACAAACCGCAGTTGCGAGGCCTCAAAAGAACATCGTACACAGATGAGAGCAGATAGATCCCGCGAGAACGAGCATTTTGAGGACGAAGAAGGAATATTGTACGGAGCAGGCATTGCTGATTAAAAGTGAGATAATTTGATTCCCATATTTCGACGATGAGACGTGTTTTTCGCACTTTATCTTTTAAACGCGTTTATCCCAAAACACATTTTTTTTGGGTTGTCGCCACGATTCCAGTCGATCTACTAGGACAATTTCATTCAAATTTTTTTTAAATATTCAGAAAAAGCTTAGCAATCGCATGAACCTCGGTCTTGATTTTCAAATAATATTTAATAACAATATGAAACAGTTCTTGCTTAAAAAATGTAGAAAAAAAAGAAAAAATGACAACAACTTGCACTATTTGTTTATTTATGAATTTTTTTCCATAACTGAGGTTCAGAATATAGCTATTTATGTGCTCTTTTATAATCAATTTTTGTTTTGTGTTTTAGATAACCCAAAGTTGAGAAATCATGGCAACCGTTTCTTAACATGGCGTCATCAGATCGGCCATAAATTAACCGGATGTTAATGAAAAATGAAAATAAAATTTTTTTTTGGAAGTTATTAACATGTTAGAAAACATACTAAAAATTTTTAAATGTCAAATAAAGATTAATGTTAAAAAAATGTAGTTAAAAAAAGAGGTCATTGAAACCTGGCTACCCCCTTAATGTTGCCTAAACTGTCGCCGTGCAGCCATAAAACTCGTGTCGGTGTATACTTAGAATAAAGAACTAAAGGAAGAGCTGAAAGAGGATTTTAGTGAAGCAAGTGAATTTAGTGAATTTCGGGCTATGTAGTGGTATCAACAGTACAGGGGTAATCTAAATGAGATTTTAGGTGGGGCCAAACCTAAATCTAAAATCTATATAATTCGTAAAATTATAATTTGATTTTAATTTCTCTAAATAAAATAATAAGATGAATTTGACGTAATATTAGAACTCAAACGAATCATAGTTTTTTTTATTCTTTTAATTTTATTTGAAATTTTCTATGGATGCCCCTAAAAATTTTGTTTGTGCCACCACTAGAACGAATAACTACAGAACATTAAATCAGTTTTTACGTTAACGTTACAAATTTCTTATGAAACCTCTGCTTTTTCCAATTAATTGGGGTTTTAATTGAAAATGGCATGTTCATAGTATGAATTTAGAAGTAATTCGTGTAATTTATTGACAGAAATAACATGATGGGAAATGTTATTTCTAACTATTTGCGCATCTAAGAATCGAACGCTTCGTGCTGTTTTATTTAAACAAATTCTGGATGTTTAAATATGTCCGTTCGCAAAAAATCACAAAATAGTTTTATAATTTTATTGGAATGATAGCATAAAGTTTTAACAAATTGTACAAAATTTAACTTAATTCACTCGAGGAGACTTTTTCAAGCACAAAAGTAAGCAACCTTTAACAATACGAAATATATTTGTCTTTTTTTGTTGTATCTTTTTGTCTTTATACTTGAACGAATCCAGCTGATTTTGAGTTCCTGAAGTAGCTTCACTCACAGAGAGAAATTTTACAAAAACTGTGAGCCAAGAAATCGCGTAATCTGAAAAAAAACGCGTAAAAAGAAATAGCATAAAACAAGAGTAGGGTGACTTTGTGAAAAGTTTTGTGATGCAGAATTACTCTAATGCAGGTGGAGTAAGGAATGGGTACTGAGTTGACAGTCAGGTTTGAGTCCCACCGGCGGCGATTGGTACACTAAAAGGACATTGGGGTTTGCAGAGTAATCGAGAAGTTCGATTGTAGGTTCACATCCAATCGTTGTTCTCGAATTGGGTGAAGTTTTTCTCCTGCTTCTTGCCGCACAAGGAGTTACGAGAATTACAGAGACCTTCATATACAGAGTTTTGTAATACGAAATTCATACCCATGAAGTAACTCAGACCCCACAAGGAGTTAAAGGACCCAGAGAGATTAGTTACCTAATTTTAGCTTGGCTTAATTGGGATACAAATTTTATTGGGCATACTGTGTCTCTGGGCTCATAAAACTAAAGGGATTGCACTGCTTTTTTTATTTAAACCCGCGAATCAAGGAACTCATGTAATAAACAAAAATCCAAATCTCGACTGATTAATCAATGATAATTCAGCGGAAGTTGTGATAACTGCAGAAAATACATTTACTAAGGCCAAATATTTTATGCATAAGTAATCGCTCAATTGTTTGCTTAATTTGCATTAATCCAGTGTTTCCCCAAGTGTTATTAGCGTACCCCCTAGGGGACGAGATGAGTTTGATGTGGGTTATTTTTCCATTATAAACATAGAAACGTGAACCGTAACACTGCGTTATAGGGGGGTGGGGGAGGGGGTCAAGCAACGCGTTACGTAACATTAAGTTTTTGTTAAAATTAAAAGTCCTAACTCTTAACTCGTAACTTACGGCTCAATTTATATGGTAAACGTTACGGCGCGTTACAAGGGGGGAGAGGGCTAAACAAAACCTCCGTAAACTGGACTTTGAATTCTATTTTTCTATTATTGTTTATGTACTATGGAATTTTTTTTTGACAAGGGGTAGTAACGAAAATTATAGAAGGGGGTACACAGATGTAAGTTTGGGAAACATTCCCTAATTGAAGAGAGGAGATTAGTACAACCCAGCTATCCACATGTAATATATCGGCAACTTAATATGTTGCACCAGTGCACTTGGTCTATACAAATTAATGCATTCAGTACTCCATACGTAAGGTGGTAACCCCTTAAGTATGGAGTACTGAATGCACGGTGAATGCGCTCGTAAAAGTAGGAATGAAAATAAAAAAAGATTTGACGCGACTACTAAATATATAAAATAATTTTTATTTTACACATATATAGTAGTTTTATAATTTGAAATAAGGAGTAACAAAATAAAAAAATTACGGAGATATGAGCCATCAAGTATGACCCTCTTTTGAAAATTCTTGCTGATGGTGTACTTATTTTCTCCGTTAGGCATCGTTGGAAAAATTAAAAATGGCTAAAATGTAGAATAGGAAATATTTTTTTGTACAAGTGAGTTGTTTGAAAAAAAAACTTTGATTTTTATCGAAATTTTGAGTTTAAAAAAGTTATAACTTACGAATGTGGCACCCAATCAAAAAACTCCTTCGCTACATCTTAGATAATATTGTAAAGAATATGTGGCTTAAATTACATCAAAATCAGTTAAGTAGATCATGAAAAATCGTGTACACCAGCAGTTTGAAAATAGTAGTTTCGAGAAAAACGCAGAATAAAGTACCGCGTCAGCGGCTTAATATCAAATATTTTTTATATTACCTTCAATTTGAGATTCCGTTAATATTTAAAATTTTGAAATGGTTAAACACTTAAAATATTCTTAGAAGTATAAAAAATTTACCTAGCCAAAAAACAAAAAATCGAATTTTTCGAAATCGCAGGGTGGTGTAACTAACCCCTTCTCATGCCAAACAAGTGACTTTGTCACCAAATCTGGTGTTTGCGAACACCTCCCTAGTGACAGAATATGTTTACTGCGACACATCTAAACCTTGGTGATTTTAAGCCTCCACCTCGGTAACTTCTGGTGTTGTCCGAATTTTAAACGTCATATTTAAGAGGGACCATTCAGTGCTTTTGTTGCTAAGGTAAAGGCATATGTAACACACCTCCGCAGTCTTTTATTTATGTTTATTGAGTAGGTTGTGTTATTGTGTAAGTAGTTTACTGTTCTTAATATATCGTGACAGTTTATAACTATAGCTTAGATAACTAAAAAGAAAGTAATCTCAAACTTTTAACAATACTCATTTTCTGTCGCTTACGATAAGAGAATCGCCCACAAAATTAGAATTTTATTACATTATAATAGTTTTGTTTCTCCTCCCTTTCCTTTAAAAAATTGAAAAGAAGATTTTAAACGACGCTTAAGTACATGTGATCAGCTTTGGATGAAACCAAAGTGCACTTAAAGTGTTCAATATGCACTAATTAAAAGTAAATACGCATGTGATTCAGGTAAATAGTCTTTTATTTATTTTTATTGAGTAGCATTTGTGTTATTTAGAAATTTCTTATATTGGAAGCAATCTTGAGATTCGAACCTGGGAACTCTAAAATGGGAGGCTGACACATTATCATACTCCATCGACAACGAAGAAGATTTTATTGTCATTCTACGATCTTTTAACACTAAGTGTAATTCAAAGCTGCTGAAAGAAGCTCACTTCATTGGTATTGGATTGGGAGATCGGTATCTGAACTTCAACAAGAATTATGATCCAGGTTCCACAACACCGTACAACGCGACGCGGCACATTTGGCGATGTTCAAATGTATATACGCTTCGCAGCAGCTGCTCTCCTGAATGTGTTCACATGCTAACGCGCTGCGAGAGAGCTGTTTTTAACATAAAACTTATAAAAAGGAAAAGTAATTCTTTAGTTGTGAAAAAATGGATTTAATAAATGCGGAAAGAAAAGTATGCTATTATTCATTTTAGTGCTTACTGAAGACGAGAAAACGAGGAGCAAGCATTAAGGAAATTAACAAAACTCAAGTCAAAAGTTGAGAGCGCCGCGCCTAAATGCCAAAACGACGCTAGATTTGCTTCGTTGCGAGACGACGCGCGGTTTTTTGAGTTTGAAAAAGACTGGGGGGTGTTTGCGACACGATGCTCATCTTAACGACGTCTAAGTATGGTGAGCTAAGAATGCAAGCGCGAAAAATACAAACAAAAATTGATAAATTTTATTGTAGACCCTCTAGTTCTGCGTTACGTTTAACACTACTACGTTACTAATATTCTTATTTTGAAAGTTAAAGTTCAATTTCTTTGGTTAAGTTTCTGTATATTTGTTCTGCTTATTTAAAAACACTTGTATTGTAATGGGTTTTGATTGTTTCAACAAACTTGGAAGTATCAACTGGTCTAGCTTCTACTAGTTAGTTTATCATTTTAGTTTTGTGTACCTGGTCAAATCAAGTGAATACAAGGCAAAATTGAAGTGAGGTCAGCAAGAAAGATTATTTCGGGGGCTACATCCAGCCAGAACTTAAAAAATCTTAAAAAATATACTGATATTTTAAAAAATTTGGCAGGTGTACTCCCCCCTCCCCACACTTTCTGCTACTGGGTGTGTCAGCGCGCAATGGTCGGTTTATTGCATTTATTACAAATGCAAGTTTTCCTAGGTTTTCAGGCTTACAAATTTTACAATGGCAATAATGTCACTCAAAACTTTAAGCGATCGACCGACTTTATTTCAATTTTCCCATGAATGCGTTAAAATATATTGTTAATTGACGTACAAACATTTTTTAAATAATGATAATTTTTTGAAAAATTTACATTTAAAGACGAAAAATGCGCACAAAAATTTGACGGCCGCCATCTTGTTTTTAGATGTTGAGAAATGAATATCTGGTGCTTTCATTAATGCATGTTTGCGCATATTTGCTTTTGCATAAAGTGCATTAAAGCCCTAGTAAAACACAGAATAATTCTTTATAATCAGACCATTGATATCTGTTCTCTCTATTAAACTTAAATAATGCTCACATAGAATATAAGCGAGTGGTTAAAAGCCTGGGTATGTCTGTTGATAATACTTTATCTTGGAATGACCATATTGTACAATCGGTTTCAAAAGTATATCGTGGCCTGAAAATTTTACGGAAACATGCTGATTATACTCCCTGGCTACTACGTGAACATTTGGTCAAGGTTTTGATTGTGCCTATTTTGTCATATGACTCTGTCTACTGTAATGTCCATAGGCTTAATGCAGCATTCAACGCCTGCGCAAGGTATATTTTTGGTCTCACGCTTTCTAAGCAAATATATAATAAATTTTATAATTATATAAAGTATAGACTTTGCTTTGATGCACAAAATACTCAGCAACCTAAGTCCTAAGTACCTTAGTGGTCATATTGAGTTTTTATCATCAAGGCGAACTAGATTTAATTTCCGAGTAAGCTCTCACACTTTTTTCGTACACGGTGCCAGGGTATGGAACAATCTTCCGCTTGACATTCGTATAGTTCGGGGTTGTCAGGGTTTCAAGATGAGAGCTTTGGAGTAATTTAAGCATTTATAAATTTTACTATCTATTTGTTCTACAAATGCTAAAGTAGAAGATTGATATTTTAAAGGAAAAAGATGTTGAATCAGTGTGGCATTAAAATATAATTTTCTACCCATAGTCAAGTATCATCAGAAATGTCACTTAGATCACTATGGTTCTACACTCATCAGTTGATAGTTTGTTAACTGAGGAGTCGGGCATTAATCATATTAACATGCCAGAAACGCTAAGATGTTTAATAAAATATTAATTATAAAATGTGGCCACGAAAAGATGTAATCCATAAAAATAATGTCCATAGACCACTATAATTAAGTTGGTGCTCCAGTGTTTATATAAAATTATATCGTCTTCACCATTATTTTATACTTATAAATCCGGAAATTCTAAGGAAATCTAAGGAAATATGTCGCCCTTCTGTTACCTCGATCAGAAATATATTTTGTGACGACATCCCATGAAAACCTTAAGCCAAACAATTGAACCTTAGTTCCTGGATTAAGCCTATAGTGTCCCTGCGCCCCTGAAACGGCGAAGGGCCTCGCAGTGACAGAGGATATGTCTTCCAAACAAGAAAGGCAGGTATCCTCCTCAGCTAGCGCCACCTATTTTAGGTGATAACCTTAGTGACAGTTATAAGCCTTAAATCTGGTTTACTGAGTGAGAGCAACGCTTCCGTTTTTTGTTTTGCTTACGATGTGAACCTTTTCGCTTGCCTTAACCTCGGAGAATTTGTCTAATGCAGGGAGTCGAAATGGGATCATAACCGAATTTATAAATCGGTTACGGTCAACCGAAACCAAATAGGGTTTTTTAAACCGAAATTGTAACAACCTTAACCGTAATTAATTTTCTTCACTTCGGTTTCAGTTAAAACCGAAACGTGAAATATCATTTTCGGTTGCGGTTGAAATACTCGTAGATATAAGATTTTCGGTTTTGGTTACAACTAAAACGTTATTATAATTTGCCTTTTCCAAAATAAGAGTATAGTCTTATGTGGGAGGGGGGATGAATACTTCTCCAAATTTCCACCGTCCCCTTCATTTCCCCCTCCCCTCCTTTCCACTCTATCGCCCTCCACCCTCCTCCAACCGACGGTCCCTTCATATAGACATTTACCGAATATGCTATGTAATGAAGGTAGTGAAAAAATTTGATAAATTTAAAAAAAATAATCGACTGTAATTTTGGTTGAATAGTCCTGAATGCCAGGACTGCGCTTTCAATAGTTGGGCATTAGAGTCGAAAATTACCTATCCTTCAGACCCGTCGGGATAAAAATTAGTGGTCTCGATAGTCGAAGATATCGCAAGACCGGACATATAACTTCTTCCGCGGTCGGTACCGATTTAAATCGGTCTTTGAATTTCGGTCTGGCGGTTACGGTCACATATTTTTAAGGTCTATTTATTTCGGGACCATATAATTCCGGCCGCTTTATTTCGGTACACTTTAAATTTCAGTACCGAAATCAAGATCGGTTAAAACAACCTAAATATTACAGGTTTCGGTCCCGTTTCGACTCCCTGATCTAGTGTGCCTTGCCAGGTGGCCTTTTGAGTAGTCAAAGAATGTCTCAGGTCCTATCAACTGAGAGTCAGCGCCTTTTTTGCCAGGCGATTCGTCATATGATTGCCTACAATGCCCCCGTGTTCTTGCACCCAGGCCAATGAGATTTTGTTGTTCCGGGTCACATCCTTAAGTGCATTGGGGCAGTCCCGGGAAATTCTAGACTCAAAGGTATTAGATTAAATATAATAGTTTGGCTCCGCGTATCTTTCTTTAAAAGATGATTGATGCAAATCTGAGCGCCTTATGCAACTAGTTTAGGTTCATAGACTCCAACAACAGTTCTATCGCCCACATTGGATCCGTTAGTATAGCAAATCAGAGATCCGATTTCAAAGGTGATACGCCCAATGAATCTAACATATTTGTGACAGTGTGTGGAAAAATATATTATTATCTTTCCAGTTGAGACAATTGACATTTCTATTTTCTAAATACACTACTCTACTTTTCAATTAAAAATGGAATAAACCAATGGAATTAATATTCCAAGTAATGATGAATGTAATTAAAATTCCTTATATATTCCACCGAGATTGGTAAAGGAATGAAAAGTAATTGAAAATGAATTATTCATGATTTAATACCAGATTTTAATTACCTAATTCTTTTTAAATTCCTCTTCGATGAAAACATTCTCAAACTGATTAGCACTTTCTGTTCCAACAAAGTTTCCTTTCTAAAAATAACACAATATTTTGTTTATTTTATATGTTGCTGTTATTTGCATTTATTTTTCATAGTTTCTTTAACAATATTTACAAAAAACTTGTATTTGCCTTCATCAAAACTAATTGTTCAAACAAACTATCTGACAGAGTTTGTCTTCTGGGAGTGTTAACTAATCCTGCGAGGGAAAACAGTCAGGACCAGAAGACGTCAATGGAGTATTAGATCTCCATGCTAATTGACTCAAAGATGGGTATTTTTTCCAAATGTCCAAGTCTCTTCTAGGATCATTAAAATAACACAGAAGTTGGTCCTTCTCGAAAAAAATTCTATTCAACAAAACAAATTCGTCTTTTTTTCTAAATTGAGAGTAACAATTTGTATACTTCTTAAGTTTAATACAGTGATGACCATCATATGCGTCTTCACATAAACACAATAATGAGTTTACTGCATCAGATTTCCTGGAAGTGTTTTCTCAATTTCGTAACCGATGTTATAAATTATAGAAATAAACGAAATAACAAAACCATAAATAAAATACTAAACAGCAATGTGATAACAAACAAAAAATAATGGGTTTGTTCAAATCTGAAGTAATAAAGGATCTAAGGTGTTAAACAAAATGTTTCCGTTTAAAAAACAAGACAAAAAAATAGTCTTTGTGTAAATACTGCAATTTAGCAGAAACATTTTTAAAATCAAAAGCAAAAAACGATACCACTAAAAAAAACTATACAAGGGGAGGTAGTGATATTTAATATGAAGCATATGTTAACTGAAATTATTTGGTATTTTAACTTTTGGCTTCGGAATATTATAGGAATTTCGTACCTTGCTTAAGCACTTTAAGGAACTTGCTGTCAAAAGCCAATTGGAAGAAGCATAATTTATCCTGAAATTAAGGAAGCGCATCACGGTTGTTTTAAAAGACGATTCCATGTGTTTTCCTCAAACTCAATTAACCAGATTAGGTTTAAAGTATTGAAATTTTTTATTGCCCCCATATTAATCAATTTGAGAATGTGTTCATCGAAGAGGAATTTAAAAAGATTTAGGTAATTAAAATCTGGTTTTAAATCACGAATAATTCATTTTCAATTACTTTTCATTCCTTTACCAATGTCGGTGGAATATATGAGGAATTTCAATTACGTACATCATTAATTGGAATATTAATTCCATTGGTTTATTCCATTCCTAATTAAAAAGTAATGGAATTAAAAAATTTTAATTCAAAGGAATGGGAATTAGGTTGGAATTAATTCCACAAAGAATGATTACTTTACAGCTCTGGTTAAAACCAACCCGAGAAGTTCAGGTATTGGACTAATTCCCCGATCTTTACACCTGAGATTGCTTGAAAGTTCTCCAGGAAGTAATCTTCCAGAAAATTCCTCCTAGCCCCAGCTAGAAGAAGGTGAGGATGGGTTCTTTTTCACTGGTAATGCCGTAGCTGCAACAGTGCGTATTGAAAGGAGCGTTCAGTCTGGCCGCATGCTCACCTATTAGACAGTGGCCTGTGCGGCCCACAACTATCTTACCAAAGAGAGCACGAGGCCTATGAAGGAGGACAGAGAAACTTCCAGGGAAGTTTACCCGCACTCTAATTCCCTGATATGTTCCTATGACCTGAAACCCAGAGAAGGGTGATATTGAATCTATCTCCCAGAGTGTTGAGTTTTTCTCTATATTCCCTCACAAGCTTTGAGGCAGCTTGACTGTCCGTAAAAACGCCAATGTTCATCATTGGTGATTCACCCAGTCTCAGCAGAGAGCATGAGAAGACTTGGATGCACTTGGAGAGTTGGGTTTATTTTTACAAAATACCCTTTAAACAACATGCTCACGGCGAAAAAATTCAATTGCCACGGCGCATTTTTCTACAATTCATATTTACGCGCAACGTAGATACTTCTGCGAAATTGGCGACACCGCGCCCTGTGGGAAGTTTCCTCGAAATGTTTTTTTTTAATAATGACCGTTACTTAATTGAGCGTTAAAAGGTATTTTTTTAAATAATCTAACTCTCCAAGTGCATCGGGAAACAAACCTAGTGCAACTCTTAACCTTGAATAATTTTTTTTATACAAATTGGTTCTACTAATTTATTCTACTATTGAAGTTTTTTACTAGATATGTACGTTAGGGGTAGTTACTAATTGATACTTTAGGGGTTGATTTAATTCTTATAAGATACATTAAAATCAATTGCTATTTAATGAACAAAAAAAGAAGTGGGGGTTTTTTTATACTGAAGTGTTATAAAAAATTATTCAAGATTAAGGGTTCCACTAAGGGTGGCTCCCGATGCACTTGGAGAGTTGGGTTTATTTTTAATAATATCTTTTAACCAATATACATTTAAACAGAAAAATAGCGGGGTTTTTATATTTTAACGTAGAAAAAAAATTATTCAATATTAAGGGTGGTGGTTTCTGATGCACTTGGAGAGCAGGATTTAATTTTTAATTTGATATGGATTGACTCAGCACGGATAAGGATGCAGAACAGAATACTAATGGATAGGCTCAAATCAAATGACTCCAACGAAGATCCCAATATATTTGCTTACCAAGACGGAATAGACATTGTTTGAGTTTGGGCGCCTTCGACGTCCAAAAAAAGGCATCTCTAATAGTGCCAGACGCGATCAGTCCTGAAATAAGGTAGAACAAAATCTTTTAGATTTTCCTAAACTATATAAGACTGGCTATTGTGAAGCATAGGATTTTTTGAAAATTCAAAAAATTACAAAAATGATAGCAGTTTGTAAAAAAAGTTCCATTTTTCGTGAAAAAATGCCACAAAAGTGTTTATAAAAAAACGAAAAATTAAAATATCTAAAAAATCTTATGCTACACGATAGAGAAAACAGTTCTACACATTGTCGAAATAGATGAAGCGATTTCATTAAATATGGTTCCCGAGAAAAAGTGGCACTAAGATTGAAAAATGTGGTTCGGAGAAAAACGCTTTTAAAGTTTTGGTACTGTTACGGTTCATTTGAAAAGTCAGCAAAATTCCTCCACAATTTTTCTTGTATCTTTGCAATGACTTAGAATATCAATAAACCATTTTAGTAGGTCATTCTAGACACTATAAGAAATAGATTTATGCAAAAAAAATCGATTTTTTTAAACCTTCAGGAAGGAGCGCTTTTCTTTTTAAAAAGTTCAAAATATTCGAACGCGTTCCTTAACTTCACAGAAATACTGTCCTAAAACCGTTTTAAGAAATTCGTATAGGAAAAAAAGTTATAAATATATTTGTAACGGTACCTATATGCAAAAATTATGTTACAAAAACTTTAAACGGGTTTTTCTCAAAATCACGTTTTATTAATTCTCTCCACACTTTTCTCGAAAACTACTCAACGTATTTTAATGATCCAGAAACCATTCCATTCGTTATACAAAATACAAGTGACTAAATTTTTAAAAATATTATGCACACACCCCTATTTTTTGTATAGGGGTAGTTTGCCCTCAAAATATGGTTTTTTTTTGAAAAATGTTTATAAAATGATAAAAATGTTAAAAATAAATTGTTTTTTTAGGTTTAGTTACTAGTTACTTTTTTACTCTGTTACAGGAAGCCCAATAAACTGTGGAGCCGTTTAAAAAGTATCTTTTAGAAGATAGTGGTCAAAATGTACTAAAACTGCAAAAAAAAATTTTATATTCTTAATATGTCTTATAAAGGAACCAGTTCAATAAATAAAATAGTGTTTTCACAAAAAAAAAATTAAAAAGTGTATTTTTTTCAATTATGAAAAGAAAAGTCCCATTAAATAAACAACATTTTTAAGATAAAGAGTCGAAAATGTTTGTTTTGGGTTAACAGGTAATTAATTTTAATTATTGCTGCAAAAAAATTAAAAATATTAAGTGTAATTTTGTTTTATTTCCGATTTTAGCTTGTGTTAGCCAGAGTTCACACCCTCTAGTATCCTGGCGTTTTTTGAAACTTAGCTATAAAAGAGGGTCAGTCAGGAAGAATATCGATAATAGTTGAAATCAAATCGATAACCACGGGTGTTTTTAAGCAAAAATTATTAAAAAATGGTAGGATTTACTTTTGAGGAATACGCGGATATTATTTACATTTATGGTGTAGTAGACGGAAACGAGAGAGAGGCTGTACTGGAATATCAAAGGAGAGGAATTTCCACGTACATCAACTTAGCGGGACAACTTCGTCGAATCGCAACACAACTAGGCTCACAATTTGCCGTTAATTAGATGTGAAAAAAATAATTTTGCTGTTCCTATTTTTTTTAAATTATAGGGTGTTCCTCTAACCTTACATAAAGTTAGCGGGACAACTTTGAAAAATTATTAAAAAAAAATTATTGCAAATAAAATTTAACTATATTAGAATTTGTCGGTAGAGAATGGCTGAAACAGATTTCCGATACGACTTAAATTACTATAGTTATAAGAGAATTTTGCTTTCCCGAATGGTATTGCAGTCACAATTTGTAGGTTTCCATTCTTTTCTTGCAATTTTAATTGAATTCCGACAAAATAAATTAGTTCACAAATACATCGAATTGACTGAACAACAAAGTCTCAGAACAATTTTTTTTTGCAAAAACCTGTCTGCGATCTTTGGGAGAAGCCTCCCTAAGTTTATATGAGGTGAGTGATATCGTTCAATTATAGTAAAATGAAAATGCACAAACGACAAAATTAATGACTATGAAATGGTAAGTTTATAAAAAAACATAAAAATGATTTAGTTTAAAGCTAAAGTTGCTTGTGAGCATCTGAATGCGTTGAAATGGTATTATAACAAAAAGTTTATAGTTCTAGGAAATACTCTTTCTGTGCAGTTTTCTTAATAAGACTCTGTAGCCCCTCGT
Source organism: Leptarthrus brevirostris (assembly GCA_964036015.1). Lineage (NCBI taxonomy): Eukaryota > Metazoa > Arthropoda > Insecta > Diptera > Asilidae > Leptarthrus > Leptarthrus brevirostris. The sequence continues at coordinate 40,084,952 of OZ038372.1, forward strand.
CAAATAGTGATAACTCCAAAATTTTTGTTATATTTGTAATTCTACTTATTTTCACTAACTATTTTTTTTTTCTGTATACTTATTATAAGTCCACCTTCAATACAAAAGCTTTAATAACAATGATACGCTAGTAATATCTCCAGTGTTTTCATTTTATAATTGTAATTTTGTATGTTTAAACAACTGTAATGAAAAATTTCAACTTTGGAGGTATTACTAGTTTACCCGTGGCCACAAGACTTCTTTAGGTAACAAAATACAAGAAATAAATTTGGCAGGGGAATGAGTACAAACGAATATCAAAATCGGTGACGAAATATCTGTGAAGAGTTGAAATATAATTTTCATTTAACACCAAAATTGAAAAATATGATGTTTGAGCCGGTCATTTTAAAAGTTGTTTAAGTCACATTTTCCAATTTTAGTAAAAATCGAAATGTTTGTGAAATTTAAGTCGCTTGGCATAGATTTTTCATGGGGTTAAAAAAAGGACTTAAACCATTTTCAAAATAAATGGCTCATTTTTCACTTCCTTCCCTGCACTTGCACGTCCTCGCTATAAGTTTTTAACCCTCAGAATGATGTTATCCGACCGTCTACATGATCCCAAAGGGAAATTTTCTTTTAAGTCACTCCCTTAGATAGATGAACAAATTTGTTTACCAGTTCTTTTTTTTCTGTGGTCCCGTATCCGTTACAATATACCTACGTAGAATTTTTTCAACACTTTCCTAAAGAACATTTTCGATGGTTTTTTTTTTATTAATGATGATGCCAAAGCTCAGGGGATGCCCTATGATGCTTAAGCACAGACTTGGCAGGAAAGGAATTAAGGATGAGGGAAATGGGTTAGGAGGTTGGGTGAAGGAGGTGTCGATGTACGCCCCGTTTGAAAGTTTCAGGCTGATAAGACGAGGGAAAAACAGAAGATGGTAAACTGTTCCACATTCGTGTTGTTCTGCTTAGAAAAGATTCCCGAAATTTGACGGTACGTCCAAACTTGACCTGGAGAGTATAGGGGTGGGAGCGACTTGTTGATCTTGTATCGCGCGTTGTCATGAGTCTACAAGGAATCAGGCTAGCAATTTCGTTAAAACAACGGCCATGGAAATAACGATAGAAGAGTGAGAGACAACCGACATTCCGTCGATGCTCCAGAGAGTCAAGACCCTCAAAGATTGAGGGATCGCCAATAAGCTTAACAGCTTTACGCTGGACTTTGTCTAACGCGGACAGTGCGGTGTGTCCGGCCCCTGCCCAAATATGGGAATTATATTCAAGTCTAGGCCTAATGTGGGACTTGTTGATCAGCGCTAAGTCAGGTGGGGTGAAATATTTCTTACATCTCTGTAGAAAACCCAAACATTTCATCGCATTTTTAGCGATTGCAAATATATGATCAGTCCAGCTAAGATTGCTGGATATCTTGATACCCAAGATGTTTAGGGAGGGTGAATTGGGTATATTCACTCCGTCGACTGAAATGGGTTGGGGACGAACTGGGCGTTTTTTAAGGGACATTAAGCAGCATTGGGTTTTGGATTCATTAAACGTAACACGATTTGCTCTGCCCCAAGCAAGGACCTTGGAAATGTCGTTGTTTAATGATCTAAACATGCGTTCCCGATTGGCTTCTGTAGCATTTCCACGTGAATTCATAACAGAATCAAATGAGTACGCGAAATCAAGGGTGCTGTCGTCGGCGAAACTATGAATAGGATTGAGAGTAAGGGATAAGAGATCATTAATAAAAAGAAGAAATAAGGTTGGTGAAAGCACTGAACCCTGAGGTACACCGGCATTTATTTCGTAGGAATCAGATGTAACTCCGTCAATTAACACACGAATTGAACGGCCTGACAAAAACTCTCTATCCATTTAACGAGGGTAGGGTGCAGACCAAATTTTTGAAGTTTGGCTAAAAGGGCAGCATGCCAGACTCTATCAAAAGCCTTTGAAATATCAAGAGCGACGATTTCAGACTCACCAAAATTATGAAGACAATGATTCCAACGTTCTGTTAGAGCCGTTAGTAAGTCTCCGGTTGAGCGGCCAGTGCGGAAACCGTACTGGCAATCGTTGATAAGATGGTTGTTTTCTAGATATTTCAACAACTGAGAGTTGATGAGTGATTCAAAAACTTTAGATATGATCGAGGTTAGAGCAATTGGTCTGTAGTTAGAGGGGTCGCATGCCTCTCCTTTTTTAAGTATCGGCTGGACATGAGCAAGTTTCCATACACTTGGAAACATTCCTGTTGAATATGACAGGTGAAAAAGTTTGCGCAGAGGTTTAGCCAAAGCAGAGGCGCAGCATTTTAAATCAAGGGGGCGAGAAACCATCAGCGGCAGTAGCTTTGGACATGTCGAGTTTTGAAAGTACTCTAAAAACTTCGCGAGTGCGAAAGTGTAGCGTCTTTTGCCTACTACTACATTGTGATGGAGATGGAAATGGCTGCGATGAAGGTGGTAAGTATGAATTAGCAGCAAAATTAGCAGCAAACAGGTTGGCCTTGTCCAATGAGTCAGTAAAAACATTCCCATTATAAATGAGTGGTGGTGTTGACGAACAGGTGAAATTGTTCTTTACGGTTTTTACTAGAGACCAGAAACCCTTACTAACCTTTTGGGTAGAAAAAACCTTCCGTCTGATGTTCTGGTCGAAATTGAACTTTATATAAGTATCAAAATTTTGGGTACAACTTAACACATAATTTAATGAAAAAGATTTTACTATGAGTTTAGTTTCTTTAAATTGCAGATTTTCAAATATTTCCTTATAAGTTTTCTACTCAAATTTTTCTACAGCCTTTCTTTACCGGTGCATGTTGTATAATAAAAAAGGGGTGTACTAATTACGGAGAAAATTTGTAAAAATGCTGAATTTTTGGTAATCGCAAATCATTTCACTTTTGGACGTGACTGTACCTGCAATGGGAGGAGTTAGATCAATACTGTTGACTATTGTTGGAAAGGTCATTGGGATAGTAGTTTTCTAGCGTTTGTTTGATGTCGCTATGTTGGGTAGATTAAAAGATAGAAATAAAAGAGTAATGTGCATACCATGAAAAACTGAATTTTATGAATCACCCTGTAATTCCCAAACAACGGTTGAGATTGAACCCCCCACCCCCCCTAAATTTTTTTTGTTTTTCTAGGTGAGATCTATTACCCCGCTCATATTGGCACGTAATATCTGAAACACCCTGTATGCAGCCAACTTCTATAACTCTCGGAATTTTTGCCCATAACTTCATTGACTTTAACATCATTGCGAGTGAGAAAATACTTACGTGAGTTACAGAAAGTGGCTTGAAGTAATTCGTAGCAAAAGCTTAAGGCAAGGCATTAACACAGATACTGGCTAGGTAAAGATCCGGAATATTAGATGTCCTGCTATCAACAAGTGGTTAAAAGTTACAGAGGTTGTTTCAAATAGAAGCTGTAAACAAAGTATTTGTTTAGCTCACTACATCCGGAGTAACAAAAGTAACTTAAATTCTTTTACTTGCTAAATTTCATTACCTGTATTAACTAGAAGTTAAAAAAATTATATAGTATTAAGAGTAAAGTGTTCTAAGTAAATAGAACCCGTTCAAATATAAAAGAAGTTGAAATCATTTCAAAAAAAGGATAAATAAGTTAATAAATTAGGGTATGGTTACCCTAATTTACTGCACCCTTAGTAGTTTTGAGCTCGCCTTTCCCTGAATTTAAAATTGACACCATTTGGCTGGATATAACAATTTGTGCATAATTGAAACTAATTGTAAATTAAATGCAAATTAGAGGAAATAAATTTATTGAGGTTGCAGAAATAATTGCTAAATAAGGTGGTGAAAGTAGAGCTGAGATAAAAGTCGTTGTCTTAAGGCCTAACTTGCAGTGGATGTTATTTATCACAAATACCAAACTTACAACAAAACTTAACTATCCAATACAAAGTAGACAATATTAAAAGAATTAGGGTTGGTATATTTTGCAAAATTGCCGCGAATAAAATTTGCACTGCGAATTTATGGATGATTAGAAACTGTTTTCCGCCTGACGTAACCACGGCTAACTTTCCCTAAAAATAAATTATTTCTGTGCCATCTTTTTACATCGCAAAATTATACACAATTTTACGTGTTTAATAGTTATCTCGTTAAAACGATTGTTAGTACTTGCAATTTTGAATGCTGCTACCAAATTCCCTTTAAAATTCATTGAACCAAATGTAACTTTTGCAACAAGATGAAGTGATAACAAGAATTTTTGTCGATTTTGCAATTGGCTTGTTTAATTCCAAGCAATTTTTTTTTCTGTTTCATTAAAGCGCGGAGACCTATTTCCACCCACGGGAAGTTTTATTTAAAGAAATCTCACACAACAACACGACATAACCTCAAATTTTCATCACTGTATAAAAATGCTAGACACCCAAATTTATTGAGAATATCCAACGGAATTTCATGACCATATTTGGAAGGTTAAATCCCAGGGTCATAGCACGTTAAACTAAAATTATTTTCTATATAAAATCAAATGAAAACTCTTCGATGGCTGGTTGAATTCTTTCTTTTTTAGGGACTGAATCACACACGTCACTTTTTATTCCCTCCGCATTCTTGATTTTTCACACAGAATTTATTTGATTTTCTCTTAATCACTCACTCACATTTGTAATAATTTCGATAAGAACGATTTAATTTGTATAAAATTTATAAAACCCCGAATAATTCTACGTTTATCGGAAACTAGACGACGGGCCCCAAGAGTATCAAAAATCAACCGAACGCGGGGACTGATTTTTTGACAGCAGCACCACAGGGAAAAAGGAATAAAACAACACACTCGAGAGCCGAGATACGTAAAATAACTTGGAGCTGGAAATACTTTTTCTGTTTTGCAAATCAAAACACAAAGCTCCGAAAAGCACACTCTCCAACACACATTTAAATGAGAGCGATAGCTTTCGAGAGCTTCGGGAACTTACAACAACAACTGCCTAGCAGGTGGATTAAGTTGGCAACAATTCAATTTAAACGTTGAATTATTTATGATGTTTTTGCAACACTATATATTTAAAATGAAATTGGTAGGCAACCACACGACATATGAAGAGGAGGACTACTTGCGCCCAAATGTATTTCCTTCAATAAATGCGAATTTCATTTTAAAAATATCATATAAATAAAATGACGGTTATATAAATTGAAATGCAACCAACTTAATCCACCTCCTAGGAAGTTGTTGTTGTAAAGCTCTCCAAGCGAGGAATTTTCTCCGTACACTCGCGCTCACGGAACCAATTCCAAATTTGGTAATGCCGTTCGGGACGCATGGAGCAGGTTTCGTATTTGTCAGTTTAGCGACATCTGTTGTTCGTAGTGAAGTATTATAGCGATCAGTGTAGTGCGTGAAAAAATTATCAAGAAGAAATTTCAATTAATTAAATTTGCTAAATTAATGTTATTATGTAATGTGGACAAATTTGAATTGAACTTGAAATTGCTTTATAAACAAAAACTACATTTATAGTATACAGTGAAACCTCCCTATAGCGGACACTGTTCGTTATTAAAAAAATGTCCGCTATTAAGAGGTGTCCGCTTTTCAGAGGTGGAAATTTGACCCAAATTGGTGCTTGGGACGGAGGTGTCCGTAAAGGGAGGTTTCACGTTTAATTTCGACTAGAGTCGTATAGTTCTTAACGGCTCTGGTCGTAATGTAATATGTTTGCAACGTGAAGTTGCCGCGTGATGTCCAGGTGGCACGCCTAGCTGGCAGGGCGTGCATAACTCGTCGGTTTGGGATTCGCGTGCCTGTGGCGGAAGAAGGTTGTGAAATCCTTTCAGGTCTGCCACGAATTAAAGAAAACAGAGAGAAACAGATGAAAGGAAGAGCAACAGGACTGGTGTCACCTGTTAATCCCAGCCGCACTGAACTGTCATGAAAAATGCAAGAAGAAAATGTACCCCTTTAACCGACAGTTCAGGCATCTAACGCACTCCATCCCTACATCTGGCTAAGGTGTAGGCCCAACCTACAAACGGATGCTGAAAAAAAAATTTAAATAAAATCAAATCAAAACATAAGGGTAGAGGATAGAGGATAAGGATATATTGGATAGGGGATGGGGGAGACAAGAGGAGGAAAAAGAAAGACCATGGGGTATCCTGAAATCAAAAAGTCAGTTCAATTCATCATATAATTAGGAAAAGAAACCATAATGTATCAAAAAATGAAATAACATACCTAAGAATTATTATCATGTGAAGTTATGATTCTAAATACAATATTCCTTCTATTTCATTTCCAGCGAGCTCTTATAACTAAATAATTATCTTAATTAGTGCCCACATATGAGGTTATTACTTACAAAAACAAGGATTGAGACTAAATAGAACTTTATGCCTATATCGTAACCAACGTTATTGCGTAGCATGTGTTAGGTACAATCAAGTAAAATCTATTTTCATAAACGTGGATCATCCCGAAATGATTTTGAAAATATCGAGTATATGCAGAACGATGTATCTAGCTAGATGCATTGTCAACGTTGGGTTCGCGTATTGTGTCTAAAACATTCACAGTCAGCCTTCGACATGGTTAAGCTGAATTATCTAGAGGGAGATTTACATAATCTATAAAATCGCTATCACATAGACAGTACGCGGTTATTAGAAAACATTATCTTATCTTCGGTACTAAAATTAGCAAAGCAAACAAAAAGAAAGGGGAATCTTTAATAGTACTTAATGAGCTAAAGAGAAGGAAAACTAGTAATCTTATTCTCTTACTTAATTGCAATTCAATCAACTACATGAATGTATATCTTAATTCCTTTAATTGAGCGAGTTCCTGCCAACTAGTTTACACTTATAGTAATTCGACTAAAAAGTATAAGAAATTTTTTTGCAACTTATTCACACAATTGTAGATCCTTAAAACATATCTTATCTCAATTAAAGAGGCCTGCCTACTTAAATCTTTTATTAAGTGTTGAATCCTTTATCGGTACACTATAAGCTAGTTGACAAATTTAAACATTTAAACATATTGTTGGTATAGATTTTTGCTGTACTATTTTAACGTGTGCTTTTCTGATGGGAGCGACATAGGAATTAATATAGACAGTTAAGCGGCAATAAAGGTGCTCGACTCAAACGTAGTAAGGTCACAGCTGGTACGTAGGTGTCACAATAGTCTCCAGAACTTAGGAGCAAGGCACAAAGTAACCCTCTGCTTGATCCCGGCTCATAGTGGGATACAGGAAAAGAGGTGGCTGACACGCGTGCAAAGGAAGATTCTCGACTGAACGCTTCCTTTATAGACAGGTCGATCGGCCGGTCAGTGAAAAGAGAAGTTGACCTTAAGTCTATTCAGCTTGCTAAGGAAAGATGGAGCAATTTGACAACATGTGGTATGTTAAGGCAGCTGTGGCCAGTTTGGGACATTATGAAAACGGCTTTCCTGCTAAAGAGAAGCCGCACTGATCTCCGAAATATTGTAGCAGTAATTAGTGGCCACTCTCATTTACTCTACGATTGCCCCTGGCCTGACCAGAAGAAAGTACAAAGCGTTAGGCGCGTACTTCATCAGTGGACTGGACGAGGTTGCTAACATAGGGCTAAAGAAGCTTCTTCGATTAGTAATAGTTGTGGCTCGTTCTATATAAACCTGACACTCAGGTGCAGCGGACCTTTCTTAGGTCTATGTGATGCTGTAACCTTTCTTAGGTCTATGTGATGCTGATAGACTTTCCGATAGCCGACACCCTAAACTAACCTTATTTAACCTACAATAGGTAAGGCTGGTCGTCCTGAAGTGAAGATATATACTCATCTATTGAGGATAATGATGAGGGAAAGTTCACCTTAAAAGAATTAAAAGGCTTTTGCAAGGATTTAGTTTCAGATAACAAAATTATTAGCCCTTTTAATGCTGAACAACGATATATCGTCGTTGAGTTGCGAAAAGTGCCAGCGACGATCGTTTTACATGTATGCGTATATCTATGCGTTTTTAGCTAAAAACTATCTGTTCAGAGCTCAATTATACTATAAATGTGTAATAATATTTTATTGCAACATATGTTATTTATGTTCTATATTATATGTTCTACATTATATTATGTCGAAATAACGATGTATTTTACTTCTAAATACTATTAAAAATTGTTTTTTTTCATTTCAAATAATAGTCGTAAATTCCCTGACTTTTAAGATTTTAAATATCCCTTAAAAATTTTGTTATTATCTTCTAAAATTCATTTTATATTACGCTTTTCTTAACACTCAACAAATTGCGTAAATTTTTGAATTTGAATTTTTCGTTCGGCACGAAAAGGGTTAAGAGTAAACTTGTTCGAAAATATGGTAAAAAAATAATTATTACAAATAAAAGTACATCTTTAATAATTATTTGTTGACACAGCATCATGTTTTAAGCAAGGCGTGGTGTGATACTAAAAAACGTGGTAAGTGGAAGATCGTCGTCGTTTAAAGCAGCTATAGCTATTAATCGCGAAGATATTAGATCAACGATGAATTACCAAATTTCCTGTCCTTTTCCTTAGAAAAAGTAATTAAAAGAAATAGGGATATAGATTGGATAATCTGAAAGCAAAATGCAATGCTATTAATCATCCCATTATGAAAGAAGTTTTTGGTACTCGTCATGGTTAGTCTTGCTTAAATGTAGATGTAGATCCATCGTTTTTCCTGACTGAATTTATGGAAATATAGGAGACGAAAGAAGAAGAAGATAACGAAGAGGAAACCATACAGATTGAAAAAGGAGTCTGAAGAAGAATTATTATTCAGATTAATAACTCCTGTTTCAAAATAAAAATGAATTAATAAAGAAATTCGTAATAATTTTTAAAAAAAATTATATTTTTAAACAAAAACTATTATGCCTACTGGGGACATCGTAAAAACGCATCTTGTTACAATTCTGTAAATAATATTACCTACCTCTGAAATGATTGCTTTTACGAATAAAACTAATTATACCTTTTTTGTACGGGGCGTCCTAAGCTACAAATTTGATAATTAATATTTTTTCTGTTAAAGTGATCGTTAATGAAACAAGCACAAAAAAAAAACTCTTGGTGAATTTTGGGGACTTTGGACATTTTGTTTACAACCACAATATTAAGGTTCCTACCAAAATTCAGCTTTTCGGGAATTTTTCCGAAGGTAGGCCAATTATTTGTCGAATTTCTCTGGATTATTGAAGCATTGATTATTTATTTTGCTACTGCTATTATGTAATTTAAGGCCTATGTTCTTATGTTCGAAATAACCCAAGTGGAATTCATTTATTTTGCTCGATTGTACTTCGGGATCAGAACAATAGAAAAGTTATTAAATAATAATTACATTTAAAGGACAATAAAATTATAAATACCGGCTGTTTCAAATCTGGTGTGCTAAAATGCAAGGGGCAATAGATCTCGCCTAGGCAAAAAAAAATATATATGGTAATTGTTGGGGGGCAATCTCAACAGTGTTATTCATAAACTTGCAATTTTAATGGTAGGCACATCACTCCTTTATTTTTATCTTTTGATCTACTCGACGCAGCAATATCAAAGAAACGCTAAAAAACTACTATCCCAATGTCCTTTCCAAAATCCTCAGTAATGTTGATCTAACTCCTACCATTGCACCTTGTCCAATCCAGCGATTATGAAGTTTTTCATTCAATATTGCCTCACAATGTTAGCAGTATGCCCTGGGGATCCATCGCACTGCTAATACATTGCACTCAGATTATCTAGACGGATGTCCTCTAATAGATTTAGTAGTGTATATTCCAAAAAATGCGCATAAATTTGCCTATTAAGCACTTGCGGCAAAATGAATGGTCCTATTAAATTTAGGCTGAAAAGAGGTCACCTTTTCCTTTTGTGGGTTAGTATCCGACAAGGTATGGAGGTTTATTTATTAATTTTTTTTGTGATGGAAGTCACCCTGCTGGATGAATAACCCTCCAAATTTTAACTGAAGACACTCCTAATCGTCTAGTGACTCGTCTCAGGCTCGTTTCAGGGTCCTTCCCGACGAGGGTGATTATTTACTTACTGAGGTAGAATCTTTCGATGTTTCAATTCGCAATTCCGTGCTGTTTGAAGTTACACTTCCGGTTTCTTTTAACCTTCGGAAAGTCTGCAAAAATACCCCTCTTTTGGCGCACCTCGGTTAGGGAATCTGCTTTCGTATTCCAGTACGGTCACTTTTTCGTTTTAGTCTACTACACAATAAATTCTTCCAATTTTTAATAAATTTAGGTTAGGTAGTTATCGATTTGTTTTTCAACTATGATCGATATTCTTGCTGACTGACCCTCTTTTATACCAAAATTTCCATCAGGTATTAGTAGCAGAGCGCCAGAATACTTGGGTGTGAGCATTGGCTAACCCAAGCTAATATCGACAATAAAATAAATTACTCTTAACTTTTTTGTAGCAGTAATTAAAATTAGTTACCTGCGTATTTTATATAAACAAGACAAAGGGTCGAAAATGTTTGTTTAGGGAACACAGGTAACTAATTTTAATTACTCCTGAAAAAAGTTATAAAAAGTTCCTACCTTAAGTGCAATAAAATAATTAGGCAGTCAGGGATTTCTAAGGATGGATGGATTTGAAAGGTAATCTAATTAAATAAAGAAAGAGGTGTACTAATTACAAGAATGTCGGAGAAAATTTGGGAAAATGCTATAGGTAGGTTATAAAGCGCTACTATAAATCAAACTTTAGTATTGGTGAAAGAAAATACTTTTAACAGGTAAACAAACAAAACGAAATCTACATATGAAAGCGTGTATTGTATATACCTAAATGTAACTTCAGCTTAATTACTTTAACATTGCTTAAGATTTGGAAACCTGTGGACGAAAAGTGGAAGGTTTTCTAAAATCAGATCCAGTTCTCGAATTCAGATAAAATTAGTAAACTTAAAGCTTAAGATGGTAGGGTTCTTATGTTTTTTATATACAATCAATTCTTTTTTCATAGTATCTACAATAACCAAAATTTAAATCCGTTAACTTGTGTATTATTGTGTAATTTATCACTGTCAAAAGCAAACACATTGATTACAAGCTTTGCCATATCACAAGATGCTTTTTAAGTGACAGTAATGCTGACCATTCTCATTCTGGTCACGTAGATTCTGTTCTACATGACTTTTATGGTGATCCACACTGTGGCAAAGAATACAAGATCACCAAGATTATCTTCACATTTGAAAGAGTAGCGAATTTAACGATTAAAACTTTCATGAATGCGAAATTTTTGGCTTAAACTTAAGGAGATTTAAGTCTGGATTTGCATGTATGATGGATGATTTAAATTAAATCTAATGTTTCGTCGAAAAACATTACAACTGTGCTTTATGTTGAGGGTCAAGAAACTTCTCAAGTAAGTGATTTGAAAAGATAATTGCACGGGAGCAAAGTTGTGTCTTGCATTTAGATTTAAAAAACTAAGTAATTTGGGGGGTTTTTTTTTCTCAAAATCATACCTAAAAGAGTAAGTACTGGGTGTCTAATGCAGGTACGTGGTTTTATGATTCATTGGAAAATATTTGGAAATATTCCCCTCGAATTTAAACATACAAAACTAGAATTATTGCTAAGATTTGTAACAGGTTCACTCTGCTTCCCCCAATTGGGGATTATTTTGAATGTTTGAGGAGAATCTTTGGCTGTAATCTGAGTGGTATTTGAGATGTGCAGATGCAGAGAAAGATTGTAATCCCCCGATTAGTACAAAATGTGTGCCTTAGTTGAATTACCATGCACTATACTGGGTGAATAACTTTTAATGAGAAATAATGTTAAAAGCATTTAGCTTTAGTTATGAAGTTTACGGAATTCATAATCTTTAACAACTATAAAACTTATTTGATCTTTTCTCAAAAATTGGAGTCAGCCGAAGTCTTCTGCGAGGAACCTATTAAAAATTCACGTGAACTTTATCCCTGGATGACTAAAAGGCTTAATAGCGACATATTTATGTCGATGAGATTTTGTTCAATTTGTTCGTTTTATTGCCCTGCCTTTACGTTAACTAGTTAGTCTAGAGACCAGATTTGACAATTTTGTAAAATATAACGTGCTCTAAGACGGGGTCAAATAAGGTCTTGTTAGATTAAACTTGGTTGAAGACTGGTATAATAACCAGGACTTTGTTAACGGTCTATTTAATAAATTGTAATTCCTAACCTTTCGTCCAGTTTTGGGCTTATTTATTTATTTTGTTTTTACCCAGCCTTGTTTTATAAGACTTGGCGCCAATATTTTTGTTTCTAATTCTCGTGACAAATTTTATTAGCCAACTCTAGATTACTAAAGCTTTGTCCTAGCTTGTGCTAAGTTGTATAAACCAAATTTTGGCTGTTATAACTTGGCCTAAGTACTGGTTAAAAACTAGAAACAACAGCTTGGTAATTATTGAATTGAAATTAAATCGAAATTGCTTAACTTCAGCGAACTTCAGTTTTTGGACAGTCTTATTTCCTTTAAAAAAACTATTGACCGTAAGATAGGGTTTATTAGCTAGAAAATATATCAATCTAAAGATTTAAAAGAACTGTATAATGTTCCAGTTGTTGAAGACCTTGCGTGGCCGTTTGCACACGTTGGCTTAATATTGTACATTTTCCTATGTGGCGTAACTCATACAATTTTATTTTTCTCCATGTAAGGCTAACAATTCCCTTAAAAGGGATTTCTTCAGAGGAAATAAGATTTCAAAGAAGAAAATCTTTCAGTCACTTTAGTAAGAAAGGCTTTAAAATAAAGGGTAAATATTGCGTAGAAGAAAATCTATTTAAAATTTAACATTTGAAGATTTTTTTATAATTATGTTTTTCATCAAGATAACGTGCCAGCGCATAAAACAAAAATTATAGTTTAAATCATTTGCTTGTTTTCATTAGTAACGACGAATTAGATAAATACACCCTGACATTTAAACTTAAGCAATTTAATGTCAGAAAATACATATTATGCGCAGTAAACTAAAAAATACATTCTTGACAAAGGAGTCTGCATTGGCTGACTAATCGTTCCAACTAAACTGCGCACGTGAATGAAGATTTGCTCTTGAACTGCAGGAAAGAAATATGTTTACTGTGAGCTGGTATGTCAATAACAGGTAATTATAATCCACCCACAGTAATTTTGATAATTCCTCTTAGCTTGCTCCTCATTTATTATATAAATTTTTTCAGTCACCAAGCCTATAATAGTTGTTTCAGAGTTTTAAATGTATTGTTATTACAATTTGAATTATAGTTCAACGAAACAGTTTTATCCTCTATAGTATGCGCAATAAAGTATGTCTTCATCTCACGAGTTTGCTTATAAAATTATCGATTAATTGGCACTTAGGTATCTGACTTTTAACAAGCTTAACACTTAGTCTGCAGAAGGCGTGGGTGTAGGGTGTGGGGTAATGTTTAATATATCTTTCAGGGTAAACTTTACTGCACCAACTGACTTCCGCGTTTATGAAGATTGCAGGCTATTGATGAATGACTTTAAATTTATCGAGATAATTGTTGTCTTTTTTTCATAGGTGTAAATATGAATTAATCACTAAAGTGATTCATTGATTGAGTGAAACCATTAGCTTTATGAGTTAATGGCTAATTTTGTTGGTTTAATTTGTACGATTTAATTTAATGTAGAGGAAATATTTGCTCAATAAATAATCTGCATAATTTGTTATTCGGCATTGGTGAGTTCTTTAAGTGGTTTGCAATCTTTTATTTGGCGACTGTTTTCGTTATAATTTCCTTATAAGCAAATACGACAAAAATATTCCCATTTACTTTGACAGCTTTATATTATTACACCCTTCTTATTCGCCAAGACTACCTTTCTCGAAGCATTTCGTCGTATTTTCGAGCTCTTATAGCTTCGAACTGGATAACACCAAATTCTTAGAATAAGATGTAGTTACCAGACTAATGAAACACACTAAGTTCCATTTGTCCAGCTTTTATACTTTAGATCTTATTAATACCTGAAATACGTCGATTTCGATACTCCTGATCATCAAAACCTCTAGCGTACTTCCAGAAGTCTTAAAGGGCTGGCATTTGGTAGGCCGGCTAGGATTAGCACACAAACAACGAAACTATTAAGAATAATTAATATTAATATTAAGAAATCTGTAATTTTTACCTTACACCCCCCCCCCCCCCCACCCCAAACCCCATAAAGGGGGCAGGTATGTATATAAAATTTTTTTAAACTCGTGCTAGTGCCAAATCTATTGCTTCTATGAAAAGATTGTTTTGTTCTATTCGAATGAAGTAAAAATAGTCATACCGTGCTTAAGAAACTAACAAGCATTTTTAAGCCTAAAAGCGCCGAATTGTACGGAAGGAGAAATTAAAAAAAATACGAGCAGCATGATTTACTGCTTGCGTTTTGGATGAAAATTTGGTTTGCGACTAAAATTTCAGGTTTAATCTAGGATTTCTTGTTATTTCGGTTAAGAAAGTGTGCATGTTTTTACTTTATTAGAAAGATAATATAGTCTGCTTTCAGTTAATATAAATAAAGTACAACAGTCAGCTATAGTTGAACATAATCGGTTAATAGCTAAGTACCACCTTAATTTATCGCTTATTGCAAATAATAAACCAACAATGAAAAGAGGCAACGATAGAGAGTGGGCTATTAAAAAAAAAGAATAGCTCGCACAAGAAATACAGCCATAAAAAATTACAAGACCTAGAGTGTCTTGGAAAAAGAAATGAAATCCCACCAAAAACATTTCATGTAAAGAAGGTTGTCAAGACTCACAAGCTCATACCGCTTTCACTGTTAAAAAGTTATCAGATCTCATGTGAAGCCAAGCTCCTCACTCTACAACTCCTAACTCTAGAGACCCTACATCTTGGTCAAAAAGTATGGCTTGGCCGTTTCATGGATCTAATGCATGACACAACATTAAAGATCAGTGATTTAATTTCTTACCATGAGTCCATAGGAGTGACCGTGCGACGGCCGCGAAACTGTGGGGTGATAGATCTCACCTAGCCAAACAAAACATTGTATAGCAAGGGGGGGGGGGGGGCAATTTCAACCGTTTGAGAGTTACAGGGTTGTTCATAAATTTCAGTTTTCCTGGTAAGCACATCACTCTTATTTTTATCTTTTTATCTACCCAACGCAGAGACATCAAAGAAACGCTAAAAACTACTATCCTACAACCTTCCCAAAATTGCCCATCTCATTAACTTTCCAAAAAGGTACATGTCCACCTAGAGAAACGATGTAGAAATTTATACGTAGAAATCCTATTGGAAAATATTATAAAAATATACAATTTAAAGAAATTAATAGTAAAATGCTTTTTAATGAATTTGAAAATAATTATAATTAATCTTAATAAGTTACAAAAGCTGTTCAAAATGTCCACCGTCACTTTTGATGCATGTCAACAATCTCATTCAAATTCCCTCTATAAGGCCTATTGTAGTCAGATTCTCCCGTATTTCCGTCGCTACATTCTCAATTCTCTTGACTATATGCTCTGTAATGTTCACAGGGCTTGAACAAACTTTATCCTTCATTGTTTCCCATAAGAAAAAGTTCAATACGGTAAGGTCTGGAGATCTAGCAGGCCAAGGAATCGGTGTCCCTCGTCCATTCCAAATTTTTCATTTATTATTGCCTTCACAATATTAATAGTATGCGCTGCTGCTTCACGTGTTGGTAAAACATGTCCGTTGGATTATGCACTGGGATGTTCTCTATTAGATCTGTCAGTGTATTCTCCAAAAAGTCCACACTGTCCAAAGTCCAAAATGTGGTTGCCGGTGATACCAGCCCAAGCATTGACAATGAAATTCTGTTGGAAGTAGGTCACCATTGTCCTGTGTGGGTTAATCTCCGATCCGCCCTGTTGTCAAATGTCGCGTTCCAGAAGCGAAGTCTTAAATTCCAGTGTTCTCTTGGAATCCCCTTCTAGTAGTCCTCGGACTGCGTTATGGTGATGTGGACGTAATCTCTCTCGATGAATAACTCTCCAAACTTTAGCTAAAGACACTCCTAATCGTATTGCGATCCGTGTCGTATTCGTTTTAGGGTCCTGTCCCCGTCTGTCGTAATGTCCGTGTAAATAACACTTTTTGGGTGCTCGTCGATAAGGGAATCTCCTTTCATATTCCAGTACAGCCGCTCTCTCGTTTCCGTCTCTCTTCCATAAATGTAAATACTATCTGCGTATTCCTTAAAAGTAAATTCTATCGTTTTTTAATAAATTCTGTTTAAAAACACTCTTCAAGTATTATCGATATTCTTGCTGACTTGACCCTCTTTTATAGCAAAATTTCCATCAGGTATGAGTAGCAGAACGCCAGGATGCCTGAACTGTGGGTAACACAAGCTAATATCGGAAATAAAACACAATTACACTAACATATTTATTTACTCTTTTGAAGCAATAATTAAAATTAATTACCTGTTAACCCTAAACAAACATTTTTGACCCTTAAAAATTCTGTTTATTTAAAAAATTTCCTGCCTAAAGTGCAATAAAATAATTAGGTAGTAAGGGATTTCTAAGGATACAGTTTGTCTAATTCTTTCTCTACCTAGCCATGTTATACTTTTTTTGAAAGGTGGGCAATCTATTAAAAATAAAAAACATTTATATTAATGACAGGAATTTTGGAGAAAATTGGGAAAATGGAAAATGGGAAGTGACTGTCTCTGCAATGATAGGAGTCAGATCAACACTGTTGAGAATTTTGAAAAGATCATTGGGATAGTAGTAAAAATAAGAGAGTGATGTGCATACCATGAAAAACTGAAATTTACGAATCACCCTGTAACTTCCAAACGGTTGAGATCCCCCTCCCCCGCACCCCTCTTCCAAACAACCTCAACCGTTTGAGAGTCACAGGGTGATTCATAAATCTGCAATTTTCACGGTATGTACATAATTATCTTATTTTGATCTTTATTACCTTCCCACATATAGGAAGTTATTGTAATGGGCCCGATTTTCAACATTTTTAGTTTTAATATTTTTTTAAATTTCAAAGTCACCATAGTGTTTTACGCATTTTTTTGAACACATGTATGTATGTGTGTGTGTGTGTGTGTGTGTGTGTGTGTGTGTGTGTGTGTGTGTGTGTGCGTGTGTGTGTATGTGTGTGTACGTACGTACGTACGTACGTTCGGACCCACTTTTTTCGACAACGAAATCTCGCGAACGAAAAATGATAACGACTTCGCTATGGTGCCATTCGAAGCGTATTATTGCCAATAAGAGCTGAAAGAAATTTAATCAATTTCGGTTCAGCCGTTTTTTTGTTTAAACAAAAAAACTGAAAAAAAATTGATTTTAGACTTTCTTGAAAAGGATTTCTTCGAAATAATTTGTTCTGATGACGATCGGGACATCAAAAAGTCGGATAATAATTTATTATGAACAGAAATTGTTTATAATGATGAAAAATTGTTTATAACAATAAAAAATTGTTTATAACAATAATAAATTTATAATCATAAAAAATGGTTTTAACTGGTTGAAAATTGATTATGAAAATTGGAAATTGAATACAAAATTGAAGATTGTTCATAGCAATTGAAAATTCTTATAAACAATAGAAATTTTTGTTACCACAAAAAATTTATTTTATGAATAAACTTTGTTTATATCAATTAAAAATGGTCTATAACAATTAAGAATTGTTTATATCAATTATAAATTGTTTATAACCATTCAAAATTATTAATAACAAATGAATTCCAAACAGAGGTAGGGTTTGGTTGGGTATTTGGTTTTAATTAAAAAATAGTGCTATAATGGAATAATTTTTTTAAACATTTTTTGCATCTAATTACAACGAAATTATCATGACAAATTAAATTCATTAATTTATTTATTTATAAATTTAAAATATCAATTTTTTTATGTATTTTTAAATGAGATAAAAGTGGGCGAAAGTTTTTTTTTGAAAAAGATTCATCTGATCTAATTGGTTCTGATACAATTCGATACTTTAAAAAAATCCAGAACTTGTATAGTTTTTTGTAATATTAAAAAACTGATAAAAAAAACCATAAATAGTTGATATTAATGTATAGTATGAATTTTATTGAGTTTTCTCTTACTGAAATTTATCGCTATTAACAATTAAATATTGTTAATAATAATTGAATATTGTTAATAACAATTGAAAATTGTTATTAACTGGGAAGTTGTTCGTGTGGACCTCAAGGGTCGCACCAATGATGCGACACACAGAATCTGGACCCACCCCTCTAGTTTATATTTGTAGTTATAAAATCTAAAATAAATATATTCATCCAGACTTTATAATTGAAAAGTTTGCTAACGATGAGAGGTAGGTCTGCAGCTCGTAGGATATTGATATTATAAAAAACATATATCAACTTTTTTGATAGAGAATTCAATTTCTTTAATTTTGATAATTAATTGCCCGGTAGTATCACGCTTCCGCTACAGGCCCAAAAATTGCAAAATGCGCCGACCACGCTGCTATGCACGCTCCCGCTGCAGGCACAAAAATCTAAAATTACGCCCGCCATAAACGCATTCAACACTGGTTACTCAACACGTGGGTTATGTAAAATCTCTCCCGTATGTTCTCCAGTTGCAGTTACAATCTTTATTAACCTGAGTGAAAATAAGACTCAACTGCATAAAGGTTGCTGGCTACTTCGGTGAAAGTTTTGTTATTTTAGACGTCGGTCTCGAATAAGTTAAGGAAGTTGTCTATTTACCACTCTCAAACTGCCGTGTAATTTCCGTGTACACGAAAATACACGGAACTGTTCTAGATACAAACCTGGCGGGGGCGGGGGGGGGGGGCAACCACCCAGTTAATAAAGCAACTAGGATCCTGATTTATACACCTCTTCCTCCTAGTAAGTTTAGTAAAAATTTGATGTACTTCCGTGTATTTCCGTGTACTTACGTGTACACGGAAATTCCACTTTAATTTGAGAGTGGTAAATAGACACTGCCTTAGGAAAAGTATAATTTTTACTTAGGCATATCGTGCCTCATTTGAGTGCTTTTCAGGCGTTTTGACGCTATTCGTGGCAATTTCAGGCTAGAAATGGGCGAGTCTTTCGGGATAACCAATTCCAATGGTCAAATCTATTCCTTAATCTTTCTGACGTCTGGTCTGCTGAACCTTAGGTTTTAGAAAAAAAGTCTTTTGACAAAAAATATTTATCACCATGTAAGGAACAAGAATTTGGCTTAACTTCACATCTTATTTTTGTATAAACCGCATTACTATTGTAATGCAAATTGGGCTTCTCAGGCTCGACGGCTTAATTAAGACACTGATTTTCAAAATTCTTATTCACTTCACTGAATCGTTTATTTCACAATTTTTTTGACAACTTTTCTTTACAATATACCGTTTCACTTCACTTATTTACACTTATCACTTCAAGGGTTAAAACACAGCTAACTAACTCTTCATAGTATTAATCGCATGTAAACTATTCGCGGTCTTAATCACTACTAAAACTTACCAAGTTTCTACTCAGCCCTATTTATAGTACTCAGGTTAATTCCAGAAAATGTTGCCCCTTAATTTCTATATATTTCCGTTACACATACTCACCATAGGTTCGAGTCGGCCTTTACTTTTTTTACTTTTTACCTTGCGTTAAATGTTTCATAAATACGCGAGTGTCTGGCCCACCTAAGACGTGAGAAAATCAAGATGATAAACTATTCCACATGCGCGTTGTTTTGCTTGGGAAAGATTTCCGAAATTTGACAGTGTGACCAAATTTGACCATTGGAGTATAAGAGTAGGAGTGACTTGAAGCTATTCTATCGCGCGTCCTTGTAGGCACATTAACAAGGACTAAGGCTAGCAATTTCGTTAGAACAATGACCTTGAAAATAGCGTTAGAAGAGTTAATGACTACCGACATTCCGTCAAAGCTTTACAGAGTCAATGTTCTCAGAGATTGTGATGTCGCCACTAAGTTTTATAGCCTTTCTTTCAACTTTATCTAATGCGGTAGGCCCGGCTTCTGGATCTTCATTGCTCCGGTTCAGTATAGTATCTCCTACAGTGATTTTCGCCGTAATTTTTAATATATGGGTTCTTTCTTGTTTAATCTGTTAGAATCAGTGATGTCCAAACCTATGCCCGCGGGCAAGTGAGCTTTTGAGCTTTTAAATTCGTATATGCGCTTGTTTGGATGTATTCGGTTTCCTGTTTTTGCGTTTTTTATTGGTAAAGCATACAAAAGTTAAAAGAAATAGTCATATTTAAGTAGTTTTGTAAGCAATTATGCAATATCTTAAGATATACAACCTTTTGCAAACATTTTAACGTTCTAAATTAAACAAACAGTACGAACTGCTTCTGAAGCTTTTAGTATTCCTCAAGTTAAGTAGTGTGAGTTTTTCCATCACTGGTTTAAAAAGTGATTAGATTATAACGATTCTTATAAATAGTAAAAAATTCGATCGGAGCTCAGGGGGAAGAGGGAGGGTCAATTAAAGCCATTGACCCCAGCCTCCCTAGATACACGACTGAGGCACTGTATTTATGCAGATCTTATAGCGTATTGTTTTTATCTATAGCGTCAAACCATTTATTTGTTTTGTATTTCCACTTCTAAATCTCCATGTTTCAACCACATAGATCTTATTAAAATTTGTGTTCCCATTTAAACCTTTGACGCACACTTAAAAGAGCTCTCCATTTAATTAGTGTACGGAATGCTCCATACAACCATGCTACGATTCTAATACTGCTTATCTCTCTTGTCCAAAATTCTGATTTCTAAATAAAAATTGGGATTAAAATCAATATTGCTTTACATGTAATGTTCGTCGAATTTGACAAGGCATTTACAAGCGTTGATCGCGAGGATATTTTGGAACCCGTTTCCCGTATTCATATTTTATAATTTTAGAAATATGCCGGAACTTAGACTTACAAAGGTTTTCTGCAAATTTTATTCATTAAATTCAATTAAAAAAAAAAATATTTTTTGAATAGGGGGGGGGGGTACATGGTTAACACCGAGCCCAGATTTCCTCTCGACGGCCTCGGGTGTAGTAGACGCCCTATGCCCACAAGGGGTTAAAGGACCTAGAGAGATTGCTGTTACACATCTACTAAAGAGTTGTAGAGCGACGTTTTTACTACCTTATTTTTATCCTTAGTCGGCCTTCCTAACAATTAAAATATGTTATATATGTTTATATGTTGTTAATAATGGTACATTAGACCGCTTGAATAGTTACTGCTCAGGCCAATTATTACTTAGAGTGAAAAGAATTATTGGAAGAAGATAAATAAAAGGAAGGAATGATTCAAATCGGTTGATTGCATATACATGTATAGTTATTTATAATCGAATACGAAAACAGGCTCACAGCCGTAGAATTTAAGTATAAATAACCAAACTGCATAATCTAAGTTCGGCACTTAAGACCTTCCTTTCTCCTTTAAGGTTTTAAAGCTTCGATAGAAAAAACAAATTCAATGCAAGCTATTACACATTTTGTCAAGTCATCATTCAACATCGCGTTCTACCTGTAAGATTTCAATTAATTTTTCTGTTAAGTACATATTTACCTACAGGTCGGTGATTTTAAAATGCACATCTAGAAGAGAGTAAACATGACACGCTAAATAATTACGTCTGCTGGTGAAATATTCTTAACAAAAGTGCTAATATGATGAGTGGCCAAAAATTCCCCGCTCAAGTTACGTAGGTTGGAAAGATGAACGACCAAAATTATAAACAAAAGCAATTGAGTGATCTGTCTTCCTTGGTCATTTCATTGAATTAAAAAAAAAGCTCCTAAACCTTACCACCTTGAACGACTTAATTCGTCCCCGCATCGATTAATTCAGGTGCAAAGTATAGTCCGGTTCTTGAATGGGCGTGGAAACCCACTAGTTGTAATGAGCCCTGACCTTCGAAAATGTATAATTCATCTCAGTACCTGATGCCGGCACAGAGAAGATCCAGGTGAAGTATAAAAGCGGTAGCCACACCAGTCCCGATTCAGTTATCAAGCAGAACTTAACTGGATAACAAAAGGTTATTACCGGCTGCTTTAGTGAAGTGTGCTTGCTTGAAGATAAATCTTTTTTGCATATAAGTGATAATTGGGAAGTAGTGTTCTTATCAAGACGCCATCATGATAGTGAAGGTAGAGTGGAGGAGTATTTACTCAATAAATTTAAGAAAAGTGCGTGTTTTGATTGTGAATTAATTCTAGTTGTGCGCAATGGCTATTGTCCTTACAACGGTGGCTTACGCTTATCCGGCTGAAGACCTGCGCCAGGCGGACCTTGTCGTCGCAAAAGGAGGAGTACGTGACGTGACCGTTTGCGTTTCTTTCATGACATGAATTAATTGAATTTCTTAATGTAGCCAGTGGCAAGTGCCGAACTTGAACTCAAGCAACCCGAGGAACTTGATCAACCCGATGGAATTCCCGCCGAAGAGGATGAAGGTCTAAAAGGTGCCGAATCAGGATGGGGTGGATGGGGAGGCTATGGACGTGGATATGGTGGCTGGGGATGGGGAGGTCATGGACGCGGATGGGGTGGATATGGTGGATGGGGTGGATATGGCGGTAGGGGTTGGGGAGGATGGGGTGGTCATGGAGGTTGGGGAAAACGGTATTACAATTATTGGGGATAAACTTTAGAATTTAGATGTCGTGCAATATCAGAGAAAATCAATAAATTGCTTTGTCAGTTTTCTTCATATTTTTTATTCTTGTTCCATCACTATTTGTGTTATTAGCTCATTGTGATCTTACCTGCATGTGATTAACATCATCATTTAGCATAATAGAGATACAAAGCGAGTGATATATCTTTCCAGGTGAGTGTAATTGCAGTTGGATGCGATATCTTACTTGAAAATATTAAAATTACCGGTTACAGCTTTGGTATTCAAAATGAATTCAATAAAGATCTTACGATAGCGGCGAACTCTTAGAAAACATGAATTTAATTCGACTTTGTTCACGCTAATTTGAGATTAATTACATACTTTAATGTTCCGCTTATAACAATAAAGTGTTATCTGAATTAGTGGCCGTGAAGGGTTATTTCAGAGACAAGAACAAACTTGGAACTAATACATTTATTTAAGAATAATAAAATAATTAAAGTGGGCATAAGTGCATTTTTTATTTATTTTATTTTATTTATCACTAAACGAAAATTTTATTTTAATAATGAGTACTGTGGTCACTAGAGGGTAGATTCTAACGTTGTTCTACCAAATTGTCATAGCACTTCACAGTGGTAATCTAAACTTGGTTCTTTTTAAACTTAACACATTTTAATTTCTTTCCTCTTAATTACTAAAACATTTCTATGTGCAATCAAAGTATGTTTTTTTTTTCAAAATAGATGATGGGAGATGAAACATACTTAGGATTTTATATAGCGAATAAAATATTATTTCAGATAGAATCCTCTTCCAGTTCACGAGTTTATCCTTTAACGACACAATTGCAGATTTCATAAACCCTAACTTCAACGAAAAAATTACTTAAAATCCATATTCGGGTATTTAAGATGGTGCTCTTTCGATTGGTCAAATAAAAATTTATAAACTGCTCAAAAACTTATTAATTTTTTAGATTAAAATAAAAAAAACTATATTTTCACCTGGAAATACCTTTTCTTTTTACATAAAACGTTTTGAAATCCAATTGGAACAAAATCTTAAAATTTATTTACCTACAAAAATTAATTTCATATGGTGCCTGAAATGATATATTGAAAGGGTAAACTTTTATGATTTTACTTGAAAACCGTCTTTAGCTAAAACTTTAACTTCTTTAACTTAAAGAAAAATTTTTATAGGAAAAAAGTGTTTGAACACACGTCAATTTTTTTGAAATTTTTGGCTTACTGGAAACCCGTGCAGGATTCCGCCTTCCTCTTTTATCTGAAATACAAAAATCAAAGTTATTTGCATTGGGGAATAAATTTTCGGGGCCATGGACCATTTTTAGAAAAATTCAGTGATTTTTGATAAAATGGCGACCGTTTGAAGAAAAAAGTTGATCTATTTGCCCTTTTTTGTTGTTCATAGTGGTTAAAAATAGTAAATATTAATATTTTTTGATAAAAATGGTCCATTGCCCCCCAAATTAAATATTCTTTATTTAGTGGAAAAAAAGAAGTCAATCGGTTCGACTGCAACTCTGTACGGAGTGTCTAAAAACATGGTTTTCTAAAAAACGCGTTTAAAGTTTGACAGCGAAAAAACGTGGGAAAAAATATAATTTTTGTTTCTTACAGCTTGTCAGCTGTTCCTGAACCATAGAGCAATCTTTCCTCTTCCATTAACATTATTTTGTCCAAACAGAACATATAAAAGAATTTTTATACCTGTTGAGGAAACAATACGATGGGCGTGCATCTGCGTTTGGCCCGAACGTAGGCATGATTTTCGGCCGGTACGCGTTCGCACTAAATCGGTTGTAACTTTTACATTTATCCGAACATCGTCAAATCGTTTTAGAGGCTTATTCTAGACACCATAAGGATTTAAAATATGCAAAAAAGAAAAATTAATTTTTTTAAATTGTTCGACTAGAACCTACCTTTAAAGTTAGCCATTTTTGATTTAAAAAAATATGAAGTTATAAAATTAAAAAAATTAAAATAATTACGTAAAAGTTGGTATTAGGGATGTTGATGGTAATGGCAAGGGTGTTGAGGGATTCAGTTTATGTACTTATGTATACAATTATGAAGTCCTATTATTTTATAAGCGAGTCATTTTAATATCCCTTTAGCCATTATTCTGCTAAAAGACAATCTTCCCAATTCTGACCGCGTGGAGGTATGTTTACTCAAAACCTTATTAATTCTGTTTTTTTGCTTATTTCTTATTTTTCTTTTATTTGGTTTATTTTATTGTTTTGGTTTTTTTCTATTTTCTTCTTTAGTGCAGTTTAGGTATTCTTTTAAAGTTATTTTTGCTTATTTTTTTTAACTCTTCTTCTTTACATATGTAAATTTTTAAAGAATACTTTACACAACAACTTTTCGCACTCTGAGCAATATTTATTTATCCGCAAATTACAACTACTATTAGAGCTATTGTTTCTCAGTGGTCTTCCAGATATGATTATCAATGGATTTCAATTTTGATTTATTTAGATAATTTCTGCTAACACTTAGTGTAACTTCCCGTGCATACATTTATTGTAAGTAGTGAATGAGTTCGGGAAAGGTAAGTCAACTTAACGCTTACTGTCTTTATGAACACGTTTCACATATGAAATTAATGCAGATAAAATTTAATCCACAACCGTAATAAAATTTGGGTCACTGTTTGTAATATGTTTTTCTACATAAGTACCTCAAGGAGCTTTTTTTTCTACATATATTGCGTGTTTCATATTTTCTATCATTTCTGAGAGTACCTGTTGGTCAAACGGCATTTTTTTTAAATGAACTAATAAATCAGGACTTCAAAATAATTTGTAATAAAATAGTTTTTAAACAAAAGTTGAACTGATTTGACAAATAAGGCTAAAAATCATAAAATAATTTTAAAAAAAATTTACATTTAAACAAACAAAGCAACTAAAACAAAAGCATTTAATCCTCCTTCCTTATGATCCTGTGAGCTGTAATGTTTAGGCAGTTGTATAAAGTGTCTTCCATTGTAGTTGGGTAGTTGTTTTGTTTCATTTAGTTTCACCGACTTCAAAATGTCCTAATAGATATAAAATTAAAAGTTGTCTTATGCTTTTTGTGAAGTTGGTTCAGCCTTATTTTAAAACTATTGTAGTTTTCCCTTTTTAGTGTCTTCATATATATATCGAAAAATGCTGCTCGTACGAACGAAGCAGTTCCAACAGTTGCTGAGGTAGTCCAGTTTATAGAAAGGGAACAGAACCATCCAAATCCGGCAACATATTACGAAAATAATCCCGGTCACCTTTTCACACCCTCACCTTAAACACAAAATCCTTACCATGGCGTTAGCTTGCCACCGTACTCTATACAGCAAGTGAGAATCCTCATAATAAGTAGTCACTCTAGGTAAAACATTTTTATCATTGACCATTAAGGAAATGTATTCTGCACAAGAGAATCAAAATGGTCAACATTTCCGCTCCTTTGAACCTAGGTGCTGCCCTCCTCCAACGCTCATCATAAGCCAGAATTTTTGTCATAATACATATTGACACTCAGAATCACTTAAATCAGTCTATACGTAACAAAATTCGACTACACCTCCCCCCACCCCAACCCAAGATTAACATTTACCCTCATAGCAGCAATGTGGAATCATGCTGAATACAACAAAACAGAACCATCCAAATAGGTCTATGCGTTAACAATTTAAGTAACGCCCCTTCCACTCCACCCGCCCCATACAATTTTGTCGTGGTACCAATACGCAAACATATTCTACACATCAAAAGAGGAATCATTCAAATTGGTCCACACATTACCCAACCACCACCATATATCAAAATTTATCCTCATGGACGACCCCTGCCTTTACCCATCCCACCCTAGGGCGGGGGATAATACTCTATACAACAAAAAAAGAATTATCTAAATCGATCCACGCCTTACGAACACCAACAAGTTATTAGATTGCCTATCTTATTACCTTTCCAAAAAGTTACAACATGCCCAGGTAGAGAAAGGGTGTAGAAATTTATAAGTAGAAAACTTATCGGGAAATATTTCAAAATCTGCCAATCATAAAAGCAAAACTCATATTAACTCTAAAATCCTTTTTATTGAATTCAAAACGTATTACAATTAATCTTAGTAAATTACAAAAGGTGTTCAAAATGTCCACCGCCACTTTGGATATATGCCAACCATATCCTTCCTAGTTCCCGTTTAAGACATATTGCAGCCAGCCTCTCCCTCATTTTGGCCGCTGCATTTCCAATTCTGCTAACTAAATCATGCCTAGTGTTAACAGGGCTTGAATAAACTTTATCCTTCATTGTTCCCCATAAGAATAAGTCCAATGGGGTAAGGTCTGCAGATCTAGCAGACCAAGAAATCTGTGCACCTCGTCCAATTCAGCGGTTAGGAAATTTTTCACTTAGTATTGCGTTCACAATGTTAGCAGTTTGCACAGGGATCTCCTCTATTAGATTTGGCAGTGTATTGTCCAAAAAGTTCGCATAAATTTCACTATTGAGCACTTGCGGCAAAATGAATGGTCCTACCAAATGGTTGCCGGTGATACCAGCCCAAACATTGACACTGATTGTCTGCTGGAATGAGGTCACCTTTGTCCTGTTTGGGTTAGTTTCCGACCAGGTATGGAGGTTATGGAAGTTCATGATACCATCCCTGGTGAATTAAGATTCATCCGTCCACAGAATTCGGTCCAGACACGCCCCGTCGTCAATGTGTTGTTCCAGAAGCCAAGTTCTAAATTCCAGTCTTCTCTCAGAATCTCCTTCCAGTAGTCCTTGGACTGGGTGATGGTGATATGGACGTAATCCCTCTCGATGAGTAACGCTCCAAACCTTAGATGAAGACATTCCTAATCGTCATGCGACTCGTCTCGTGCTCGTCTCAGGGTCTTGCATCACGATGGTGATTATTTGATACTGGACGTCGGCAGATGTTCCCGAAGTTTCCGGTCGTATCCCCCTGTCGTGTAAAGTTACAATTCCAGTTTCTCTTAACCTTCGGAAAGTCCGTGTAAATACCCGTCTTTGTGGTGCTCACTGATTAGGGAATATGCTTTGATATTCCAGTACAGCCGCTCTTTCGTTTGCCTCTACTACACCAAACCATTACCATTTTTTAATAATTTTTTCTTAAAAACACCCGTACTTGTTGATTTGTTGTCAACTTTGTTAGGTATTCTTGCTGACTGACCATTTTCTATAGCAAAATTTCCATCAGGTACGAGTAACAGAACGCTGGGATGCAAGGGTGTGAATTCTAGGTAACACAAGCTAATATGGGGCAATAAAACAAAACTGCACCAACATTTTTATAACTGTTTTGCAGCAATAATTAAAATTACTAAAACAAACATTTTTGACCCTATACCTTAAAAATTTTGTTCATTTAAAGAATTTTCTACCTAAAGTGCAAAAAAATAATTAGGTATTCAGCGATTTCTAAGGATGCGGTTTTTCTAATCCCTTGAATAACCTTGCTATGTTGCACCTTTTTGGAAAGGTAATGGGATGGTAAATTCTATTAAAATAAAAAAGGGGTGTACTATTAGGTAAGTTTAGGGTGGCGGCCATCAGCCCTACAGCCGATCAGCCTCACATAGACCTATAAATGTCCGTTGTGTTACCACATCCGTGGAACCGTGCCTGATTGCCGGGTTTAACTAAAACCAGCTGCAGCTGTTAATAAACCTTAGGAGCTGCTTCAGCCCGATGCCGGCTATATCGCCCATGCCATCTAAGAAGTACACGCCCATTGCATTGTACCTTCTTTTTGCTAGGCCGGGGCATTCGCACAGTAAGTGCTGAATGCTTTCCACCTCTTCCTCGTCCATACAGCTCCGGCCGAAGTCAGAACGCGCAGACGTTCTGCGTGGCTACCGAAAAGACAGTAGCCAGTAATAACTGCCACAATGTTTAACCGGCTTCCGTTATCAGGAACGCGGTTTTTGTCAAATCCCATTCAGGCCACAGCTGCCTTGATAGTCTGCATGTGGTTAAGTTACTCCATCTCTGTTTAGCGAGCTGAGTAGCCAATTTCTCTTTACTGATTCTAGCGGCCAGTCGATCGATCTGTCAATAGAGGAATCATCCAGTTGTGATCCCTCCTTTGCCAGCTCATCAGCTGCCTCATTCCCTTGAACACCACTGTGACCAGGGACCCAGCAGAGAATTAATTTGTGTCTCGCCCGTAACGTCCGGAGACCCGCCAGACACCTGCCTACCAGCTGTGACCTGACTAAGTTTGAGTCCAGCGCCTTGATAGCTGCTCGGCTGTCGATGTACAAGTATATCTCGCTACCCATTGGTAGGTTTGGGCGCCCGTGTATTAGTGCTACCGCCCTTTCTATTTCCAAGATCTCCGCTTGGAATACACTGCAATGGTCCGGTAACTGGTACCTACTGCATATGCTTAGGCAGTCCGAGAAGACCCCTGCTCCCACCCCGTCCTCCGATTTAGACCCATCCGTCAACACCGATATTTCATGCTTGAGGTTGATGGCCTTGGTGGTTCTTTGATTCCCACCACCGCCGATTTCTCGACTCCCCCGTCCTTAGGTGCTACCGCATTCTTCAGACGGTTAGCGACAGAGCTCTTTGTAGCTGCTGAACAGTCTGCAGCGCCCTTCGCAGGTGTCCTGGAAGTCCTACTGGTGTTACCATGAACAGGGTTCTGTCGGACTTATTTAGTTTTCTTGGCTGCGTTTTCCACTTCATCTAAGAAACGCGCCCTTTTACACGCCTTTTCCGTGATAGAGGCACTTCCCTGAGGTTTGTCGCCTTCGCCAAGTTTTTTATATGTATAGGGGACATGGTATGGATCTGATGCCAAGAGATTTCTCGCCCGCATCATCTCCCTCCTGTCCCTTTGGCTGATGGACGCCGGGTCCATCCTCTCCAGCTTCGTCAGGACATGTCGTACCTTTTGGCACCGCCTTCTCTTCCTCAGTCCTTCTGAAGTTTTCCTCGGTGGCTTCTTCAGACCGGATTTATCATTCTGGTCCTTGCCTGGCGATTTTAGTAGCCTTTCCTCCTCTCCTTCGCTCGGGCTCACCACCTCCCCCCCGCTGCCTTCGATGTCCGTTAGGTTGTCGTCTAGCAGCCTCTCCTCACCCATGGCAGAGATCCGCATTACCACGAGAAGGCTAGATTAAAACTGAAGGTCGCCTGGTATCCAGAGTTCGCATACTAACGACTAAGCTCTTCCTTAGCCACGCAGCCCTCGGCGTATGCAGTGTCAAACCCACCGAATACAAGTTTCCGCCTCGTGGAAGTACCATAGTCCTGACCGGCGTCTTCACTTCACTCACCACTGGGATGACAGTATAGTGAGTTCTATTACTTACAGAGAAGGTGTCTCTGTTTGATAACCAGTCGAGCGAGGCACTAGGGTGTACTATTGAAATTACATGAATTTCGGAGAAAATTTGGGAAAATGCTGAATTTTAGGTAATAAAAATAAAAGATTAATTTGCATACCATAAAAAACTGAAATTTATGAATCACCCTGTAACTCCCAAACGGTTGAGATTGCCCCCCTCCTCCCTGTCATACAATTTTTTGTTTGGCTAGGTGAAATCTATCACCCTACTCATTTTGGCACGTCAGATCTGAAACACCCTGTAGAGTACAATGTAATATCCATTCCTAATTAAAATATACTTCCCCAAAACTGTCTCTTTCTTCTAAATGTCATTTGCATAGATTCTTCACTTTGTTAAGTATGGGTAAATTCAGAAATCTATTAAAACCGCACATTTAGTTATTATGCTATATTTTGCTTTAATGGTTCAAGTTAATACATTTTGAAAAAAAAATATTTATTTATTACAAATTTATTGCATTATTTATAGACGTGATTAAATACGAATGCCCGAGAATTAACATTGCAACAAGTTCTTAACGTGCTTGGGAATCCCTGAAAATCCTCTTCTAGGAAGAATTCCCATGAGGATGATTAATGTAGCACGAGAAATTCTGATTTATAGAAGATAGCTAAGGAGATTTGTGCGAGAAGAGGCGTGTTAAAGTATATTTACCTTTAGAATTGCTGCAGGGCTTCAATTTAGAGACACTTGAAGATTCAGGCAAAAAAAAACAAGTTCTTCACTTTAAACTCGCAATCAAGATTAAGCCAACCATTATTTTCCCCGCAGGGAGGCGGTAATGTTTGCACATTGCTTGACCAGTTCCTTCTTCCAATTCGCGTTTATGAATTTTTACCAGACGAAATAAAACCTTGCAAACCTTGTGAGAAACTCTATATCTGCTGTGGGGCCGACGTCGGATAGGTAAGCTCTTCGAATTTCTTTTCTCTGTCCTTGACTCGACAGGATGAAGTCGCTAAAGAAATTTACTAAAGCAAGTGTAACATTGATTTTAAATGGTCAAGTTTTTCAAGAGGAATAAAATTATGCAAATGTAATAGCTATTATTTACTGACCAGGTGTACATGCACCGGCAAAGAAATGAGCCTATTTGGAATTTACAAATAAATGTGGATAGAGCGCCCCAATCTGTCAAGCCTTCAATATTACTTTTTACGATAATTGTAATCGTATTTCTGCTTGTAACATTTTTTCAGTCACTTTGTTTTCATGATTTTATCAGAAGGTCAGAAGTGGTTAACCTGAAATGACTATGAAATGTGACTTATAATATTTCTTAGCCTTACCTTGTTGTTTTTCTGCTCGAAATTTCAGAGAAATTAATTTCTGTGCAAGTAAGTACCTTGTAGTTTTCTTTTGTACTTTATAATTCTCTGTAAGAGTAGTTTTTTGAGTACCGCAAAATTAACACGGTAGAATTTTTTACCTTGGCACAATTTTTTACCAATTAGTCTTCGAGTGCAGCTGTAACCGTGGAGATTAATGTTAAAATATCGTCCGAATCTACTTAGTAGAAAGTGGAAGTAATTCCGCATCGATGAAGGTATGTCAAGAAGATATTTTTCCGATGAAAGGATTAAAAATTCCCGCCCTTTCAATTTAGGGAATAGAGAACCTTAGCAAAACGTGGAAATTGGACCTAACTTTTTAAAGCGTAGATCGACTTGGATGATTCTAATTTTTAACCGACTTCAAAAAAGGAGGAGGTTCTCAATTCGACTGTTTTTTTTTGTATGTTTGTTACGCGATCATTCCGCCAATTATGAATTGATTTTGATGATTCTTTTTTTGTTTGGTAGAGTATGTTCACCGATTGGTACCATGTCCAAAAAATTTTTGGTGGGATGGGGGTGGGGGGTGAAACCTAACTTTGTAACGCGTGGACCAATTTAAATGGTTCTTTTTTTGTTGTACAGAGGATGATCCCCCATTGCTAATAGGAGAAAAAAATGTGCCCTAGGGTGGGGGTGGGGGAGGGGGAGGAGTAGTCTATCTTCGTAACGCGTGGATCGATTTGAATAGTTCCTTTGCTGTTATATAGAGTATGATCCCCCATTGCTTATAGGAGGTTAATTTGGTTCTAGGGTGGGGGAGGGTGAGGGGGATGGGTATTTTAATTTCGTAACGCTTGGATCAATTTCGATGATTTTTTGTCTGTTGGGTAGAGTATGTGCCCCGATTGATAAAGCGAAAAAAAATTTTGGTGGGATCTGGGGGTAGGGGGTTTTAACGCGTGGACCGATTTGGATGGTTCGTTTTTTGTTGTGCAGAGTAGAAGACACTAAAAAGTGAAAAATAAAATAGTTTTTAAAAAAAAATTGAACCGACTTCACAAAAAGCACTAAAAAGCATAAAATAATTTTTAATTTTATATATATTGCGACATTTGGAAGTCGTTGCAAATTAAACAAACAAAACAACTACCCAACCATAATTGAAAATAATACATAATACTACCTGAACGTTTCACCTCACGGGATCAAAAAGACGGACGATCAAGTACTTTTGTTGTACTTGTTTGGTTTGTTTAATTTGCACCTACTTCCAAATGTCGCAATAGATATAAAATTAAAAATTATTTTATGCTTTTTAGTGCTTTTTGTGAAGTCGGTTAAATTTTTTTTAAAACTATTTTGTTATATAAAGTGTTTTCGATTACACCTTTGAGAAATTTTTTGGACCTATAATGTGGTTAGGGAAAGGGTAAGTCTGATTTCGTAACGCGTGGACCGATTTGAATGATTCCTTTTTTGTAGTATACAATATGTTGCTCCATTGATGTAATGCGACAAATTTTGTAGGTGCTGGTTGGAGTAGGGAGAGACGGCGGAACCTAACTTCAAAACGTGCGTGGGCCGACTTGGATGATTCCTTCATGCCTTGTACTTAGGGTGGGCCGCGGTTAAGTTTTAACTGTTTTCGGACTAGCGTCCGCACAAGGGTCAATTCGTTCCGGGCAAAGTTTAATCAATATCGGACTAGGGTTAATACCTTCCGGACTAGGTTGAACTGATTCTGAAAATGCTATAATAAAAAATATCGGTACTTCCGCCGCCTCACGCAATCTGTTTAGAGCGAATTTGAAAATTTCGTCCTGCGATACTGTGGTTGTATCTATTACTGTTTTGAATCAGCACGCTGTAATTTGCGACACTTTTCAAGCTCTTATAAGCCAAAACTATGCTTAACGCGTTTTAAGACGTTGAAATAAACTAGAGTATAACATTTTGCAATTAAAGAGTTAGCCTGTAGAAAAAATAATATATTTTTCACGTCAAGAAGAGTCTACACATATCGGATCCATGTGAATTATCAGTAACCACTTTTGAAACTTTGCACCCTTTTACTTGTACAAGAGGTAGATTAGGTTAGGTTAGAGTGGTGCTGTTGAACTACCATTAGCCTGCTCCACTTATACCACAAGATGGGCCCATTGAATACCATAGATTAATGCAAATCCAACTTGCTCTCATACGCCTAGATACTAGAATAGCCCTTTAGTGAATTGCTGTAATTTCCACCTGAAAGAGACTGACTGCATTTGCCCGACAGTCTGTTCGATTTGTACCAGCGCCATTCAATGGAGTATACTCCCGCTCCTGTGTCCGAACTATTTTTGAATCCCTCCGTGCATATGGAGATCTCTGAAGCTTCCACCACTTTGTTCCTGGCTCATTCCTCTCTAGCAGGTATCTTTGTACTTAATTTCCTCTTGAAGGTTATTTCTGGGATCCGAAAGCCCGTGTCGCTCTTATGACCGATGCACCCCACAACTTTTAGTCTCATTTAAGGGGACATTTACATCAGTTGGACCAAAATTTCATGATTTTTTGAGACCGTATATCTCGTGAATGAACAATGCTAATCAATTGAACTTTTTTTATTATTTTTGTACATTTTTTAAGTAACATTTGCTACGTCGCCGATTCATCCCCCCCTCCGCGCCGTCAAAATGGCGGCCATTTGAAAAAAAACCTGGTTTTTTTGGTAATTTGTTTGGTACTATTTTTTTATTAACTTTTGAAAAAAACAATCAAAATAAAAAATTGAGGTCTATACCACAATGACATATGAAATGAATAATTAGAACGCTTTTGTGAAAAATCGCAGTAGCCGTTTGCTGAGAAACGCTGCCGAGAGGAAAAAATGTGACAAGCTAAGATATTTGGCCTTAAACATTTCAGTCGACTTCGCTTTCGCTTAGAAAGCAGTTGGGCGCTCGACGAGAGGCACGCCTCTTTAATGACCTGTAACTCGGAAACTACTCAAGATATCAATTTGGAATTTCGGCACATTATTTTTGATCGATATATCCATCGATTAAGCCAATAAAAAAAAATGAATTTGTTGGTCCCAACTGATGTAAATGTCCCCTTAACTTGTCGCTGACATACTTTTGCCGTATATGTCCAGTGGCATGAGGTCTAGCAAGTATTTAGATACCCAGTTATTTTAAGACCGGCCGCTCTCTACATATACTCCTGATCTCTACATATACTCCTGATAGCGTCTCTAGGTTACACCTCTTATCTAGAGCTATCCACCAGACTAGTGATCCATAGCAAAGAATCGGCTTAACAATGGCAGTGTATTTCCAACGCACCACTTTGCGTTTGAGTGCCCATTTGACGTTTGCTTTCGCTATGCGCTCTTTTATATTTCTCTTCCAATTACGTTTGGAGTCTAATATTACGCCCAGATACTTGGCTTCACCAGAAAGAGATAGACTTTTACTTCTCAGCACTGGTAGCTTAAATTCTGGTATATTCCTCTTCCTGGTTAAAAGCACAAACCCCGCTCTTGACGCATTAACACTCAGTCCACTGTTGGAGGCCCAGATTTCTAGCTAATCAAGCGCGTACTCGAGCCTCCCACTGATCGTCGCTGATGGTGAAAATTATGTTTCCCCAAATTTAGTAAGTCATAGAACTGTGTGTGTGACAAAGCTGCGTTTAATTCAAACATTTCGTTTATAGTTTTTGAACTGGTCCGTTGCAGTTTAAAGATTAGTTCATGATCCACAGTATACTGTTTGTCACAGGGTGCATTTCTTTATTCTTTCCGAATGAGTGGAACGCACCTAAAGTGTTTCTTTATTCGTTCGGAATATTGTATTCCTAATTTTCCGTGTTTTTTTATTAGCACCGGCGCATTCAGAACTCGTTCTTTTTGTACCGAAGTTGTAGATGGAATAAACGGAATAAAACTGTCAAAAAACAAATTAGTATCAAAAGGGAAGGAAAAGAAAATTGTAAATAAATACACAATTCATTGTTGAATTATGTATGTCTTTTGCGTTCATTTTAAATAATATAAAAAATTAAACCTTAAAAATTGTTTATTCAATAATTGCTTTAACCTGACTTCAACTTTCAATTGGAAGGAATATTCCATTGTGTTTTCATATTGCGTCTATTCCGTTTATTCTGGCGTGTATTCTGTTCCTTCTATTCCTTCCATGGAATGAATAAAGAAATACACCCACAAGTAAACCGTAAGTACTATACATACCATCATTGTTGAATCCCGTTCCGGAATTTGCGATTTGCGGTGACCAACACAGGATTTTACTGGTTTATCGGAAAACAATCAAACAAAGGGAATTATTAGTTTAATAGTTAATCTTGTTTAATTCAAGCTTTTTTTTTAATTTTCAAAATGGCGGCTTCTGAAAGTTTACTCGCTGATTTGCAAGCAAAAAACAACTAGTTTATTGTTTAAAAAAAATCGAAGTTTTTTTAAAAAAATTAAAATCACTCGATCCAGGACAAGTTTTTTATTTTCTGGGAATATTTTTAAGATATCATACTTCCAGATAATGAAAAACAGAATAACTGAGTAGGCCTAACCCCTTAAAGTATTATAAATATAAATAAATAGTTTCAACGTTTATTTTTTATTTTTTTATTTGTTAATATGTTGTTCATATTTTAAAGATAGTAGAGCAAAAAATATTATATAAAGTATAAAAATGTCAAAGTGTCCCCCCTTCAGTGAGAGAGCAAGAGAAGTGTCAATATGAAACATGAAATTAAAGAATGTTTAAATAGAAGAAAGAATGAATAAAACTAGCTTCCCATTACGAGAACTTACTTCCCATTAAGAAAACGTAACTCCTTCAAGAAAGAAGAATTAGTATTATTTTTGGTATTCGTTTAAAAAAAATTAGTTAGCTTTAGTCTTTCTAAATTAAACTTATTAATTTTATTGAATTACTTAAAGAATTTTATAAAATATTCTCAATTTTTACACACAACCGCACTACAATTTTTATATTACTTTAGATTTTTCTAAAGTTTTCTTCATTTGGTTGATTTTTCAACATAAATTTTTTTGATATTTTTCTATTTTTTGAGTTTGAATCGTTTTCTTTGTGTCGCGAAATTAATTGTCATAAATAGTTTTATCAAAAGTCAAGCTATCTTTGTAAGTGTGATGTTTAAGCGAAAGTGCTTGAAACGATGAATGAAAATGATTTAATAATTTTCAAGCAGTGCTAGTACAGTCAATCTGGAAAAAACGGGTGCAAATCACTCCAAAGTGATGAAACTTGGTGAGTCGTTAAAGAATGATGAAAGAAAGCTTACCTGGCGATGGTCACCTGCTACCTGTTCAAATACTCAAAAAAAAAACTCAAAAAAATATTTTGAAATGCATTTTTCTCGAAAACTATGCATTTTACAGAAAAATTTATTGAACAAAAAATGTAGAGGGCATCGTTATCTACAATTAATGTCATTGGTGCTATGTCGTACAACAAAAAATGTGCGTAGTAGGTGGCGCTAAAGTGCCAAAAAAAGTGTTTTTCCACTTTTTTGTCCTGAAATTTTCATTTTTCAGTTACGATTCAAATCGAAAAATTGTTCCTTTTAATTTTATAAACAACTTTTATTCCAACATTTTTTTCATACAACTTACCGTTTCAAAGTTATAGTGTAATACACTACGCTGTGTGAACAGCGCAGTGATGCTAACGGTAAGTTTCTCGGTCCTATTGTGACTTTCTCCGGCAGCTTTAGCGAGTTTTTTTTGAGTATTTTAACAGGTAGCAGGTGGCCATCGCCAGGTAAGCTTTCTTTCATCATTCTTTAACGACTCACCAAGTTTCATCACTTTTGAGTGATTTGCAGCCTTATGACTTTTTTTTCGCCAGATTGACTGTACTATGTTCATACAATTGCTAGCTGTTTTTTTTTTGGAAGAGAGGTGAAGTGCCTTATGCAGAAAAATGCGGTGAAATGCTTATTATCCTTTAAAATAAAGTTGGACTTCTGTGGTACCGCTTACCGACTAGAACTTCTCAGTTGCTCTCCGGACACTAGCCTGGAACAGTTTTGCACATTACTTCACGCTACGTTCTCTTATTTTTGCCCTCAGGCAACCATCCTGGCTGCGGGAGCCTGCTCGTCAGCCTGCTTCCCCTACCGGCGAAGTACTTCCAAATATCTGACTGTGCTTTACCAAGTTTCTTCTTCTCTGGACTATTGTGTGCGGAGAGACCGTCCCCCCTACATAAACCCTCAGCGCTCCTGCTCATTTTTGTCACTCAAAGAAACTGTGCTCTTCCGTGGGTAGAGGTACGAGTGGAACTATCCGTGGCCACTCAAGATATCCACTTTTCAATGTTCTCTGTCTATCGAGGTCATTGATGATGTCCATCGTGCCCTACTCTCCTTGCTCCACCTGTGTTTCCAACTGTCCGGGGGGTACGTCCTTTCCTCACGGCTAACCGCTGCGCGCTGGCTTGTCCGTTTCCGCCTTCCTCAGGTCGATTGCCATTCGTTCCTTGGCGAGCAAGGCGATAGGAATAACAACCAACATCATCAGAATGGGTGGTATGGAGACGGTGTGGTATACTGAGACCACTCTCAGCGCTACGCGCCTTTAAACATGGCCCAGGCTTTGCGGATAGACTCCTTATTTAGAAATTCTGCCCATACCTCTACACTATACAAAAGGGTCGACTGCAATGTTGACATCAGGTGGCGGCGTTTACTCGAGCTTGGACCTCCCAAGTTCGCCATCAGCCTGGTTAGCGATGTAACCTATTCGCTGCTTTGTCTGCTGGCATTTTGGTGTCAATCGTCACACCGAGATACCTCACCACTGGTTTTAGTCTGTATAATTGGTTTTTGGTCTATATAATTTCCTCGTCGACTCGCACTAGAAGGATGGTCGGGATTCTCATTTTGGTCACGACAACAATTTCCGTCTTGCTTAAGGCCAGCAACAGTCCGTGCGGCGTCATCCAATTGTTTACGGCTCGCACTATTTGGTTGAACTTAAGTTGCGCCAAATGCACGTCGCGTGCCGAGATGAGTGCAAAAACATCATCCGCATATCTGACCAGGCGCGTCTTTTCGGGTAATTCGGTTTTTTTTTATACGACGTTATTTTTTTTGAAGCGTAAGCAAGGTTTTGGCCGAAAGGGAATTAGGGTAAGGGAAGTGAGGAAACTTGAGTCTTGTTTTTGCAGTGCTGCGAGCTAGACAACAGCTCAGAGACGGAGTAGATTATTTTTAATTTCTTAATAAATGGGTCTCGAATCCGGGACCCATGGCATGTTGGTCGTGCCGCTCAACGAATTGATCCAACTCCGTCTCCAAGGTTTGGAGCAGACTGTTGTAGTTGGCGTTTCAAAGATTCGCTACTAACTCCCAACGAAGTGCTGATGTAGCCGCTATAATTGTTAAATTACCAATTTTTTGGTCTAAATGTCCAATGTTTTATTATAATTAACGGCAGGGCTATCAGCTCCTCTGAACCATGCAATCACCAGAAATAGATGGAATTTTATCCGTCATGCTTCAGAAAGCTCAGGGATCAATTATTTCTTGGCCCTTAACAGACAAAACGGGACATATAACAGCTGAGGACCTAAGACCTATTAGCCTTTCCCCGATTCTTTTGAAAACGTTGGAGAGAATTCTTGACGTGTACCTATGCGAGCAATACATAGAGGTGTGTTGTCACTATTATGTATGCTTTTAGTATTTAATAGGATCCTGGGCTCACTCGAAGGTGATGGGTTAAAGGTGGTTGCTTATGCTGATGACTTGAACTTATTGATCTCAGGAAAGTTCCTAAGCACTACCAGGAAACTAATGCAAAAAGCTCTGAGTAAAGTAAAACTGAAGTAGTGCTCTTCACAAAGAAGAGAGTAAGTGCATCCGTCTAACCACCCAAATTGGGCGTGAGTACCCTGATACTAACCAATCAAGCCAGGTACTCAGGTGTCATAGTAGACTCCAAACTAAACTGAGCAAGAACATAGAGAAGAGCGTGAAAAAGGTGGCTAAAACGTTCTATGACAATGAAAATGTTTAGCATTATATACTACATGTACATTTCCATTGTGAGACCATATCTTACTTATGGAATAGTAGTCTGATGGACTAGGTACTCTATAAAAGCTGAACAACCATAAGAACTTAACAAAAAAGAGCTGTCTGTCTGGCCATTTTCGGAGCAATTAGCACTTCGTGACTCTTCTACTACCGCTCACAAAAAATCACTCGGAATTTCGCCAAATTTTTGAGTTTCATGTTACCGTATATTAGAGTTTAAAGCTGAAGGGTTGAAGCTGGGTTTATGGTAACTCGTACTACACGAGTTTTCTATCGGCATCTGGTTCATTATTCTACGATTACAATATTTATTTTAGAAGATATATCTAAGTTTGCAAAGTGTGACACTTTTTCAACTCTACACTGCCTAAAAAGCCGCAGTTCTACGTCAAAAATTCCAGTAAATACAGTATATACCAAAAGTAAGTAAGCGGTGATTTAGGAAATGTTATTATTCCGGCCTACTTTTGGACTTATACGATCTTTGCTTTTAGGTTTTCCCGGACATTTTCGATGAGTGAAAGGTCTGCACTTTGCAGCGGCCTTTTTAAAAGTTCTAGGTTCCCCTTTTTATTGTAATCCAAGATAATTTTGGCATTGTGAATCGGTGCATTGTCTTCCTGCAAGATGAAATATGTTCCTATTAATCGCCTCCCTTCATAATTTATGATCTATTTCGTCAAGGTCAAATACACTTGACATGTAATTCTCCACTCCAAAATAACATTTCTGCCTACTCCGTACGAATAAATGCATCCCTAAACGATAACGAATTTTTCTCCCGATTTGAAAGTGGGCTTCGAGCATGGATGGGACCGTGCCTCACCTGGCTTTTACCAAAAGAAGATTCTTCCATGGCTTCATCTTTATCGAGAATTAGTCCGTGACTTCTTCCCGAAAGGTCGGGATTTAGTACGTGACCGCGTAAAAGGACTCTCTTTTCATCAGATTAACTTCTTTAGCAGCCAGATAATTTGTTCCAGCTACATAAAGTCTCCTTTTAATGGGAAGAGATGACGGAAAATTTTTCCGTTCTTTAGGAATTTTACTGGAGTTTTGTAACTGGAATCTGAAATATTGTCAATTCTTCAATTTTGGCTCTTTGTTGATCATTTTAGTCTTTCTGACCGTGAAAATGCTCAGACATTTTCACTTTTTCCATAAGCTCCCACTACGATATAGACTTCAGCCACACAACAATTGGATTTTCTGTTAAGATTCGTTTTTATTTCTCATCTTGATTACCACTTTGCGCTCTTTTCTTGTAACATACTTGAATATGGGTTTTTTCTGTAATCTGTCCAATACATACAGAGTTTTTCATTGTTTTCGAATGTTTAGGAACAGCACCGTTCAAACCACAAAATTTGTACTAATCTCACCTGATCTATTAGACAAATAAATAACTGTTGATTTCATAACAAAAATCTACAAACTATTCTACTATGATATCAGAAAAGAAGTAAATCACTAACTGTTTACTTACAGAAATTGGCTGCATTTTCGCTCAATAAAAATGATTGCTGAGTTTACTTACTTTTGTGAGACACTGTAAGTATTATGTTTGAGCTTGAGTTAAATGCTGAAATTCTTAACTTTATTGTGCTTTTCATGTTTTGGCTGGGATAAAAGCTTTTAATAATTTTTCTTAAAGTCTGCTTTGCCAATTTGGTTCGATGCGAAGAGTGCATAGTTGGGGGCTCATATGCCTATCTGTCGAACCAATTTGCAAGCTGAATTTATTTGATTTTTGTATGAGTCCAAGCTTATAAGTTCGGCTTAAGAAACACTGATCTTAAGCCCTGCTTTGCGATCTTCGTTTTATCCTCCCATACGTTGTTAATGACAATTAAGAAAAGCAGAGGCGATAATATGTACAAGTGAAATTGGGCTCCTGATTAGGACTCCTTTGTGATGGTGATAGTTATTTTGGGATACTTTTCATATGTACTCGCGATTACCGCTGTCACCCGCCTTCTCCAATTTGGCAAACATTAGATGTAAGGGGACTCTCGATTCGGCGGACTGCTCGATGATAATTCGGAGGGTGTTGATAAGATCGTTGCAGCAGACATACTCAGGAAAGCTTGACTATTCATCATTAAGAGTACGCTTGATTGGTAGCTTAATTCGAATTAATATAATTTTTGCCATCATCTTCTAGACTGCAGATTAATGACATATACCACGCCAACTGCTACAACTCCCCTGGTCGCTTTCTTAGGACTCTTCACCATTGCGCCTTTTTTTGGGAGGGGATGGGGTCTGCAATCTCAACCGTTTAGGAAATACAGGATGATTCATAAATTTGCAATTTTCACGGTATGCACATCATTATTTTATTTTTGACTTTTGATTTATTCAACGCAGCGACATTAAACAAACGCCAATAAACTACTTTCCCAAAAACCTTACCAAAATTGTGAACAATGTTGATCTAGCTTCTACCATCTGTTTCTTTTACTTTTATTAAATTGCCCATCTTATTACCTTTCCAAAAAGGTGTAACACGTCCAAGTAGAGAAAGGGTATAGAAAACCTTTTTAGCGATGAAACAATGCCGTACGATTATTTATGTCTATTAAGTACTTGCGACAAAATGAATGGTCATATTAAATGGCTGCCGATGATACCAGCCCAAACATGTGGGTACTATCCGACAATGAATGGACGTTGTGGAAGTTTTAGATACCATCCCCGGTGAACTGCGATTATTCGTCCACAGAATTCGGTCCAGAAACGCTTCGTTTTCTAAGTCGCATTCCAGAAGCCAAATGCAAAATTTTAATCTTCTCTCGGAATTTTCTTCAGTAATTCTTGGATGTGAACGTCACTCTGCTGGAATAATTTTCCAAATTTTAACTGAAGCCACTCTTAATCGTTTTGTGGCTCACTTTTTTCAGGGTTTTGCTCGACGGGGGTGATTATTTGCTGCTCGACGTCGGCGAATCTTCCGATGTTTCAACTCGCAATTCAGTGCTCATACTTCCGGTTTCTTTTAACCTTCGGAAAGTCCACGACAATATACCTCGTTGAGGTGCACGTCGATTAGGTAATCTCCTCGTTTCAGTCTACTACACAATAAGTGTAAATTATCCGCGTATTTCTCAAGAGTAAATTCTGCCAACTTTTAATAATTTTAGCTTAAGAACACCCGTAGTTATCGATTTGTTTTTCAACTATGATCGATATTATTACTAACTGGACTCCCTTTTATAGCAAAATTTGTAAATTTTGTTGTATCTTACCCTAAAAAAACATTTTTGAAAGGTAATAAGATAGGCAATTTAACAAAAATAAAAGCGGTTTCGAAGAAAATTTGGGAAAACCCTAAATTTTGGGTAATGGTAAATTTTGAATGTGACTGCACCTGCAACGGTAAGAGTTAGATCAACATTGTTGACAATTTCGGAAAGGTCATTGGGATGTCTTTGCCGGTGAGTAGATCATAAGTTCAAAATGTGCATACCGCAAAAATTACTAATTTATGAATCACCGCGAAACTCCCAAATAAAATTTGTGATCCTTTATTCCTTGAGCTGAATAAAATATTTTGAATATTTGGTTAGGTTTTTATAACTCCTTTTTCACCCAAATTCTCTTTAAATTACTTACTTTGATTTTTTCATCAATACCAAATCAGTATTGTGAAAATGGTGCAAGTTCATTTTGGAACTAAATTGGCTTTAATAACCATTTTATTTAAGAAAGCTGATTTAATATAATAATTATATTCTTTACAGTTAGTTGGTATTTAGTATAGACCCTGAAGATGTCTTAACAGGACGAAACGCGTAGGTTTCTGTAATTATTTAGTTTAAAATAAAGAATATAATTTTTGTGGAATCGACACAAGTGTTTTTAATAAAATTACTTCACAATGAGAAATATATTCCACCAAGTGTTATCAAGAAGATCTATAAATATTAATATAATATTTCTGAAAATTTGGTCCCGGTGGATATTTGGTCCTCCTTAGCGTCGAGTATGCTCTCCTTAATAGTTCAATGCTAGTTGTAATATTAGTCCTCGTGTTTTTTTATATAGCTTATCAAAAGAAAAGGATTATCAGCTTATATACATATGTAGATTCGCTTTTTCTTGATATATGTATCCCTGCAAATATTTTATTGAAGAACCCGTATCCTCGGCCTAATTATGAAGTTGAAAAACAACTCCTCAAGCCAAATGTAATATGACGGCATTTGAAATGTATTACATGTAATGTAGCTTAAAAATGGATATTATGTGCCGCTAAACTATCTTTCGAAAGCATTATCTGTAACGTAGCTGAAATAAATATGGTGCATATATTTAGTTACACCTACATTACGGGAAGTTTCGCATTAGGTATTGTTCTCTCAAAGTTATTCTGTGATATAGTGATAAATAGAGTTGTCCTATGAGAAGAATTAATATAATATAATATCAAAATTTTCTTAGTATTTATAAAATCTTTAGAGGAAGAGAAAACTTGATGAAGAGTGGTATTTTCATTTTGTACTTTCCCTATATCAGAAATAATTCAAATAGTTATGAAAGCACAAATTGTGTTATTAATGTTTATTTGGACACTGGATTGATTTGAATTGTTGTTCAATCCTTTACAAAAGAATTAACAGTTTAAGTGCGACAGAAGTTAATCATAATTTTTAGTTTTTAATTTCACAACTGAAATAAAACTTACAAATGAATACTTTATAAAACAGCGTAATTAAAGTCCACTTATTTTAGATTTTTCAATAGCGGGTATTGTGACCTAAAAAAGTAGAGCTTAAAATGCAGTGAGTAAACTTTTATTATTATTTACCTCTATCGGTTCCTCCATAACCACCACCACCATGGCCTCCTCCATGGCCGCCTCCATGGCCGCCACCGTGACCTCCGCCACCGTAACCTTGATTGCCACCATATCCGCCACCTGGATTGCCTCCATAACCACCACCGTGACCACCGCCAAGTCCTCCTTGAGGTCCGCCGTGGTTTCCACCGAAGCCAGCTCCACCATGACCGCCCCCTTGACCATGTCCTCCCCCTAAACCACCGTGTCCTCCACCCTGGTTGCCACCATATCCTCCTTGTCCACCATGCCCACCACCGTGACCAATTCCAACACCATCATCAAAGCCACTGCCGCCTAAACCGCTACCATGTCCACCCCCACCATGTCCACCTCCACCATGTCCACCTCCACCATGTCCGCCGCCTCCGTGTGGTGCTCCGCCACCGTGGGGTACTCCTCCGCCGTGGGTTGCCCCACCACCATATCCACCAGATCCAATTGTGTTGCTTCCGCCACCATACCCACCATTACCGCCGCTGCCATATCCACCACCACCATATCCTCCAGCAGACACGCTAACCAAAAGTGCAGCAAAAATTATCTGAAAAAGACTGAAATAGTCACATATCTTCTTTTTTGGAAAT
This sequence comes from Leptarthrus brevirostris, assembly GCA_964036015.1. Classification (NCBI taxonomy): domain Eukaryota; kingdom Metazoa; phylum Arthropoda; class Insecta; order Diptera; family Asilidae; genus Leptarthrus; species Leptarthrus brevirostris. The sequence continues at coordinate 40,129,815 of OZ038372.1, forward strand.
CACTTATGTAAATGTAAAATAAATAATTATACTAGTTATCAAATGTTTTCTTCACTACATGACATGACAGTCTAGTTTCTTAACATCAGACATATTTTTATACTATGTGCAGAATGATTGGTTACTGAAATTAATTGTCATAGAATTTAATATAAGAAGTGTATTCTTATTTAGAAGCTCTTAACTTCCATCAAAGTGAAACTGTTACAGTACTGTAATAATTTGTGTAAGGATTAGCAATTTTTCACTCTGTCAATAAATGTTATATAATAAAGAATTACATACTATGCAGCGACGAGCTATATTAATTAGTTACTTTTGAGTGGTGTTAAACAAAGTTGTGCACTATTACATTTTTTTACTACTAATGTCATCAATGACATACTCAGCACTGTAGTAGAAGTTTTTTTCATCCTATGAAACCTTAGCAAACACTTGAATCATTTTTATATACGAAAATTGGACCGATACAGAGAAGATTAGCATGGCCCCTGCGCAAGCATGACACGCTAAATCGTCAAGCGTTCCACATTTCTCATTTACTGGAATACGAACAGACATCATATGAGACAGTCGTACTCGACGGAAGAACATCGACGGGTACACCTCGAACGGCAATGATATGAACATCTAACTGACGAAACCTAGAGCCACTAATATCCTGGGTAAGGCATACACTTATAGAGTAAAAAGGTCGCATCGTAATAGAATGGATCCTAGGACATCAAGGGATAGCTAGGAATGAAGAAGCAGATGAGGCAGGAACACCGATTAGTGAACTGGAGTCATTATATGTACCTCAAACACAAGCCTTCATTAGGCGGCTTGGACGGACGGGCTTACCAAGTAGAAAGTAGTGCCTGGAGTGGTAATGGAATTTTCATAAGCACCTTTTGGAAAAGAACGACGCCACCAATATACTAAGAAAGGATGATCAGGAAAGTTAATGAGATTAAGAACGGTGCACACAAGACTCACGCACAAATATTTGTACAACAGATCGCCAGCGCCAGGATGTGTAAGGTGTCAACAAAAACTAATGATAAGACATATGCTGGGCGAGTGCATCATTATGCGCGGCATTCTGGAGGGGGTATTTCCACTTCTTGAACAGTTTTTAGACCCCAACAATTTTAATGAGAGGAAGGAATACTTACTGAACCAAATACCTAATGAAATGAAATATAAATATTAGGATAGTTTCTAAATTAATAGAATTAGAGCAATATAAAAATACTACAGGAAAAAGAAGGCAATCCTACCACTGGACGGAATTCATATCACAGTAATTTTAAGAATATTAAAGTAAAAAGGCAAAGTAAAGCAAAAAATTGCTATTTGGTCCTTTGAAAGAACTTTTTCAACCCTATTCCTTCGAGCTGCCTAGCCAATATTTAAAAACAATTAATTATCTTATCAGTAAACGACAGTATTGCTTCTAGTCCGAGCTTTAGAACCACTGTCACCATAAATATATATGTTTGATGGTTCCGAACTTATTGCCTTAGCTATTTCAAAAGACTTTGACAAATCTTGTGGCTTTACTCTTTTAATCAAACTTTAAGCATTGCACCTGGACGCTATTTCACAACCTTTAATTTTTAAAAACCACTTAACCACAGATAAATTCTAATTTACCACAAGATTTAGTTTGCTTATCTGTTTATTAAGGATGAAAATAATGGATCACTACTGATAGAAGATGGACAGATATCACGGTTTTCACAGGCAGATTCAGAATTAAAGGAAAGGTCGGAGCAGGTATCTTTAGTACGGAACTGATTTTGGAATATCATTTAATTATGGGGGAATATACGACCTGAAGGAGAATCAGGGCATGGGCAAAAATGTAGGGTTTAAAAACAACGGGAAGGTGAATAGCCTCGCTCAGCGATGAACTGACTCGACATTTCAAGACTCGGAACAATATGTTGCCTTAGGAAGTGGTAAGATTAAAAGCCTACTTGAGAAATGGTCTACACTAGAGGCAGTGGGACGAAATGGACTCATGTAGACAAGCCCCAGAATGGCGTTGGGTATTCCACACTGTGTTGCCGTGAGGAGTGAAGTAGCTAACGAAAATCTTGGCATGGTAATTTAGGGTGTCTTTTGAAGAAAATGGGACTCATAAGGACATAATGTGTAGACTATTTTTGAAAGATGCGGAGAGCAAGCGAGAAATGTATACAGCTAAGGAAACACTGGCTTCAAGCCGATGACCTTGCCACAATGACCTACAAACATATGCTTTAAATAATCAAGGAAATTAAGATAAGATAGTAATTTGCTATAGATAAGGAGCAAGGGGATTCAATAGAGGTCTGGTTCAGGGATCACAGGAGAGATGGTTTTGTTGGATTAATATTCCAAGAGCTTAGAGGTACTGGGATCTAGTATCTTGTTTTCATATGATATTGCCAAAGCTCAGGGGATGCCCTATGATTCTGCATCTCATTAAGTTAGGGATATAAGGGATATAGTCCTGGTTTTCCACACCAGAGTCGTATACACTAGAGTACGGATACTAAATTTTATTCTAATAGGTATATTAGTAAAGGGATGGGAAGGCTGTGACATCCGGACAGATAGACGGACTATAGACAAACCGAAAATATAAGGGTTCGTAGTTTTCTAGGAAAGACAATAATATGAACAAAATAAGTATTTTTAAACTTCGATGATTTTATACATATTTTTACAGTATGCACATTGGTCCTCTTAAAGAACTGACCAAAAATCGAAAAATGAAGTAAGTTTTTCCATGATTTTGACTTCTAGGTTCATTAGAGTAAGATTTGTTTAATAAGTATAAATGGTTGGGAATGTCTAAATGTTCTTGAGTTAATATGTTACTCAATTTAAAGTTATTTGTTTGCAAGTTAAAAATTTCCTTCTGTTAATAGAAATCAGCTAATCCAGTATGTAGTATATTTAAAATTAGGTTGAGTGAATGCGGTTATACTATTTTGGTAAAATATAACTTTATATTGAATGCCATTCTAAATGAGCAAGCTTCGAAGAGATTTACATTTTTGGCCTGCAAAGTAAAACTGTTCGCTTTGGTTTTCTTATCTACTTATCCATAAAGTTTCACTTAGAAAGCCAAAAATTAAAATCTCACCTTAAGCACTTTTTAGTGATTGAAAACTATACGTATGAAGTTATGCATATTTTATTTAAATCAATTCACGTATGAAAATTAAAGATTTTATATAAACGTATTTGAAATCTGGAATTAATTTTCAAAGAACAGGAGGTGGACGCAAGTTGGTGCCTTGGCCTGCATATGAGTTTTTTATTTGCAATTGCAATAAAAATAAAAAATTCACTTCGTCTCCTTGCTGATGTGTAGCTCGCAGCAATGCAAAAACAAAAAAGACATTCAATTTTCTTCATTCTCCTTACCTTAAGTCCCTACCTACCATAGCCACGCTTACGCATCATAGGGATGTCCCCTGGGCTTTGGCTCCGTCATGAAAGAACATATATGCATTACTTTGATCTAATTTGCAACATAGATTCTGTCCGATTTTTTTTACAAAAATTAACAATTTTAAATGTAATTTAACAAAATTAACGGCTACTTCAGGCTTTAGACTTGTTGAATACAAAATGCTGTTTTCATCACTTTAGATATTATAATTTTTTGAAAAAGTTTGCGTTACTTTTGAGAAACTAACAAATGGATATGTTGCGCCCCTAACTTAGGGGATTATTTTACGTTCAAGAAATGTTTTTCAACCGATAGCATGTAAACCTTAGATTTAAATGTAGAAAAACCTATTTAAAATTGTTGAACTACGCGACAGCTACCCTAGCCCATTTCCTTGTTAGGAACGCTGAAGTGGAGTTTTCATTTACTCCTATATTTATCCTTCCATTCACTTCAATAAATGCACATGTGATGAATAAAGTGTTAAAGAGTAATGCTTAAATTTCATATCACTTTTTATTTTTTCACTGTTTATATTTTCTAAAATGCTTTAAAAAATACTTTTAACTGTAAGATATTTAAAAATAATCAATATTTAAAGTTATGACGTCATAATCTATATCATTGACTACTTCCGGTTTTTCAATTTTTGAATTTTAAAATGACCTCCTGGAGTAGTCAGCTGCTGTAAAACTGATTAAAATGTTGAACAAAGCCTTACTATTTTATTATATGAACTTAACTACTTTAATCTTACAGAATATCACCGTAAAATTTTCTGCACGGTGAGCCTCGAGTATCAGTGAAATGTACTGGAAAAATTACGGTAAAGTCACAACAATTTTACTGCGCTGTTCTGTAAAAATTGCCTATAAACGCATTAAAAATTAGGCAGTGCTTATTCGCATCACCCGTGTCCGTGTAAAAGAGCTTTTACACGGAGAACACAGATCCGTGTACTGCGTGTACGCAACACTTACACGGACTACACGGAACGTAAATATTCATATTTATGGTAATAGCTCTTCACAGCCTATTCTAAATACAAATCTAGCGGGGAGGGGGGCGGCAGCCTCTTCCTCCCAGAAAGTCTAATAAAAATTTGACGGAACGTGTTATGTACAAGGAGTACACGGATCCGTGTACTCCGTGTAAAGCACTTTTACACGGACACGGGTGATGCGAGCTAAACAACAGCCCAGAGACGGAGTGGATTATTTTAATTTCTTAATAAAAGCTCACGGGGAGACCTGGTCCCGAACCCGGGACCCATGGCATGGTGGTCGTGCGGCTGAACGAATTGATCCAACTCCGTCTCCAAATGACTAAAGCTAACGGAATTTGTGTCGACAAGATATTTTGTGATTTAATACCAATAAGTTCGACCATAAGCGTAGATGATGAGCACTTTAAATCTTATTGTCTTGATCCTTGCATGATTTTAACATAGGGGAAAGAGAAACTTATTAAAAAGTAACGCACGAAGAAAAGTCGTGCACTCGGCTTAATAGATAACATAGTGTTAAGTCTTACTTCAGCAGATCCTCTTGAACTTTTTCTTCATTTGTGTGTCTTATTATTTACCATGTTTACATACAGAGTTGAACCCGAGTTCAGTTCAATGTAAACATGAATCGTGTTGAAAGCAGGTTGACTGGACTTGACCACCCTTTGGTGGCTAAGCCCAGTCGCGTCAAAATAATGTACTATGAACATCGCTTCAGGAGTTGAATTGACTGATTTAAAGTTTCGTTGAGTGTAGAATTTTTACGTTGTTTTTTATAAACAATATTTATTTCAACATGGCAAAAAGGAATGTATGGGTGACCGCTCTTGAAAATTCAAGCAAATAAATTTTCACTCCCTTGAAAAAAAAAACTGTTTTTGAATGCAGTCCTGTGACGTATAACTATGGACGGGCAGTATGCTATTTCATAAAAAAAATGCAAAAAAATGTATGTGGGTGGAAAGATGTCCGAAGAAAGGATAACTATCCTAGCTGGCGCAAATATGACTGGTAAAGAAAAACTCAAATTGTTGGTTATAGAAAAATCGAAAAATCCTCCTTGTTTCAAAAATGTAAAACTTTGAAGGTTTCTAATGAAAGCAATAAGAGAGCATGTATTTTATCTGTCTTTTCGAGAGATATTTGAGAAAATATGATAACGATTTGACAAGATAGTCGAAAAACGAAAAACTCCCAACACTATGTCTGTTTACAATCACTGGACCAAAGTGTAATAAAATCCTTGAAAGTTTACTACGGACGTTTTCTCACGCACAAAATTTTGCAACAATCTGCAGATGAATGTCGAACAAATATCAATTTACTCGATGAAATAATGCGTGTGGATGAAATTCGTAAGCTTGTAGCTTAGGAGCAACGGTCGGACTCTTAGAGTCCAAACTACGGACTCGTGGTACACGGCTTATTGTGGGTATTTGCCATATATATACTTATGTATACTCAGTGACGCGAATCTTTTCGGATGTAAAAAAATATGTGGGTTATATATACCATATAAACTGAGCCGTGAGTCACGAGTTAAAAGTTAGGACTTTTAATTTTAACAAAAACTTAATGTTACGCGTTGCTTCCCCCCCCCCCCCCCTCTCTAACACACCGTAACGCTTCACAAGACCCCTCCCCCCCTAACTACGTTACGTAATACTTTAACAACCCCCTTGGAAAAGAGTAAGCGAGTACACGATTGTTTTTCCCACGCAGGATTTCATTGTTCGCCGACACAGACTAGCCAGACTGATCCTGATGTTGACATACCACTTGTTGCAACATCAACAAAGTGTCGAGCTACATCGCAGTTGGGATGAATTTGTATCTATAGACAACGATGTCATCACTTCAACAGAGTTGTCTGAAGGAGAAATTATTGAACGAGTAAATTCTGTAAATCTGCCTGAAAATGGTGATGATGGAAACGACAAAAAAGGTAAAAATCTTTGAATCAATATTGATATTTCATATTTAACTGAACAAATGTGTTTTCTTAAATTATCCAGTTCAAGCTCTAGATGTATCTCAAGCAATCGTGAAGAGATATTATCTCTTCAATGAGTGTAATGAGGAAACATCGGATTCTATTGACTAAATTTAAAGAAAATTAGAAAAGGATCTAATCAATTAAGGCAAAGCCAAACATCAATTACGAAATATTATGATATGATGTGACAATAATAATTTTTTGCATATTTGTTTTAATAAAAAAAAAAAATTCGAACATATTTCTATTAATCATCATTTCCACCGGATATAACGACGAAATTTTTTGGTCCCCTCATATATATAAAACGGATATTCACTGTACACCTTTATCAGTAAAACGAGGCAACGTGAACTAAAACTGCCTAAATATTATTCAGAACTGGTAAGGGAGACGTGGTTGAGTTTGCATAAAACTTAACCACGTCTCCCTTACCACAAGGGATTATTTTTCTAATTGTATCAATGTATTCTTCTATTCATTTTATACGCAAATAAAAATCTTTTCACAGTAATATATTTAACTTTGTTTTTAGCTGAGGTATGGTTAATTAAACAAAACAACACATCTTTCTTAGAGCTGCAATGAACGTTTACACAAGTATTACTGAGCACATAAAGTCACTCGGTTAAATTCTGAATTCGTAGAATCATAAAAATTCCTCAATTTTGTATCGATTTTTAACTTCACTTATTTATTAGTTGTAACTAATTAAACACATTAACTTTAACCATAAACACAAAACTTATTAAGAACTCACCAAGAGTCTAGACATCTTCTTTCCTGTAATCACTTTCCTTATGCTATATGAAAACTTCGACTAGTCAAAGTGATGTGAAATTGCCTGCTTTTATACCTAAAGTAGGCTTGGGTGCTTGTCTGCTTTGCTTTTGTTGTATCTTTTTAGAACATTTGTGGCAGTGATATAAAGGAGGAGATTAGAGGCCAAGTTCATCTAGCCAGAGAGATTTTATATTTCATACGAACGACCGCGCAAAACATTATCTCAGTGGTGGAGCCAGCAGCTTCGATTCTAGACAAATTATTAGGTAATTAACTTACACGGGGGATAGCTAGTTCCATTTGTTTATTCTATTACATACTATTATGTTGCCGACTTTGACAGATTTTACTATTTTTGTAAGCAGGGTCGAGAGGTCATCAGAATATTTTTTGTATCTAATGTATTTACAACTAAAAGAGTGAAATCTGTCCTTCATAGTTTACCATGAAAACAAAATAATAATAGTTATTATTAAAACAAATTAAATATAACAATTTGATATTTGATATTACTACAGAATATCAATCAATAATATCTATTAGATCATTTATTAAAGTTTTATATAAAAATTAATTTAAGGAAGTATTCTCATTCGCAAGTGCAAAAACCTTATTTTAAGAATAAAGAAACCTAATTCGAAAATAATTTTAAATTTTTTTTATTTACAGTGGGAAGTAATACAGTGAGTGAATATTTTTTGTAAAAAATCAGTATTTTGAAAACTTTTTTAAATCGTTCTGCGTCATCAAACCTCACAATGGAACACCTAATTAAGAGAAATCATGGAGAATAAAATAGTTTGAGCTAAAAGGCATAAAATAATAAAATGCGTAAATTAAACAAATAAAACAACAACAAAAGTATTTAATCCGTTTTTCTTATGATTTCACAAGCTACAATGCTTAGGTATTTTTATATAGTATATTCGATTGTGGTTTGGCAATTATTTTGTTTGTTTAACTTACACCGATTTCAAAAGGCAGTGGCTATTTACTACTCTCAAATTTCCGTGTAATTTCCGAGTACACGGAAATACACGGAAAGTACGTGAAATTTTTATTTAAGTTTCTGGGAGGAAGAGGTGTATTAATCAGGCTTTTAGTTGCTTTATAAACTGGGGGGAGGGGCTGTTTCTAGAACAGGCTGTGATAAACTATTACCAGTTATATTACTATTTGCACTATCGTATCGTGTAGTTTCGTATATTTCCTTGTAAACGGCAAGTACACGACAATTTGAGAGTGGTATATATTGTCCATTTCAAAATATCGTATAAGATATAAAATTAAATATAATCTTATGTTTTTAGAACTTTTTGTGAAGTCGGTTCAACTTTTTTTTAAAGCTTTTTATTTTTTTCACCTTTTAGTGTTTTGGGATATGCAACTCGAAAAATACTGCTCATATAACAAGGCAATTTCAATAGTTGCAGAGGAACTGCACACTATAGAAAGGAAACAGAATCATCCAAATCCGGCAACACGTTCCGAAGTCAATCACCTGACTTAGCGCTGATCTACAAGTCCCACATTAGGCTTACACTTAAACATGTTCGCGTTAGACAAAGTCCAGCGTAAGGCTATTAAACTTATTGACGATTCCTCAATCTCTGAGGACCTTGACTCTCTGGAGCATCGACGGAGTGTCGGTTGTCTCTCACTCTTCTATCGCTATTTCTATGGCCATTGTTCTAACAAAAATTGCTAGCTTGACTCCTTGTAGATACATGATTCAGCCAAATCGGTCCACATGTTACGAAGTCAGCTTACCCCTCCCCCACCCATAACCTTCCTTATAGTGGCGATGGGGATCATACTCTATACATCAAAAAGCGAATTATCCAAATTAGTATATACGTTAAGGAGTTGAGTACTGCCCTTTCTCCAACTCCACTCTGCCCATGCATTTTTATCATGGTACTAATGGGAGAACATACTCTATACGATAAGTTTAGCTTCCCCGTCCCCTCCTCTTCACCCTTAACCAAATTTTTTCTGATATTAGCAATTGGGGATCATACATTATACGACCAAAGAGGAACCATCCAAATCGGCCCACGCGTTACAAAGTTAGTATTAATCCCCACCCCCAAAAAAATTGTTGACATGGAGTATCAATCAGGGAACATACTTTACCCAATTAAAAAAAGAATCACCCAAATCGGTCGATGCGTAACGAAATAAGACCACAACCCTACCAACACCCTAGGACCAAATTTTTACAAATTCCTAATAGCAATGGGGAATCATAATTTATAGAAGATACAATGAATCAAAAAATTAGTTTTAACACGTACTTCCACTCTACCATAAAGTTTTTGACATGTTACCAATCGAGGAACATACTTTATCCAACAATAAAAGAATCATCCAAATCGGTCAACGCGTTACGAAATTATGCCTCGTAATACATAAAAAAAGTAGGCGTCGAACTTAGAACCTCTTTGTTATTGGGAATTCGGTTCAAAAAAGCAAAAACTAAGGGTGTTTTGAATTCAAGGATAACTATTTTACACTGAATCCGAAGGATGTGACGAAAAAACTGATTTTAGCAAAATAGAATGTGGAAAAAAATACTTTTGTGGTGACCTGGGTTCGAACTCACAAACCCCAACTCGAGCTACAAACGTTCAATTCATTAAGCTTAATGTCCAAGTCAGGAATTTACTTTATATAAAATACTTTAAAAAATTTTTTATTTCTTAGCATCTTCATATATACGACCCTGAAGAATGCTGCTCGCACGAACAAAACAATTTCAACAATTGCAGAGAGAGTGCACTCTATAGAAAGGAAACAGAATTATCCAAATCCGGAAACATATTACGAAATAAGTCACGGTCACCCTTTCATACCCTCACCTTTAATACAAAATTCTTACCATGGCCTTAGTACGCCACCGTACTCTATACAGCAAGAGAGAATCATCGTAGTCACTCTAGATACAACATTTGTATTATTTACCAATCGGGAAAGGTATTCTGTACAACAGAATCAAAATCGGTCTATACCTTACGAAGCTAGACGCCGCCCCTTCTCCAACTCTCATCACAAGTCACAATTTTTGTCAGAACATAAATAGATAATAATAATCGTATTCAGAATCATCTAAATCAGTTCACGCGTTACAAAGTTAGACTACCGCCCCACCACCCCACATTTTTCCCACCAAAAGTGCTAAAAGGCATAAAATAATTTTTAATTTTATATCTATTACGACATGGTATCAATCAAGGGACTTACTCTACCGAACAGAAAAGGAATCATCGAAATTGGTCTACGCTTTACGAAGTTACTACCCCCCACCATAGGACCAAATTATTCTTTTATTAGCAATGGAAGATCACACGCTATACAACAGCAAAAGAACCATCCAAATCGGTCCACGCGTTACAAAGTTAGGTTTAGGTTAGTTTTGATTCTTCAGCAACAATTATCCATACGTTCGCGATGACTATTTCTACTCGACTTTTGTTGGATTTTTAAACGAGTGCTTGTTTAGGTTCTTTTATTTTGTGAAATTACCATATTTGGTTCTTTAAAGGAACGTTATTCTTTTTGAAACTCTGGAGCAATTACCTTTTTTGTGCGTGAGGGGTGAAAATCTTCCAAAGACACCAGAAGACCCGATTGTCTCTGGTAGTGTGAGATATTTACTCACTAAAAACACTCTAGTGATTTGCCGAATCAGACCACTTTATCTGGGTCCTTTTTCGTCCCTACCCTTTGCGCTCTCAACGAGAGAGACCCGAACTAATCCAGTTTTCTTCCCTAACTTCGATTCCTCGGGTCAGCGCAAGCATTTGCTTATAAAACACCTCTGCCACTCTTCTTTCTTCCATCCAGTGGTGGTAACATAATACTAACACTACAAGCTATAATAAATGATGACTTAATAAATAAATAGTAAAAGCTACAATATAAGCTATAATTATGGTAAATACAAACTGGGAGGAAGAAGAATTTAGAAAGGCGATCAAGATGGGCGGGATCAAGATATAAAGGCTTGTGAAGAAATTATTTACTCAGATGGAAGTCAAAGGAGGAAAAGTCGTTGACTTTTCGTAGCATCCTGGTAATTGGCTCGCTTTGACCGTAGTTTGTGCGATGGCGGTCGAGTCGGAAAAGGGGAGTAGACGTAAGGTTGCGGGGATTGGTATAGATGGATAAAGATTGCAGAATTGAAGGGGAGTCTATGGCACCACTTAATAGCTGATGAATGAAGAGAATGTCGCGACGTTTACTTAAAGGTTGTAAGTCTATCAGTTTCAGACGGTTTTCATAAGGTGGAAGGTTGAATCTGTCTACCCACGGAAGATCACGTAGAGCGAAGCGAATGAACCTACGCTGGACGGATTCAATCCTGTTAATGTGGGTTGTTTGTGTAGGTGACCATACCTGGCTGGCATATTCAAGGAGAGGTCTAACGAAGGAGACGTAGAGAGATTTGGAAACATAAGGATTGGAGAACTCTCTGGACCAGCGCTTCACAAGCCCTAGCGCGGAGTTAGCTCTGATAATTATGCTGTCAATGTGGGAACGGAAATTGAGTTCACTATCACAGATTATTCCTAGATCACACAAGAAGGTAACTATAGGGACTGGTACGTCGGTTAGCATGTAGACTCTCAGGGTGGGTGTAAGACGCTTGCGGGAATAAGAGATGGACTGGCATTTCGAAACATTGAGTTCAAGAAAGTTTTGCATGCACCATGTGGTGAAGGAATCGAGATCTTTTTGCAGGAGAAGAGAGTCGGTTGTGGAGGAGATATGTTTAATTATTTTCATGTCATCAGCATAAATGGACAGCTCTGAGTGATTGATGACACATTCAACATCATTTATTGTAAGGATGAAAATTAATGGACCGAGGTGGCTGCCCTGGGGGATGCCGGAACGAGCGACAATAGGGTTAGAAATGATCGAGCTGAAAAGAACATTGTACCGCCGGTCGTTGAGGTAGGATTGAATCCAGGAGGTGAATCAGGAGGGGAAGCCTAGGCGATCAAGTTTGAACAAGAGAACATTATGTGAGATTTTGTCGAAGGCTTTACATCAACATCTTTACCGTGTTCCAGGGCACATAGTGTTTTGGAGACGAAGTCAGTAAGGTTGGTGGTTGTAGATCTTCCTTTTAGGAAGCCATGCTGGGAGAGGGAGAAGATAGACTAACAGTGGAAGTAAACATATTTGAAGGAACCTTTCATATATATTTCTAATAAAAGTTGCTCTAAAAAAATACTTCTTTTCCAAAAATTAAAAACGGAATGCCCACCTCAGAGCGCGGGTAGTCGCAGCTGGCTGGTCACAATATCAAATTAACAAATCGTTGAAAAACACTCCCCGCATATTTCTAAGGATTTAAAGAATACAAAAAATCGATTTTCACAACATCACTGCGCAATACCCACCTCAATAAACGACCAACTTTTCTGTGAAAAAATTAGATAAGTTCCAATTTTCTTGCATGAGTTAAAAATACTTTTTATTAGCAGCACATCGGTCGTAGCACAACCCGAGTAGCACTATATGAAAAAAAATTCACAGAAATTTATTTTCAAAAATAGTTAGTATTGTAACAAATCTGTAACTTGGTAAATTTCTTACCCGCACTAGTTGGTATACGAAGAAACGAGATGAGCAAAGGAATCTCTTATTACTTCTTTCTTAAGGGTACCGATCAGTCTGATCGAGACACATCCCGACTGGAAATTAGTTCAGGGAACCCGGATTATGATCAGATCCGGATCAGATTTTTCTTAACACGGCCATCTGATTAGGAACGGAAAAGAGTATAGTACTCCATCCCTTGATCCGGCCATCTGATCAGTTTCTGATCAAAGCACAGTACTCCATCCCTAGATCCGGTCATCTGATCAGTTTCTGATCAAAGTACAGTACTCTATCCTTTGATCCAGTCACCTGATCAGTTCCTTATCAGAATCGAATATTAAAAATCTTATTACGGTTCCAGTACCGTTGTTTGAGTCAGATTCGTATCCGATGTCCTGAACTAAATGATAATACAGAATTTGATTTTTTATCTCATCCATTCTATATTATATTCTTTACTGAACAATAAATTTATTATTAATGTTTTAACTAAGCAGAGTGAATCATGAAAAAGTCAAATTTGAGTAATTCGTAACTAGAATACTTTTCTGATCAGAAAGCCTGATCCCCAGTAGATCTGATGACCTCATCCGATCCTGAAAATAATTTATGATCAAGATCGGATCCTTTGAACGGATCCTGAGGGGATCATATAAGGCGTGACGTTTTATAGTCACATCCGGATCAGGAAGCCTGATTTATCCCTGATCAATCGTCAGGCAATCCTGATCCGAATAGGACCCTAGGACTTGGCCCCAGGACATAAGTGCAAACTTGAACCAAGCTTGGGCCATTGGGAAAGGTTAAGGCGGGCCAAACCCCAGTAGCCGTGGTGTGGGTTTGGTCTAGGTTTGGTCCACTGGCTTATTCTTACCCGGGATATACCTACACATAATTGAACTTGCACATAACCATGTCGCACTCAAACTCAAAAGATTTACCACTAACTGCGATCTAATACAGTATTCGATGAAGCAAATAATGCACGTAAATAGTCGTTATGAAATCAGAGGTGATTAAAGTACAATTTTTTGCCCTGAATCGGATCCTATCGGAAAGAAATTTTTGTTGAACTGAGGTCAGTGGGCACATGTGCTCGGCCTAGTCTAAGCTTATCTCTGCTATTAAGCGTTGAAAGTGGAATTATTGTTATTCTGAAAGACAAAATGTTTACTTCACGCTCAGTGCTCTTTTGATTACAATTTTTCAGTTATTGATTTTTCCATACTAATTTCTTTTAAAATGTTAGCAAAGATCATGGGAAACCCTATGATGCAGTAGCAGGAAAAAACTTGTTTAGTAGTGTGGGAACATTTTCAATAATTACTATCCATCGCCAGAGCTTTGAAAAGAAGATGTCCTCATTTTTTATGAAAGAATAATTAAAAAAATATTTCTTCGTTATTGGGTTCATATAATTTGGCAATATTTGCTCCAAGAATTGTTTTTAATATAATCTTTAAATACTTTGACGCTACCAGTTAATTAAAAGCTTTTATTCAATTGGACTTTGTTGTCTGCTACAAATTTTATAATCGATACTTATGTACTTCTCGATGGGGTAGAGACTTGAAACTGGGCACATATATTTTTTCACGGTGACAACACATTTTGAAAATTGAAATTTAAAAAGATAGTTAAGTGGTTAAAAAAATCTTCGCTGCACAATATAAAGCATATCAGTATAGATTTAAAATTTAAAGCTTATGTTAAACAATATTAGCTCATACACATAGGTGTTTTAGCCAATACGTAAATTCTGAGAAATAATGGTCCCAGGTGGCTGCCCTGGGGTACATTATGTGTTCAGAATTTCATTAGAGAGCGTACCACGGTCCAAATTACGTTACGCACGTTCAGTTAGATAAGAGGCTAATCAGTTTACAAATATGGAAAAAACCCAAGAAAAGAAGGCTTAAGAAGGAGAGTCCTATGATTATTTCTCTCAAAGGACTTACTAAATTCAGTGAAAACATTAAGTTAGCAATAGGTATTTTTTCTTTAAAATATCACATTTGATAGAGTTTTATATGTCAAGAAATAACCAGAGAGTGCTTCCAGGGTTTCGGAAAGACACTAGAACAAAATGAGCCTGTCTCACTTAGATCGCTGGAAGGATCCATTTTGCCCCACAGATTCATAGGAATAAGACCTAACTTAAGCTCCTTATCTTTAACTATCCTACTCTTCTAAGGAATCTTAATAAGGTTTTCAGCTCTATGCCCTGAGAAGAAGTAGCTACCAAGTACACTTCCTCCTGTCTCTTCTAGCCACTTGACTCGATTTTCTCCGGATAATTTTCCACTCCACTCAGCCTTCTAGAGTCATTACTTGTGGTCCCATGTCTAGTTAAAACCCATACTAGATTCCTGGTGCCGGTTCTGCTCCCATTAAGGAATACTGTAGTTCTCCGCGTATTGTATTCAGGCTACAGTTGTATATACTGTCTCTGTTGTATAGCTTAGCGGCGACTCTTCATACGGCATGTATGCCAAACTATCCAGCATTTTTGTGTCCTTGCCTATATTCGCACGACCACAATATCACACCACAGCCTTACTACATATAGTAGGGGTTTATTTGCACAACTTTCATTTTTGTTCTCCTCCGCCTTTACTTTTTCTTATTCCTCAGCGCCGGGCTTCCTTAAACAGCCTGAAATAAACTTCTCTAACCACGAAGTGAAGTCTGCCATGCCTCCATTTTATTGTGGGTATTGAGGTTCATCCATAAGGATCACGAATCCCCTACTCACGTCCTTCGGCTAAACAACAGTGAAAACCTGCTTCTCCCTCCTGCTGGGGGATGGCCACGATACCTCTTCGTCTCGTTGGAATTTCGTTTAATAGGACGAGCTCTAATTTGGTTCCTTCCGATATCACCTCCATGGCGAAGTCGTGTGTAGCCTGATCTTTGCAGTCCACGACTCTCACAGCATGATTTCACCTCGATCTATTAAATACTGATGCAGGTAAGGAAGGGTTTCTGAGAACATGGTTAATAATGGCGCGCGACAATAGCTTTTCCATCATTTTTCATTGCCCATCTGAACAGCACCAGTATTAATTGCTCGCTCAAAGCTGTCCATTAACACCTCATTAAAAGGCCTATTGACTGTTTCCTTATGATACTTGCTGGGAACAGGACCAGGTTCTTTCCTATCCTTCACTTACTATGACTCGGTTTGTTGGCCACCAGTTTATTAGGGCTTGGCTGCAACCACTTAGGTTCCCACCTCCTCAGTCGACCTGCCCGTCTTCTTCTTCAACCACTCCTTCCTCTTGCTCGTTGCACACCCGTTCGCTCCAACAGAGAGCCCTCGAACGTCCTCGGAGCCTTAGTGAAGCGATTTGCATTGCCCGTTATCAAAGGCCACTTACCCTTTCTGGACTCTTTAGCGGAGTCACTTCTTCTTTTCGCGTCGGTATAAATCGTCCTTGGTTACGACTTCCCTTGCCTTTTTTATTTGAATCTCTGTCTGTCTTACCCTTGGTTGCGGTGAGCAAACGCTCCTTCGTGCCCGTCAACATCGACTAGGACCTGTAGGACCTGAGATCAAGCTCAGCAGTCCTTCGGGACTTTCACTATTCTTGATTTGCTGTTTTAGAAGGAACACCCCTCTTTTCTTGTTTGCCTTCTTGCGACCATCCATAAGATTCCCACCAGTAGCGCGAGAATTAAACGGTCACCTGCAGCAGAACTCTGCATTATTTTAGGAAGATTGTATTGAAACTGGAGGCCGCTTGGTATCCAAAGGTCGCATACTAGCGACTGACAACCCTCTTAGCCTCACTGCTCTCGACGTATGCCTGCTTGGCTTGGATCATTTAAGTTAAGAGAATATACTTTTCTCCGTTCAACTACAATTAGCCAGTACTCCTGGCAGAGACATGACCGTGCTAGGAGTATGTTTCAAGCCGCCACGACGAGGAGGTTGTAGTCGTGTGCTATTAGTGCTATCATTATACACACTTACGGCATATGCACACAATTACGGTACGTACACCGATGTGTTTCATGTTGTTCCCCCTATTTGCATATGGACTCTTCCAAGTGTACCTGACGGCTGACAGCCAAAAGAACAAGTTAAATAAAGAAAAACAGGAACAAGAGGTGATCTACAATTTTTAAGAAAACTTTTATGGATAAGATCATGACCACTGGAGAAAGATATTGGCCAAGTTTGAGATGTGCTTAAAGATGGTAGCTTTGTGAATCACAAGGCCTTTGGATAAGTCGGCGGAAACTTCGCTTCACTTCGTCAAGTGAGTAAAATTGTTAGCACTAGTATTGCAGTCTTCATCTAAAAACGCAATTCTAATGAGTTCACCAAAGTGATTGGGTCCTTACGCTAGTATCAAACTCACCAAAGAATAGAGTGAAACGGTGACCGTCACAATTATGCTTGGAATTAACAAATCTTCAGGACTGCATCTGTTTGGCATAGAGACTTTCAGAGCGAAAAAAAATTATTTTCGCAACACTGAATAAGTAGAGTAATCATAGTCATTCCTAGAGAAGCAAAACCTCTTCTAACCTTGAGGGTGTTCCATATCTGACGTGCCAAAATGCCAAAAAAAATTATTTTCGCAACACTGAATAAGTAGAGTAATCAGAGTCATTCCTAGAGAAGCAAAACCTCTTCTAACCTTGAGGGTGTTCCATATCTGACGTGCCAAAATGCGTGTGGTGATAGATCTCACCTAGGCAAACAAAAATTTGAATGGCAGAAGGGAGGGGGGGGGGGGGGGGGGCAATCTCAACCATTTGGGAGTTACAGGGTGATTCATAATTTTCAGTTTTTCATGGTATGCACATTACTCTTTTTATTTTTATATTATATTTATTTATTTTTATCTTTTGATCTACCCAACACAGCGACATCAACCAAACGCTAAAAACTACTATGCTAATGACCTTTAAAAATTGTCAACAATGTTGATCTAACTCCTACCAGTCAGTCCAAATAGGAAGACAGTTAACAAGACATATGATAAGATGTTATGGCTGCCGTCAACTTTCTTTTTTTATGTCAGGTAATAACCAATTTAAAAAGTCCAAGATTTCTATTACAGACATAATCATAAAGAATTATAGACAATCCGAAAATATTTGGTGCCTTTTTCCATCCTCAGACATTTAAATTCTTAATGTAGATCGCAATAAATGCGAGTTCAATTAAACCTTTACCTCTTCTGGGAAAATGTAATATTAAAGGCGCCATCGCCGGTTATGACCCTTACCCAAAATTCTTAAAATAATTAGCGTTACCTCGTAGGTATTGATCAGCCCTTTAGTTTTCCGAGGTTTGCTTTCATTCTCCTTAAGAAAGAACCTCAGTTTTAGTTAAACTTGGAAAGTGAAAAGTAGGTTAAGGATTAAGTAGTGATTTCACTTCAGTTCAATTAATCAGTGTTTTGAATAAATTCATAATTTATAATGGTGGGTACCATGTAGTGACTGGCAGTTAAACTTAGAGTTTATTACAATAGTTATGAGGGGTAGTTCCTCTAATCGTATGTTGTTGTTTCAGTATTTGTGTGTGTGATGATGAATTCGCCAAAGTGCTCCCCAATTGAACGTGGTGTGTCCGGTGAAGTTGGGGGACATGGTGTAGTTGTGCCAATAGTGCTGGTGTGTCCGCACATTTGAGGGATGTGACTTCAGCGGATCGTGGTGTGTCCGGTGAAGCTCCCGTGAATTATCCCGATATAGCTGGTAGGCCCGCTTATTGGGTGGTTTTATTACTTATCTGTGGTATGACCGGGATTGTAGTAAAACCAGAGTAAGTCTTGTTGATCATCTGGTATGTCCGATGAAGGAGGAATTGATTAAGTTGGTATGTACAGGTATCAATTCTCCCAATCACAGGATTAGGTCAGCTCTGATGGCATGTACGCTTTGCTGACCTAATGCGAGTGAGAAGAGTGAGTGCGGTATAGCGTAGTTAACCCATTGAGTAGTAAACTCACGAGTCGTTTTCTTCCTATTACAGATCCGGAGGGAAAATAGTTGGAGCTAGAGTTAATCACCGAGGAGATTTATGTATAAATAATTATAATTTTAAAAAACAATTTTGGTTTAGTTTCGTAGTCATCCCGATATTTATGACCCTATATTTTCATTATTTTTTATTTTTATTTTCAAAGAATATTATAGAAAACCAAAAAACATTTAAGATTTATATGCACAAGAATCTTACTATGTTGCCCAGAAGTATGCAATAGCCGAATTGCCACGATCACTGATCATAAATTTATAATTTGCCAAATCAGCTGCAATATTGCTGCTTATTTAATCGATAGGCGATGTTGGTTATAATGAGTGACATTTAAATAATTAATGCAACGGCGCTGAAGCAGACACATTTAAACTAATTCAAGTAAAAGGAAGAACTAGTCTCTGTGTCTTTTTTCGCCGAAGTTTTCAACATTTGCAATGCCTCAAAGTATTTTGTACTTTCATACCTTTTATTGAGGGACCCAGTCACTTTGTTATTGTTTTATAGATAATTTCCTTTTAATATGAGGCCAAATTCACAGAGAGTCTTTATATTTTCTTTTTCTTTCAGATAAACCCAAGAAAAAATCCATGAACACCTTTTCCACGAGATCACCGAGAAATAAGAGGTAGTAGGTAGATACCCTACTTTCGGCAACACATTGATTTTTTTCTCAACATGTGTTTTTCAGGTAAGTCTTGAATCTAGGAATGCCCCAGATATTTTACTGAACCCGAGACAGTAAATTTCTCTACAAAGAGTTTCGCTCGCCTAAATTCTAGATTCTTTATTTTCCTAGTGAAAATGATGAGATCAGATCTTTGCATTCATAAAGAGCTCCTATTTCCCACATCATTGTTACACCACACACACAGTGGGTATGAACTTACCTCTTGAAATAATTGATATCTCATCACCACGTCATGTGTATGACCTCTTCATCAAGCCTGAGTAGTAATGAGTCGACAGTTATGTTTTACAAAATAGCACTCCTCCTTGTGCGCATTCTCTGCCATTCCTCCCATTCAGTCTCGATTGTCCTCCCTTGACATTTGATGAGAGTATAATCCAGCCTCCCGAAGTCTATATTATCAAAAGCTCTTCAATGTGTCTGATGACGACCATTGCTATGTCTCTGCTTTTAAGCTATTCATCTGCTACTCGTAGCACTTCGTAGAGTGTCATTTCGGTAGATCTGCCTGGACAGTAATAGTGCTGGTTTCTACTTGGTGGATATCTCACGAGGTCGTCCCTTCGATATGATAAGTCATAATTATCTAAATTGGTTTTAACAGAAAGGACGTCATGGATCTAAAGAACTTCGGCTTCGTATAGTCCTTTCTGATGGATTTTGAAAGAAATATAACCTTAGTCTCTCTCTATGAAACTATTGTTAAGCATGCAACGTTAATTCCCCTGAGTATCGCCGATACCATATCGTTGCCTCACTGAAGAAGAGCTGTCAACATACCCTTTTTTATACTATATTTTTAAACGACTTAATATATCGTCTGACCCTCTCAAGAGACACAATTCATTCCGACTTTGGTAGATCCATGGCATTAGCACCTTCGTTCCTCAGAGGCCACGGCATGTCCGATTTGTAACTTGCTGGGAAGGGAGTTTACAGTAGGATCAGTCTGTGTCGAAAGACCGGATCATTTGAGATATTTCTCGTAATCGAGCAGAAGTCCTTCCACAGCTCTTTGGTCTTTTTTCATAAATTTTTCTTCATATCTTTCTTTACGGCTTTGTATCTACCCCAATCTTTCATATCCTGGCTACTTATGGCACGGTTTAAAAGCCTTCCTACTTTCTTCTTCATTGTTTCCAGTTCCCTGTTCCACCACTTCAGTTGGAGTGCAGACTTTGCGATACGCCTCCTCGACATCCTTCTGTAGAGTGTAAAATTGCCCTTCTATGTGCACTTTACTTTAGGGTATTCCAGGCATCCCTGTCGTCAGTTTTCTCCTTAACACCTTCCAGCACTTCTGACTATTAGTGTTCTCATGGAACTTGAGCAGCTTCCGGTTACGCTTCTCACTTTCCCCATAGCGAATTTCAAAAGTTTTGGCATTATGGTCTGATGGCATCATCACATCGGCCACACTTGAGAAGAATTACATCGATAACCTTCTTACGTTTTCCATCCACGAAAGTTGGCTCGGTCTCCCGCTATTTAAAATAGCTAAATTGTATCCTCCCGCGAATTCAAGAATATCTTCGCCTCCACGGTTGCCGTTTGTGCTGCTCCACAATATGTTGTGGGCTTTGCATGACAACCTAATACCAATCCTCATTTCTATCTTTGAAGTACTTCACCAGAGTCTCCACCTCCACCCCAGGGGGCGAAACCGTTGAGTCTAGTGTTTTATTTGTAGTTACATTTTCACTAATATCCTATTCTACTAATCCTTGTATGGAGAGGTGTTTCTAAGTTCGTGTGCAATAATAAATCTAGGCGAGAAACGAAAAAATTTTATGTGAACGGGGTGTGGGTCTATCTCAGAAAAATTTTCACTTAAATTTTTTTTTTCGGATTTAAAATAGTGCAATCTGTCTTCTTTCAAAAGCAATTTAAAGCACGCAAAAATCTTTTACTGTTCTCAACTTACAAGACCTAACGTACAGCTCATACCTACTCTTCTATGAAAAAATTCTAGCTGCCACCGAATTGTTTTTTGGAAATAACACTAATATAAGTGGAGTGGTCGTGTGCGGTAGTACCACGTGTATTGTAGATCGTAAAAAACATTTTCACAGGAAGAAATTATTATTTTTGTACTTGGAATGGAAATCCTATGATCTCCAGGTAACAAGAATGGTGTTTTGTCTTCAGAACTCAGGACTGTTCTCCCATGCTATGTATCTTTTATATTATGTGTTCTTCATCTGCGCAGTATGGTGAATATCATACGTTTTCAAATGATGGGACGGATCTCCCGGATTCACCCGGGCACATCAGTGGATGATATCATCAACCATATTTCTGACCGTATCGGTGTTTCTTGTGACCGTTTAATTTATAAAAGGATTACTCCTTCATACAGCAATGGTGAACGCGCTTATTTATCAACTTTTAAGCTGCTAATTTTCGAGGACTGGCACGATCAATTGGTCCATCAATTCGGTCTCCTAACTGTATTGTCTTTCCACTTCCAAATTTTTTTTAGGAGGTATAAGTGTGCTGCACCAACGTAACTGGCTTGCGTTCCAAGATGACTAGGGTTTATGTTGCTTCGGCCGATTCTGAATCCTGAAACCTAGCTTTCCGGTGAGATTTTGGGCATTGCATTTTTTGATTCCGAATTCTAGGTTTTCCGTCGACACATGAGCGACATTCACTTTGTGTGGATGCTCCTGTTGGCAGACGCGTTCTTTGTGCGTTGCATGGTGAGTTTTCGTCCGCTTCGATAGAAATTCCGAACGCGAAGGCTCTGAAATATGTCTGCGTCTCTCTACAGTTTCATAATGTAATGACCGTCTAGGTTCCATCTGCTTCATCGTCTTCAGTGTATGATCTTCTGTCTTCAACTGTAGAATGGCTTTTGGTGATAATATCTTCATATGATTGCCTTTTGCTGGTGGATGATTTCAATATGCTCTCCGTTACCTAGGAGTATTCTTCCGACGATGATTGTATGTTGCCAGTGGCCTTAGTAGGTCTCCAATATCAGGGTTTTTTCTGGGGTCCAGTCTCCGGCAATCACGTGATGTTTGCAAAGCTTCGGGGCGCATGGTGAGGAAATGTTTGTCTCCATTGCTTCTTGAGTCTGACGTTAATCCTGCTCTTCATGTAGTTTTCTAATCTGAACTTTGTTGTTGTTCCTAATTTAGATACTCATTGTTACGACTTTAAAAAGACTGATTACTCTGTAATGAATAAAATTCTGGCAGATTTGTCGTAGAATTGCCTTATCCGAGAGCTTGATATTCATTGTATTATAGAGTTATTTTACGAATTTTATTTATTTGTCCGTTGTCTCTGTTTGATCTCTAAAACATCTTAAGAATAAAGCTTGGAGGAGGTTCTGTCTCTATCGTAGTGACGGAGATTATCTTATTTCTTCGGATCTGCTTGGCCGGTCTATCTGTGTTAATTCTGGAAAGTTCTGTAGTTTCATTAATCGTCAGCGTAGGAGTGATGGCATTTCGATGACCGACAATCCTTTGATTACTACTAACTCCTCGCCCAGTTTCTTTGCAGTAAATAGCTGTGATTTTAGTTTAGATAATTTTAATTTCTTGATGAACTATCCTCGGATTTCCATATCTTTTAGGGATTTGCTACTTGACAATGCTCATTATGAAATTCTCCAATAGTTTTCTGTCCGGTCCCGATGATACTCCTGTGTCTGTCCTAAGAAATTGTGCCCAGTCTGTTATTCCTGTCCTTGCTTATAAATTTGAATCATCCTGTTCTGCAGCATTTTGTCTAAGTTTCATTTTCCCTCTTCACAAAAGGGTAAGAAGGACTCTCGAAGCAGTAGTTTTGTGATGTCCTTAGTTTACACTGTAAACCGTTCTTGGGTTCCTTACAGCATCATCAAAGGAAAATCAAAACCTTGTAGAGTTCTTTCTGCCCTCCAGGCTGGTGAGCATGTTTATTGTGTTAACATTTATTTATGTTAATAAGGCCTCTGATCACTTTGATCACAAGGTGCTTGTTTTCAAACTAATCGTATCGGGTTCTCCATCTATTTTAGTTCAATGGATTTATTCCTAGATCTCTGACCAAACACAGTGTGTTTTTTTCGGGGTTCCCTCTCTAGTGAAATATCAATTACATTTGTTGTGCCACAGGGCAGCCATTTAGGCCGGTTTCTATTTATTATTTTTATCAATAACATGTGTTCCATCTTAGCGAATTTCAAAATTTTATGTTATGTTGACGATGCTAAAAAAATTTTTTTCTCTGATGTGAACAATATGAATCTTAATGTTTTAAAGTGTACGTTTGTCTTTTATTCTAAAAGGAAGGATCCACTGATGTATGATTATTGTGCCAGTGCCAACTTGCTAACCAGAAGGGATAGAGTTGTGGAGGGTGCTATGTAAGTACAACTAGAGATGGGCGATCTTCGATTCGATTTCGACGGATCGATATTTTACCCTTTTTTTCGCGGGCCCGATTCAGCTTGAATCGATTTATTTATTCCCGATTCCCACCGATTTAAGACAAGACGCGAAGCGCTAAAGTAAAACTGAGCAGGCTCATGTGGACATTTTTTCGCATCATCATTAATTTGTTTAATAATCCTGCAAATTTAAAGTTTCGTACCTAAAATATTGTTAATGTTAGATAAATGCGTTTCGGATCTCTATAGCTTAGTGTTGTCTATATCAGTGAGTACCATGAGTACCTATCCCTGGTTAACTTTTAGGCCCTTAAAGATTTCTCGCTGCTAACTAGGATAGCTCGAAAACAGTTGTGAACCCCTTCAACTAAAAATTAATTCTTAATATATTGCTCATAATAAGAAAACCTTGAATACATCTTTCACTATATGCGATGGGTTCTCTCCATCGTCCTGTTCGATAGGTGTTACGTCCGCCCACTCCGTACTTCCGCTATAGGGTATCGAGTCTGGAGCAAGGTCTTCGTCTGAGCTATCATCACTCATTTTTAGTTGTTTAGAAAATATAATTTATTGTCATGTGAGGTCCACCCTTTATGACAAATTGAGCTTAATGAAGTGACACAAAATTTGTGCTTCTTTAAAGTGAAATGTTAAAATAAATGAAATCAATCTGTTCGATATATGAACATCGATCTTTTTAGGGTGATTAATCGATCTTCGAAATCGGAAAAAAATTACAGATCGATCCGTACTGAATCGATTTTCTCAGTTCGATCGCCCATCGCTTGTACAACACGAAGCTGTAGTACAAACTTCATAATAAAACACGGAGGCATAGAATATTCTAGGGCTTCACGATACTCGAGATAAATCTCGCTGCCGGTATCGGTCTCGACACGATACCGAGACCGGCAGCGAGACCAATATCATTGGTAACAGTACGATACCGAGAGCGAGATTGAGGTGACGAGAGTGGACGAGATATTAGTTTTTATCATTTTATTGTGGAAAATTTTTTTTAGTTGTTTCAGCTTTTATGTCGCTCCGAAAAATTCCAATTGTGTGATTTATGGGGCATATAAGTAGACACTGCTCTCCCCAATCGCTTCTTGCTACATTATTTCCTTCTTCAGATATTTGCGCTTTATCCCCATTAGCAAACAAGAGCCTTTGCTACCTTATTTTGACGATGGAAATATGAAGAAAATGCATATATACATAGATATATCACTTGTCCTCCCTCCCTGTTATTCCACGAAATACCCTTTTTTTATCTTGCCGAGAGCGAGATCGCACCGAGACTGGCCTTTATCTCGCCGAGATCGAGATCGAGAGCGAGATCGTCTTCACCTTGACGAGACCAAGACCGAGATCTGCCAAAGTCTCGGTCTTGTCTCGGTGCCGTGAAGCCCTAGAATATTCCGAACGAATAAAGCCCCATTAGGCACATCATTCGGAATGAATAAAGAAGTACATCCAATATGAATGATAACACTCCATATGCCCTTCAATAATTTGGAGATAAGACACCTACAGGGATAAGGGTGGGGAGGAAGTAACATGTAAAAATAACCGAAAATGACAGATATTAGTATCGAATTTATACTTTTCGGGTTCTGATTTGAGATGAATAATGACACAAAAAATCATCGAAAACGACCGATGTTAATGTCGAAGTCAAAGTTTTCGGGATCACTTAAATGAGCAATTGCACCTTAATTTTGTTATATACTATGGGGTTGACACATCTAGCACTAGACGGGTGGAAGGGGAGTGACATGTAAAAATAGTCGAAAATAACACTCACTTGCCAAAAGTTCGAACAATGCCGGGCACATACAGCTAGTACCAAGTTTTCTTGCGTACGGAATATAGACAAAAAAGTTTTAATACCTTTCGGATAGAAGTACTCTATAGAATTAAGAACACCGGAAAATTAAATATACTTTATTAATATATCTACCAAACAATAGAATAGAATAGAATAAAATTTTATTGAATATAACAAAACAATTTACATTCAATAATGAATATTTAAGCACATTCGGGAACGTACCCATATAGTGCGCTTTTATAAAATTTATGTTTTCAATTTTGTTTTACTAATTATAAATCCTTACAATCTAACAGTTTTATTTAACTTAAATTTAGATGTTTTTGATGTTTGTGTTGTTGTGTGTGTGTTAAATGAGATGATAGATGTTGTGCTTTTTGAAGATTGTTTTTAATAATTTAAAATTTTGTGGATTGAGTAGTGTCTGTAGTGGTGGGAATTCACCATGCAGGCTGCTCTTTGAAACGACTGGCACGTAATGCTACCAGGAGCTGTCGTTCTTGTGAACAAGTGATTTTTAGCGAATAAAGTGTGTCCAGTTCTTAACCTCATAATTTTGGATTGTTCTGCTCTTGATAGATAATTTAGATAAGTTGAAGGAAAGATGTTTGGCCAATGTGATGCTAAAAATATTGAGTTCCTACTCCATTCTTCAACGTAAAATTTGGTTTTTGTTGTCCTGGTAACAAGGGCCTTGGTTTGGGGAACGTGAATTTTCTCGACATCATTAACTAATTTTTTCACTGTCCGATTAGCTAGTTCATTACCTAAGATACCCACGTGCGCTGGTATCCACATTAATTTAATATTTCCTTGTTCCATAATAATATAATTTCTTGCCCAGGCAACTATGGGTTCTTGGTTTTTGTTACATTTAATAGCTTCTACACAGCTTTTTGGGTTACTGAATATGATTGCACGCTCTTTGTTTGTTCTAATCATTTTTACTGCTTGAATTATTGCTTCAAGTTCAGCTTCAAAAACTGAAGAATTTTGTTGCAGGACGAATCTAAACTGTTTACTTTCAATTTCTTGATTTATATTAAATTTGATAACTGCTGCTGTTACTTGACTAAATAATTTCGAACCGTCGGTGTAGTATCGAAAGAAATTTTTATGTTCACTTATAATTTTTGCATGGATTTTTCTGTGCCCTTCATTAGGATGTTGCAGTTTGTTCCTTTGTATGTTATGTTCGTATACATATACGTCGTATCAAGGAGCAATCTGCAGGGTATGGCGTTGGGTGTGTCAGGGGTGTTTATAGTTGGTATACCCAGGGAGCCGAAACGGGACCGAAACCTGTCATATTTAGGTTGTTTTAACCGGTCTTGATTTCGGTACCGAAATTTAAAGTATACCGAAATAGCGCGATCGAAATTAAATGGTCCCGAAATAAATAGACCTTAAAAATATGTGACCGTAACCGCCAGACCGAAATTCAAAGACCGATTTAAATTGGTACCGACCGTGGAAGAAGTTATATGTCCGGTCTTGCGATATTTTCAAATTTTTTCACTACCTTCATTACATAGCATATTCGGTAAATGTCTTGATGATGGGACCGTCGGTTGGTGGAGTATGGATAGTGACTGGTGGGGAAGGGAGGAGGGGAAGGAAGGAGGCGGGTAGGGGAAGGGAGGGGATGGAAGGAATGTGGAAGAGGCGGGAGGGGAAGGGGAGTAAATGTCTAGATGAAGGGAGGGTGGTAGGGAGTAGAGGTTAGTCGGATGACTTCATTATATTATATAGAAATCCAAACGACAGCAATTTAACTCTAAGCCTAACGTTTCAGTTGTAACCGAAACCGAAAATGAAATTTTACAGTTCGGTTCTAACCGATACCGAATTGAAGAAAATTAATTACGGTTAAGGTTGTTGCAATTGCGGTTTAAAAAACCCAATTGGGTTTCGGTTGACCGTAATCGATTTATAATTTCGGTTGTGGTCCCATTTTGACTCCCTGGGTATACCTAAATTTTTATTTGTTTTCCATGCTTTTTCTAATCCTGAAATTATCGGTCTTCCGTTGTCTTATAATAAATTTAAATTTTGAATATTGTTCCAATGTGGTCCACATTTTTGTTGTAAATATTTTTTGATATAAAATTAATTTGCATTTTAGTTATTCTTTCTTCTAATCCTTCAACTCCCGTCTCAATTTGTATGGTCTGGATTGTAGTTGTGCGTCCAAGTCCTGTAGCCGTTCGTTTAATTTTGTTCATCTGTATTTGTATTTTTGTTTTTAGTAACCTTTGTTTGGCGGTCCCATATAGTAAAATTCCGTAGTCAGTGTATCCGGATAAAAGAGCTTATATAATTTTAAGTGTGGCCGGTATTGGGGTGCCTCATTTTTTGGCCGCTAGGGCTTTAGCTAGTCCTAAAAATTTCGTTAGGTTGTTCGGATGTAGTGGTTAGTATAATGTTTGCTGCGTAAGAGAAGTGTTGTGTGTTGTTCAAATTGTCTAGTATATTTTTGAGTTTGTGCTGATGTGTATTGAATAAATTTGTTGAAAGTGGAGAATCTACCAAACATATCTATTAAGTGATCAGCTTTATTAAAAAATTCAAATTTATTATTTTTGTAAAGTAGTAGAATTTGTAGGTGTTTTGATTAGTTACATATTTGCTATGCACTATTTTCGCTTGAATTATCGGGGTTTTTGTGGTCGCTGATCACGAATTTGAAGTCAAAATTTAATAATTCCCAAATTTAAGATAGCGGATCCAATATGGCGGATGCATATCGATAAATCTGTTAAAATTTGATGTTTATGACCTGGATTTGGTTATTTGGGGTTTTTTTTTTTAAGCTAAAAATCTCACTTCAAATTCGTGATCAGCAACCACAAAAACCCCCGAGTAACCAAATCCAGACCAAAAAGAGTGAATTTTAATAGTTTTCCGCCATATTGATGATCAGCGACCACAAAAACCCCCCGAGTATGAAAATTCAAGCCATTTTGTGAAGACTAAATTAAAAAAAATATGGATTTGAAGTATACTAGTATACTTTATAACTCAAAGGGTTAAAAAATATAGGAAAAATTCGTCCCCTCGTCTGTATACATTGGATCACAATTGACATTCTTATGGTTCAGTACAAATATAGGCTACTCAACTCTTAAAAGTAACGGACTTAATTTTTTCTTAAAATGCTGAAGAATTTATTGACTATTTGTTAAATTTAAGAGTATTTACAAAAATTAATAGAATTTTTTAGTTCGAATTTATCTTACTATCTAAACAGAAATTTTTAATTTAAAATATAAATGAAGTGAAAACATTATACTAAAATTACTAAACACTTTTCACCTTGTAAGAAATAGAACGTCAAGACTAACTTTTAAATTTCACATGTTGATTGAACTAGACTAACAAACAAAATTTGGAATTTAACTTAGGATTTTGGTTTTTCCCATGATTAATTTTATCAATATGTTTTTATACGCATATTTACTTTCATTAAGATTCTCAATTTGCTTTATTGAGAACTTAATTTTAAATACAATCAGTAAAAGTTGAAATTAACACCATTCACGAACTTTTATTGAATATCTATCAATTGGCGTTTAGTTTACTTGAAGTTCTTCCAACAGTTCCCAGCTTCATGAGACTTTTGCAGATAGACAAAGAAACACTTATTGTAGCTAGAAACAAGGTAATACATATTTCTGATACTACAGTCAGCACGGTTAAAACACTTTCTTTGACCGAGATATTAGAAAAGAAATGTCCGACCAGAAACAATAAATTTACGAAAAACTGAAAGAGATAAAAATTTTTTTATCAAATTCTTAATCATCATCTGAAAAACTGCATCCATACTAATTTGATACATTGTCCAATACTTGTCATTTTGAATTTATCCGAGAATTTAACAGCACATCCTGAAATTTTAATTAGAATTTGATTAACGACGGAATTTTTTGAATTCATGTCAAGCTCTGCTCTGCCCACTAGGTTAAAAAAAATAAAAAGTATTTCCCTTGCTCCTTTGAAATTTCTCTTTACCAGGAACCCGAAAATAAAATCATATCGGTTACTACGAAAGTCAGATAACGTAGAAATCGTAAGGTTATTAAAACCTGAAGAATTTGGAGTGTGTCAGTTACGAAGCCGAAGGAGAAGCAAAATAAAATATAAGTTCATTAGCCGGAATTTTTTTTATGTTTATAAATGCGTTGACATAGCCCAGGAACATTTTTGAATTTACTTAGGATATTGACTTCATATGTCAGCAAACATATACATATATATGTATCTTTCCGGTGACCCCATCCTATAATATTTTCTTTGTTTTTGAGATTGTTGTTGTCGACTTTGGGTGTAAACCAATCATTATAAAGGTGAACCAAATAGCAAAGGTTGTCAATTATTTTTCACTTGCTTGCAGTTTCAAAGTCAAAAATGACAAACTCTCAAAACCAGTTTCTCGGAAATGGCTTCCATTAAAGGTGATAAATTAAATAGACTTGTTCCGAAATATTGGCAAAATTTGAATGTTTTATTATTTCACATGACTAAAAAGAGTCATCGAAAAAGAAAGCTGTTTTCAGTTTATTTTTATCCAATCTACTTGATTATTTATTTGTACCAGTTTTAAAATCGTTTAATCAATTTCCATCACATTGAATGCTATAAACAAAATTTGTTTTTGTGGTAAAGCCACGAGCTATGTTATTTTTAAGTTTATTATGATTTTTATTAATAAATTTTATGACTTTTTGATATAAAAAGTTTTGAGATGGATGCACAGTTGGCACTGGTTCTTTTGCCGTAGCAACTAGGAACCATTATAGCTTCGATCTCTCCATCTGTCCGTGTTTATTTTTTATTTATTTACAAATTCGCCAAATACTGACTACTACAAATCAACGAAATCTAAACAGTAAATATAACGTTAAAAATGAAAAATCAAAATAAACTACAGAATCAAGGTGATTAACTATTAAGACTTATCAAACACTGACTACTGCAAAAAAATAAAATAAACAACAATATAACTACAAAGAAAAAGAAAAAGTAACCCTAACAAAGCTGATTCTTCAGATGAGATCTAGATAAGTGAAAATCGACAAGCTCAAAATGATTATCAAAAAGACGACACATAGATGTAATAGGCTCATGCATACCATAATTAGTGCGGTGGTGGGGAATATAGAGAAAGCTTTGGTTCCTCAAGGGGCGAGCAGGAATCGATAAACCTAGAGCTCCCAGTAGCTCGGGGGAATCAACTACGCCCCGCAAGCAATCAAAGGCAAAGACAACTCTGGAGTGGTCGCGTCTGCTTTCAAGGGACTCCAATGAGATAAGCTTTAATCGGTTAGCGTAGGGAGGCAGCTGAAGAGGATCGGTCCAAGGAAGGCCGCGAAGGGCAAATCTAACGAATCTACGCTGTACAGCCTCAATACGATTAATATGAGTCGCATAAAAAGGAGACCACACAGGACTAGCATAATCCAAAACAGGTCTCACGAACGTAAAATAAAGGAGTTTAGTTATATATGGGTCATCAAACTCCTTAGACCATCGCTTGACGAAGCCCAGAGCAGAATTAGCTTTGTTTACAATAGTGTTAATATGGTCGTCAAATGAAAGGGTCGTATTTAGCACTACCCCTAAATCTTTGGTCTTGTCAAGTCTGTTCAGAGAGCCACCGTCTAGCGTGTAGTTAAAGTGCACTGGATTTCTTGATCGAGAGAATGACATAGTAGTGCACTTGCTAATATTTAGGGGAAGGAAGTTTATAGAACACCAGTTATGAAAGGCGTCTAAGTCCGAGTTTAATAGTGCACAGTCATTCGCACTTGAAATAACGCGGAAAATTTTGGCGTCATCAGCGTAACATAGAATTATGGAATTAGGGAGAATTAAGGATACATCATTGATGTAAATGATAAAAAGCGGAGGACCTAGATGACTTCCTTGAGGAACACCGGAGGTAACATAAATATCGTTCAAAAGTGAACCACGAAATAGCACACGTTGCGTGCGATCAGACAGATAGCAACGAATACAATTAACAAAAATTGATGGAAACCCTAGAAAAGACAACTTACGAACAAGAACACTATGGTTATTTCTGTCAAAAGCCTTGCTAAAATCAGTAAAAATGCAGTCGACCTGCTTGCCAGCTTCAATGGCAGAAATACAGCAATTAGAGAATTCCAGCAAGTTAGTCACAGTAGATCTACCCTTCATGAAGCCATGCTGAAAGGAACCTAGAAAAGGTTTGCAGTGGAAGTTAAGACCATTGCACACGAGAGCCTCAAACATTTTACCAATACAACATAGATTGGCAATGGGACGGTAGTTTGATATGTCCTTTTTACTTCCTTTCTTATGTAGGGGAATGATGACAGATGCTTTCCAAGATTTCGGAAATACACCACAACAAATAGATAAGTTAAATAAGTGACAAAGTATAGAAACTAGGGACAAGCGAAAATTTTTTACAAAGCAAGCAGGGATACCATCAGGACCGCACGAGAAACTATCAGCCAAACCAGAAATATGCTTTAGCACAGCATCTTCGTCAAACACAAGGAATTTGGTTTCAAGAGTAGTCGGAGCAAACCTCGTCATTTGAGTAAAATCCTTAATCCTGTTTGTCTATATGTCACAACACTACCCTCCTCCCATTTAAATACCTATTAATATGAAATTGGTTACGGACATAGATTGATGACCCTATTCTATTTAGGGTTTCGTAGCAACTTAGAACCATTATGTTTTCGATTTGTCAGTCCGTCCGTCTGTTTGTTTAAGATGAAATTTGTTATCTGACAAAAATTGATGACCCAACAACTGAAATGATAAAGTTTTTATGTTTTAGACCCTAAATACAATGAAAAGTGTTCTAAAAATATTTTATTTCACTTACCGCATTGAGTGGGATGTTTTTAGATAGGTTTTCCAAAATGCAAAACAAATAACAAAAATTGTGTTAAGATCTTTAGATTTTAACTTTAGAAATGCTGACTTTCAAAATTGTGTTCAAATCATCGCCCATTTAAATTTCTAAACTATCGATGCAAAAAAAAAATTTGGTGTGGTTCATATGAACTAAAAATAAAATCCCTAATTATAAATCCCCATATTGATAATATCGCTAATAGTAAAAATTCATAATTGAAAAAATCCAAAATCAAAATAGCTCTAACTGTGAATTTTATAAAAAAAAATTTTTAATTTGATCCGCGCGCGCGGATTAAATTCAAAATCTTTTTTTAAAAAAATTCATAAATTGTATAATGAGGGAACGATTACTTGTTATTACATATTGCCATCGAAAATGTGTTGTACCTTTCTGAATTATCATCATCTACTTCTCGTATTTCGCCTTGTATATTAATTTCATAGAAATTTGGCTCATTTTTCTGACTCTATTTATTTTCTGCTTTTGAGCTACACCTTTTGGCATATAAGCTCTAACATTTTCCCTATAAAGGAGTACTGATTTTGCAACAATAGTTGCTATCTAGTTACGAGCAAATATCTGTAAAAAATTAAGAAATTAAAATTCGAGGATATGCGATGAAAGATATGAGAAATCAGATTTTTAAAAGTAATTGCATTAAGTACTAATTTATTTTAAAATTTGAGTTTTATCTTGATTCCTTTTAATTTATGGATTTTTAGGATTTTTTTTCGATATTTCTTCTTTTTTTTTTAGAGATTTTATCGTTATAGATTTTTATTTTTAGGAATTTGATTTTCGGTGTTTTGGCGTAGGGATTATTTTTTACAGGATTTTGTATTAATCCCAAAAAAAATTCGAAACATTTCGTTTAGATAGCACTCTCAATGAAAGTGAAAGCGAACACCGGGCAATAATAGTTTATGAAAAATTTAGATACAAATCTACTGAACCTTATCATGTGCGTACCATAAATTAACATAGGGAAATAAACAATCCACAATAGCTCTTGGAGGGAACTTATTATGGGTTTCTTAATTTTTGACTCCTTTTCAGAAAAACTGCTTGTGTTAACACTCACTCATTTTACGAGTTACGGCTTAAAACAGAGCTAAGGTAAATCTGCAACAAAATATCTCAATATGTCAATTAGAATTTTTTTTCTCATCCTGAATAAGGCCGGACCTTGTTTACCCGACGTGGATTAAAGGAGGAATTTAGGGCAGATAACTACTTCAGACCCGATTAGGAATGTGCAATCTGTACCTAATAAGTTTTCTCATAAAAATTCCTTATCCAAGACTTCTTATAGAATTATGTAAGAACATAATTATATTACATAATAGTATACGAAATAAAAAAAAATTCGGAAAATACAAAGAAATTTGTGTAAATATTTAAGAAAGCGTCAATCATTGCAATAAATAAAATTAAATCTTGTGCCTATACAGGGTGTTTCAGATTTGACGTGCCAACAGATAGATCTCAACTAGACAAACAAAAAATTCTATGGCAGGGGGGGGGGGCAATCTTAACCGTTTGGGAGTTACAGGGTGATTCATAAATTTCAGTTTTTCATGGTATGCACATTAATCTTTTATTTTTATCTCTTGATCTACTCAGCACAGCCAGATCAAACAAACGCTTAAAAACTATTATTCCAATTACCTTTCCAAAATTGTCAATAATGTTGAACTAGCTCCAACCATTGCAGGTACAGTCAGTTCCAAAGGTTCAAAAAAAGTTTTACGATTACCTAAATTTCAACATTTTCCCAAATTTTCTCGGAAGTTCATGTAATTAGTACACCTCTTTTTTATTGTTATTAGATTTTCTCATCAACATGGCAAGGTAGCCAAAGGCTTAGAAAAACTGCATCCTTAGAAATCCCTGACTACCTCATTATTTTATTGCACTTTAGGTAGGAAATTCTTTAAAGAAACAAAATTTTTAAGATAAAAGGTCGATAATGTTTGTTTTGGGTTAACAGGTAATTAATTTTAATTATTGCTACAAAAAAGTTATAAAATTTGAGTGAAATTTTGTTTTATTGCCGATATTAACTGGCGATATTAACTGGCGTTCTATTACTCGTACCTGATGAAAATTTTACTACAAAAAAATAGTTTTTAAAAAAAAAGTTGAACCGACTTCACAAAAAGCGCTAAAAAGCATAAAATAATTTCTAATTGCATATCTATTACGACATTTTGAAGTCGGTGCAAATCAAACAAACCAAACAACTACAACAAAAATATTTAATCGTCATTTCTTATGATCCCGTAAGCTGAAATGTTCAGGCAGTATTATGTATTATTTTCAATTGTGGTACTGTAGTTGTTTTATTTGTTTAAAAGTATTTAATCGTCCACGTGGTATCAATCAAGGAACATACTATACTCAACAGAAAACGAATCATCGAAATCGTTCAACGCGTTACGAAGTTAGACCCCCTCCCCAACCTTCCACCATAGGACCAAATTATTCTCCTATTAACAATGGGGGATCACGCTCTATACAACCGAAAAGAACCATCCAAATCGGTCTACGCGTTACAAAGTGAGGTTCCACCCCCACCACACCAACAATTTTTTCTCGTGGTATCAACCAGGGAACATAGTCTATCCAACAGAAACCACATCGGTCCACGCGTTACGAATTTAGAATTGCTCCACGCGTTACAAAGTTAGGCAAGGTTTGGGCAAAATAAAATATAGGCTCAAAGGAGTTGTTTTGCCCAAAAATCTAAAAATTATTAAAAAGTGGAGATATAACATTTGTGCACTTAACCATCGATATATTAACCCTTTAAAGAATACATTCTCCTTTAAACCTTTATTTCTAACACTATTAACTTGACATTAGATTTGAATTCAACGAGGGAAAAAATCCATGTCAAGTATATGATTTTGGCACTTGGCAACTGTCAACTGGCTGCCAAATTGCCATCAACTGTTAAAAAACGTAAAATTAATCTTAAAATATTTGTCTTAGGTCGATTTTTTGGAGCTGTCATTAGATGTCAAATCAGCCCATTTGGATTTTTCTTTGGAATATTTTTTTCTGAAAATTGTATTATACATATACATCACCTTATTCAAGTTACCATAAAGTCTTCGTATACCAAGAAATTCATGAACATGAAAATTCCAAAATGCAATATCTTGGCCAAAAAAAAAGATATTTGAGCAAACTCAACGGCATTTAAAAGAGAAAGACTTGTACTATAAGATCACACACATAGTTTTTTGAAAAAAGAAAACATCGCCGTGCTACATCACCTCAAACCTGACAAAAAACAGTGTTTTTGCACTTTTAGGTTAGAATATCTCAAAAACCTGAGGTTATAGAGCAATTCTGAGCCCGGATTCGGTTTCAGCCGGATAAATTATTTGGGAAACAACTTTTCATTGTCCAGGGGGAACAATTTTCAAAATTTCGCAGGCCTGTGTAATCTAAACCAAAATTAACTGAAATTGTGCTCTAGGGTGGGGGGTAGTCTAACTTCGATGATATTTTCTGTTGGGTAGAGTATGTTCCCTGATTGATACCACGAGTAAAATGTTATGATGGTCACCGCAAAGGATGACGAAGGGGAGGACGGTAGTCTAACTTCGTAAATCGTGGACCGATTTCGTTGATTCTTTTCCTGATTTTACCCTATTGGTACCGCGGCAACATTTTAAACGGTAGGGTTAAGGTGGCGGAGGGGGTGGATGTCAACTTTTTAACGCATTGACCGATATGGATGATTCATCTTTTGAAGTGTATAATATATTTGCCGAATTGGTACCAGGACAAAAAATTATGGGGTGGCGTGGGGTCGTTACCCAACATCTTAACGCATAGCCCTATTTGGATGATTCTTTTTTGTTGTATACATTACAACTTTAAGAAAAAATATTGACCTAAGGTTGTGGTGGGGGTAGCTTAACTTTGTAACGCGTGATCTGATTTAGATGATTCTAAATGTATAGAGTATCTATTTGTGTTATGATAAAAAATTTGGCTTATAGTAAGAGCTGAAGGAAGGGCGGCGCTTAGGTTCGTAAGGCGTAGACCGATTTCGATGATTTTGATTCTGTTGTACAGAATAATGATAAAAATATTGTACTTTAAGTGACTACGATGATTCTCTAACCATGATAATTCGCTCTTGCTGTATAGAGTACGGTGACGCAACAGCGCGATGGTAAAAAATATGTATTTAAGGAAAGGGTATGAAGGAGTGACCGTGACTAATTTCGTAATATGTTGCCGGATTTCGATTTCAGATGCAGGATTTCCTTTCTATAGAGCGCCTCTGCAACTGTTGTGAAATTGGGTTGTTCGTATAGCAGCATTATTCGAGTCGTATATACTAAGGCAGTAAAAAGTGAAAAATAAAATAGTTTTTA
The DNA here is from genome assembly GCA_964036015.1 of Leptarthrus brevirostris. Lineage (NCBI taxonomy): Eukaryota > Metazoa > Arthropoda > Insecta > Diptera > Asilidae > Leptarthrus > Leptarthrus brevirostris. Next base: position 40,166,881 of record OZ038372.1, read on the forward strand.
AAATAAAGTTAAACCCACAAAACCGCTACAAACATAAATAATTTTTTATTTGATATCTATTATATTTTGAAGTCAGTGTAAATTAAACAAACAAAACAACTACCCAACCGCAATCGACGATACTACATAAAACTACCTAAACATTTCAGATCACGGGATCATAAGGAACTACTTTTTATATAGTTGTTTTGTTTGTTTAATTTACACCATCCCATTCTCGAACTCTCACCACATCCTCCCATCCTCCAACTCACACCACAAGTTCGGACCCCCCCCCCCCCCCCCCCCCCTACCAACCCTAGGTCAACATTTTTCCTCATAGTAGCAATGGGAGATCAGAATGTATACAACAAAAAGGAATCTTCTAAATAGGTATTTGACTAAGAAATTGGATAACGCCCCCTCCGCCCATCCCACCGTATAAATTTTTGTTCTTGTACTAGTGGGGTAACATATTCTACAAGTCGACATCCAACCCCACCGTTTAAAAGTGTGGCGCGGGGGAGGTGGAAGCATTTTACTCTGTCCATGCGTTGCGAAGTTAGATTACCCCTCACTCTTCCTACCACAGTCTAGGACAATTTTATTTTAATTTTTAGGATCATACTCTATACAATAACGAAAATATCATCCAAATCGGTCCCCACACGAAGTAAGGTTTCACCCCCACCCACGCCCCCACTCAACCCCACCACAAAATTTTTTGACATGGTACCAATCGGGGAACATACTCTTCCCAACAAAAAAATCATCCAAACCGGTACATGCGTTACAAAATTATACATAAGAAAAATAAATAAAAAATACGTGTCGAACTTAGAACCTCATTGTTTTTGGGACGTCGGTTAAAAATATGAAAAGGTGATTTATTTAGGAAACAAAATTCCTTCTCTTCCTCTAGATACTTTGTTTCTGGTTTATTACAAATTCAAATGGGGGCAATAATGGAAGAAATGTTATCAATGTAGGTTTAAGCTCGAGTTAAACCTGCCTTGATGCTACCACGTTTTTGTTTTAATTTCACCTCTGCCATTTTATACGGATTCTTATGGCAGACTAACTAATTTAAAAAAAAAAATATCATTCATTAAGCCAACGCACACTTGACTCCAAATTTCTTCCCTCAAGCCGGTTTATGGATGTGAATCCAAAGTACACTTATGATATTTTGCTCCGACGCACTTTTGTGTCAGAATAGAGTTGAGTTAGTATTGGTTTGATAACTCAGAAACCTACGCTGTGCTGTATGAGACAGAATAAACACTCTAGACATGTAGTGGTGTTTTGTACCCTAGAGGTGGAAATCATTTCGGTGAAAAATGTGAGGAAGCGTTACCGTTCCCTACGTTTCTTTACCCGGAAAAACCCGTTTGTGTAAGACTCACGAGGAAACTGTACATTGGCTTTCAAGCAGAGCTGTAAAATTCTGAAGTATTTTTGTACTTCAGTATCGGAAGCAGTATCAGTATTAGTACCGGTTATTTTCTTAGAACAAAAAACGAAAGGAAGTGCATCATGCTCAAAAAGTTTCCGAATTTTCCTTATGTGTTTGAAAGTTGTGAATGTGTTAGTTTTCACCATGGAAGCAGTAAATTTTGATTCATTACGTGTGGTCGTCGCAAACATTACTACCATTGGATGGTATATAATCAGTTCTACCGATGTATTTTAACCACGGTTCTCTGAAGTCTTTATCTTTTGGAAACTTAAAATACCAAAAGGTAGACAAATATTTTAATACTTTTAAAGTTTTATTAGAGCCCCAGGCAAAAACTTCCGTCAGCTGTCGTTGAAACCAATAAGGCGAACCAAAACTCTGATGAATCTCAAATGTAAGCAAACGAGCACCATCAAGAGAAATAGTTATATTTTTTGGTAATTTAGCTTTTATTTATACATAGTATTTCAAAGAAAATGCTGTATAATTGCTTATTATATTATTTAACTTCCCTGAAAAATGATTTTCCACACCCAATGCGTCGATTATTTTTACAACAAAGTACCGCACACTTCAGATTCTTAGTAAACTAAACAAAAATGTTAATTGTCTTTATTCGTACAATTACACCACTGAACAGTGAAAATTATTCAATAAACACTCTATAAACACCTTGAAAGTGCACTCTTCAGAAACTCTACGTCAAATTGACATTTCGGAAGGCGTACTTACCCCCCCCCCCCCCCCCCCCCTTCCCACGAACAAAAAATCGGAAAACACGTACACGGTTTATAGACGGTATTGCACTTCTTTTCGTTTTATGTTCTAGGGTTATTTTGCAGTATCAGTAGCAGTACTATTACTGATACTTCAAGAAGAGGAGTATCAGTATCAGTTATGCTACTGATACTTCACCAGAACCAAAATACTTGGGTACTTCAGGTACTGCTGGTACTGCAGTAGAAGTGTAAGAATATAATTGTATGTATTTGAATTAAAATATTTGATCTGAATCTTAGTTTGGTTCCACTTTCTCTTAAACTCGTCCTTCTGTGAAAGAAATAAATATTTTTAGTCAAAGTAAAGAAAACTATTTTTCTATTTAAGTAAAAATGTCCACACCTTATTTAAGAAACATTTTTAAGGCTAAAAGGATTTTGAGGAAAATACGAGCTCCAGGAGTGCAGACCATGGTCGGACGGAGCATGACTTCCTGCTCCATTTTGGATGATAATTTGGTTTGGACTAAAATGTCAAGTTTAATCAAAGATTTTTCGTTCCTTTGGTTAATAAAGTGTACATATTATAACTTTATAGGAATAATAATTTAGTGTGCTTTAAGCTAATATAATCAGTTTTTTTTTTCATAGAATTAATAGTTTGGGCAGCAGGATGTGCTGAAGGAAAAATCACCCTCTGACTGCCATAGGAAGCAAAGTAAATTTGTCGGAAATTCGGTCCAATTACGAGCACATTGAATGACTTACTTCATGGCTTATAGTTTACGGAGATTTTAGACAGTCTTGTAATTTACGAAGGTAAAATATTTATCTGTATAATGAATTAAAATGCTCTTCTAGAAGTATCAGTATTTAGTACTGCAGTACTTCTAGCAGTATCATTATTAGTACTGGTACTGATACTGCAAAATAACCCATACTGTTACTGGCACTGATACTTGAAATTTTACAGCTCTGCGTTCAAGCATACGCGTGCAGAACTTTAGCTTTTTAATAATGGATTGCGGAGACGGAGTTGAATCAATGCGTTGAGCCGCACGACCACCATGCCATGGGCCCCGGGTTCGAGACCAGATGACCCCGTGAGCTTTTATTGAGAAATTAAAATAATCCACTCCGTCTCTGGGCTGTTGTCTAGCTCGCAGCAATGCAAAAACAAGACTCAAGTTTCCTCACTTCCCTTACCCTAATTCCCTTCCGGCCAAAACCATGCTAACGCATCAAAGGGTTGTCCCCTAGGATTTGGCCACATCGTATAAAAAAAAACTATGATTCCGCGAATTTGGACTTTTTGTGGACCTCTCTGTAATTTTCAATTTCCTTAATGATGTATTTGTCCTTGACGTGAAAGCTTTTACCTCTTAGTCTCTTTGCTAATAATTTTTCAATACTCAATCGCCAACAAGAAATGTTCACAAATATCCGAAAATCACTAGTAAGTTTTATTAAAGAGATTTGCGATGCGAACACTAATTTTATTGATTTGGAGTTTGAGTAATGTCAAAATAAAAGAATTATTCTATAAAATTGTATAACTGCGACTATCCAAAAATAAGGCAACTATCCAATGCGTGTTCCTATACAAAGTGAAAAACTATCCGCTTCGCTCCCAACTTGAATTACATTACTCCTCAAGCCCAATTAGTGTATATCGATGAAATGCATTTTAAAAAGTTTGGCTAAATAGCAGCGATATTCCAAAACAACAGCAGAACTAAATATAGAAGTTCTATGTGACGAAAACGTGGCAACTTTTATCAGTTTTCAGTTGGCAATAACGATGTTTTGCTAAATGAGTTTTTATGTAAATTTTCTTGTATGGATTACAAATGAAATGCATCTATTCTGGCGTGAGATTTGTAAAGCGTTGAAATGTTGTTCGACCTCTTACAAAAAATCCTTGAATGAAATTATAATTCAGAAAATATTTCATCCTTATGGGCCAAAATGAATGATTGCTGGTCAGGTTTTTCTGGTGACAATAAATAAAGTTGTATCCATAAAGAGACAAGCATCACTTCGAAACGAAAAAAACAAATTAAATCAGAATAACGCTGGGAAAGATCAAAGAGAACATGACCAGTAAGACAATAAAGAACAAGTCTTCCTGGGTCACCTATAAAACTCAATCGCTGTTCCTATTAATCAGCAACATTTGTTCCGTTAAAAAATATTTATCTATATATAAATTATATAACCAGTGATTAAAACAAAACGACTTTCATTTTTTAGGAAAAAATCTTGTTTGGGATATGACAAATTAAAACATGAACTTAACCTAAGATGATGGCTTAAAGATCACTAGCACTAGTCTAACAAATCAAAAAGTATAAAAACTACGAAAGCTATAAATAATTCAATCGAAACCACAGCACTAGCCAGAAAACGGTCTTAGAATTTAAAATACATAGTATTGCATTTGCACAAAATATAGTTGTCCATTCTACACAGGTGAACACTTCTCCAATATGCAGCTGCTAGTTATCTCTTGAGATCGATGGCAACTTTCAGATGATGCAAGAAATTAAAAATTCATCACAATATGGCATACGACAAACACCTTTTGCGGCAGGCCTTGAACTTTTCGGGAGCCCCATTTTGGGTGATAATCGCTGGAGTTGATAAAGTTGAAAAGGTAATATTTTGAAGATTGGTTTAGAATGATCGGATCAGAGACATAAGTAATGAAGCGTGGAGAGCAGTATACATCCTTTGTGAAATGTTATTGACGTTAAATGGGTTTACAACTGCAGTTCATTCAATCTGATTTATTTTTTTAAACACGTTTTTGTGTCCGAATTTGTTGCCTCTTGACTTGTTGTTGCCTGTACACGAATAGAGGTCTGAAGACAATAGCTCTTCTTTGTCTTATGTGGCTCCTTGTACCAAAAACTGGATTGATTGGTTCTTCTTCGAAGAGGGTTTTCTTCGTTCTGTCGTGCCTGTAAAGTGTGTTCAAGAAGTCAAAGTACTCGGGTCTCCTTAGGCTCTCTCTGTTTCTTAATGGCGATGGATCTTGATTGTAGAAATTTGGTGGTTCAACTGGCAAGAAGTTGTTCACCGGTTCTTGACCCCTACAGATCACAACAAGTGTGCTTAAAAGTAGCATTGCCTGGAAAAGATAATAAAAACAAAATTGTAAAACATGTAAAAAATATTTAAAGATAAGAAGAAATAAACATGTAATAGATTGTAATTGAATTTTTTTTTTGGAGTGTCGAACTTTTATCTGTTATATGTGTTGGGTAAGACTTTGGGTGTACTACCCAGTCACAAAAGTATTGGGACACTTGCATTTTATTTTTACATTTTCAACTTTGTGGGTATATAAAAAAGTGTTTTATTATAAAAGTAAATTTCGTTATGGTAATAATTACTTTGTTTGTTTTGTTCGAAATTCTTTTTACAGATACAAAAAATTTAAATAATAACAAAAAAATAACGAAAATAATGCACGATAGCAGAAAGACAACCGTAGTCATGTTATACGGAAAAAGTCCGAAGTATACGTGACAGAATGCTTGAAGCACCCTGTCAACTTTCCAACTTCTGTAATGGTTTTGGGGCTGCATGTCCGGATATGAAGTTGGGTCTCTCCATTTTATTGATGGTGCAATTAACTCCGAAAAATACCAAAATGTGCTGCCATCAATACCGTTCGTTTTTCAACAGGATGGAGCACCAAGCCATATTTCAAAATCCAGTAAAGCCTGGTTGTAGGTCAATGGAGTACCAACAATGGAGTGGCCCGCTAATAGTCCAGATCTCTCCATAAAAGAGAATTTATGGGGAGTTATTAAGAAAAGACTTGGGGCGGATCCATCCAAACTGTTCTTCATGAGAAAATAAGGGAAATTTGGAATTCTTTTACCGCCGAGGATTGTGAAGAGGGAGATTAAGACTTGTTAAATCAATGTCACTCCATATTAAAGAGGTTCTAAAATAAAAACGTAATGAAACAAAATGCCGAACATAAAGAAATCTACAGTAAATTTAATTTATTTTTCCTATTTTTCCATTGAATATGTATTATTTTCGTTATTTTGTTGTTATTTATTTGAATTTTTGTAACTGTGAAAAGAATTTTCAACAAAACAAATAAAATAATTATTGCTATAACGAAATTTTCTTTTATAAATATTATAAAATTTTTTATATACCCACAAAGTTGAAAATGCGAAAAAAATGTAAGTGTCCCAATACTTTTGTGGTTGGGTAGTATAAAGGTTGAATCAAAGCAACTAACATATGTACCATAACGACCAAGTACATAAAAAGATAACTGATTTTAGCTCCTTAAAACAATTCCTTAACAAGCCTAGCTTAAGGTTCCGACATTCGGCTGGAGTTCATAAAAAGGGTACCCTCAGAATTACTTGAAATTTTTACCAGACACTCTTATATTCACTAGATGACAGTACCTAAAAAGATTTTTGGCGACTCGAAAGGGAAGGGGGTCAGAAAATTTGTGATTTTTTTGAAGTGATTTGTTACTAAAATTATCGATATCTAAGCCAGATATTAAAATTTTTTTATTATTTTCATTTTATTTTGTGGTGTTTTATCGAAATTCATCGTCAAATCGGTGTGCCATGGAAAGTAAAATCGTGCCGTGTACAATATACATACTCATGTTAATATCAATATAATTATCAACGAATTTTATATAAATTTTTTTTTACCCCCTTCCCTTTCGAGTCGCCAAAAATCCTTTTAGGTACTGTAATCTAGTGTACATTAGAGTGTCTGGTAAAAATTTGAAGCCAATCAGAGGGTACCCATTTTCGGAACTCCGGCCCGACATTCAGTGTTATATAGTACTTTTGCGGATTCATTTTGATGGCTTCTTAACTTCTGAAGAAATCGTTGCTATCAACAAAGCTTTGGCTAACAAAATAAATACTAATATGCCAAATTATGTTTTCGTGATCAATATTTACAAAACAAACTCCTACTAAAAATCATTCCTTTAACCTTCCTTGTAACGTTAAAAGGTTTTTATTTTTATTTTTTAAATAGTTGGAACTTCTTCCGAGGATATTGGTTTCTAATGTGAAAAATTTGTGCTTTTATTCTTTCTCTTGAAAAATTTTCGCACTATAACTTCCTTTTACATAAAAGTTGTATCCTACAAAAGCCTTTCAAAGAAATTAACGAAAATGCGGGTAAGTGCAAGTTTGAATTGCTTATCAAGGCTTCTGCACTCTGTCCTTAAAGGCATATTGTCAATCTAAAACAATAAAATGGAAGATACAGATTCATTCTAATAAGTGAGAGCTATCCACTAATGGCTGGCTGCAATAAAGTACTTTTATTTTTTAATTAACCCTAATCATTCCACTAACATTTTTATATATTTCTAAATCAATCCGCATAACTTAAAAAATTCAAGTAAACAACTTTTTACTATACGAACTATTACACGGCTTTAAAAGACAGGTATATATTGTAGCAAGACTAACAGAGGTCTGTTGGGACACTTCAAGTGCGCAATCCTAAATAAGTTATGCTTTACTCGCAATTCTTCAAAAAATACACCGCAGAGTCACTCTCTGAGTAGTGACGGTTTTCAAAAGATGCATCCTACGCATATGACGACGAGTTGAAGTGGTATTCATTATATTGGTTTTCAAGCGAATGAGCTTAATCTACTTTGAAGTAAAAAATATTGGTTTAAATACTCGATATCCCCTTACGGCTGATCCTAAAGGATGGCCACTATCCAAATGGCCTAAAAATTTCAATTATGTTGCGCCAAATACCAGAATAAGAAGCAATGTCAATTAAATGAAATTTCAGCCCACTTTGGCCCTAATGTGTGTGCGTGAAATTCGTGTGTGCGTGGAGTCTGAACTATGGACTCGTGGTACACGGCTTATTGTGGTTATTTGCCATATACTGCTGTATACTCAGTGATGCGACTCTTTTCGTATGTAAAAAAATACGTGTAGTGTAGATATACCATTCTCGATTCATTCACTCGATTCGATACAATGATTTTCAGTGGACTTTTAAGATGGATTCCCAATCAACAACATTACTCTGTAACTCTCAAGGGACTTTTTAGCATATTCTGTTGTAAGCAGAAAACCATGGGTCGCTGCCGGTGAGGTTCGAAGCTGGAACTTCTGCGATGGACGGCAAACACGTTATCACTGACTCCACCGACATAAGCATGCGACTCAACATGCAAACCATAAAGGAATATACCCTGAGATGTTTCTTCATAAGGTAGTGCGCACCATTTAATACAATATACATACATTATGAAACCCGTATCTTAGGCGCCATTCTTATTCTTTGGCTGATGTCTCTCTACTTTGTATCATCGTCTTAGAAATAGATATTCTAAGCAGAGATGAGATTAAGGCGGTTGCATGGAGAGTGCCTTGGATAAGGTGAGTGTACTCGCGTTATTAGGTATAGACTTACAATAAATTCAAGCAAAATTGAAATAATGCTTTTCACAACAGGAATCAAGATACTTAAATTAAACCTCCTAAAACTAAATGGACAACCGCTGGCAACTAAAGATAGAAAATCGACTAAGACAAGGTTGTATAGACTTTCATGAATGTAAGGGAACCTATAAAAGAAAATGTGGACTTCAACTTAAGATTACCTCATATAAATGTATACTGCTCTGGTACATCCAATTCTTACTTCTGGTTTGCCAGAGTGATGGTCTGTGTTAAGAGAGAGACTTAACCAGTCAAAGCTGGGTTGAATTCAACGATCGACAAGCGTGAGCATTACAGAACCAATGCGGTCATGCCGCATGTCATTAAGATGGATTCCAAACCATCGACATTGCTCTGCAACCCTGGTCTTTTTATCGTAATCTGTTGTCAGTAGAAAGTGGGGTTCGAAACTAGGACTTGGAATGGAGAAACGACACACTATCACTTACTCCGACTTCATATAGACTACATCTCTTGGCTTCACGCAAAACGTGTTTAATAGCGATATGCTTCCAGAATAGAGTGGAAAAATAATAAAATAATTACGATAACTTGTAAAGTATAGATATACGGGTCACGAGCTAGGGTTTTAAAACGACACGTACCCTGTGCGACACTGGACCCTGTTAAGGCTGTCCAAGTTAGTACCTCTGCTAACCAATTAGCTGCGTTATATCTTAAATCGTTCGAAAGTTAAGAACATAATATAGGGTTTCAAACCATTAGCTCTGAAAGCAGAAAGTTTTAAATTAATGTCAAATATCAACAACATTAGGAGGTGCTAGCACCTCATGTTATTGCTGAGAAATCGATATAACCACCTTTTCCTCTAATGAATTCTGTACTAAATGTTCCTTACGTTAAAAGATAATTCAATTATGATATCTTAACTGAAAAAATTAGCTTCTTACTTTAAGTCTTACTAAAAATATTAAATTGCTAATATGCACCTCCCTACTGATATGAGCGCGAACACCATATGCCCGTTTATACTTCTCAATATTAATAAATTTGTCTAGCCTTTTGCGACTGCTAAGAATTTATCAAAATTGTAAAAGCGATTAAGAATTCAAAAAAGTGCAATTTTTAAGATGCTGTGATACGGCATGATATCCCGAATAAACTGAGAGCTCGGGTCTAGCTAACATCGGAGATACTTAAATGCAGCAACCCTGGGCTGCGAACCGAAAATTGAAAAATTGGCAAGTTGGAGAAACCAAAAGGGAACTCACGATTGGTAATCATCGTGATTAATAAGGAGTTTCTCGAACCAAGGCCAAGACGAAAGCGATTGTAGAATACTGTTTTACCTCCGTCACCTTGAAGTTTTACCAGAAGAAGGTTTTTAAATGTTTGCCTGGAGGAGGATGAGCTTTTAGCATATAAACCAAAGGAGCTCAATAGTACCGTGGCGGAGGTCAGGATTGACTGTGGTTGTGATGCTGGGTCGCAGGAGAACGGGGTTGCGGACTCTCTGCAAGAGGGACATTGGCATGTCGAAACCCTACATTATAGCGAAAACGACAAGGACAATACTTTTTGTACCAACCACAGTGACGAGGAAACAATAGTTGGCAAGTTAAAGATGGTCACAAGATGCTACTGAGTAATCTGATTTGCTACCGAATAAGTTGATTTGATCTAGAGCTGTCTGTATCGTCGGACACGATACGGAAGTTACTGGTCGAGGCCGGAAGCTGTAAAACTAGGTTTATTCTACGATGCAACGCCAATGCACATTATACAGTGGGAGGCAGCTTCGACATCAACAAGCGTGGTGAGTTACTTTTTGATTTCTTTTTGAATACTAACCTGCTCTTGTGAAATTTTAGTACTGAATCTACCTTTGTAATAAGAAACAGACAAGAGATAATGCACTGGATTAAATATCGGGAACTTCCAGAATCAAATAATCAAAGAATACCTATTCCTATACCTATATATTACTATTCGCTAAAGGTGGACTACATCAAGAGCGGAGCCTCTCGAGATTCTCCTGGAAAATCAAAGGAAACTTTACGGGGAAGAAGTGGTCTACTAAGATAACTTCCTCCCCTTCTTTGAGTTGCAGAACTGGTAACGTCAACTAAATGCCGATGGACCATAGGCAGTTTCAAACCGTTAACGTCATAATTCATTGGTTGATGGCATTGTATAAGATTTTCCCTACCTTTGCCCATATCCTAAGGCTGTGGAAGAGTGTTAAAGTAACTTTCACACCAAAAGTGTGAAAAAGCTTGTATGCGAAGGACCTTAGACCTATTAAATATATCTTTTCTTCTGAAAACGTTGTAAATATTAGTTGACATACATATCTCCTCCCCCAACACCTATTATCGGTGCCCAACACAAGTACTGTAAAGGGAAATCTGTAAAAGTGCACTACGTTCTCTGTTGCACACTATAAATCCATCCAATGAAAGAAATACACTATAGTGGCCTTTGCTGAAATTGAGAGAACTTGTAGGAAGGGCACTCGTTCTCTTGGGGTAGGGACCAATTTTATGTCGCTGATTAGTTAAATGCTTCAGGGTATGACTATTATCATATGGCTGGGAGAGGCTTATGCTACTAGGTTTCCTCTTCTAGTATTTGATGTTATATGGGGTTATTTCTTATGTGGACGACATCACTATAACTGTCTTCGCGACGTATGGCTAGAGGTTAGCTCTAAAGATGCGGGCTAAAGGTTATCCCTAAACAGACCGAGTTAGTCATTTTAATTAGAAAATGTAAGATTCCTCATGTAGTTTCTAAATGGCACTAGTCTGGCTTTTGCCAATGAAGCAAAGTATTTGGGTATGATCCTGGGAAGGATATTAAGGTGGAAGCCAAAAATCCAGGAGAATGTTAAAAAATCAGCAGTTGTTCTGGTAGAAAATGAGGATTCCACCCCAAGATAAACACTGGCTCTAGGTTACGTCTGGTGGCCATCACTGCACAAGACCACGAATCTTAACGTCCTATGAAAGGTTCAGAGATTAGCTGTCTCTATGTATATTGGTGGAGCCCTGCGGTTGACACCCACAACAGCTCTGGAAACACTTCTTCATCTACTCCCTCTAGATCTGATACACGATGTCGGATACTCTACAAGGGTTGATGGCGGATACTCTACGATTCTGAACTCCTTAACGTTCTCGTTAAGAGACCTTGATCATACCATACCATTCTTTTGTTAAGTGGTTTAAATCGACGATCCTAGTGAGACAAGATTGCTATTCGTAAGTTGCAGCTTAAAAGGAGGCAATCAAACATGACACTATGTGTTATTTAACCACTCAGTTCTGTCCTATTAGTAATAGAGGTTACCACAGCCTTATAGGTACGCATCTGAGGAGATAAGGATTCCTCACCAATGATTTTTGCAGAAGCTGCATGGACAAGGAGGCAATACTTCTGCTTATCAGTTCGTGCCCGGCCCTGCCACTTACGTGAAAGGCATTCCTAAGTGACTATTTCTTAACCATATTTCAACTTTTAAAAGAAGGCCTGGAATAAAAGTAAGCAGAGGTATGTAAATTGTGTGCTGGACATTAGATTTCTTCACAAACTTCAAATAAAAGAATTCTTTTGAAATAGGAATGCAATGCGAATGCAACTTATACCGTGGACACACCGAATCTGAAGTCATGATTTCGACACATGTATTTCGGCAATTTCGTTTGTCCTCAAAGAGGTTTGTAATTAAAAGGAAAGCTGGCAATTTTAAAATAATAAGAGTGGATAAATAATGTTGAATAGAATTGGATGTAGTTCTCCTAATTCTTCTCTTCAAAGATCAATTATCATTTTTCTGCAGCTCCCACCCAACTACTGAATCCTCATTTTGTTGAATACACCGGACCGGACCGGAAAAAAGACGCGGATTAATGCCTGTAAAATACTCTAAAATACAGTAACCGAGTAAAACAAGCTAAACAAGTTTTTTTTTAAATACAAGACTTGTGATTAAATTATACAACATCGTAAGAATGACTGAAGCTTGTGCATTGGTAACCCACACTGAACAAGTAAAACTGCTCGTGCCCGAGTTAGTTTTTCGCTTTTCCTTTTTCAGGATGGATTGCCCCGAAACAAAAAAAGTTTTTAAAAGTTTTTGCTCGCTCAATGCATTGCATTTTTTTGCAATTCCAATAAGAAATCGCGCGTGGAAGCAACCCAAACTTTAAAAGAGAAAACGGGTTTTATCCCCTACAGATTTCCATAAAGCATTTCATACAATCTACAGAAGAATTACATGAACCAAATGAAGCTACTCTATGTCAACACAGAAAACTAGTTGCTACACAATGGTAAAATACTGTTACAATATCTATGTATAATATCGCCATACCTATAAATCATAGTACTAATACTAAATAACCTGCGCAATCTAGGTTACGTCGAAAATATCGTAGAAATAGCTAACAACCAAAATTGTATCAAAAACCTAAACACCTCAAGTCGTTGATAAGCGATAATGTGTCAGCCTTCTAATCCGAAGGTCATAGGTTCAAATCTCACCTGTGGCAAACCATGGTTGTTTTCTACTGACAAGAGATTACGATAAAAAGGCCATTGGGGTTCCAAAAAAAATGTCGGTTCGGAATCCATTTTAAATTGTCGGTCCACTTGCAATCGTTGTCTCGAATCGGGTGAAGTTCTTCTCCCCCCAGACTCCACAAGGGGTAACGGGAATTAGAAATATAGATAGAGTCACATTTGACAGTTTAGGAATGAAGGTCTTATGCCGATGGCATTGTTGTCCTCTCTGATGATACAGCGGACTGTTAAAAAGCTTGAGGCTCAGTAGGCTGTGGAATCTCGAAGTAAATCTCAGTTAATCTAAGATAATGATTTTTCAAAGAGGAGGGGGCGTAAGAAAGCAAGTACAAAAGTGGGATTATAGTAACGAAACTGTGGAAATTGTTAACAAATACACGTACTTAGGAATAGTGTTAACACCTAATCTCTCCTTTATTGAAAATGTCAAACAACGTTTACAAACAACAAAAATAAGTATCAACCTGGAAATATTTCCTTCAAAGGAAAGAGGTGAAGTATTTTGAAAAAATTGAACTCTTTGATTCTGTTAGTTGGTCTATCTTGTTTTACACCGCTCAACTATGGGGATTTTCACAATATGAAGAGATGGAAAAATTACGGCGTTGTCTTCTTTTAAAAAGAAACTGCTGTTTCTTCCGCTTTGAACTCCCAATTACGCTCTAATGCTAGAAACGGTGACCTTAATTCTCTATATATACTCTGAAGTGTCATCTCCCTCTGTTTTGCTTTAACCCCTTGTGGGGCGTCTACTACATAACCACTCCACCTGTTCAGGTTCTGCGGCAACACCTTCAACGGTGGTCGATTTGTTGATCAGGGTACCTTTCCTATCTACGGATATTCTCCATGTGTTACGCGGTCGGCCAATTCGGCGTTTTGGGTCCCATGGAGATTCTAATATAGAGCCTGTAGTGCGGTGTTGTTGGGTCTTTTTTTAACCGACTTATCAAAAACAAAGAGGTTCTAAGTTCGACGTGTATTTTTTTAATTAAATTTTTTTTATATTTTGTTAAAATTTTTTTTTATGTCTGACGGGGCATAACTTTGTAAAGCGTTGACCGATTTTGATAATTCTTTTTTTGTTGGGTAGAGTCTGTTCAGCGATTGGTACCATGTCAAAAAAAAATTGTGGTGGGGTGTAGGGTGGGGGTGGAACTTAATTTTGTATCGCGTGCACCGATGTGGATGGTTCTTTTGCTGTTGTATAGAGCGTGGTCCCCCATTACTAATAGAAGAATAATTTGGTCCTATGGTGGGGGTGGGGGAGGGGTAGTCTAACTTCGTAACGCGTGGAGCGATTTCGATGATTCTTTTTCTGTTGGGCAGAGTATGTTCCTTGATTGATACGACGAGAAAAAATTTTTTAGTGGGATGGAGGTGGGGGTATAGGGTTGAACCTAACTTTTTAACGCGTGGACCGATGGTTCTTTGTCTGTTGGGTAAAGTAGAAGACACTAAAACGTGAAAAATAAAATAGTTAAAAAAAACGTTGAACCGACTTCACAAAAAGCGCTAAAAAGCATAAAATAATTTTTAATTTTGTAGCTATTACGACATTTTGAAGTCGGTGCAAATTAAACAAATAAAACAACTACAGAACCACAATTGAGGATAATACATAATACTACCTGAACGTTACAGCTTACGGGATCATAAGAAAGAACGATTAAATATTTTTGTTGTAGTTGTTTGGTTTGTTTGATTTGTACCGACTTCAAAATGTCGTTATAGATAAAAAATTAAAAATTGTTTTATGCTTTTTAGCGCTTTTTGTGAAGTCGGTTCAACTTTTTTTTAGAACCATTTTATTAGTGTATATCCTAGTCATTACCACTTTCTCCTCCGGATACTGGTATTTATCCCGTCTTGGCCTGTATGGCTGTGTAGATCTTCGTTGGTAATGACCTCCGACCAGGGCATGTTAAGGATGCGCCGGAAATTCCGGTTTACAAAGGTTTGTAGCTTAGGTGACTTTTTATGTTGAACACCCGTACAAGAGAATAGATTCTATGTTCGATTCGAAGATCCGGAGTTTTGTGCATCTGCAGATGTTGTTATTGCGCCAGATCTCACCAAGAGTATTAAATGCAACTCGAGCCTTGTTGATGGGAGCCTGTACATCAACCGTCTGCTGTAACTATGCTTCCGAGATAGCAACATTTATCTGCTTGCTCTAGTTGCTGCTCTTCCAGATAAATTTCACGTTGTCTCCTGGAGTCCAAGCTCATAAGTTTGGTTTTAGCAGCTTTGATCTTAAGCCCTACTTTGCGACCTTCTTTCCTCAGGGCTTCGAACATTTGGGCTACATGGCTTTATTTGTTGGATAGGAGACATACGTCGTCGGTATAGTTCAGGTTCGTAAGGTGGTTAAAAGCTTCTATCTAATCGTTCGCGATCGGTAGTCGTCTATGGCGCTGCACAATACGTCATTAATGACGATCAGGAAAAGCAAAGGGTACGGTATGCATACTTGTCTTACTCCGTTCAGTACTTGGAAGTTCTCCGAAAGTTTTCAACTGTCATGTCATGTACAGCACTTTTTGCATACAAATCTCAGTGACTCCTTCAAAGCTCGCATGGGTGGTGGTGGATAGGGGTGTCTATTGGGGTGAGCCTTACCTCAAATTAGCTGATAAGTATAATTTTAATATAAATTTATGGTAAGACTCTTAGCATGATATAGAGTCCAAGATTTTTCGAGTAGTCGATGCTGAAGATATTCGAATTAAGCGTACAGCTATAGTAAAAAAGCTATATGAACTGTCGGACATGGTATATATGTATGTATGATAAAATTGACAGTAGTAAAAAAGAAAATTTTTTCAGAAACATGTTATCCTTAAAAAAAGTATTATCATGGGATACAGGTGTGACTTTATTGACCTTAATGCTAGTCCTTGGAGAAAAGAAGGCAGTGATACATGTAGTGATACTATGTAGTATGTGTGAATGTGTATGTATTCTGACAGCGTTTCCTATGACAGTATGGAAGAAAACATTTTTAACTGAAGCCAAAATCAATGATATACTAAATGGTAAAAATCGGTATAATGCTCTGATTATCGTAAGTAAGGTATCAAAAGACAAGATGTTCCACCCCTAATTGAACTCCATAATTAAATTTAACAGAATGCGAATTGGATTCTGAAAGGGGAGGGTGGGGTGGGGAGGAGGGGGGGCGAAGTTATAATGAAAGAAAAATGGTATCAATCGGACAAATTCGCAAAATCTGTATTCCGTCCGAACAGCTTTTTTGCTTTTCGGTAATTTTTTCAGTTTTTATTAGGTTTGTTGTTTATGATCTTGTAGATATTCTCAGCGCACATAGGGTTAGCGAAATGGAACACATGTTTAAGAGCACAAATTTGTCGAACTCTTGAAATTTGTATTGTTAACTCTTGTTAGAAACATTTTCACCTGCGCGGGGTTTATCAGTTTTATTTAAAGGTACATTCCGGTAAGAATATGTATATAAAAATTTAGCTCATAATAAGAATGTTTTTATTTGAACACAATTCTTTATATTAACGGCCAACGTTAATATTATGACTTATGAAAACGAAAGATATTCAAAATTCAATATTAAAACAAATTCTTCTAATCAATTAAATTATTCAATAAAAAACAAGAACTTAAACAGGAATTTGAAGCTAAGTATAAATGTATTAAGAATATGTAATTTGGATAATGTAATGTAATTAATAAGATTAAAAAAGGAAAAAAAAAATAATTCAACACTGACCGCAGTCTAGATTGCAATACTCCCAATTACACTTATAGAACCATACGGTCAGAATGTGATGGGAACTCCAGGACATGTCGGCATGGAGTGTAACGAAAAAGCCGACGATCTGACCTGGAAAGGTTCAAATACAGGTATAAACATGATCACGGTTAGGATGCACCCTATCCTTAACGTAGCGAAAGTCAAATCGAAAGAAAATATTACTTATTCTAGTCTCTTATCCTTCGATAGAAGATGAGTCCAAACGCTTGTCGGTGTCATCACTGGACATTGCCCCATAGGAGTTATGGTCATGAGACTTGGCGTGAATGAATTCTGTAGAAGTTACAGAGACGAGGAGGAAACTGAATCCAAAGTACGCCTACTCTGCAAATGCCCAGCTCTTACAGAACGACGACTCGCCTGTTTGGGAGTAAGGTTCTTTGACAATCTAGAAGACTTAGCTGAGATAGCAGTGGTAAATTTAAATAGATTCTTACAAAGATCTGGTTGGTTTTATAATAGTTCCTATAATAGAAATCCTATTAAAAACAATTAGATTACTTTATACAGCTAAAAGAGATACCGTTCAAAACAGCATAAAGTTTTTTTTTATTTATTTCAAGAAAAAAAATTTTTCATAGCAGATATTACTTTGCAGTATCAGCAGTTCTTTTGTCTTAGCATAATCAGAAAATAACCACTGGTTCCTCCTGGCTGAATTCGAATTTTTGATGGAATGATGAAACCAGTCAGCACGCTTTCTCTTACGACACCGACAATTAATATATCTATCTAGTATGTCTTTCCTCTCTCTCTCTCTTTAGTTCCTGAGCCCCCTTAAGGGAATTGGATCAATGCGTTGAGCGGCAAGACCAACATGCCATGGGTCCCGGGTTCGAGACCAGATGACCCCGTGAGCTTTTATTAAGAAATTAAAATAATCCACTCCGTCTCTGGGCTGTTGTCTAGCTCGCAGCAATGCAAAAACAAGACTCAAGTTTCCTCACTTCCCTTACCCTAATTCCCTTCCGGCGAAAACCATGCTAACGCATCAAAGGGTTGTCCCCTAGCAAAGAGTTGTCCCCTGGGATTTTGTCACATCGTATATAAAAAAAAGGCATGGGACGGAAGAAGAATTTCACCCAATTGAAGCTAAGGATTGCAAGTGGATCCACAATTTTAGGCGAATTCCGAACCACAGATATTATTCTGCAACCCCCAGCCTTTTTCTTAATCTGTTGTTCTCAAAAACAACCATGGGGCGCAGCCGGTAGGATTCGATCCTGGGATTCCGTGATGGAAGTGCGACATGTTATCACTTATTTCATAGACGACTTTGTCCTTTAGGACATACCTACTCAATACGTAATCGGACTTCGAGAGGATACTGAGAAACAGAAATCTGGCATTGTGTTAGTGTCGACATAAACAGTACGTATGTAGATATTTTAGGAAATTGAAGGTATTCATTAATTAAAGTATAAGAATTTTCTAAAGTCTGGTTTAACGAGCTATACCTGGTTATAATTACGATCAGTTATGACAAGTGTAAAAAAGGGGCGAGCAAAAATACTATTGCCAACGCTTTGTGGAACCGTTTCAGATTTCAGAGCAGAAATAGTTTTTTTTTTCAATAAAACCAACTATTCAACGTTTAACTATAGGAAGATCTTAAAATATTCATTTTGTTCGTCCGATCGTGAACCTAATTAATACAAAAGGGTCCGCTCGCAAAAAAAACACTTTGAAAAGTATAAAATTACAATTAGAAGTGTGGCAATACAATGCATATTAATTAATTGAACTTTTTAAATTATAGCACAACACTTCTACGGAACTTGTATAATTTTATGACTCATTAATTCTCACAGAATTAAGCGGAAGGACACTCGGGGAAGGGCATTCAGAAAATTAAAACTATACAGGGAAAACAGTAGCTTTAACTCACAAGACCTGCTTAATTATTCAAAAGTAATCACATGACGGAAACTAACAATAAAATTAAATTATGGTGCATAATTTAAACCAAAATGCCAATTTAATACGATAAAATTTGACACTGGGTTTGAAAATTAAGTAAACGGAAATTTACTTTTAAGGAAAAGCACTCACTTTCACTATTGGTTGCATTTTTCGGACTTTGAATTTCTATTTTTCTCGGCTTAATAGAGCAGAAAATTTGATACACAGGTTCACTATATTATATTCAGTTCAGTATGCCAGTCCAAAATTTACACTGTTTACACGTTCGTGTCACTTTTAACACTTATTTTCTACACGTCGCTTTTGTGCGTCCACTCTAGTCAAATATTGATGCGAGACTGTTAAGAATTTCGTTGACATTTCCAAATTTATACTGATCTGAATGGCACACGAATACAGGTAGAAAATTAAGTTAAAGTGATATCATCTTTAGAGAGCCGCGTCTCTGTTTAACTGCAAGATTCAGGGAGCTTTGCAAACACCCGTGCATCTCGCGAACCCTGTAATTGCATTTGCATTTGAATTTTAAATCTTAGAAGTTACTGACCGGCTCAATGATGGTCATGACGTGATTCACTCGTTAGTTTCTTGAAAAGCATTACTTGGACGCTATGAGAAGTCTTTTTACATTCACTGTATTCTGCTTTGCAATGAAATTAAAATCTTCCACATCTGACTGATCGGTCAGAAATAACCCAAAATCAACGATTCTCTTTGTTGTTTACAATTCCAATCCTTCTATTCTGGGTGGAACCATTTAAGCAAATAGACGATATCTGTCCAAAAATTAGAATATTTCTGAAAACTTCAAGTCAATGAAGACGTCAATCTGGCGCTTGTTAGCACGACTTTGGTAATGACGACGTTATGGAAACTTTTTTATTTTGATTTAATTTAAATTTTTTTAACTGCTTAACTCAATATTTTCAGTTATAAAGTTTCACGACCTTGACATAGTTTTTTGTACACATGCATATCTGGTATGCATGCATAATGAACTGTTGGCGATAGCATTAATTTTATTTTTGGCAAATTTCGCTTTTTTGGTTTTGCGGGTTCAATGACATGCGACAGATTTTAAGCATAAATTACAATAGATGCTTCCTGAATTTGAATAAACAGAATTTAAATTTGCTGTTAGATTTTATAGGTGTAGCCTGCTTAACCTTCTATTGAAACAATCATAACTGGAGAAAAATTGACAAAAACAATGACAATTTCCTTGATATTTTCTCAATTTGACGGTAATCCTTATTTCTTTGCAAAAAAGTGTGGTTTGTTCATTGCTCCAGTTTTATGTTATTTATTTTACTTATCTTTACGCTGTGTTGTTTTCCCAAATGAGAATTATTTCTTAGCGACGAGTGCGAAATTTTAAATAACAAACCAATCGTTAATCTTTACCGCAATTCAATGCTCTTTGGGACTGTATCTGTAGCTGTCTGATTGCACTCAGCTCATCTCGCTTCGCTGATCTCTGTTTAAGGCCAATTTTGAATTCTTCCGGGTGGCCACTAGGCAGTCATCTTGGACCGGTGCTCTTTATCGTTTACATCAATGACCTACCTTTGCTTCTGTCTAATTCTAGAATTCTGTGGTATGATCAAGATGCCAAGATCTTTCATATTGTGTTGAACGTTTCCGATTGTCTTTAAAATTTTGTATTTGATGCTGGGGTTCCATCAACCGTCTCCCTCTCTATAAAGTTGTCATTTTTTTGCAAAAGAAATCCAAATGCAAAAGGGCTGCCCCTTAATGTCGCTGGAAAACCTACGATCTGGGGCTTCATTAAGCGTTGGTCAAAGGCTTCTCTACTTTACTTTCATCAGCTGTTTGGTTTCCATTTTACACCACACCATCTATCACATTGAGGTAGTTCACTGCGGTCTGTCTTGCAACAATTTCCTAATCAGGTTGACCGGCTTGGGCTGCTTAATCGGGATACTCTTAAAAAAAGTAGTATATCTGTTCTTGCTAGCTCTTTGAGAAATCACGACTAATTGCACGTGTCTTATCACCGCACTAATTATAGTAAATTCTCACCGATCTTATCTCTAGTATCGCTGGCTCTTCAATTAGCTTTTGTAAAGTTGATTTTGACTGACAATAAGATTTTATTCTATAAAGTTTTCAATATTGGATTTGCTTTTTGTTATCAGTAATATTTTTGGTACTAGATCTTTGAATTGTGTGCTTCAATAGCTGCTGATGCGCTGTGTGCCGTTAAGCCCTACATCCCTTTTCTGTAGTGTATTGTAAAATACCGTGTCTATTGATCTGGAGCTCTTATTTAAGCCACTCAGAAGACAAATCGATTACCTCCGTTTTCAATTTTTTCTTACCGTAGGAATATAAATGCTTTTATTGTGAAATTCTTTTTGGAAATCAAAACTAGTAGCTTGATAAATCGGTCACTCCACAATTAAAAATTAAAAATGGAGTTAATCCATTTGTCTTCTGAGTAGCTCATATGTCGCCTTGTTGTTTCCTCATATAAGATTGTTTATTTTTCCACGTTTTCGTCGTCTGGAGTATACGACTCGTTTGCTTCTGATAAGAGTATTGCTTTTGGCGATTTCAACTTTCTGCTGCTAGTTCAGGGCGTTCATACATGGTTGATGGTCTTGCGTATTTAATCTCGGCTGCCCTTCAGCATTTTTTTCCTTTTGCGATACTTGTGCCTCGGCAGGCTTGGCGCAGTGCAATGACGTCATGAACTACTTCCGGAGGCTTCAAGATTTCAATTTTTCATCCAAACCTAATAGTAAATAGGTGCCATCCCCCCCCCCCCCCCCCAGCTAGCGTACTGGGACTTCATCTTATAGTCGCTGACATTTCGGCTCTGAACGATTGGCTTTTATCTTGCGACTGATCATGCGAACTTATGGAGCGTTTCCTTACTTGCTTTACTCAGTGCGATTCAATCTGCTTCCCTAAATCTTCCCTTTCCTTTCAACCCTGGTTGTAACGCCCTTCCAAACATCTAAAAAACTTAAAGAAAAAGGCCTGGAAGAAGTTCTGTGCCTCAAGAAGTATTGTCGATTACCATGCCAGACCCGATTTCTGTCATCAGTTCTCTTCTACAGATTTCTTATAGCGCATTTCTGTCCAGCACGAGGTCTACTTTGAGCGCCAACCCCAGACAATTCTAGAAGTTCATCAATCCTAAGCGCAACTGTAATGGCCACCACTGTTTTTCTTCTACCGATTTTATTTACTTGACTGATCCGTCAGGTAGGTTTTCGTGCGGTCCTGAAGATATTCCTGCTTCCTTCTTGAAGAGATGCATATTGTCTCTTGATGAGGTTCTTTGTGACTTATCTAATCTGCCTTTGTCTATTGGCTGTTTTCCACGTCTATGGAAGGACTTTGTGATAATCCTCCTTCACAAAAAATGCGATAAATGTGACATACAGGCCCATAGAAAACTTGTGCCATATTGTGAAGATTTTCGAGGCTACAGTAGGCCTTTTTCGAGGCCACTGTATGCCTTTAATGGGTTCCTTCAAGTACGGCTTCACTAAGGGGAAAACCACTATCACCAACCTTCTTGAATTCCGAAATCACTCCTTGCTGACCATTGTATCCGGTAAGCAAGTGGACTGTGTGTTCACTGATTTTAGTAAGGCCTCCAACAGGATCAGCGAAGGAATTCTGTTTCACAAGATCACATGATCGGGTACCCTGCCCGTTTCCTTTTATTATATTTAGGAGAACTTTTCAACTGATATCTCTTCTGAAGTTCATGAGGCAGCATTATTAGCCGCTACTCTTTGTTCTATATGTATATCAACGACGTCTCGCTCCAAAATATATTCGTCATAGTTTCAAAATTTTTTGTTATACCGATGACGATGATTTGGGCGTGCTTATTAACTCACACCTATCTTTCGAGGACCACGTAAACTCTATCATTTGCAGGGCTTGCTCGACGTTGGGCTTTGTTAAACGATGGTCCAGGGAACTTGGCGATCTCTACTTAAACAGGCTTACTACGCGGTGCACATCAATCGCGAGGCGGAGCAGCGTAAAATTCTTAGGTATGCACTTCGTAGCCTCTCCTAGAATAATCATGTTCCTTCATATTACGACAAACTGTGTTAAATTTCCCCAGATAGCCTGGAAAAGAGGCGGAACATTTCTAGGATACTTTTTATTTCGTCTTGTTGCGATGAGCGGTAGACTCGCCTGAATTGCTGGATTCCGCTTCCTGAGAAACTACGACTTCCTTCAGGCTCCGAATTCTGTACGTCATGCACGAGTCAATATCCTCACTGCCTCGTATTTTCAATGAGAGCTTCGTTTGTTTTAACATGAACTCCTCAAAATTGCAGCTAAAGAAGCAACTTCAGCCACGAATTAATTACTAGATTTAGGTTTATTTTCCATAAATTAATTAATCTTAACCCGCGCACCTTTGATACTCTGCCAGTTTTTTCAACTTTATAATATAAGTTTAGTCAAATTTAGACATAGTTCGCCACGAAGTTTTATATTTAATTCGTCAACATTAGTTGTAGGTTTTAAACTTCGAAAAACTAGTCTGGAAAAAGACATAAATATAAATTTTCTTTTCTTGCAAAGATATGCGGAAATGTTGTGATATTACGTCAACAGAACATGGCAAAGTAAAATTAAATATTTTAATTTAATGCAAAACTGTTTAACTGAAGATATACATTGAACAAAAAAATCAATATTCACTAGCTTTTACATAATCAACATAAATCAAAGCATGGATTCAATTTGTCATTTAATTAAGATAAGCAGGTGTTCTCCACTTACGTGGGTTATATCACAACCGGCGCTCGTCTCTCACGATAGCATAAATAACACCTCAAGCTATATGTATTTAGGTGAAATTGCTACAAAAGTGATTTCATAATTAATTACTCAATAATAAGTCAAATAAATTACCTTTATTAATATATTGAAAAAAAAACCTTCCATGAATATTATGAGAGGATTTAGTTGTAGTCAATGGATCGGTTAAGTTAAAATCAACATAGGCAGCTTTGTCTTGCTTAAAAAACTTGTAGTATTTCTTCTACTATTATATATAAAAGAAACTTCAGCCGTTTAGTTGTAAATGTTTCCGTTACACATTTTCACCTCACTTGTGCACCACAGGGTCGGTTTCTCCTTGAGTTCCTACATTTGACATTTCCTCTGCTTGGTTTCTGGCCACCTGGGACATGCGCATACCTAGTTTAAAATGTCCATTTTCATGGGTCGTGTACGTTACACTGCCCCCCCCCCCCCCCCCCCCCCACCGTAGAACTGTTCGCTTAGAACAGTTTTGCCATTGGGATACATTTTCTACGGTCCTCGATGATTTGCTGACTTCGGTTTTTGTACCCTCAAGCAAATGCCCTTAGATTTTAAATGTTTCATCCCTCGTTCTTGAGATAATTAGGATCGCTTATCTGAAATCCCTGGTTGTTGGCCCTCTCTTCACGCATAGCTTGTATATTTCCGCATTTCTCCTCTAGGTGGTCCTCTAGGTGCTGTAGCATAACGAAAGGCACTCCTGAGAACGCAGATCTGGAATGCATTCTTCTGCATCCTTCAATTTCTATCGTAGTTGAACGATCCCATCTTCCCCAGCACAATTCAGGTTAACAGTTCCTATCGTTAGAGTGTCACTTTGTTCGCTTATGTCACATTTTTGAACTTCTAGTTCCTTCTTTGATTTAGGCCTTTCTATCAAGTGAAGGTTTCATAGCCTACTCGAAATCTTCAAACGCCCGATCCACAGTATGCAATTTATGCTTTCCTAGGATGGATGGCGGTACGACAGTTAGTCTTCGCACAAGTTTAATCTTCTCATCTTGTGACAAATTCCCATTATACCCAATCCGTTCTTGTACTCTGCATTTCAAGCACGTTCTTGAATCGTTTTCATTTTGCAGCTTTTGGTTCTTCATTCGCTCCTCTTGATTGGCCCTTCGTCATTGACGTGATCGACTACCTCTCTTGTCTTGTCCACCTTCGCTTGAGCTAACAAGGAACCATAAATCTTCCTTCTATAGATGACCTCCTTATTCTCGTTACCTTCTGCTGCATTTTTCACAAGCAGTCTTCTAGAAGCCATATCCCGGAAGGGTTGATCTCCTTTGCTTCCAGCAATCTAGTTGGAGATGACAGTCATGGCTGCATGTCCAACATCTAAGGGTACTGATCCAGTAAAAAGTGTCCTCTATTTGGATTTCTACTCTTAGACGAATGGGTCTTCTTGAGGCTTATCTTGCTGCTTTATAATCCAGAGCATAAACCAAAACTTCTGTGTTTGTATTCTTCTTAGCCAGTCGCCCACTTCTGACACCAATTGTATTGTCGGTGGGCTCTTCGGCCTCGGCGGATTAATTAAGACATTTATTTTCAATCACAATTACTTACAGTCCGCCAAGCCCTTTGTATACTTCTCAGCCTTATTCTAGAAATTCCATCCACTTAGTTCTCTCAGAGCTTGTGGAGTCGCCAATAAGTTGAATAATCTTTCTTTGAACTTTCTCTAACGCAGACAGAGCGGTATGTCCGGCCCCTGCTCGAATATGGGAATTATATTCGAGTCTAGACCTGATGTGCGACGTATAGATCAGCGCAAAGTCAGATGGAGCGAGATATTTACTACATCTGTGTAGAAAACGCAAGCATTTCGTCGCATTTTTAGCGATTACAAATATATGATCGGGCCAGCTAAGATTGCTAGATATCTCAATACTCAAGATTTTTAAAGAGGGCGAATTGAGTATATTTAATCCGTTAACTGAAATAGGTTGAGGGTTTGCTCGGTATTTTTAAAAGGACGTTGAAACGGATTAAGTTTTGGACGCATTAAACATAACATGATTTCCTCTGCCACATACGAAAGTCGTTGAAATGTCGATGTTTAATAATCCAAATATGTGTTCTCTAGAACAGTACGCAAAATCAAGGGTGCTGTCATCGTCGAAACTATGAATTGGATTGTAGGAAGGAAGTCAATAAAAAGAAGAAATACGGTTGGTGAAAGAATTGAATCCTGAGGGAGACCGGCATTTATTACGTAGGGATCAGATGGAATTCGGTCTATTATTACATGGAAATTATCATGTCCAGTAGCTTTGGACACGTGGGGTTTAGAGAGAACCTTAAAATCTTCCCGAGTGCGAAAGTATAGATTTGCCTGGTAATACACTACAATAGAGATAGAAGAGGCTGCGATTAAGATAGGTGGGAATCAGCAGCAAACAGTTTGGTTTTGCCCAATGAGCTAATATAAACATTCCGATTACCTGAAAAGTAAAATAAATTGTGATACGCCTATAGTCTAGATAGATGGTAGATCTTTAGTTGTTGCTGAAATAAATGATTACATGTTGGCCTTCTATTCCAGAGGTCCAGGTTCGAGTGCTACCGGCGGCAACTTCTGTCTGTTTTCTTCTGACGACATATTCCGATAAGAGTAATATCGATGCTTCAGAACCCGCGGAATCCGTTAACTCGAATCGGGTGAAGTTCTTTTCCTGCCTCATGCCATAAAAGGGGTTACGGGAGCTAGAAAGAGAATAAGTGTTCAGGATGCTTCGGACATAAAAATTAATCGATACAAGCCAGACGGCCGCTTCTGGTATTGACCCAAACTGGCGGAGATAAGTATACTATGAAGCTCTACGAAGTACTTCTCTGAGGATGACAAAGAGTGGCGTTGAGCCTTTAAAATAAAAGAAACAATAAAGAATAAACTTTTTGTAAAAAAATTTACCGCATGAAATTACAACCACAAGAAAAAGTAATGTTCCAGCGAGACGGGAACCTAAGGCAAAGAGCAAAAATAGTTAAATGGATTAAAACGTAAAAATTCGATACACTGTAAACACGGGCTATAGAATACAAGATCTGTCATGATGTAGGGGAAATATTATTCATAGTTCATTAGAAGAAGTTCACTGTTGCTTAAGTAAAATTTAAACGCGGTTAACTAGGCGTAGTGAATTCCCAGGATCTTTAACAAGGAATTCAATAAATTTCTGACAAACGTTTGTGTTTTCCTTTGGCGGTCGGACAAATGTAAAACAAGTCACTATTTGTCCATAAAAAACTTAATTATAAAAATTAATTACCCCAATAAAAACTCATAAAAAAAACTTTAGAAACCACAATTCAGTCTTTTTGGTTCAAAGAAAATAAAATAAAAACCATTATATTTAATATGTAGTTAACAAAACTAAAATTTAGAAGAACAAAAATAAGAAAACACCCAAAGAATGTATAAACGAAAGTCTAAACTCTAAAGTTCGTAAACGTCAATTTTTTTATCAAAAATATAAACTTGTTGTCCCTCCAGATAGAGAGTGTTGGCGGTTTCAACACTTTATTGATTTGCGACTCCTTTACATAAGAAACGTCATCTTCTACCAAATTTGAAGGTCGTTTTTCCTCTGTTCATGCTCTTCAGTGACACGACTTTGACTTCCGTTTCTCCGCTGTCCACATCCGGATCTTCTTGACATAGGCTAACGTATCTAAAATATAAGTTGTACGGTGTTATTAAATACGAATATTATAATTTCAAATAACTGAGTTTTCTTTTATACCTGTATGTTTTTCCTTTTGTACCAGAAAAATTCACCATCACGAATGAGCCTTTTCTAATTGGACCGTGATATTGTGATTCAGATGACGATCTCGAATAAACTTCAGAAACTTGAAGCTTCTCCGAGTTGTTGAAAAAGATGTCAATGTCATTCTCAATTTCCTGGTCTTCTCCAATGTTGTACTGCAGTATACCAATCGCAAAATATGGGCATTTGAATGCACATTGGAAGCATGATAATGTCTAAAAACTAATTGTGTATTCGTTTTTTCCTGGACACATTCGTGTGTGTTCGTTGTCCTGCAAAAAACATTTAATTTTTAATCTCAACTCCAAAATAATCTTACTTTTTCTTATAAAAGTAATTTTTCTTGCACCGTTGTCCTTAAACAAACGTTTCTGATTCATAAACTTGCATTTGTTCAACATTCTGTATTTCCTAAGTATTCTTCCACACACTGAATTTGTGAAAATCTGTTTTTCTTGAATCGTCTTCAGGTTTTTGTAATTGGTTTTTAATTGTTTTTTCAAATTTCTGCCTCTAGTAAGTTTTGAGAAATTGTGGATGATCCTGCTTCCATGATTTTCTGAACCTTTCGTTCCTCATCTACCTTTTTTTTGTCACGCAGTCTTTTCAATCTCATCTGGTACATTTTCAAGGAACCTTGCAATTTTCCAACTCTATCTTTCAAAACGGCTAATTTTCGAGACCTTATCTTCCGGTTTTCTGCCCTTATTCGCTTGTACACTGCAGACCTGTTTTCTACTGATGACACTTCTGGAGGATCAAGTGGATTTCCCTCTTCCTCAGAAGCGGTGTTTTCCCTCCTAACCTTTTCCACTCGCTTAAGTTTTGCCTGATTCACCCTGGACTTACGTTTTTGTTCCTTCCCTTTTTCCTTTGTGCCCTTTTCTGATGCTCAGACATATCCGTAACTGAAATAACTTTCTTCTCCGCCTTCCGTTTCAAATATCTATCACGTTGTTTGTGTTGCTACTGTTCTTTCAAAACTGGATCATCCTTGATTCGTTGACGTCGTCGCTTTTCCGCATTCACCTGTCATCCAGTCAGTAACGTGGTATAATTCACAACACATGACTGACGCCACGTTACTGACAAATTCATCATTATTGGGGCAAATATGTCGAAAGTTTCAACTGTTTTACACATTTTGTCTATAACCTGGGTAATAGAACTTGAAATATAGTTGCCATAACTTAAAACGACCGATATTGTAGTTTATTTAACTACTTTAAAACTTACCACATAACTGACAAAACACATTGTCACAAACGATAAATGACGAATTCAGAACAAACTGCACTAAAAACCTTCACTACAGTGAACACCAGAGACAACTAAATAGAAAAATTGTGAAAACAAGAACCCATCGGAATCGTATAAAAATGGCGCGAACAACTTTTCTTTTTGAAATTCGACGATAATTTTGTAGATTCAATATGTGGAGCAATCCCATTAACAAGCGGTCATATACGAAGAAGGGGAAAATCCGCTAATTCGATTTCTCATTTCTCTTCATAAAGAGTATTGCTTCAGTCTCTTCGGTCAGCAAGAAAGTTCTAGAGCAGTGATGTCCAAACCTATGCCCGCGGGCAAGTGAGCTTTTGAGCTTTTAAATTCGTATATGCACTTGTTTGGCTGTATTCGGTTTCCTATTTTTGCGTTTTTTAATAGTTAAATCATACAAAAGTTAAAAAAAAATGTCATATTTAAGTAGTTTTGTAAGCAGTTATACAATATCTTAAAATATACAACCTTTTGCAAACAATTTAGGGTTCTAAATTAAACAAACAGTACGAAATGCTTCTAAAGCTTTTAAGCATTCCTCACATTAAGTAGTGTGAGTTTGGCCATCACTGTTCTAGAGCCATTCATTTTTCAAACTGAAGTTGAAATTATGTGTTTTGTAACCAACCAACGGGCTAGGTTTAGCCACGTTAATGACCAAATGTACTACAAAATTGATTTTTTGTAAGAAATTGAGCAAAACACTCGTAATTACATAAGTGTCCTGACACAAAGACTTTATATTAATGGAAATAAAACAAAAATTTGAAAAAAATATCAATGTTTAAAAGATAAAATAACATGGTATGTCGAATTCGACAGTTTCCGTAGAACGACTCAGATATGGGGAGGAAGTAGATACGGAAAGGTGGGTGGTTAGTGTGGTCCTTAGGCTCACTGCTTAAGACTTTCCTTATCGAAAGGATATAAATGGACTTTGGGGACCAGCGTTTCTACCTCACTCTCAATCAATCAATCAATCAAAAGAATACTGAAGCTTTTTAATTTTTGAAAGTTGCATACCACTTACGCTGGCAGAGCTAAAATAATTCAAAATATGACAACATATAGACAGTTTTGCGTATGGGTGTATATTTGGGATTTCCGCCAAATGTTATTTCTTATATCACATTAGCTTCTCAAGACGGTTTGGTTAGTATTTACTAACAGAGATTGACATTGGTCTATATTGATTTTTCCTGTATTTAACAAGAAATTAAATTCAGGAATTAATTTTTCAGGTGTGTAATGTTTATGATAATGTGTTCATAAGGCTGAAGGTCGATTTGAGTTTGTTAAGAGAAGAGACTTTTATTTATTTTCGGAGCATACTCGTTACAAAAAGTGCAAATAGTCTTACCTGTTAATTGTGTTTTTGTTACGTAGTTAAACAAACACGATATCAATATAAAAGTAACCTTGGTAATTCGTGCAGTTCATTAGAAGAATAAAAAATATACATTAAAGCCATTAACAAAGCACTAAATAGTTCATCGACAGGGGATTTACGAAATATATCCAAAAACATGTTTTTGCGAGACAGTCTTCAGCCTTTACCTTGATTACATTTGAATATTATTTACGTTTATAAACAAAAGAAATTATACCATGTAATTTGAATGTTAAGTGGTTTAACTGTGGGATTATTGCTGTAAATTATTCAAGTCCAGTCGATCACCAAGTCTTGACAATACCAAATCGTGTTTTTATTTACCTAGTCGAATAAACGCAACGTTGGTAGTACTGAAGCCGATGTTATCTAGAGGCAAAGAATTACCATACATAAAAGGGGATATTGCACAAAAAATTACATACAGCGAACTTTTCACGGACATACTTATAACGCAGTTTGTTTTGATAAATTTATTTTAAATCATTCAACTTCGTTTTATTTTGGAAACAATGAAGAAAATGACTATTTTAATCTGCGACGAGTGCATAAGCAACTTAGGAATGAACCGAAACCCTTAGAATTTTCTTATACTGAGTAAGACTTCTTTTATATTTTGTGAAATCGTTAAAAAGTACTTCTTCTTTCTATTAGATTTGTAAAATGGTTTAGCCTATAATTGCAATAATTACAAGATAATTTAATATATTACTGAATTATTACTTATTATTATTGAAGTCGTCGGTGGAGTAAGTGATAACGTGTCGGCCTACCAATCTTGAGGTCACAGGGTCGAATCCTAGTGACGGTGACTCATGGTTGTTTTCTGCTGAAAACAGATTACGATAAAAAAAAAGCGCCATGAGGGTTGCAGAGTAAATGTCAGTGGTTCGGAATCCACTTTAAATTGTAGGTCCAGTTGCCATCGGTGGTTCAAATCGGGGAAGTTATGTCGCCCCATGGCCCACAAGGGGTTATGGGAACTGGAGAGAGAGAGGGAGATAGATTATTAATTACTTCGAAGTATTTTATTTATTTATTTAATAATTGTTTTCTAGTTCCTTTAGTGCTCGGTGGCTGGTAGTATATTTACATTGGAATTGTTCGTGGCTGTCTGATGTGCTGGGTCATATGTCATCTGACCTGATATGAGCTGTAATGCTGATGTGGACGAATATAATAATGTACGGATTTTGGTGAAAATTCTTAATCAACAAACAAGCGGCGTGAAGGTTTTCCATTTTAATGCGAGAGAGCTTAACCTGGTCATATTGATGAAGTTCGTGATATATTTAGTTATTCTAATACAGATATAATTCTTGTGAGTGAAACGTGGTTAAAGCCTGACATCCGTGATGAATGTATTAACATTCCTGGTTTTAGAGTTCACCGTAATGATAGGTGTGTGCGAATGGGAGGTGGGGATGCTGTATTTGTTAGAGAAGGTTTGAAGAAGAAGGCACAAGACCGCTTCGTCACTGTTTTAGGAATAAACTCTTTCTCGTAGGGCGTTACAATTGATTTTAGGCAAACCAGGAACATCTCCGTGACGAGGAAGGGGAGCTCTACGGCCCTGGTATTGCCGATTAAATCGTATCCCAAAAGTTGGATTTTTTAAACTTTGTGGTATGAGTTCTTCTAGAAATATTGATAGAATTTGATCAAATTTTTTTTCAGTTATTCAATAAACATATAGCTATGTTTTCCCAGAGGCGATTTTCAAATTTTTACTTTGTTGAATTTTAACAGGCTCTAATAGGGCCAACAACAGGTCAAAAATTGAATTTTATTATAACAATAAAAAAAAATCGGCTCTGGGAAAACATAGCCAATGTAACACAGATTACAGACATTTTATTGGTTTCAGACAATTTAAATGGCCAAAGTCTTACCACAAAGTTCTTAATGACATTTCTGCAGCGTCGAGGTCAATTATTATCAAATGAAAAATAGATTTTTTCGAAGAAAAAACATGTAATAATAAAAAAAATTTTAACTGACTGATATTCACCTTTAGTAGTTTTTTTGCAATCCATGCCCAAAAATAGGCTAAAATTCTCGGCTCGAAGGTAGACGACCCCCTTAAGAGTGAAACCTGACTTTGTAACGCGTGGTCCGATTTGGATGGATGGATGAATTTTTTGTTGTACAGAGTATGATCCCATATTGCTAATAGGAGAAAAAAAATTTGGTCTATGGTGGTGGAGCGGGGGAGGGGTAGTCTAACTTTGTAACGCGTATACCGATTTGGACAATTCTTTTTCTGTTGGGTAGAGTATGTTCCGTTGTTGATACGAGAAAAAAAAATTTTGGGGGATGAGGGTGGGGGGTGGAGATGGAACCTAACTTTGTAACGCGTGGTCCGATTTCGATGGTTCTTTTTCTGTTGTATAGAGTATGATCCCCTATTGCTAATAGGAGAATAATTTGGTCCTATGGTGGTGGTGGGGGAGGGGGAGGGGTAGTCTTACTTCGTAACGCGTGAACCGATTTGGATAATTCTTTTTCTATTGGGTAGAATATGATCCTTGGTTGATAATACCAGAAAACAAATGTTGGTGGGGTTTGGGGTGGGGGAGGGTGGAACCTAATTTTGTAACACGTGGACCTATTAGGATGGTTCTTTTGCTGTTGTATAGAGTGTGATCACCCATTGCTAATAGAAGAATAATTTGGCCCATGGTGGGGGGAGGAGTAGCCTAACTTCGTAACGCATGGACCGATTTGGATAATTCTTTTTCTTTGGGTTAGAGAATGCTGCCTGGTTGATAACACGAGAAAAAAATTGTTGGTGGGGTTAGGTTGGGAGAAGGGGGGAGGTGGAACCTAACTTTGTAACGCATGGACCAATTTGGATGATTCTTTTGCTGTTGTATAGAGTGTGATCCGCCATTGCTAATAGGAGAATAATTTGGTCCTATGGTGGTGGTGGGGGAGGGGGAGGGGTAATATTTTCGTAACGCGTGGACCGATTTCGATGATTCTTTTCTGTTCGGTAGAGTATATTCCTTGATTGATACCATGAGAAAAAAAGTTTAGTGCTATGGGGATGGGGTAGGGGGTTAAAACTAACTTTTAACGCATGGACCGATTTGGATGGTTCTTTCTTCGTTGTATAGAGAAGAAGACACTAAAAAGTGAAAAATGAAATAGTTTTTTTAAAAAAAGTTGAACCGACTTCACAAAAAGCGCTAAAACGCATACAATAATTTTTAATTTTATATCTATTACGACATTTTGAAGTCGGTGCAAATTAAACAAATAAAACAACTACAGTACCACAATTAAAAATAATACATAATACTACTTGAACGTTTCAGCTTACGGGATCATAAGAAATGACGATTAAATATTTTTGTTGTAGTTGTTTGGTTTGTTTGATTTGCACTGACTTAAAAATGTCGTAATAGATATAAAATTAAAAATTATTTTATGCGTTTTAGCGCTTTTTGTGAAGTCGGTTCAACGTTTTTTTAAAAACTATTTTATTTTGTACTTTAAGTGTCAAAAATTCAAGGAAATCACCTTATTTTCTGGTCGCTTGATAAGAACCTCCCCTTAAAATAGTGCCTAATGTGCTTTCTTTCAACCTTCCCCCTAAATTATTTATCGTTTTTACTCTTTCTGTTAATATTATACTTATTGCTAGAAAGAGTTATTTAAGGAGGAATTTAATGAAATCAGTTATCAGATATTAGACATTAAGGATAAATTAAGGTAAACTTAAAAATGTTCGGAAAATAAATCTATTATAAATACCTCATTACATCTACATTACAGAAATAGACGGCCGAACAGGAAAATATGTATATCCGCTCTCATTCTTTTTAAGCGCATTACAGAGGAAGATAATCATTTACTTCTAAATTTAATTTTAATAAATAAGAGAACTATACACTAGCTATTTCAGATCTGTTGCGCCAAAATAAGTGGGGTGAAAGATCTCACCTAGACAAATTAAAATTGTATGGATAAAGGAGGGGGGGGGGGGGGGGCGCGCAACCTTAATCGTTTGGAAGTTGCAGGATGATTCATAAATTTGCAATATTTTCGGTATACACGTCATTATTTTATTTTTAACTTTTGATCTACTCAACGCAGCGACTTTAAACAAACGCCAAAAACTATTATCTCAATGACCCTTCGAAAATTGTTAATGTTGATCTACCTCCTACCATTACAACTACAGCCATTTCCAAAAGTATAAAATTGTTTTGCAGTTACCTAAAATTCAGAGCTTTCTTTAATTTTCTCCGAAATTCCTGTACCTTTCCAAAAAGATACAACATGGGAAGGTAGAGAAAGAATTAGAAAATCGCACCCTTAGAAATCTCTGACTTTAAGTAGGAATTTCTTTAAATAAACAAAATTTTTAAAGGATCAAAAATGTTTATTTAGTGTACACATGTAATTACTTTTAATTATTGCTACAAAAAATTTATAAAAATGTCCGTGTAATTTTGTTTTATTGTCAATATTAGCTTGTGCTAGCCAGAGTTCGCACCCTAGTATCCTGGCATTCTCTTACTAATGCCTGATGGAAATTTTGCTATAAAAGAGGGTCATCCAGCAAGAATATCGATAATGGTTGTATAAGAAATCGATAACTACGCGTGTTCTTAAGAAAAAATTATTAAAAATTGGCATAATTTAGTTTTGAGGAATACGCGGATATAATATACATTTATTGTATAGTAGACTGAAACGAAAAAGGGGTCATACTAGAATATGAAAGGAGATTCCCTAATCGACGTGTACCCAAAGAGTGGCATTTTCGCGGACTTTCCAAATAATCACCCTCGTCGGGCAAGACCCTGAAACGATTAGGGGCATCTTCGGTTAAAGTTTGGAGAGTTGTTCATCGAAGAAGATTATGGAATCCCTTTTAAAGGACTACTGGAAGGAGATTCCGAGAAAAGATTAGAATTTTGCATTTGGCTTCTGGAACGCGACATGAAAACCGTGGGCGTTTTTGGGCCGAATTCTGTGTACAGATCAATCATAGTTTACCGCGGATGGTATCATAAACTTTTGCAATCTCTATAACTGGTACATACAGACATATGACAATCGGACCCCTTTCCAGCCCAATTTCTGAGCCAATATTTGGGCTGGTATAACTGGCATCCATTTAATAGGAATATTCATTTTGCCGCAAGTGCTTAAATGCCAAATTTATGCTGACTTTTTGTAGAATATGCTGCCAGATCTACTAGAGGACATCCTTCTGGATAATCTTTTTCAATGTTTTTTTTTTTTTTTTCTACGATGTGGCCAAATCTTAGGGGACAACCCTTTGATGCGTTAGCATGGTTTTGGCCGGAAGGGAATTAGGGTAAGGGGAGTGAGGAAGTTTGAGTCTTGTTTTTGCAACAGCCCAGAGACGGAGTGGATTATTTTAATTATCTTAATAAAAGCTCACGAGGAGATCTGGTCTCGAACCCCGGGCCCATGGCATGGTGGTCGTGCGACTCAACGCATTGATCCAACTCTGTCTCCGAGTTTTACCGACAAGATGGACCACCAACGGATTCTGTTATCATTGTAAAGGCAATACTGAATGAAAAATTTCCTGACCGCTGGAAGAAGTGCACCGATTCCTTGGACTGCTAGATCTTTAGATCTTATTCTATTGGACTTTTCGCTGTGGGGAACAATGGAGGAGGAAGTTTACTCAAGGTCAGTTAGCAAAAGATTTAATTAATATAATTTGGAATGCAGCGACGAAAATAAGTGAGAGGCTGGCTAGAATACTCTTTAAACAGGCAATTATAAGGGGGTTATTAGCATGCATCGAAAGTGAAGGAGGATCTTTCGAACATTTCGAAGCTTTCTACGTACAAATTTCTGCAGCTCTAAGTTACCTATACATATTGCCCCTTTTTGGAAAGGTGATAAGATAGGGCATTTAATAAAAAAAACAGATCAAGATTGTTGGCAATTTTCGAAAGGTCTTTGGGGTAGCAGTTGTTGGCGTTTGTTTAATGTCGCTATTGAGTAGATCAATAGTTAAAAAGAAAATAATGATGTGCATGCCGTAAAAATTACAAATTTATGAATCACCCTATAACTACCAAACGATTGAATTTGCCCCCACCCCCCGCCGTTCCCACCTTCTTATTTTGACACATCAGATCAGAAACACCCTGTATTAATAATTTCTTCTCTGGACAGTATTAGCATACTACTCTCAATAAAAATGCAAGCAAAAAAGGATTTTCACCACTATTCAGAAAAGTTATTTTAAAATGAAATAGCATAACGGTTGTGCATTCAAGTTATCTCAAAATGAAATAGCATAACGGTTGTGCATTCAGGACAGCCAGTGGAATCCCCGCACATACGTCACCTTTTCTTAGCTAATGTTCTTTCTGCTTTATACATCTAACTTATATATTCAACGACGGCCACCCAAGCTATCTCTTTCGCAACATGCTTACACTAAAGGTAGGTTCATCGAGACTGTCATAGAGACTGTATAGAGCATACCTTACTGCATAAAGAATATTCACTCGCAGCCTTCCTCGACATTGAGGGTGTTTTCATCAGGCCAGACACAGACATCAGGCCGGACACAGGCAACTATGAAGAAGCTAGAACTTGACGATCCTCTCGTCGAACTTATAGGGTCATCGACTCCAGAGGTACTCCTCAGGGAAGTATCCTTTCTGAATTGCCCCATACTAAATGGAGTTTGGCTGAAATTGAGTAATCAGGTTAAATATCTTGGTCTTATCCTAGATAGGAAACTTACCTGCAAGCCTAACATTCAAGAAAGAGTATGGAAATCTACAGTGGCGCTGAATCGTGTGAAGGGGCAACAGGAAAAAGATGGGGTATGAGGCCACGTATTGTGCTTTAGCTCTACACCAGCGTCATACGACATATATTCACGTATGGAGTTGGCGTATGGTGGCTGCCACTGGATATAGCGACCCATCACAAAGCACTGGATGAAGTTCAAAGAATGACAGCACTATTGATAACAGGTGCCCTTAAAACCACTCCTCCGTCTAAGCCCTAAATACTATTCTCGACCCTCTACTGATGTCTGTTCGGTAATCGATCCGCATCCTCGGCTACAATTATGCTTAAATCAGTCCAGACCTGGAAACGAACTGACTTCGGTCATTCTAAAATCCTAGATGGAAGAATCGCTATCAATCGCCTTTCTTCGGAGCGAAATTTGATTCTTCTTTTCCTACCAGATCACAGTCGGAGGAAGGTCCATCTCAATGGGGGGGAGTCAGTGTATACGACTCAAAACTGGAAGGCAGAGTAGATGGAGGTATCTTTTCGGACTTCGATATTTCATTTCGCTTACCTGACTACTGCTGCGTGTTTCAGGCGGAAACATGGCAATAAAGGTATCCGAAGACCGTCTGAAACATTTAACGCTGCCTAAGGATAGCATCTGTATCTTTAAAGATAGTCCCACAACCTCCAAACGTTTATAGCATGTCGCTCAGCTTTAAATGACATGGCTGAGCATCTGAAAGTACGGTTGGGTACCTGGACACATTGAAATTTCGGGTAAATTCAGAGCCGACGAACTAGCGAGGATTGCCACCACTCGTCCCGACTCTGATATTAACCACCGACTTGGAAAGCCGCTGGCTACTGGCAAACTGGAGAGTTTACAAGCATCCCTCAGGATTGCAAATGCCAGATAGCAGGAGGAACACACCTCCCTGATCACTCGACAAATATGGCCAAGCTTGACCCTATACGACTTGACCTTAAAACGTCTTTTGTAGGAGTTTCCAAGACGAAGAGGAAGAGGAAAGCGTACTAAACCTCCTCTGCAACTGCCCGGCCCTAGCCAACCGTAGGAACAGGTTTTTGGACTGCTCATTGTTTGCAGAGTTAGCCGACATTAATTAGGTAGGAGTTAAATGGGGTCTACAAATACAGCCTCAACTGTGGTATCACAATGGGCCTCTTTGGCTTAAGTGTGCGTTTTTAGGCCGCCACCCTAACCTAACTTAACCTACTGCTTCAATCCTACGAAGGAAAATGATTAAGTAAGTTTTAAGTGATTAACAGCCTTTCTCACTGTCCCAAATTCTCCTGGCAATATAAACTATAACAAATAGAATGTCCATAAAAATAAGGTTGTGGTTTTGAACCTACCTCAATAATAATCTAATTTAAGCACTTTTCTAGAAACAGGTGACTTAACTATCTTCGCAGATGACTAGGGTCGCTAAAGTAAATTATTATTAATTTCCTGCTGCACCAACTTGTGAAACACCTTCACATTTCGGAAGTGAATATCACCGATTCTAGTGTTTGCAGATTAAATAGATTTAGTGAGAAATCTATGACAGAACGGAATACCGTTACGGCGAAAAGACCATTAGAAGGTGCTAAAAGATGATTAAACGCTAAACGTAGTCATTTTATTGACAATAGCCATAGGAATGCGTTCAACGTGCTAATTAATGATTCAGTTTCAACTTCAGTTTCTTCAAACTTTCGTTCATTCATAACATTCGCACCTGTCGACGTCGTCTTAAAGAGGAAAGTCTCGACATAAGTTACACAAGAAGACGTGAGATTTTACGTAACTAGCTGCACTCATCTCGTTGACATTGACCTTGATCGACTGATGGAATGGCGCCGGTTATAAATCTTTGAAATCTAGCAT
This sequence comes from Leptarthrus brevirostris, assembly GCA_964036015.1. Lineage (NCBI taxonomy): Eukaryota > Metazoa > Arthropoda > Insecta > Diptera > Asilidae > Leptarthrus > Leptarthrus brevirostris. Next base: position 40,205,705 of record OZ038372.1, read on the forward strand.
AATTAGTCCACGTTACGTCATAAATTACAATGTAACCGGAATGTGTAAATTTCATGTAAATTAGGACTCGTCTGATACCGGCTACCTAAGTAGTACCACAAAATATTGAGAATGTTTTTTTTATATAAAATAAAGTGAATGTTGCAATGCCGCTTATTTTACCTCGAAACTTAACGTTAAATTGGTCACTCAAAATTTATATTTCATCGTCGAGAACAAGTGACATTAAGATTGGCGTGGGTATGACTTTTTGGTAATTTTGAGTACACGTTTGGTCGTCCACATCCACTCATATACTGGACTCTTCAAATAGGATCTTTGTTGAAAAAAAAATCCTGTTTAACTATCACCTGCCTCGGTTATTCGAAAGATTATATAAAAACTGAAACATTTTTAAAAACATCTTTGCGAGTACCTATCTACCTGTGCTTGTTAATTTACTGAAACGTTACAATGAGCGGAAATTCGAGTGTTTCAGAAGAGTCTGAAGGAAAACTATAATCTACGACGATCAGTGTTTGCGCCGACCCATAATTCATCCTAAAGTAACGAGAAGTGAGTAATGCAGCCTTATCGTGCGGAAGATTTATGTCGGTTTAACATTTGTGGCAGTCAGGTCTTGCCTTGAAATAAAAGGTCCTTGAACGTGGTGTTTTATTTCCATACATAGGTCAGCGAAATTACTTTAATATTCCTTTAAGTTTTTAAAATTGTTTCAAAACTGATTATTTATTGTCGAAATTCTGACTTCACTTTGTCAAAATTGCATGGAATTGTAGTTGAAGTGAGTGGCATCAATCTGTTACAATTGTCGATGCTTCCTGGAATTGTCTTTTGTACTAATAGTCCAAGACTAATATCAAAATCACTCGTTAGTTAGTTATACTGATCGGAAAATGTTTTTGGTTTTAATCAATTAAGTTCGTTAAATAAGCAAAACTCTCGTTTGTTTTATTTGCAAAATTGTTCAACGGATTTTAAAAAATTATGTAATTAATTATGACATTTCACCGCTTACGGCGCGAGGAGAAGAGCAGAAAATTCGTTAGTCGTTTTTTGTAGAGAATTGTATGCTCTACAAAAAAAACCCCCCCAAAGCATAATTCTATCTATCATAGTTTATGAGCTACAAGCGCCCGCGCGCAAGCCTCAAAAAGCGACCTTACTCGCTTATCTTAGAATACTCCGAGCGCCCCAACTAATTGATAAATTAATCAAAAAAATTAAGGAAGTCTCTGAAAAATTTAAAAGAAATATTTACATGAGGCTTCTGTATCTTATTTCAGATTTTGCTGTAAAATTTCGATAATGTTCAACTATTTTTTAAATTTCTCAAATTTTGAACGAAAAATTTTGAAATTGTTTTTTAAATTTTGAGATTTCATATTGACCTATGCCAATATAAAATGCGACATAGCATAGACACATATAAGGCAATATTTATTTTTCATTAATGTGTTCCTTTAACCCTAAAAATTTAAACAAATGGAAATTTCAAAGTTTAAAATTCAAAGTGTAAAATTGAATAAATTATTTTGAGACAAATTTCTCGCCTTGTGGGGCATAGGACGTCTACTATACTACTCTCCGTCAGATCCAGTTCTACGGCAATGACTTCGACTGTGGCCACGATTCGTTAATCTGGTTAGCTTCCCTCTCGACAGATCTGCTTCATGTATTCCGCGGTCGGTTTATTCAGTGTCTTCCTTGGATCCAGTGGGGATTCCGATCTAGAGTCTATTGTACGATGTTGTTTGGCTCTTTTCTTAGTGTGTGGTGCATCGGAAACTTTTTAAACATCTTACGCTCCTAGCTATGCTGCCGATGTATAACTCCTATAATACAAAGGTCGAGAGTAGGGCATAAGATCACTGCTGAAACCAAACTTATGAGCTTGGATTTTATGAGACAACATGAAATTTATCTTGAAGAGCATCTGGGAAGCATAGTTATAGAAGAGATGCCAAGTGAGTGAAATTTCGTCATATTAATTTTATCTTGCTCGTGTTCGTTTTTTATACTCCTGTTTTCCAAATAAACCCGAGTTTCTATGAGAATTGAAGTTTCTGTTTTTTTGGCCCACGTAAACCAAATCCTTGTTTACTTAGCTTATGTAAGCCTTTGAGTTTGAAATGCTTGGTTTAGTGTATGTTAGTTAGAGTTATGTTGGAGTGGAGGAGGGACGTTATCTAACCTTATCATGCGCGGACCGATTTGGATGGTTATCTTTCTGTGGTATAAAGTATGTTTTCCAATTAGTAGCGGTATAACCACTTCGTACTTAGGGCTGGGTTAAGGTCGGGTGGAATGGAGCTTGCGGGGTGTTGCCTAATTTCAACGCATCCGTTTAGATTAAAATTTTTAACTGAATTTCCAAAAACAAGACTTACGATGTGGTGGGGAACCTAACTTTGGAACGCGTTGATCGATTTGGTGGATGTTTTCTTCCGTTGCATACAGTACAGGAAGATACTGCTACTAAGAAAATAATTTTGCACCTTGGATTGAGTGGAGGAAAGGTCGAGCCCAATTCGTAGCACCCTTCCTGTGAGAAAAATGTTAGACCTAATGTGATGGTGGAGAAGGGTTGCCTTACTACTACTATATATCACGTGGACCGTTTTGAATGATTTTTTTTTGCTATCTAGAGTATGCGATACCTGTCTCCCTTGGTCCCTGAGTCTTGTCGTCATCCTGCACTTTATTGTCAGGCGTTTTGATGTCGCCGACGTATCTTGCGCTCTATAAGGCGATTTTTTATTCAACTTTAAACGCACTGAATTCTCATCCAGCAATGTTTGGCTCCTATCTTGCGACTGATCAAGGTTGCTTGATGAGAGTGATGTCGACTTGGCGGCGAGCGCCTTCTATGACATTCTTTTTGCATGCTTTACAATGTGTGCTCTTATCGGAACGTCTATATCGAGTTCCCCCCCATTTGTTTCGTCTCTGGCTTGATGGTGCCTCGAGCCGTCTGAGGAACTTGAAGGGTGAGGCTTGGAGAAGATTCTGTACCTCCGGGAGTCATGGGGCCTACCTGGCGTATTTTGACCTCTGGCTTCAATTTTCCGCTCGGCTGCAGGTGTCCTACTCTGAGTTCTTATCTGGTATAAGAACAACATTGCTTAATGACTCCAAACAGATTTGGAGGTTTATTAAATCAAAGCGCTGCTGTGACCTTCTTCTTTCTCTTTGAGGTATTTCTAACTTCTTCGCGGAATTTTTCCGAACTGCCTTCTTTTTTCTTTTTTTTTTTTTATATATGATGTTGCCAAAGCTCAGGGGATGCCCTATGATGCTAAAGCACAGCCTTGGCAGGAAAGGAATTAAGGTTGGGGAAATTTACCCACTTGACGCGGCTTCTGCTTACCTCCCTCGAACCTAGTCGCTTATTATTTGATGCCGCCCTCATTGGCAAGAATTTGTCTAATCTGTCGGACGGTCTCTCAGGTGGTTTTTATGGCATACCTGTCCGGAAGAAATGTCATTCGTCTCATACTCGTGTTCAACTTGTCCTTTCGTTCGGGCCGCTTGAATCTATGGAAAATGTCCGTTTTAATTCCTTTCCATAAGAAGTCTGATATTTCTAATTTACGACTGATTGCTAATATGTGTAATGTCACGAAGGTCTTCGAGGCACTTGTCAGCGATATCCTTCGTTTTATTATAGGCCTTTTATGGGTTCCTTTCTGCATGACTTCCTTAAGGGTAATTCGACGATCATCAATCTTCTTGAATTCCTAAATTATTCTCTCCCAATTATTGAGTCAGGTAAACAGGTGGACTGCGTGTTTACTGTTTTCAGTAAGGTTTTTGATAAGATTGACCATGCAATTCTGGCCTACAAGTTGTCTCTTCTTGGCTTTCCTCTTGCTTCGTCGACTGGTTGTCCACCTTCGCGTTAGGTCATACACAGCGTGTCTTATTCCGGGGAGATCTTTCCGAGTATATCGTTGTCACCTCAGGGGTGCCCCAAGGCAACATCCTTAGCCTGCTCATTTTCATCCTGTACATCAATAGTGTTTCGCTCATTTTCCTCTTCTACATTGATGTAGAATTGTTTCGCTTCTTCTGTCGAACGCTAAAATTCTGTGTTACGCGGACGAAGCCAAAATATTCCGCACTGTCATGACACTGATTGTAGTGTCTTGAACTCCGACTTGGCTATGTTTTATGATTGGTATTGTCAAATTAAAAGGACAAAAGTACAAGTCGATTGCCCAGCGCTTATCAAAATGTACATATATATAAATGTACATAAATATATGGGTGTTGATTCTATGAGGGTAGGTTTACGAGGAAAAAAAATGGTGGTTTTCATTTTTTTCTTTGGAGTAGATGATGCTTGCCAAAATGCTTGACTGTCAGAAGAAAGTGTGGCAGCAACTGGACCTATTGCGGGGAGCCCCCAATAAAAATAGTAATTGCGAAGTACCTATTGAATTTAGAGTTTTAAATGAAACTAGACTGGGTGGCATTTCAGCTGATCACATAGAGAAGGACTGTTCGCAATGCCGCTGCGGGCTGTGTCATCTCAAATGTTGGTACAAATTCCACAATAAGTAAAAACAAAATCGTCTTTAGCTAACTTATAATATGTATATCCTTTTTACTACTACTAATATGTATATCCTTTCATACGAAGTTCGTGGTATAAAAGTACACCCAGTGTCACCTGTAGGTAACACCATATTAAAAAAAACTAGGGGGTGACAATTTTTGTTCCTATTTTTTTTTCATGTTTTAATTACATAAATACAGTTACTAGCACAAAATAAGAATATTTTTTTTCATATATCGTTACTTGGGAATTGAAGAGTTAAAACGAATCGAGTGAAGGTAGTCATGCCACAGACTTTTTCAAAATAAAGTACTGTTGAGCCTATGTGAAGCTCAATCAGAAAAGGGCCCCCCTTCCGTCAATTTGTCCGGGGTACCGGACAAATTGGTAAGACTAATTTAATTTTGTAAATATGGCTTTTATTCAAAAGTTAAAATTCGAAAATTCGTATAAAACCAAAAATTTATAATAATTCAAATACAGCAAATTATTCAAAAATAAAAATAACAAATTCAATAAATAATAATAATAAAAAATTCTAATAAATTCAAAACAAAAGCAAAATTCAAAAAAATAAAAAGAAACGACGCCACTGGTTCTATTGTTTTCCTGTGTATAAGAAAATAGCAATTTATAAATTGTAATATTGGCTGAAAACAGCTGTATTATGCTGAAATCAGCAATAATTAAATATACTTAAGTTGACACAATATCACAACAGATGAACATAAATGTTTCCTAAATATAAAAATGAGGATAGAGGATATAAGGATAATTTGGTATGATAATCCTGAAATCAGGAAAAAGCATTTGGAGAAAGCTCCCAATGGCTAACACTTGCCTGAGTGTTGAACGTATCGTTCGAAATCCGAAAGCGGAATGACTTTCTTGTTCAGATGCGCTCTATTTATACAAATCCTAATGCATTGCTCAAATGGAAAATGTGTAACTGTTTGAACTTGCCATTTGAGCAATGCATTAGAGTCGCAACCGAACGCTCTCCTAGAGAAACAGCTGACGGTTTTCAAAAGTGACAACTATTTTGACAGCTCGAGAAGGTAAATTTTGATATTTTTGTAAATATTGAACAATTTGTTAATTTTTGTGTTAATTTCAGGTTTTTTGGAGACACTGGAAGGATGGAGCGGGAGAAGGGACCAGGAACCGGTTAGGTATTGTATGTAAGTACGTTTTTTTACAAAAATATTTTGTTAATTCCCTTTTTCCTTTTAGGTTGGACACCACAAGTGCATATACTTACGCAGGAGAGTAAGTGGCCGCAGTGTTTCTTATGATATAAATGATTTGTATAAGCTTATTTACCTTCGATGATTAATTCCTTATAGTTTCTCAGCACTTCAATGAGTGTTTCTTTTGCAGTCTTTTCCTTTCCAAACCATCTAATTTATTGAAGAAACTTATTCCGACAAATACGTGGTGTACTTCTAAATTTTACCGTGCAGTGTTATTATGAGCACACATTTTTTGCATACCTGTAGGCGTTTAAGGTGTTTGGAGAATTTTAAAAGAACCTAATTTTTTAAATCAAAATGCGTAATTCAACTAACTCATACACCATGCATAAAGGATATTATTTTATGACACAATTCAAAAACAGAGTATGGTATCCTATGATATGCATAAGGTGACCATTTTCCGAAAAATACAGGATATTCAACAAATCTTAACAAAAGTTGAACCGACTTCACAAAAAGCGCTAAAAAGCATAAAATAATTTTTAATTTTTTATCTATTACGGCATTTTGAAGTCGGTGGAAATCAAACAAACCAAACAACTACAACAAAAATATTTAATCGTCTTATGATCCCGTAAGCTGAAACGTTCAGGTAGTATTATGTATTAATTTCAATTCTGGTACTGTAGTTGTTTTATTTGTTTAATTTGCACCGACTTCAAAATGTCGTAATAGATAAAAAATTAAAAATTATTTTATGCTTTTTAGCGCTTTTTGTGAAGTCGGTTCAACTTTTTTTTAAAAAACTATTTTATTTTAACCATCCAAATCGGTCCACGCGTTACAAATTTAGGTTCCACCCCCTTCTCCCACTCCAACCACACCAACAATTTTTTTTCTCGTGGTATCACCCAGGGAGCATACTCTACCAAAAGAAAAATTATTATCCAAATCGGTCCACGCGTTACGAAGTTAGATTACTCCTCCCCCACTCAACCCCCCACCATGGGCCAAATTATTCTTCTATTAGCAATGGGTGATCACACTCTATACAACAGCAAAAGAACCATCCAAATCGGTCAACGTGTTACAAAGTTATGTTCCACCCTCCCCCACCATGACGTGGTACCAATCGGTGAACATACTCTACTAAACAAAAAAAGAATCATCAAAATCGGCCGACAAAGTTATGCCCGGTCAGAAATAAAAAAAATAAAAACTAGTGGAGTAAGTCCAGATTCTGGGTGTCGCATCATTGGCGCGACCCTTGAGGTCCACACGAACAACTTCCCAGTTAATAACAATTTTCAATTATTATTAACAATATTTAATTGTGAATAGCGATAAATTTCATGATCATAGTACAAACGAGTAAGTGAAAACTCAATAAAATTCATAATATTCGATTTATCGTTTTATTTATCATTAATATCAACTATTTATGATTTTTTTAAACATTTTTTTAATGTTACAAAAAACTATAAAAGTTCTGGATTTTTTTTTTTTAAGTATCGAGTTGTATCAGAACCAATTAGATCAGATGAATCTTTTTCAAAAAAAAAACTTTCGCCCACTTGTATCTCATTTAAAAATAATTAAAAAATTGATATTTTAAATTTATAAATAAATAAATAATGAATTTAATTTATCATGATAATTTCGTTGTAATTAGATGCAAATTTTTTTTTAAAAAATTATTCCGTTATAGCACTATTTTTTAATAAAAACAAAATAAATGCACTCTGTTTGGAATTCATATGTTATTAATAATTTTAAATGGTTATAAACAATTTATAATTGATATAAACAAAGTTTATTCATAAAAGATATTTTTTGTGGTAACAAAAATTTCAATTGTTTATAAGAATTTTCAACTGCTATGAACAATCTGCAATTTTGTATTCAATTTCCAATTTTCATAATCAATTTTCAACCAGGTAAAACCATTTTTTATAATTATAAATTTATTATTGTTATAAACAATTATTTATTGTTATAAACAATTTTTCATCATTATAAACAATTTCTGTTCATAATAATTTGTTATTATCCGACTTTTTGATGTCCCGATCGTCATCAGAACAAATTACATCGAAGAAAACCTTTTCAAGAAAGTCTGAAATCAACTTTTTTCAGTTTTTTTGTTAATACAAAAAAACGGCTGAACCGAAACTGATTAAATTTCTTTCAGCTCTTATTGACAATAATACGTTTCGAATGGCACCATAGCGAAGTCGTTATCATTTTTTGTTCGCGAGATTTCGTTGTCGAAAAAAGTGGGTCCGAACGTACGTACACACACACACACACACACACACACACACACACACACACACACACACATACATGTGTTCAAAAACATGCGTAAAACACTATGGTGACTTTGAAATGTAAAAAAAAATTAAAACTAAAAATTTTGAAAATCGGGCCCATTACAATAACTTCCTATATGTGGGAAGTTAATAAATAAATTTAAAAAAAAACTACGCGTCGAACTTAGAACCTCTTTGTTTTTGGGAAGTCGGTTAAAAAGAAAAAGAGAAGCGAAAACTTTTAAGCGATTTATATAAAAAATGTGCCGACAAATTATGTATTCCAATATATTATATATATACTTTTGTTGAAAACTGCATTAAATTTTTCCATCTGAAAGTAAGTTGGGTATGAGAGAAAAGAAGTCGAAATGCTGACATAACTTTAATCAAAATAACAAAAATAAAGGTGGAAATTCTGAGATAACTTTACATAAAGGTAACAAAACTTTTAAGTAAAAAAAAATTTCCAATAGAAAACTCTCTTATATCATGAACTCGTCAACATCTTCAAAGATCAAATCAGCATCTCCAGCTGGGTCTATATTTTCTTTAAATTCACTGTTATTAGCGATAACATGAAGATAGTAACATACGGTGTCTAGATATCGCCAGTCTCTGCCGAAGTGTTTTTTCAAAAGCGCGTCAACGTCCCCTTTAATTTCGCTGGTTTTACTGGTACTGCATTTGGTAAGGGACTGGATTTATACAATGCAAGCTCTTTCCCCTTTTTTTTACAACAGAGCGATAAACTGAAGTATCTACTTTGTAGTTAACTTCGCCTTTTATTAGGATTTTATTCGGTGCACGAAATTTCTTTTTCAAAATTAACCTTTTGGAAGGCGTAAACCGAAAATGCAATTGACGTGGTTGCTTAAGCACTTCAGCGACTGCAGACTTCCAATCGAGGACGAGAACTTCTTTTCCAACAATTTTAACAGTACCATGTAATCTAAAAATGTCCAGGTACTGTTCCGGTTGAATTATTGTTTCGACCACTGGAAAAATGTACTCAATGAACTCGACGTTGTGAGATAAGCTAGAACATAACCATTTTGCCAGCATTCCTAACACTGTTATATTTTTATTTTGTCCTGGGCATCCGTCAGAATATAGTTTCAATTTATTGATATTTGTCGAATCCACGTTCGAAAGATGGTAATATAAAATCTAGGCGATTTCGTTGGAGCCCTTGTATCTCTCATTTTTCGACCAGGTTTATATAGTCACCGATTCTCTAGTTTGAGGAGGCTAAGAGTGGCCTTGACAAACTGTAAAGTTGTATTGGTACAATTGGCGACTAAAATAAGCAGATTGATCTTACACAAGAGGCAATACAAAATTTTTTGGCAATCAAAGGACAGTTTAAGAACGGTTTCTCCTTCATCCTTTTTAAGCATCTCATAAAAAGTTTTCGACTTCAATTTGTGGAGACTATATTTTGCCATGCAATCAATTTTTATGGCCACAGTAGTGCGTATTTAAACCCGATGTTAAAATCTCAGTTAAAAATATTTTTGAAGAAGTGGTATTTTACTTTAAAATTGTCTTCAACCTCATTGTTGTAAGTCTGGCACAGTTTCCGGAAGTTATTTCGCAGTGTGTCTGACAATGCCGATTGTCTACTTTTAAATTCTGACTTGGACGCCTTTCAGAATTGGTGTTCCATTCATGACCTTCCCCTAAATATCGGAAAGTGTACATCTATGTTTTTCTCACGAAAAAGGTCTCCCTTTCAATTTAACTTTACCATAGAAGACTGTCCTTTAACAAGAGTTACTAAGACTAAGGACCTAGGTGTCTGGCTCAATTCCCAATTTTCTTTCGAAGATCATTTTGATGCCATAGTCAACAAGGCTACTATGACTCTTGGTTTCGTGAAGAGATGATCAAAGGAATTTGATGACCCTTGCATTACAAAGCTTTTATACTGCACTTTTGTCAGGCCTATTCTGGAATATGCCTCTCCAGTCTGGTCACCGCTCTATGTGACACATATCAATCGCATTGAGGCTGTTCAACGAAGGTTCGTTAGGTTCGCTCTTCGAGGCCTTCCTTGGAATAACTCCCGTATATTGCCTCCTTATGTTGATAGACTTGAACTCCTGCACTCCTGGATACACTTGAAAAGAGACGACGTAACGCAAGGATCCTTTTTGCTTTCGACTGCATTCGGGGGTCCATAGACTCTTCTGTTCTCCTGGCTTGTTTTGGCATGTCGGTTCCCGCTCGCTCCTTGAGGAATCACGACTTTCTTCAGTTACCTTTTCATCGCACTAATTATGGATTAAATGAGCCTATCACATCGGTGTCGCGATTTTTTAATTCCTCTTTTGATTGCATTGATTTTCATCTATCGCGAAATCAAGTGAGGAGTCAGCTTTGTTGAGGTTACTTTTTGCTTTTGACTTTTTACTTTACAATTTATGTACTTTCTGCTTTTTATATACCTTTTGTACACTTCAGCACTTTTATTTTCTGTATACATATATATTCTCTCATTATCTTTGTTTTTATATAGTTTTTTATATTGTTCTTTTGTAGTTCTTTTGTAGTAATCAGAACTTTGATGAAATATTGTAAATAAATAAATAAATAAAAGTATATACTTATAAAATTGTGGTGTTCTTAGTTCCAATTGCTTAAATAGTTAGTATTCTATAAAATTTCTTGCAAAATTGGAATATCATAGCTCATTTCTAAAAGTTCGCTTAAGCCTCCTGTGTAGACAAATTTATACCTAGGGGGAGTAGACTAACTTCGTAACACGTGGACCGATTTGGATAATACCACGATAAAAATTTATGAAGTATGCTGAGGTGGGGGGGGGTGAACCTATTTGGATGATTCGTTTATTACTGAATAAAATATCTCGCTCCATTTGTATCATGATAGAAATTGTGGCTTAGTGTGGGAATGGGAGATGGGGTGTCACCTAGCTTCCTAAGGAGTAGACCAATTTTAATGATTTTCAGTCGGTTACACAAATTACGTTTTCTCGTTGGTAAATGTTAAAAAATATTGAATCTAGAGTCACTACAGAAAGAGAATGGAGCAGTCCCCATACTTCGTACTACGTACCCCGATTTTGAAGGTTCTCTCTTCCTTTATGGAGTACGTTTGGATTCTAGCGCCATGGTAAGAATTTTGTGGTGACGGTGTGAAAGCGTGGCTAGGATAAACTATTGAAATTGTTGTCGGATTTGGATGATTCTGTTTTCTTTCTATGAAGTGAAATTACTGAAATTAATTTGTTATATGAGCAGCATTGTTCGAGTAGGATATCCGTAGAACTGAAAAATTAAAAAAAATAGTTTTTAGAAAAAAAGTTTAACCATCTTCACAAAAAGCTCTAAAAAGTATAAAATAATTTTTAATTTTATACCTACGATGACATTTTGAAGTCGATGCAAATAAAACAAATAACACACCCAACCATAATCGAAAGTAAGCTACCTAAACATTTCAGTTCACGAGATCATAAGCAAGGAGGATTACATACATTTTTTGGCACCCTTCATAAACGAGATAGCATAAAGCACTTTTTGTCAACTCGGATTTAAAAAATTTTAATCTTTAGAAAAATGCGGGCCATTTGAAGTTGAGATTGATTTTTCAAACAATGTTCTAGGGTGCGGTTTTGAAAAAAACCGCATTTCATATTTCAAGTGCGTGTAACAAGGAGCACATCTGCCCCTTAAGACAACGTATTTTGACGCTACAAGCCAAATTTGATCGTACTGTAATATTTCGGGAAACCTTCTTAAGTCGAATAGTAGGAAGGGGAAATAGTAAATCAATCTACCTTCAATTTATGAGCTCTACGTATTAAAGGAAAACATGCATACCCAATCTAATCCCATATTCCTAAACTCTCTTTCCTTACCTTCCAAGATTGTGTTACGAGATTATAGGTCATCCCTTGAAATTTTGACATCGTAAAAAAGATTTCTAGTAAATAAAGTCCTCGAAAACTAACGATGAAATCTTTATAGGATATGAAACTAAAACAAAAAGATATTTTTATAATATTCGTTTAAATAACTACAGAATAGTTGTTTAAACAGTTCTTTATATTAGAAAACACCCAACAGTACGATTCTAGAATACTTCAAAAAATGTTTTTTTTATTCTGTTGTGATGATTCATACAGGTGAGGGTCCTCTCTAAAGTTTGTTCAGCAATTCTTATCACTTAAGAGCTTTGGTAAATACGCTTTACCAAAAAAAACATTTTTCTCAACTTCGAATTAATAAATCGGGTACATCCAATCAGCTAGCTCGCTCATTCCTTCTACTAGTGCTTAGTATTGCAGATATAGTCAAATCGATGTTAAGGGAAAAGTTATGGTAAAATTTCAAGGTAAGCAAAGACAATTTTACTATTTCTTTTTCCGAAAATATGGTTCCCCTTAATAATTTTATATAATTCTTCAGTAACAATTTTAATACAATACTGAAGCCCAATTCTAGACAGTCACTACACTTTCTCTGATCGTAAGTGTTAAAAATAAAAATAATATAAATTTAATGATTTTAAAGCACGCTACTGTGATATTTCGCGAATTCGTTACCATTCATATAGTTCATGTTAACATAATAGTTATGCAAACATTTTGTCTCAGCCCCGCGCAACATACCAGTAACGACAGCTACATTTATACAAAATATTTTGAATTGATTGCCCATTATCATTGATCTAGCAATTACTGATCAAAGAATTGCTTACTCGACAGTCAACACACGCTGTTATTTGCTATGTATTCTATCATATCTCCTAATCGCTGCCACAACAAGCATAATATTGACAAATGCTTCAAACTGAGAGGAAAAGAGGAATTTCAATTTCAATAAGGAAGTAATTGATCGGGCGGCAATGCCAAATAAATTACCACCTGTATGTAATAGAATTTAGAAGTGGAATATTCCTCCAGCAATCGTTTATGGACTTTTAAAATTAAGTGGTGATTTTCTGGCATAACATTTTGCATATAAAACTCATTTATGTAATAATTTATTTTGCACTTGATTAGTCATAGTCCACTTGCACTTATAATATGTTTTGAGTAAGTTGCATTTTTGCTTGAGGTGTTATTTAGTCGTTATAAGAAATATATCAGTCTCCATTAATGCTACATCGGCTTAAAATTTCATATCGTTTTTTCCGGTAATATTTACACTATTTTTATTCTAATGTTGCTGTTAAAATCACTTAGTTCACTTACTGCCATCACTCGTCCCAGGCGCTGATCCAATGAAGGACAATGAGTGTAATCGCCCCCCCCCCCCTCCCTCCGAGCCACGACCGAACTTTTTACTGTTTACAAAAAATTAGGGAAAGACCCGTATAGGAAAAATGATGACGAAAATAATGGTAAAAATGACTGAAACCGAGCGAATCAAATGTAGAATCAACCCGTACTTTTTACAGTACAGTCGAAGAATAACATTTTTTGGTTATTCTACAAAAAGCAAAATTCCTACTATAAGAAATAAATTTTTCTGAATAATAAAGTATTGTCGTAGTTATGATCTTAAATAATTGATATTAATTCTTAATTGAACTGATTATATATTTGCAGTCGCCTAGCTAGGGTTTTCTACAGAGATGTAAGAAATACTCCTTCTGACTTGGCACTGTGTAAATGAAAATTCTTCACTTCCGGGCCGAATATCGTATTTCTAAATCTACCCACTGTGGAATAACTTGTCAACAATTGGTATAGGTAAGGCATTATAAAAAAGATCCAAATTATTTGAATAGGATTTTCAAGTCTAGCAGATGTTCTGGTGAGAATTCGTGTACAAATGTTATTAATGCGTTTGAAGATCGTGACCCATACGAATGCTTTTCCCTCATTCCAGTTACTGATATTGATGTCTGCTCTGCGGTGATGTCTATAAAATCTAACTCAATTGCACTGGATTCCCTACAGACAAGGTTTATAAAGATATAATATATACTTATTCTTCCAATTATTCTTCTTAGTATCAGACATTTACTGAACAATGTTATAGTTAGATCAACATTTTCAATGATATGAAAGATTTCAAGAATTGTGCCTACCCCTGATATTAAAAAATCCTGTGGTATATTGCCCGATAGGGGCCGTTCAAATATTACGTAATACAGTTTTTGAAGATTTTTGACCCCACCCCTGTAACGCGCCGTAACGTTTCGCGTTACCACCCACCTAAACGTTACGTAACACTCAGATGATAATTTTTACCTAAAATTATCAATTATGTTGTGCACAAATCCGGGAATAAGAAGCAGTGGAAATTACACGAAATGTCAGCCCACTTTGGCTTTAATATGTGTGCGTGAAATTCGTTAGCTCATGGCCGTAGTTTAGGTGGTTTTGCTTGACCGCAACGGTCGGACTCATAGAGTCTAATCTATGGCCTCGTGGTACACGGTTTATTGTAGTTATTTGGCATATACATATATACTTTTGTATACTCAGTGACGCGACTCTTTAATAAATTGATCCTGTAGACGGAGTTGGATCAATTCGTTGAGCCGCACGACCACCATGCAAGGGGTCCCGGGTTCGAGACCAGGTTTCCTCGTGAGCTTTTATTAAGAAATTAAATAATCCACTCCTTCTCTGGGCTATTGTCTAGCTCGCAGCAACGCAAAAAACAAGACTCAAGTTTCCTCACTTTCCTTACCCTAATTCCCTTCCGGCCAAAATTTATTAATGATCTTCCACCTGTTCTGTGGTACTGTAACTATCATTCTTATTTGGATGATATACGGCTGAATATTTACAGATTTCTGGGCCTGACGGAGCACGGTATTTGTCGATTGAATGATGATGTTGATGATTGTGTCCAAATGAACTGGTCAAAATTGTTTTAATCTTAATGTCCCTAAATCAAACGCTATTACAATCTTAAACTCTAATTTAGACATTTTTTCATTTCAAAGTTTTATTCTAGATAATATGGTAATTCCCTATTGTGATTCAGTTAAAAATCTTGGCACTCGTTTTAATAGGTCTCTAAATGAAGTCAGGACTTCTTATAAGGAATGTCTCAAAAAATTGATCAGGAAAGCAAAACAATCATCGTCGGAGGGATTCTGTAATAAGATCGAGAGCACCTCTGAAGCTTGTCGCATGCCGGAAAAGTGCCAAAAGTGATGGTAGTTGGACTCCATCCAGTCTTGAGTCGCTGGTGTTACTAGTCAACACGCACTTTCCGGGATGCTCAGCAACTGGTGTTGCTGAGTTGCCTGATAATCCGAGCGGAAATGAACTGGTCCACAAGCCCTACAAATCACCGGGATTAAATGGTATCATCCCAGCTGAACTTCAATTAGCTTCCGAGATACTGATTCCGTGGCTAATGGTCATTTATGAGGCCTTGCAACATTCTTATACTAAAGTTAAGTGCAAAAGGTAAGGTAAGAGACATCCCTGCACGAACTTACCACAATCATAGAGTAGAGGTTTCTTTTAACAATATCAGGTCAAAGGCGATAATGGCATCGTTGAGGAGACTGGAACTTGACGTTACTCTCATCAAACTTATTGACCTCATGCTAAAAAGCAGGGTCATCTAGTTTGGGAGGATTTAATATTAAAAGAGTGGTCACTAGAGGTACCCCTCAGGGAGGTATCCTTTCACTCTTATGGAACATAACTCTGGATGAGTTATTCCTAGACCTGGAGCACTCTGATCACTAGGTTATCGCCTCCGCCGATGATATTGAACTGATGTGTTCATGAAAGCACCCAAACACACTCGATGAATTGTTACAATACGCCCTTTCCAGGCCGTGATGGGTGTGGTCTGGGCATAAACGAGAACAAAACAGAGTTAATAATACGCCTCCTATAAATTTCCCTATGCTAGACGGGGTTAGGATGAAACTGTGTAATCAGGGTATAGTCCTATATAGAAAACTTACCTGTAAGCCTAACATCCAGGGAAGAGTACGGAAGGCTACAGTGGCGCTGTACTCGTGTAAAAAGGCAATAGGTAAAAGATGGGGTATCGAGCCACGCATTGTGCATTGGCTCTACACAAGTGTCATATGTCGTATACTTACTTATGGGTTGATCGTCTGGTGGCCGGCACTCGATATATCAACTCAGCACAAAGCAATGGGTAAGGTTCAGAGGATGGCAACACTGCTGATAACAGTTGCCCTTAGTACCACACCTTCTAAAGCCCTGAACACTATTCTCCACCTTCTACCGTTAGATCTCTTTGGTAAGCAAACCGCATCCTCAATTGCCATTAGGCTTAACTCAATCCAGACCTGGAAACGAACTGACTTCGATCACTCCAAAATTCTGGACGGAAGAACTGCCAGCAACATCGACTAAACCACGCCCAAGCCTTCCTTTGGAACTAAATTCGTCTGCTCCTTTCCCGCCAGATCGGAATAGGAGGAATGTCCACTCCAATGGGGGGAGTCCGTGCATCTCTACACTGACGGCTCTAAACAACATTTGGAAGATTTGGACCTCGATATCTCATTCCGCTTACCTGACTACTGCAGCGTGTTTCAGGCGAAAATCATGGCTATAAAAGTAGCCGTCTGAATCATTTAACGCTACTTAAAGATAACATATGTATTTTCACAGATAGTCAGGCCGCTATTAAATCCCTCACGGGAGTATATAATACCTCCAAAACGGTTGTAGCATTTCGCTCAGCCCTGAATGACATAGCTGAAAGTACGGCTCATCTGGATGCCTGCCTGGACATAGTAATATTCCGGGTAACTGTAGAGCCGACGAACTAGCGAAAGTCGGTACTACTTGTACTGATTCGGACATTAACCACCAGCTGGGAAAGCCGCTGGCCACTTGCAAACTGGAACATTCACAGACATCTCTCAGGATTGCAAATGTTAATTGGCAGGAGGAACATATCTGCCTGATCACCCGACGGGTATGGCCAAAGCTTGAACCTAAACGGTCAACAGAGCTCATCCAACTCGGCACGCCCATAGACTAGGCGCACCTTCAAACGACTTCTGCAGTTGTTGCCATGACGAAGAGGTAGAGAAAACCTAACTCCACATCCTCTGCAACAACTGTAGGAACTGGTTTTCGGGCTCAAAGCTGTCTTTATCTGAAGCTTAGACGCCTCAAGTTGCGTCGTCTTCTGCTTGATCCTTGTTGATTTCGTTTATTTCTTATGGGTGTGCAATTTTTATTAAATTGGAATTTACGTCAGCTCGTAAGCTGAATATGGCTTGTATTTGCAGTGTGTGGTATACTTTTGATTCCGACTATTATATCCGACATCTTCCTTCTCTAAGTCTAACTAAAGAGTCTTCTTATTTGTATAGCAAACTGAAATTCACTCAGTCTAGTAGTACTTTTTTACTAAATATTTTGCGTTATTCTTTTCAACCTAGTGAACGCCAGTTTTTCGTTCAATCCGTAATCGTCCGTAATCGTCAAGAAAATCTTTGTTAATATTTAAAATCTACATATATGGAGAGCTGAATATATGTAATATTAAATTAAATTTAAATTTTGTTTATATTTAAATTCTCTGTTAATTCTTTAATTCGAAGTTACGAATTTGAAGCCGTTTGTTAAATTAGCCTATTTCTTAATTTAGTCTTACACTAAGCTTTAAGATAGTGTAGTGCTTCAATAAAATTATTTGAATTTGAAAGTACTGAAAAACATTTCATCAATTTTCAAAATTTGCATCGGTTACTAGTGGTTTATGGTAATTAAAGTGTGATACAACTTATTCGTTTGTAGATATCTGGAAAAAACAGCGTCTACAGTTTGCTCGTCCAGCACCTTGCCTATTATCAGCATTTGTTTGGTCTTATCTTGTGCGAATTTGTCGAATATGCTAGCAATGATTTATTTTCTAAGGTAAAGAAACATAGCATTGGATGTTCAAATAAAAAATTGTTATCCAATTTGGATTTCACACGGAAATCAAAATTATACTATATATGTTTATAGAGGAAATGAGGGATGTTTTCCTCTTCTTCCTAATCTCGTCAGTCCGTCAGCATGTCTACCTATAAGGCAATGACAACGCATATAATATTTCGCTTCAGCGAGATTAGCTTTCTTGACCGCTTTAGCTCAAGGGTCAGTCTTGTTTAATTTTCAGCTTGCATGTGGCTAGCGGCTTACCCAGTTGGTGAATTATATCTGATTCTAATAGAGTAGTGCCAATTATCGCTAGCTCATCGATTCTACAGATACCCGAAATGTCATTATGCCCCAGTACCAATATGGGGCATACTGACCTCGGTGTGAAGCTTGACAAAAAACTGGATTTCACTCTGCACATAAACTATATCGTGTCTCGGAGTAATTCAGTTCTGGGTTTTGTTAAACGGTGGTCAAGGGAGTTTTCTGATCGACTGACACTTATTCACTTATATTTCTCCTTGGTTAGACCAGTTCTCGAGTATGCATCTCAGGTTTGGTCACCTTGCTATGCGGTTCATTCTAGACGCATCGCGTCAGTGCAGCGAAACTTTGTTAGATTCGCACTAAGGGACCTCCCGTGGAATGATCCATTAAAGCTTCCTCCATATGAGGATCGCCTCCGATTGCTTAATATGCACTCGTTGGAGGAACGACATAGAATTGCTGACCTAGTATTTATTCACCAGCTTATGAACTCGAATATAGATTCTCGTACTCTCGCAGGTTTGGTTACTTATAGGCATACCCCGTATTGCTTAAGGAGAGTGCCTTTACCACATGTTGTCCATTCTCGGTCTTACTATGGTATGCATGAGCCTATTAATCGCATGTGGAGAGCCGTGAATATGTGTCCTATTTTTGACCTGGCTCTTACCAAGGATTTACTTAAACGTTCACTGTTATCTGTGCACCCCTGACTGTAGTGTTTGGACGTGTTTCACTATTTTGTTTACTAATATTTTATTGCATGGGTTGTGGGAGCCTCATTCACCTCAATATATGTTATATTCTGGTGAATAGGTCAATTGATTCCAGGCTTCTGCTTGTGAAGTGCGCCTTCTGAGTTAGAAGGGTTAATTCGATAGTAATAAAAGGCGCACAGCAATCTTACCAGGCCCGTGCGCACGGGGGGAGGGTTGTTAAAATTTTCTAAACTTCTTGATTAAGAAAAATTTGACTGAAATAATAAACAGATACTCTAAAATGTATATGAAATTAGAAAACCCCCCCCCCCACCCCAGCAGCAAATCCTGCGCATGGGCCACGAGAAACGTCATTTGAAGACAATGTTCTGTTCTGCAGTCCAAGTCTGTACTGAATTGAGCCTAAAGGAAGTCGCGAATGTGGTTTCTTTCTGAAGAGTGAGTTCCACCGGCGTAAGTTGGAGAATGATCTTAAGGGCTTAACAAGGTGAAATTTCGAGGGCACCTGTAATCAGTAGTGCTGCCATTCTCTGAACTCTCTCCTGAGAACCGGTACCATTGCATAACGTTCTCTTTCTTGGATGTTAGGTTTCCAGCAAACTTTCCTATCCAGAACAAGGCCTACATATTCAACTTGGTCACCTAGTTTCAACCTAACACCATTAATTTTGGGCAGTTGATAAGAAGAACTTTGTTTCCGAGAGAAGAGTATCTACTCTGTTTTCTCCGATTTTATGCCCACATTACACCTCCAGGATTAATCATTCTATATTAACGATCAGTTTATTCGAGGCTCGACGGACTTAACTCTATTTTATGCATGTTGGAAAAGAGACAGCTTAGATGGTTGGTTCTACTGTATATTTTATGTAGACATCAATAAGTCTTTTCAGAGTTCTAAGAAGGGAGAAGGAATGACTTATTAGCATTATGGCGCTAGGTTTACTTTGTGAGGTCCTTCCACCTTTAAGAATAAAGACCACCTTTACCTCGGTTCACGAAACCGGAATGTAAGTGGCTTTCAAGCAGGCTTCATAAGTAAGTAAGGAGTAAGAATCTCGAACGCTAATTGAAGTTTACCAGGGATAATACCGACCAGGCTCGGTGATTTATATGCCCCATTTCAGTTTCCTTCTAATTAGTATCGACCGACTAGGCCATGACTGTCCAAAGCTACTGTAGAATCAGTTATACTAGCTGTAGAACAGCCCGGAGAATGAGTGTCAATCAACAGTTCCAGAGTTTCTATATGAGATCCAGCTTCCACGACTACGAGGCTGGGAGTGATTGATGTCAATCTTACGCAAACGACCCGCTTCGGAAGAACTTTCGATTTTATTACAGAAACTTTCCCGCGAAGATCATTTGGCTTTTTTTTAATTTTTTGAGGCATTCCCTATAGGAAGTTCATACATTGGTTCATTTTGCTTGATTGAAAGCTTGCGACACTCCCTTCTAAGGGTAATGATTTCGGCTGACTAACACGACACTCCCTTCTAAGGGTAATGATTTCGGCTGACTAACACGACACTCCCTTCTAAGGGTAATGATTTCGGCTGACTAACACGGAGGTTTGGACTTACGTCTAGGATACCGGTTGGGGCAGGATATCTGCTGACTAACACGGAGGTCTGGACTTACGTCTAGGATACCGGTCGGGGCAGGATATCTGAGTCGCTTTATTATAAGCAAATGTTGGGGTGTTCATCAAATTATTGAGGGACTGCCTAGTGTCGATGCTAGGAGCACCTTTATTAGGCAGACTATTTATCGGGGCAGTTTTATAAATATTCATTGTTCTTTGACTATTTTTTGTAAAGAGAACGAACTTAAATATATGGCTTATATAATAATAGTTTAAATTCAATATACGGAGTTACGTTGTCACAATTAAACAGACGAAACAAAAAAGATGATGTAATGCATTTTTAAGGTTTAGAATGTACAAAACAGGAATTAAGACAAAGTACACATTTAATGAATAAAATTCACTTACGAACCTGATCCATGAGACGAACTCCTTTCCCATAGACGGAAAGCGAAATATGATAGCATCGACAGTTACCTGCAAAAGAAAAAACAAAATATCAGAATTTTATCGTGGGAACAATGATTAGCTAAGTAAATTTTATATTAAGAAATTTATAATTTGTGAGAACTGAGGGAAAACAAAATTAAAGGAAAAGTCAGTCTTAAGACAAATTTTATATCGTTAACATCGGCTCTGAAGAGATCGATTAAAAGTGTAGTAAAGTTTTGTAGTATTAACGTTAAAGAATTGCAAGTGTAATAAATGTAAGAAACAGTGACGTAAAATAAAGTCAAAATTGCGATAAGTGAATTCTTTTATTTAATTTCACCAAAGTGAGATTTTTTTTTGTTGGTTCCACTAGAACTAGTGTAGTGTCCAGAACTTCCCACATATTTGGAGGTTAGTACTAAGAATAAAATCGAAACGTGACTCACCTCTTTTATTGATGTCCGGGCTACCCCAGATTGTCGTGTGCGCGTTAGCATCTGCTCCGATAAGCAACACCGTCCGTTGTTTAGTGCCTTTCACAATTGCCTTTTTTAGGGATATGTAAGGCCTGTCCTCTCAGTCCCGAGACATGTTACATGTTCAAAAAATGGCTAGGGAGTTGCTACGGCGGGACAGACCTTGACCCCATGGTGTACCTTTGCCCTTAGATTCTTTTGGTAGATCTTAAGGCTAATGAAGCCGAAGCCATAGATAATCACGCATTCAGCTAGAGGGACGAGTGATTTCCCATTCAGGACAGCAACGGGCTGTCTTGAGCTGCCTTAACATCACTTACCTGGGCTGCCTTGGGTGGGTAGACCAGGATTACTTAATTAACGGAGTTGGATCGCAACCTGTTGTCAGCAGAAAGAAACCATGGGTCGCGGCCAATGCTATTCTAATCTGGGACCTCCGGCTGCCTGGCAGCCTTTGGTGACCTTAGACACAGCATATTCCTTTCTTGAAGATTGGGGCTGCGTAGGTTTCGTGGCGAGAATCCCAGAGACGTTTTAGAGCGGGTGGTGCTCGGGTTATCCTTGACAGCGTTGCTTCCCTTTCCTTTCACACTAGGTGCTACGGGTTAATCCCCCTGTGAGTGTGACGACTCCCGACCAATGAATACTGAATTATATATATACTCGATTTTGATATATGAGTTCTCGACGTTACAGGTACCAACAGTATAGCTACTGCCTCTTTCAAAATAAGTTAATTGAAGGAAATCCGATTACCTAAGAGTAACCTTTTTAAGTTATAAGGGTCCTTTAAAAATACACGCTCATTTTATTCAAAACCTGTCTGGAATTTATAGAATCATGACTTCTTCAATGCAAGAGTAAATATTTGATAAAAATAAGAGTATTATACATATGTATGTATATTGCAAGATAAATCCTGTTTTTTATTATTCATTCTGAAATCAATCAATAAATGAGACACAAAAATTAACAAACCATTACTCGGCTAAAAATCGGCAAATCTGATAAAAACCAGAAATTGCTCATGTTTTGACCACTCTCCATGTGTTAAATATTAGCAGATTTTGGTCTAGCGAGCACTTGCTAGTTTTTATATACACGATAAGATAATTATTATGATAAACACGTTAATGCTTTCATATCATAATAATTATCTTAAAAAATTGCTCGTGCTTTTCCCAGGTGAACTCGAGTTTGTTGCTTGTAAGTGCAAATTGAAAGCCATTTTAAAGTGGAGCAATTAGAGTTCACGGGCTAGCCAAAAGTGCGAAAATATTTGGTCATACTCCAGAGGTATTAGACAAGCTGTCTGTGGTCCCATAAAAAGTAGAATACCTCTCAGCATATGGACGGATCGCAGACACTTTTATCCCAATAAATTTCGCTAAGGAATCAACAGTTTTGCGATTTATTCTAAACTTACGAATACCTGATAATACTCGTAAACCAAATTTCAAACTTCTCTTGTTACAAGAATACAGTTGTCATATTTGGAATCTGTCGTTGAAAGGAAATAATGTAATCACATTGGAATTTTTATGACCGCAAGGCTTTATTCCACCACTCACTTCATTTTTTTTATATTTATATTTTGGTATTTATGAGATTTCCTTTATTATTTTGCTTCTGGAACGACTCCCTTCAGTGTCCAGCAGTAATATATCAACATATCTTGCATTCATGGATAATATCTTTCCTGATCGAATCTTTCAACATGCTCGTTATCGGCAGATTCCAGGTATTCGGGAAAAATATAAACTAGAGTCTAACAAGGGAATCTTGAGCTGATAAGATGTCACCGATTAAGTTTTTGTAGTTTCGCAGGGCCAGAAACTGTTACTAACATAATTTTTGACAATATGTTTAAGATATTCCAAGGCAGGTTTTTGAATAACATTTAATTCTTGGTCGAAAATCAGGAAAAGGGGAGTGGACCTAAGGTTGCCGGGATTGGTATAGATAGGTAAAGATTGCAGAATTAAAGAGCAGTGGCACCAGTTAATAGCTGATGAAATAAAGAGAATGTCGGAAACATCACGACGTTTACTTAGGGGTTGTAAGTCGATCAGTTTCAGACGTTTTTCATAAGGTGAAAGGTTGAATCTGTCTATCCACGGAAGATGCCGTAGAGCAAAGCGAATGAACGTACGCTGGACAGATTTGATCCTGTTAATGTGGGTTGTTTGTGTAGGTGACCGTACCTGGCTGGCATATTCAAGGAGAGGTCTAACGAAGGAGATATAGAGAGCTTTGAAAGCATAAGGATTGGAGAACTCTCTAGACCAGCGCTTTACAAACCCTAGCGCGGAGTTAGCTCTGTTAATTATACTGTCAATATGGGAACGGAAATTGAGTTCGCTATCACAGATTATGCCTAAGTCACAGCTAGCATGTTGCTTGCAGAAATAAGATATGGACTGGCATTTGGAGACATTGAGTTCAAGCAAGTTTTTCATGCATTATTTGCTGAACGAATCGAGATCTTTTTGCAGGAGAAGAGAGTCGGTTGTGAAGGAGATATGTTTAATTATTTTCACGTCATCAGCATAAATGGACAGCTCTGAGTGTTTGATGAGAAATTCAACATCATTTATTGTAAGGATGAAAATCAATGGACCGAGGTGGCTGCCCAGGGGGACGCCGGAACGAGCGACAATAGGGTTAGAAATGGATGAGGTGAAAAGAAAATTGTACTGACGGTTGTTGAGGTAGGATTGAATCCATGAGCTGAATCGGGGGATGATGTGGGAGGGGCCCTGGACGAACAAGTTTGAACAAGATAACGTTATGGGAGATCTTGTCGAAGGCTTTACTAAAATCGGTGACGATAACATCAACATCTTTACTGTTTTCCAGGGCATATTGTGTTTAGAGCCGAAGTCGGTAAGGTTGGTGGTTGTAAATCTTCCTTTAAGGATGCCATGCTGGGAGAGGGAGAAGATAGACTTACAGTGGAAGAACATGGAATCATAGACCAATTTCTCGAATAGTTTAGGTATGCATGATAATTTAGCAATGGGTCTGTAGTTGGACACATCATTCTTGTAGCGGAAAAGCAAAGTAAGAGGTTGAACTTGATGCATGGCACACTTTTTCAAAACGATAGCCGGAATGCCTGGGTGAAAGTAGTCTTAAAGCCCGTTAAAACTGGCGGCGATTATGGATCAGGGTCGAAAGATGTAAACGACGGTTGAGTGCATTGGTCCAAGAATGAAAAGTAGTTAAGGTCAGGTTGTAGGGCATTGTCGCTAAAAGATTTACTAAAGAAGTGTGGCGATAAGCTGGGGATCAGACGCAGAGGTATTCTCGAGCTTTAGGGTGGAGGGTAACCATTGAATTTCTTCTTCGAATTAATAAGGCTATATAAACGCTTGGGGTCGGATATGAAGCTTGTTTCCATCCGTTGGAGATACTCATAGTAGAGGGTATCACAACGTTCAGAAAAAGAGGTATAAGCAGACAAGTAGGAAGAATAGTCAGACTCAGTCTGGGTTAGAAGAAAAGTTTGCCAACGTTTATTTCTCCAGTTGAGGAGAGAGCGTAATTCTTTGTCGTACCAAAGGGAGCAGCAGTTTTTACGAGGAAGAAGACGGATAGATTGTGTAAGACAAGCGTGCATTTCCGAATAAACCGCCTCTACAGCAACGTCAATTGGAAGATGTTGAGGGATAGTGCCAATGTTGAAGTTGATTTAATTTTTCAAAGTCGCCTTTACGAAAATTGAAGGAAAGAGAAGAAGCTTGAAAAGGCGTGAGGGTGTTTGTAGGAGAAAACGAGGAAACGGAGAGGATGGTGACGATCGAGGGAGGAGAGGAGATGGTTGCTTTCCGCGATAGCCGAGTTAACTGGGTCTGAGGAAAAGATTAAATCTAATTTAGGTGGCCTCTAGAGATGAGAATTGAATCAGAATATATCGATATCTGGTATTATAATGTAGTATCGATTTTATCGACAAACAAATATCGATAATTTGAAAATATCGGTATTGCATTCGAACGTATAACAAATTGTACTTGACGGATGTAAACATGTCTTTATATTTTCTTACTTAGAATATAGAACTTAGATTATAGAATATAAAGGATAGGTCATTACAGATACGAGCCGTGTACGTGAGACCAGTCAACCTGCTCGTTGGGAAGATAAGGACCAGGAAAGGGAGGGAGAAGAAATTGACCTGCCAACTTATACTTACTATGATTTCCGTTAAAAGCGTTCATGAAAAAGATTTTTTAAGTTTATTTAGAAATTGGAAGTGAATTATTAAGTTTGTTTGACAAAGAATATAATAAAAATTGTTTTAAAAAACTCTTTAAGAATTTAAATATTGTAAATAAGTTAATTTCACAATAAAGTGCAAAAATTCAAGTGTAAATTCGCTCTTTATCTTAAATTGAGATTTTAATTGAACAAACCATGTTTATAGCATGAATTTAGAATAATTCGTGGAATGTAACATATTATCGGAAAAACGACTTCCCATCATGTTATTTGCAACTATTTAGCCACTCAAACACCGAACACTTCGTGCTGGTTTATGTAAACAAATTCTGGGTGTTGAAGCAATGTCGGTTGACAAAAAGTCACAAAATAGTCTAACAATTTAATTGAAATGATAACATACAGTTTTAAAAGAAACAAACAAATTGAACACAATTTTACTTAATTTATTCGAGGAAACCTTTTCATGCACAAAAAAACAACCATTTTTAATTATTTTTCATTATTTATATTTTAAATTAAACTAGCAATTAAACTTTTGATAAATTCAAAAAGAAACTTAAAAACCAACTCTATGACATAAAAGCAATCGATCAAACTGAAATCCACATTTTTTCGTCGAGGTTGGATAAGAAGATTCTCTTCGAAAGATGCTCAGCTTTTTCAGCTATGATATTTCCCGCCATTGCCAATAATATTTCTGATGGTACGGAAGTGGCCACTGTTGTTTTTATTGACGGGTTTACACATTTTAATTATTGCTTCCCTTAAATTGCATTTTTAAATAGATTTCTCCAGAATTTCAAAAATTATGCCAAAGCACCCCCAGATCTTTGCTGTTGAGCCGCTTCATTTAGTTTCTTACTCGTAGAAACTCTGTCACTAGGGAGGTGTTCGAAAACATCAGATTTGGTGACATAGTCTCAACTGAAGTCACTAAGTCATTGCTTTGGCATACCTGGGAATTGTTTAGAATTTCGATACTCTCTGAGTATCGATGAAAAATACCGGTTAAAGGATTTATCGGGAGTTGCAAGCATAGATACAAAATATCGGTATATTAGAAGAAAATTATCGATACTACGATGTATCGATGCAGTATCGCCCATCTCTAGTGGCCTCACGGTAACAGCACCACTTCGAGACGGGAGAGATGGCGTAAAACCCACAGGGATAAGTTGATGTGAGAAGTCGGGCTAACCTCAATGTGGGTGCACTGCGTCGAGCGTGAATGCACGCAAGAATCTACGGCCGTATTGCTGACCGTCGGAACATGGGGCGAGCTGTCCACAATATCAGTTGTACGCATGGGCAGAGGGGGCGTGAGAGCGGTTGGGCTCATTTGGACGTTCGCTGGTGAAGGCTCCAAGCCGGAATTAAGGCAATAAGCACCGCGCGATGCCAACCTTTTTATATCAGAAGCAATAGTGCTCCGAGCTTTTATTAACAGCCGATCAGGACCCTAGGTCGCCCATAAAGTATCTAATATTACGTCGAATGTCATCAATTATGGGACAGACTGCTGTGGCGCTGGAAAGTAGTAGCAAGTTGCAGTCGGCGGGTATCGTATGAAGGTCTTCAAAAGAAGCAGACATGCTTGCAAAATTCGAGGAAAGCTCATAAGACTTCTATGTATAAGCCGATATTTAGAACCTCAATGGTTGTAAGAATTTTATCTTTCTTTCAAGCTACACGTTCTCACGTAGCAAACGTAGATCGCTTCAGATTTCTGCATTCTCTTATGCTTTCGAAATGGACGATGAAGACAGTATTTTTTTTCTTAATGAATGTTCGGAAAAGATGTTTTTGTCGAAAGTATTATATTCAAAATATTGAACGGATCAATTTTTCATCAATAGCAACATTTGAACTTTTCGCGAGTTCAGTCTTATTTTGCCAAAAATCTAACCAAATATCTTTTTGGTTGTACACAAAATTTCGTCTTCATAGGTTTACAAACGAGAAGACAGACCGACACTAGAATGGTTGCTAGTTAATATCCCCCCGCTCAACAAAAATCTAGATGCGCGCCTGACACACTGCTTTCGGGGTATCCATGTGGACTGAAGTATAAGCTTAAACTTATAGAATTCATGTCTCCGACTAAAACTTAACAAGGCAATGGCTTTTACCCTTAATATATCGATAATCAAAATAGCAGTTGAGGAAAGAAACTCAGTCGCTCTAAAAACATACTCTTTATCCTAAAAATATAAATATCGACAGAAATCCTCATGTAAAAATTTTCCCCAGCGCACTGTGTTTCGTCTAGAACATTCTAGGAGGACAAAACTCATTGACAAGTAACAACCGTTAACCAATTAGTAAACTACCATCATACACTAAAGACATTGTCATCAATTACTAATAAATTTCTTTACTTAAGTGAGCCAATTATAAAGTGCTCATTTCTGCGATAAATATTCGCACTTGAATGCTGGTGGTGGTAAGTGGTAAGTTTTGTGCCATGGATTTTGAAGCTACAGGTACGTTTAACAATTCACATGCGTTACTTCTATATAATTGGTAAAATTCTTATTAACATAGGAAGTTAACGTAGAGGTATTAAAGCCCCATTTACGTAGTCTTAGAATATCTTAAGGATTTTTTCCGATTTTGTGCGATAAGGGACATTTATATTTTTTTCCAGAACATCAATTACAAATTTCGAGGAGGAGTTTTTTCGTCATTTGGCGTCTTCACGATAAAACGATCAGAAATAAAGAGCTGCCCGATTTTGTTTTGAATAAATTAAGTTTATATAGCATCAGCCAAGAAGTAGAAAAGAAAATCCAAAACATTATTTCAAACTTTTCAAAGAAAATAAGTCAACGTTGGCAGCTTAGTTCGAGGAAAACAGACATTTTTGAAGCGAGATACAAAGAATGGCTTGACGGCGAAGACTTGCAATTTTGTGTAGAAATAGCGATTCCTAAAACCTTCACCTTCAGCGAAACCAAGCTCCCACATTGCACGAAGGACGCTAGCCGAAAGAATTTAACGAAGCTTCGGAAAAAACCAAGCGTCGAAAATTTACCACAAATCGCCAGCAATATTAAAAAAAAAGCGTCAACAGCCCCCGAAACGAAAGAAGCGTTAGCTTACTATGTGGACTCCAAGTCAACAACAAGAACATATAAAATGACCAGGAGACGATCTATGTCAGTTGGTCATTACGAGTTTCCATCTTATTATAGTTTACGGAAGGCAAAATTAGAATGTATCCCACCCGAAAATCAAATTACTTACACGGAAAATTTAGCTGAAATTAATTTGCAAGCTATTGTAGATCTTACTGTGCAACGATTAGTCAAAGTTCAAGAATCACTAATTAAGCTTTTGTTACCTGCTGATTTTGAGCTGTTTTGTAAATTATAAACAAAAATTCCAAGATTCGTACAGCACTGACGAATACTTGTTTCTTATTTCGTTTTTTCCAATACAGTTAAGTAAACTGGAAGCTGCTGAATCCATCATCGCTTGGAAAAATCCTCGAACATCCTCAACTCGCTATTGTAGACCTGTAAAATTTTTCTTTCGTCAGGAATCCCCAGAGGTTACTCATGACGGATGTTTTAAAATGGAATCGAAAATAAGAAATTTGGTACCAGCAAAAGTTAAGATTGATGGGGTAGAACTTTTCAAAAGACTTAAGTTTCAACAGACAATGGTGGACGGAAAAGTATGTAATTCATTAACTGGAAACACCTCCTCACAGTCTTGCTACATTTGTGGAGCGACTCCCAAACCAATGAATTGTGATACTTCTGCCAGAATCAATAAAACCGATTACTATTCATTCGGATTGTCAACATTACATTCCTGGATAAGATCGTTTGAGTGCCTAGAAATAAAAAAGTGGCAAATAAGGGGTGAATCGGCTAAGGCAGACTTTGATAGAAGAAAACATGATATTCAAAAAAAAAAATTCAAAGACCAAATGGGGTTGAATATTGATAAACCGAAACCAGGATTCGGCTCTTCAAATGACGGTAACACCGCGCGTCGGTTTTTCAAAAATGCAGAGTTGAGTTCGACGCTAACTGGTGTTGACATTCATTTAATAAAGAGATTTAATATAATACTTAGTGCTATTTCGTCAGGATACGATATTAATTTAGAAAAGTACAAAACATTTACAGACGAAACCAAAGAAAAGTTTGTAAGCCTGTATCCGTGGTATTATATGCCCGTTAAGGCGGACCACACACTGGAGAAATTTCTTATCTCCAACTGATAAAAATATCGACTGATATTGGCTAACACAGGGTCTTTATGTGTTTTTTTTAAAGGAAAATACAAATTTTGAAGTAAATGCAAACAGGTTATTACTTAGTTAAGCAATGCCCTTGTTTATATGATAAATCCATTAGCAGCTATTCAAAGCGAGATAAAACAGAATTACTCCAAAACTATATACGAACTCGTACTAGCATTTCCCTCATGAATTTATATTTCCATATTTCCACAAATAATACATGATTATTGGTTCTATAGCACGTATTTTATTGTAAAATGATCTTATACATTCAAAAGATAAACAACATATATCTCTTGGAAGTTGCCTTCAAAATGCGCCGGTTGCAAATATATTGGACTGCTAGAAAATCGTGACAAATGGATCAGTTGATCAGTCTTTAGTTGGAAATTAAAAATTGCTCCAGTGTGCGGTCCACCTAACAGTACACAAACTGCTCTGTCATGGCACTGAAATTATCCAATCTTGTTTTGTGCCTATCGGAGAACTTTCTGAAGAAGCTCAGGAGGCACGAAACAAAGACTGTAGAAGATTCCGGATATGCTGGCTTCTAGGGTAGCCACTAATACAGACTTACTTACGATGCTTATTATAACATCTGATCCTCTCATCAACAGTTATCGGGAACCTTCTCAAAAACACACCGGGCCATTGTCAGCTAAAACTCTCGAGCTCTTACAAAGTGCTTCTGCTCCCATCATAACCCCACCCACATCCACCATAACGGAAATAAGAGATGATGATGACTATATAATTTCTGATTCATCCAATGTATAGTCAGATTCGGATTAAGATTAAGGACTTTTTGATAGGTGTTCGGTTTAAGTATGATACTTATCTTTGTTTCTATTCATCCTTTTTCATTTACATTTACCATAATAGATAAATAATCCAATCAAGTTCTATTGTATTTAGTTATAAGATTTTCGAATTGTGTTATAATTTACTTTTAATATGGCTTTTGAGTTGTTTTTTATCAAATAAAAATATAGTCGGAAACCTTAGATTTAACGTCCAATAGCTTTTACTTTGCCCTATCTTTAAAAATACTGCAGATATTGGAATTTCATTGATTGATTTTGTTTAAATTTGTTAACACCCTGGCAATGATTGACCACCCCGTGCCATACAAGTTTTTGTTTGTTTTGACTTTATCAATTACTTCCATCAATATTGCAAATCTAATTCGAGGTACCCTGTATAAATATAAACATGTTGTTTCATCTCTCGTACTACATAATATTATTTAACATGAATGTATGAGAGAACTCTCCAATATTTACATAGAATAAGCAAAACAGCATTAAGCTCCAGCAGGAAATATTCGAATTTATGAGCAGCGTAATTAGCAACTTATACGAAAAAAACTGTTATATTGATGTAATGCACTACATTATTACATTCACTGCTGGGTTCAATAAATACAAATGAAAAACACACGGAATGTTGTTAATGTCAGCTTTAACCACTACTACATGTCCTGTTGTGTAATAATTGAATCAATTATTCTATTGCAACATCCCAATGAAGACTGTAATCATTTCGAAGCTCTTTACAACTAATGTCAACGTCTTTTGTTTACACAAAATTCAGTGGAAACAAATCAAAAAAAGTAATTAGTAAATGACTATGATGTGTATTCCGAGAAAGGGGCGTTGTAAGAATTAACACGTGCCCGTTCTTTCCATGGAAGTAAGTAGCATCTTAGGAAATTAATTTAATTAGCTTCGCCCACCTGATAATTTCAGTTCACTCGTTAGAATCCGGAAATAATGTCGTTCGTTAAGTCATTCCGATACTTAAACTTTCTGTTTTACATCTTTGGATTTACCTTCTTTTTGACTACCTCAACCTCCGTAGAATACAAAAGACGGTACATAATTATACCAATGATTTTGTTTATTGTCTTCGAAGTTGCAATGGAGTATTCTACTTATGACAATTACCTTCGTTATGGTATCATAGAAGTTACTAGGTCTACTGAGGCTGTGGCTGTGTTCGCCCGAGTTTTCCTCGAGAACATTTTGCAGTGTTTTATAATGTGGTGCACGTGGTTTGGGACTAAATACCACCTGAAATTTATCAAGGGAATACTTAGTGTTGATGAAAAAATTATGGTCTCGTTCGGAATAAGCGTGGACAATACTAAAGCCAGTCGGATATGCTGGCTTGAGGTAATAGCATTAGTCCTAGTTATTGGTGCGTTGCAGATTTCTAAGTTTATCTTATTGGCAAGCATCTTTGACGACGTGTACGATATAATATTCTTCGTCTGCATTGGTATTCAAATAATAATGTTTGGCTCAAAACTGTTTTATATCAACTTTTGCGCTCGCTTGATATTGATTCGATTGGAAGAGCTTTCATTTATTGTGGACGAAGTACTTGTCTTTTACGCAAATAATAAAAAACTAAACACCGACGTTATTCAAAATATTGAAAACTATTTGGAGATACTTAACGACTTATGGCAGCTAAAAGTCTATTTTGAGAAATCGTTTGGAAGGATCTTATTCTACAGCATACAATATGATACAATTTGTGTGGTTTTCAAAATATATTCAATTGTCATGGAAATTTTTTATGACGTTGAGGAAGAACAGTATTATTTTATAATAATTAGTCAAGTTATTATTAGCCTGCCATATATCGTGTTCCTGCCCAGAATAGTTTTCGTAATTAATAGCGTCGCAGAAAAGGTCTGAATTGAGAATATATTGTGGAATTTATTCAATTAAGATATTTTCTTAATAGTTTGGTTCATTGAGGAAGCTGGGCACTAAAATTGGATATGTACAAAACAAAGAAGTGACAAATATGGTATTATGCGTTATTAAGTAATTTTCAAGGAATCTTTATCATAACAATATTTTTCTAGATTGAGCTTCTTCTATTAAAATTTCAGCATATGGAAAAAATTAAATACGTCAGAGCCCATGGGTATTTTAAAATTAACACACAGCTTCTTTATCACGTAGAAATTTGCAAAGACTTTGGACATTTTGAAAATATTTTATTTCAGACAGTTTCGACAATCACAACGCACATGGTCATCCTCATGCAATTTCAACAATGGGATGATAACACTCAAAATTGATTTCGAGAGCAATACGAATGATCCTGTAGAGTGTAGAGCAGAGTTCCCAAAACGTTTTACGTTTTCGGTTTTGGGTAGACCCACTGCTTACCTAATATTGAATTTTTGTAAATTATAATTTTTATACATTTATTAACTGAGTTCAAATTAAAAGGAACCAAATTAAAATTTAGTATCTATTACAATGAATTAATTATAATATTTACATACATATGTAAGAATTACATAAAATAACTAAGCGAAAAATAAGTGGTTTTAGTGTTAGGGATGAACCTGATATTTTAATAACAACATTTGGTATCAACTTAGACCATGGTGATTTTTTGAGTTTTGCTTGCGTTTTGGATGAAAATTTGGTTTGCAACTAAAATTTCAGGTTTAATCAGAGATTTCTTGTTATTTCGGTTAATAAAGTGTACATGGTTTTACTTTTTGGAAAGATAATTTAGGCTGCTTTAAGTTGATATAAATAAAACGCAACAGTCAGCTATATTTGAATATAATTGGTTAATGGCTAAGTACCACCCTGATTTATCGCTTAGTGCAAATAATAAGCCAAAAAGGAAAAGAGGCTTTGAAAAAAGGAATAGCTGACGCAAAAGAAATACAGCCCGATAAAATAAAAAGAACTAGAGCATCTTACAAAAATATATGAAATCTCACCAAAAACATTTCATATAAAGAAGGTTGCCAAGACTAACTAGCTCATACCGCTTTCACTGTTATCAGCTCTCCTATGAAGTGAAGCCCCTAACTCGACAAGGCCTAACTCTACAACCCCTAACGCTAGAAACCCTACTTCTTGGTCAAAAAGTATGGTTTAATTAAGGCTTCAAATAACGAACGAAC
Source organism: Leptarthrus brevirostris (assembly GCA_964036015.1). NCBI lineage: Eukaryota > Metazoa > Arthropoda > Insecta > Diptera > Asilidae > Leptarthrus > Leptarthrus brevirostris. Next base: position 40,239,552 of record OZ038372.1, read on the forward strand.
GCCAAAATCCTTCGTTCAATATCTAATGTTTACGACTGCGTAGTTTTGAACTCGGATGTTGATGCCTTTTCTGTATTTGTAAGGTTTATGAAAGATGAGACAAAAGAGCAAAAAACGAAATCAAGTTTTAGTATATTTACTCTATAAAAATAAATTAATACTGTTAAAATATTAGACTTACCTTTCTAGAAATATAGAATTCAAAAATTCACTAAAAAAGTTATATTTCCGGACTTAGCAAACAAACTTGTCTGCACAAGATCTGTGCAAACCAGAGATGCCAGACGGTATGGAGCAAAAGTCGCGTCATTATTTGGAATCGCCCAAAAATTGCCTTTGGATTTTATAATCAGCCAAGTCTTTCACAAAATTTAAAATTGTGGTAGAGGTGTCGCGAAAACAAAAAATACCGTTCATGAAGTAGGTATTTAATAATGGAAGTGACTATTTGCACTAACGTGTACGTACATGTACTTTACGTGTACTTTTGAATTCGTTCCGCTTTTACGTACTTTATGTACTTTCATGTACTACTGATTACTACACCTCTTCCTCGCAGAAAGTCTAATAAATTTTTGACGTACAGGAAGGAGGCACTTGTTATTCCTATCGCTAAACAGGCGTCTCCATCTGAGCCTGGCGACTTTCGTCCCATCAGTTTGTTGAGTTTTCTAGCTATAGTATTGGAAAAGATTATGTTGAAACAGGTTATGAAATTTATTGATGAGAATAACATAATGACTGCATGGCAGTCTGGTTTTAGATCCGGCCACAGCTGCGAAACTGCATTATTGAAAGTAATTACTGATATTAACGAAGCTCTTGCCCGGGATTTTATTACAATTCTAGTCTTACTTGATTTTAGCAAAACGTTTGAAACCGTTAATCATCAAAAGCTAATTTACAAACTTATAAATAAATTCAATTTTTCGTCATCTGCTGCAAGGCTAATAAACAGCTTCTTAGGTGGACGTAGTCAGACTGTTAAGATACAGAGGTCCCTATCTAACCCGATACCGTTACACTCTGGCTTCCCTCAGGGCTCCGTTCTTGGCCCACTTTTGTTCAGCTTATACATAAACGATCTTCCAGGTCCTATTTCTGACGCTTCTATACACCTCTATGCGGATGATGCGCAAAATATACCTTAGTAGGCCAATTGGTTTAATCCAGGACTGTACTCAACGAATGAAAGAAGACTTGGAGCGCATCCATAAGTGGTCTTCAATAAATGATTTAAAGCTTAATCCATCAAAATCAACCTGTATTGCTATAGACGTGACATTAATAAGTCGAACCTTCCACCTATTACGTTAAACAATACCATCTTGAACAATGCTGATTCAGTAAAGAGCTTGGGCGTTAAATTAAACTCTTGCGATTATGTTCCAGAGCAGCTTGGAAAGATTTATGGAAGTTTAAGACAACTTAAGCTTGCGCGAGCACTTATTGTCCCTCACTTTACTTATGGGAGTCTTGCAAGCTTGACTCCGAGTGCAAACGGAGATTGTCACTAGCATACAATGATGTCGTAAGATATGTTTTTAAACTACCTCGCAACGCTTATATATCAGCTTGTGTTAACTCTCTGCTTGGGACGTCTATTACAGCGTACCTAGCAAGGCGTGAGCTCACTTTCCTATATAGTCTTATAACAAATAAAAGTCCATCATATTTATACGAAAAGCTACAGTTCTTGCAATCGGTCAGGAGTCTTCAATTTCTTGTGCCTAGATCTTGGTAGCGCTCTTACTTTGTTCAGGCTATTCGGAACTCCCTTCCTAGAAATATTCAACTTGCAGGTACTAGCAGGGGTTTCGTTAAATTGATTAAATCCTATAATGATTTATAGATGTAAATGGTGCACATTGTTTTGATTATTCTTCAAGTTCATTTAATTTCGTCAATTTTATTTTTTGTTTTCTTCTACCTTTCACTTCTGTTTACTCATGTTCTTTGAGTAGTTAATGATTCCCTTAATGATTTTTTGTATAATTTGTATTATTTTCTTCTTGCAATTCACGCTACTTTATTTCACGAGCCATAGTATGTAGGTACAGTAACAAGATTATAAGTCTTTTGTACAATTCCAAGCAAATAAATTATTATTATTATTAACACGTAAATACACGTAAGTACAAATAGTCACAACCTTTAATAATTCACCCAGTCGCTTCCAACTATTTATTAGGCCAATTTTAATCTTTTTGGAATTACAATAATATATATACAAAGGATAGCAGAAGTAACCGCAGAGACCGCAGAAAAACTGGCTGTATCAGAATTAGATATCCACGACGTGACGGCGGCATTGAGCATACTTCTATGTTTGAGCGAAAAAATTCCATTGCGATAAACGTCAGTTTGGACTCGTTTGGAGTTCAGAAAAAAGTTATTGGCGCAAAATTAGAATTTGATATGACTCGACAGCAAAAATTATTCTACTGTCACGTCGGGTTATGTGATTTCGATTAGCGAATATGATCTGTTGCTGTAGGCTGCCGTGCATTCTGATTCAGCCTATAGCGCAAGAATTAAAAAATCACCCAAAAAGTGCCTAGTCGTAGAGAGGAACATTTTCTCGCCCAACTGAAGGCTCAAGTAGCCCAATCGGCGAGAAATCACCCGACTTTGGCGCAAACAATGGCACTCACCACGCGAACTTTTTATCAAGCAAATGACAAGGTTCCGTTAAGTTTTACAGTTGGAACAAAAAAAGAAATAGAGCACTATATTTGGCCCCTATCTCATAATAGGCTGTTTTTCTATATTAATTATGGCGCGCACAAGAATATTTCTTCAAGGTCCCGGTTTTTTAACCGCCAATTTCATTATTTGGACTTTCATCTCTCTTCGACCCAAATAAAAAATCAGCTTGGATAGAGTCTTTTAAAATTATTTTAAGTTATTATAAATATCTTTAGCAATCAGTTCATTGACAGAGTTTAAGTTAAACAATAAATAAATATAAGGGAATATGGTAGTATGTGAGTGTTAAATTGTATAAGAATTGGAAAAGGTCACTCTTCTCGTTCATTGGTTAAAATGGCCGAATTTAGTGGAATGACCCTATAGCGAATATCTTACATAATACAATTTCTTCTAGACTTAAGTGAATTTTATTTACATTCCTTTTACTTTTGCGAGTAGAATTCGTTCAGTGGTACCCTTTGTTAAGTTAGAAAATCTGGGATTGTTGAACTCCCTTTCTGTTATCCAGTATATAGTATATTCTTGACGATAATCGAAAATACATGAAGTAAAGTACATATTGTCGTTTAAATAAAAGTACCAAAAGTACTGAACAAATGAATGCAGGTGACTCAAAACAGAATAAACAAACCAAAATGTGCCATCCTCGCCACACCTACAAAAAATTCCGTCGCTGTTTTGAAAATGATCTTAATTAAGTAAATACTACGACGCGCCGTATTTTGCCATTACTACTTTCTTCCCGTTTTGCAAGCTTTTAAAACGATCTCGCGAGGTGCTAAAAAGATAAGAAATCACAAGCAATGAAAACATTCTAATTAGAACATTCAGTCAGCTTATTGCTAAAGCTTTTCTAAAATTTTAAAATTGAATTCATAATAAGGTGCTCGGAAGATATAAATTGGGATCCGTTCAAGCAGCAGACAGTTTCAATCTTTCCATTGGATAACAAAGTATAAAAGTGATTACCTGATATAAGATGAAAAAATCGGTTTCTGTACGTTCGCATTCCCGCAAAGTCAGTACAACTTTCTACACTATTCCTGCTGTATTACAGTGCTTGCCGGTATTAATAGTGATCTTCGCATCCTTAGAAAATGAGGTCTACAGCCTTCCAATAGATCCAGATCCCGATAGAGCTGAAGTATTGCATCAACAAGAAGTCGATGGAGATCGCTTGGAATTGGAATCATCAAAAGATGAAAATTTTGAAAGGATAAAAAGGTCACCGCAAAAATTCAGCAGTGAAATAGTTTATTCACCTGATTTGGGTTACGGTTATTACGTCTTTCCACGTAGCTTAAATCAACAGTCGAGTTATGAGTACAATCCAATCGTAAAGTACAAGTCGACTAGGACGAAGAGGAAGAAGCTGTTCGTTCCAAATTTATTTGGATGAAAGTTAAAAATAACAAGAACAGTACTACTTTTGAGACTGAATTAGAATTTTAATATATTTAGAAAAGTATCTTGTAAATATTGTAGTATTTCTGTTATGTTTACAGTTTTTTTATGTTGCGTTTTACTCTTATTTTAAAATAAATAAAGAAAAAATATTGAAAGAAGATTGTTATTTAAAATTCAAATTTTCAAATTAACACTACGTTCTGTTTAAAATGGAGTGAACTATGTAATGTTGGTACAATTGTGGATAGCATTTTACTGACCGTAGTTGAGTCTTCTATTCAAAAATATGATCTTATACCATATACATGTAACATTATGACAAATTCACTAGCAAACTTTTTGAAATTGATATTTAGAACAAAATATGTTTGTTTTGCTTTGAAAGTTTTAGAATCAGCGACCAAAACTTTCAATTTTCAAAAGTGATAGTCAGTTTGCTAATATTATGTAGATATGGCAATATGAAAAATTCTTTTGCATTGATAAAGGTTTAAGTTTTATCGTTATTATCTTAAAACTCAACGTGACACGCTCAAAATTTGTACCTTTTTAAAAAAAATTACTTTTCGAACGTCAAAGATTGTAATTAAATTAGCTCTTTCCCAACAAATATTCAAAATTCCATCTGTCGACAAACTTAACGTTTGCTTTGCAAGCCTATTGGATTGTTATAATTCTTATGTACAATTACCGAAATAAATAAATAAATTGAAATTGAAATTGAAATATTGTTGCTTAATACATTTTTTATTTAGAATCACTCACTTAGCAATTTTACATCTTCTGCGATAAATGGCTTCAGTTTGCTAAATGTCTAAAGACCCCTCTAGCAGCTGGGCCTTGTAATACCTTCATACCATGAGAGGTCATTGGGGCCGTTGGCCCGTGCTCGCTAGAATTCAATTAAAGCAGCGCAAATGGTGAAGATTGCTGTTACACATACAGGGTATTTCACATAAGGTATGCCAAAATAAGTGGGTGATAGGCAAACAAAAAATTGTATGGCAGGGAGGCAATCTCAACCGTTTGGGAGTTATAGGGTGATTCATAAATTTGCAATTTTCATATGCACATCATTATTTTATTTTTATCTTTTGATCTTCTCAACGTAGCAACACCAAGAAAATGCCAAACAACTACTATCCCAATCACCTTTCCATAACTGTCAATAATGTTGATCTAATGTTACGATTGCAGGTACAGTCACTTTTGAAATTGAATAAAATGTTTTGCAATTACCTAAAATTCAGCGTTTTTCTACATTTCCTCGGAAATATACAGGGAGTACTGACTAGGGATGGGCGATCTTCGATTTGATCTCGACGGATCGATCTATTAGCCTTCGATCTGGCGATTTTTGAATCGATTTTTCGCGGAACCGATTCAGTTCGAATCGATTTATTTATTTCCGACTCCCATCCATTTAAGACAAGACGCGAAGCGCTGAAATAAAACTTAGCAAGTTCACGTAGAAATTTTTTCGCATCATCATTAATTTGTATAATAATCCTCAAAATTTTAAATTTCGCACCTAAATTATTGTTAATGTTAGATAAGTGCGTTTCGGATCTCTATAATATGATAGTGTTATCTTGATCAGTGAGTAGCATGACTACCTACACCACCAAACTGTGTAGTTGCCAGTGTGCTTGGAAACCTCTTTAAATACAAATTCATTCTTAATATGTATATTGCTCATAATAAGAAAACCTTGCATACAGGTGCTTTCTTGCGACCTGAGACAAGTGGGATAACTGAGAATTCTTAGTTGTCTCAGTTAAAATGTGCTTTGGCGAAACCGTCTCAGTTCATTTGGAGCCACAACAAAATTCCATACACATATTGAGCAAGTGAGACTGGTTTTTCACGCCTCAGTTGTCTCAGTTAAAGAATATTAACGTAGTATCGGTGAATTTTTTAAAAGTGTTTAATAAAGTGTATTTATTTATACTTTGGTAGCTGCTATTTGCGTCAACGGACGAAATAGTGTCCTTAGCAAACAAAAAGCAATATTATTTTCGAAATTTCAAATTGGAAAAGTTCATTACATTAACAACTGTAGAAATTGACATTTCCTGAATTAAGATAACTGAGACGGTTGCTCAAAGTTCGTCTCAGTTGATTAACTGAGACGTGTCGCGCGAAATCACCTTAAATCTTTCACTATATATGATTACAACTACTGGGTTATCTCCATTGTCCTGTTCGGTAGGTGTTACGTCCGTCCACTCCGTCCTTCCGTTATATGGTATCCATTCTCGAGCAAGGTCTTCTTCTGAACTATCATCACTCATTTTCAGTTGTTTAGAATTGCAAAATTAATCACTTAGTTAAGAAAATATAATTTATTGTCATGTGAAGTCTACCGGGTTTTGCTAGTTATGACAAATTCAGCTTAATGGAATCGATCTGTTCGATCTATGACCATCGATCTTTTTAGGGCGATTAATCGATCTTCGAAATCGGAAGAAAATTACAGATCGATCCGTACTGAATCGATTTTCCCAGTTCGATCCCCCATCTAGTACTGACGCAATTGGAACACTCATAGATGGCGGTAGAATTTTACTTTGTGGTGCCTCCAAAATTGCATTGAAATCATATATGTAATGAGGCATAAAAATTAACAGTTGTTAATGGAAGAACCTTGCGTTCATATCTTGGAATCATTAAAGTTGTGGCAATCGTTCGAAAATCTTTGAATGTTACGTTTGGTTGTGAGTGCTATTTTCGGGTCTTTTTTTAATTTTAATTTTTCGTTTAGTTAAAACAGTTCAAAATTACTAATATAAGGGCCTATTTTCCACAAATAAGGGATAAGTAATGTAAGGGTTTGTTTTCCACAAATTAAATTCCGGTTGTTTGTTTCATGTAATTTATAATTTTTCAAGAATGGGCACTAATAAGGATATTCCTATAGAAAAATGAGAGGCTATTTTGGCTCTTCTGAAGGGCGCTAAACATAATTGCAAGCGTAGTGGGTGTTAACCGCCCTACAGTTTCAAAAATTTCCAAACGATTCAGGAAAGGCACCCTCCAGCTCGTCGTGGAAATGGTAGAAAACTATGGAAAGGACTGATCGTAAGATTATCCAGAGGGAGGGGAAAATTGAAATATTCCTAAGAACATTGAGGAGAAGGCTTCAGGAACAGAATATTTAACGCTGCCGGCCGACAAAGAAGCCTCGCCTCACGCAAAGGATGAAGGTGGCCCGCTACGTTTTGGAATAATGTAAGTCATCAGTAACCTATATAAAAGATACTCGGAAGCTATCTAAATGAATTGTTTGTTTTCTCGAACTTCTCTAGGTTTACTTTTCTAACGAATGCACCCATCATGTCTTAACTGAAGCGACGCAATCTGTCAGAAGGATCCCGGGAGAAATTTGTTAATGAACTCAGCATAAGCACAGTACCCTTTGTCCGTAAAAGCCTACCTGGCTTCTCAGAATATTCATCTCTTACTCTGGTCAGGCAATTCTCCGGATTTTAATCTTAGTGAAGAGAGAATGTTTGGCAAACTCTTAAATCCCTTGTATACCTTCGCCATAATCCTACAATATCCTCCCTTAAAGAAAATATCCTTGAGGTGCGGCAAAGGTGTGCAAAGTCCTGCATCATTAATTCAATTGCCAGCATGCCACGAAAAATTGATGCTGTCATAAAAATAAAGGGGAGAAGTACTCCATATTAAAAAATTTTGCAAATATTTTTCTTAATAACTGTTAAATATCCGTACCTCAGAACAAAAGGGTATTAAGTCACACTCCTGTACATTTTCCAGGAGATCGTAAAATAAAATAATTTATTGTGTTGTACAAAGTAAAAAGAAATAATTATTACATCTACTTGCTTTTTTGCCTGTATAAATTAGTAATTTAAACTTGATTTAGATTACGTTTCAGATCTGACGTCCCAAAATGAGTGGGGTGATAGATCTCAACTAGACAAACAAAAAATTCCCTGGAGGTAGGGGGGGGGGGTCTCAACCGTTTGGTTTACAGGGTGATTCACAAATAACAGTTTTTCATGGTATGCACATTACTCTTTTATTTTTACAACATTTTTACCCAAAAAGTTAACAGAAGATCTTGAAATGTTGTACTATTATGTTCTTAACTTAAAAATAAATTTATATTTACCATATTGTTTGTTTGTTTATTTAAAAATTTGTTTAAAATATTGAAAAAAAATACGTTCTTTTGCATCCGACATCTTCTTGAAAACTAGCACTAGAATTGCAGGTTTGAAATAGTAGAATAATAACGGAAAACGGAAATGACACTTCCGTCTTTACTTGTTTTTTACATGAAATATACAATAAAATTGATACTAGAGGACTTATCTCTGAAACAAATTGCTCTGCGGTAAACATGAATCCTGCAGTTTGAAACATCTGAAGAACGAAGCCAAATAAATTATAAAACTAGAGATTATTTATCATGTAACGACCCTCGGGAGAGAAAAAATGTGGAGAAATAACAAAATGACAAAGTTTTGAAAAAAAATACATAAAATTTCTTTTTTTCGACATATATATTTTTCTAAAGTTTGTCGAAATATTCAACTCAATAGCTCATTTTGTTTTCGCTGCAGATCATTTCTTTCTCGCTAAAAAAAGGTTTTCGTGAAAAACGCGTTTAAAGTTTTTCTGTTAATTATACGATAAATTCAGCTTACATGTCTTTAGTTTACTACTTCTGGTGTAGGGAAAAGTGCCTTTTTATTTAAATAACAACTCAAATTTACGTGATAATTCAAACCATCTTTTATTTTATACGCATCTCTATCCCTACACTAATTCACAATTTAATACAAAACTTTGATACGAAACAAGACTACTTCCGAGGAACCGACCGCGAAGCAAGAAAAGTTCTTTTTGACAGAGAGAGGACTACAATTTTATAGAACGACTTTTAATTACATGATCACTCTCTTTTTGAAGCGAGTGATAACAAGGTTTTTTGACGTAATTTTTATAAAAAAAAAAAATGTCTACACATATAGACGCACTTAACCCCCAGCCAAGAATTGGTTGTAGTAGACCCCCAATGCCCTACAAGGGGTTAAAATACGTAACTTTTTTTACATAGCCTACTTTTCTCGAAACACATATTTCCCAAAGAGGAAGTTTTTTTATACCATCATCATAGAAAGAAGTAGGCCGAGCCGGGATAGAAATGCCTATATCGTTCAACAATTCGGAGCAGTAAATCATACAAAAAATTGATTTTATAATCCCTACAACTCTTTTTAAAGGAGTTTAGAAAAATCTGGCCTCTCCTAGCAGGATAAGATGGAAGTAAAAAAGGATCAGTCTAGAAAAGGCCACGAAGAGCGAACCTAAGGAATCTGCGCTGCACAACCTCGATCCGATTGACGTGGACAGCAAAGTAAAGATCCCATACCGGACAAGCGTATTCCAGAATGGATCTAACGAATGTGCAAAAGAAGAGCCTAGCTAACTAGGGATTATCGTGCTCATTGGACTGCCTTTTCATAAATCCGAGCGTGGAATTGCCTAGCACCACCTACAATACCCTAATCCTCAAACCTCTTCAAGACACTTCCATCCAAATGGGACACTTTTGTGGGTAAAAGTCATAGCAGTGCATTTGTTAATATTAATAGGGAGACGGTTAGGATCACCCGTCATGAAAAATGTAATTGGCTGAACTCAATAGAGTACAGTCGTGGTCCCGAGAGACGACGCTGAATATTTTGGCACCATCGGCATCGACAAGAGTCTGCAGCTCGTCAAAAGAAACGAGGAGGATGTCCAGAATGCTGCTCTTGGGCACTCCGGAAGAAATAGAAATTTAATTGGATAGGGCACCACGAAAAAAGACACGCTGAGTGAGACGGGACAGATAGGACACCCAATCAACAAAAAGCGGTAAAAACCCGAGCAGCCGAAGCTTCCAGTTTCTCGAAACCTTGAAACGCTCTTTGAAAGACACGTCTAGATGGTTACCTTCTTTCTTCGCGGGTGGTAGTTACGCTCTGCTTCAAGGGAAAATCCTTTTCTAAATCCGTAATAAAATATTATTTCCGCGTTGTCTTTGAAAATTGCAATATTTGCAACTATTAATTGCAAACTATCAAACGACTTCTTACTTTGAAATATTACGTGCTATTAAAAAAGGCATTGCGATTTCATCTCATTTTATACCTGCAGATCATAGGATTTTCATTTTTTCTTAGATGGGCAGGTATCAGCTGTTCGTTTGGTAATGTAAATTGAGAATGGTAAAAGCTTTTTGTGAAATAAAAAAAATTAAAGGGCAAATTTTCAAACTATTTCCATTTGAAATGAAAAAATAGATTTTTTTTCAAAAATTTAACAATAACAAAAAAATTGCATAGTCTTCAACATAATTCTGTTACCTGTCAACTGAGATATTAATAGCGTCTGTAACACTAAAACTGGGGAGATAGACCCCGCCACCCTCCCAAACAATGTTTTTCGCCTAGATCTGCCAGTTCCTTCATTTTCGCGCACGACCTAAGAAACACTCAGTATTTCGTATATGTGCTGATATGGTTCGAGCTTTACAAGATCTGAGAGCAGTCTGCTTCCACCATGTCAGTTTATATTATTAACCATATATTCAGAGAACTATAATATAAATCTACACATAGGTACTCAAAGTATACTTCTGTAGACTTCTCTGAAATACTCTATAACTCTACTAGAGTAGTATTGTCTTGTTTCATACTTTTCATTCGTTTTTTCGTAGCCGGGTTTACGTTTCTTTAACTTTAATTTGAAACTTCTTAGCTTCAGGTAATATGTAGCGTAGGTTATCCAAAGAATCCAAACACACATCATTTGTTGAAATCGGTTCAATAGTTGAGGATGTACGAAGAAACCAACTATCTCATATATATACACAGCCCGCGAAATTCAATATTATAGTTTTTGCTTTAGATACTTTATGATATTTTTTGTTTCAGATAAGGTAGACAGTTTTTTACAAAATCCCCACTACGCTCAAGAATATTTTGTTAACAAATGAAATAAAATGTTGTAGTTTTTTTATACAGAACAGTTTAAGATAAATTAATAATTTTCGATTATTTTTTCATACAAGAAAAAATCCAAAAATTTAAATATTTTCGTGCTATTTGATTATCGTCTAACCTCTTAAATTGCATTTCTACAGGTTTGAATCTCTTTAACGACCATATCTATCTTTCAGGATTAACCTTTCCTGAAGAGTTTATACATGAAAGTGGTATTAATAATATGTGTACATCGAAATTCCACTATAAACGTACTAAAGTAAAAATAAATTACCTAAGAACACAACTCCTAATTAATTTGTTCATACATCGCGATATTGTGTTAATATGTGCTAAGTGTTGGCTGTAACAGCTCTAGCCGTTAAACAATAATTGGTATATTGAAACATCAAAGTGCAATCTTGATCATCATAATTTTTGTGATGAGAAACTTTGTAAGTACGAGCAATACAGATTAAATTTCCTTTTGACTCTTTTAAATATATTTTACAGATTATAATTTTCTTGCTAAATTTGGGATATATAACAATTTTAGTATCCTTACCGATATTAGAATTGAATAGAAATCAAACTAATGAGAAAGATTCCAGTTTTACATGGCACGAGATGAACATTAAAGTCCCTTCGTCAGAACCTTTAGGAAATGATTTACTTTTGCAAGTATTTCATGGTTCAGTTTTCGCGGATTCAAATAAAACCATTGTGCTGACAAAAGTTGCTATTGGCGATTCGGAAGATTCTCCAGATGTGCATGAGGAAATGGAACTAGCTGAAATTAATTTGTTTAGACCTCTATTTAGATATCGTGCAGCATATGCACGAAAGGCCCCTGGTTAAAATATCCAGCTATTTGATTTTTGAAAACAACAAATAATGTGCTAAATATTCTATATTTTCGAAAGTGTTAACAATGTGAATGTGGTATTAATAGATAATATTCGTAATTAGTTCATTATTGCATTTTATTTTAAAACACAATTTATCCTGCTTTATAGTCATGTATTCTGGGTAATAAAAAATGTGTATGTGCATAAAATCCATCCTGGTAGAAATTTATCACAAGTTTTTGTGTATAACCATTGAGTGAATGTAAAAAGTTACCTTTCATTTAATAGCCGTTAAGTGATTCAATTAGCTGTGCAATCGTCCTGTGAGTAAGCGAGCTTCTTTCGGAGTTCACTAAATATGATTCATAGCTGATGAGTCTTTCTGAGTATCAATGACCGACTCACGATCAGTCTTTCTGACTATTAGTGAACGACTCATCATCAGTTCGTCTGTCAGAGCCTTCTAGCTGAACGAATTGACATAGAGACTTGAAATTCAGATTTAATATGTAAAACCTTGGCTCAAAGTCGAAAATCGTATTTCAAATAATAGAAAAACCTTTATTTTAAGGGGTGCCATACATTCAAATAGGGGATGTCTTTGGAAAGAACTTTGCTAGCAGGGCTCAAGTATATGTTTATAAATTTTTTCGACTTCAATTAACACTTTGGGGTTATCGAAATCATGGTTTTTAAAATATTTTTTTCCCAGGTCTATCACAAAAACGGCTTTACGTAAGAAGCTCTAAGTTGTGTTAAATATGATTCATATTTTGTACTTTTATTTATTTATTTATTAAGGATCAGATTCGCAAAAACTGGATACTGCAATAAAAAAATTCAGAGTATAAAATTCAGACTACAGAAGGTTCCCTGCAGTAAATCAAACAAAAACACAATTCTATAAATCCTGAGTCTCTTTTCAAGGGGGTCGATAGAGATCAGTGAACCTAGCAGGATAACATGGAAGGAAAAAAGGATCACGCCAGGGAATGCCGCAAAGAGCGATCCTAAGGAATCTGAGCAGAACAGCCTCGATCCAACAGCGGACACGCGTATTCCAGAATGGGTCTAACGAATGTGCAGAGGAGGAGTCTAGTTAAGTAGGGATCGTCAAGCTCCCTTTACTACCTTTTCACGAGCCCAGCACGGAATTAGAATAATACAAGAATTAAGAACCACCCCCCAGGTCTCTGACCCGGTCAACCAAAGTACATCCATCCAAAGAGTAGTGCGAGAGAATGGGATTCCTCCTGCAGGTAAAAGTCATTGCGGTGCATTTGTAAGTGTTAAGGGTGAGACGGTTATTGGAGCACATGGTCATGGAAAACGTTAATGTGAAGCACAGCCATCGTCACAAGAGACGACGCGGAATATTTTGGCATCATCGGCATAGCACAAGATTCTGGAGCTAGTCAGAAGCAACGAGACGTAATTAATAAAAATGATAAAGAGAGAGATTTCATTGGATTCACCGCGGAACACGACACGTTGAGTGCTACCAGACAGGTAGGAGGACAGCCAATCAACGAGAAGCGATGGAAACACAAGTAAATGAAGCTTGTAAATGAGGTTCTCGTGGTCAAGTCTGTCGAAGGACTTGCTTAAATCGCTGAATATGCAGTCGACCTCAAAACCTGACTCTATCGGAGGCAGGCAGTGATGCGCGAACTCAAGTAGGTTGGTAGTAGTGGATATATTCTTCTTGAAGCCATGCTGGAAAGAGCCAATAAAAGGTCTGCAGTGAAAACGGATCACGTCACTGATTAGGGACTCGAAAACCTTTGCAATGTGGCACAATTTTGCGATGGGCTTATAATTATAAATGTAGGATTTGTCACCTTTCTTGTGAAAAGGAATTATAACAGAATACTTCCAAAGCCCAGGGAAACGCCCACAGCACAGAGATAGGTTGAACAGAAAACAGAGAACAGTGGCAACCGACGAGCAGCACCTTTTCAAGAACGATGAAGTGACGCCATCAGGACCACACGAAAATCCGTCAGACAAGTTCGACAGGTATTCAGTGACAGTGAAATCGTCAAAGACTAAATCTTTGTGTTCACGAGAAGTGCGTACAAACTTAGTCAAGTGGGTAAAATCGGTCAAATTAGTATCACAGTCAAAATCACATAACAAAGTAAGAAAGAAGTCAGCGAAGATATTGCTCTCATTGTTCTCATTGCCAAACCTCTGTTGTTTGGAGTTTATAAACCTCCAGAATTGTTTGGGATTAGGAAGCAGTGTGAATCTCGTGTTGGATAGAAATCTATTGTAGGACGTTTGCAGATCGACAGAAAACTGAAAGTAGAAGTCGTAGTCGTAGTAAGCCAGAGGAGCAGTACCTTTTCCAGGCCTTGCTTTTCAACTTTTTGAGGTGTCTAAGGGAGCCGTCCTTCCAGTGCTGAGATGAGCGAGAGGAGCGAGAAAATAAGTGTCACGGAACCCTCAGTACGCCAGGCCGACTAACACTTGACCAGTTTTCTCATTAATGTCGCTGAGATAAAGAAAATATTTTTCGAAACAAATTTTCTACAACATTTTCAGACTAATTAGAAATAGTTGATTTTAGAATGTGCGATTTTCAGTTTTCATATAAATTGTTTTTTGGGGCGAAGGCCCACCTATTGGATTTTCAGGAATCATCTTCAAAGCAAAGGAGCAGGCTATCCAAATCTCATCTTTTACAATTACGTTTTTTTGGTAGTAGTCTAGTGGATATGTTTAAATAACATGTTTGAATGAATACGTTGAGAGCTTAGATTAAAGAATATACAGGATGGGCCATTACGTGTACGTAAGACTAACCATTTTACTCGTTAACAAGGTAAAGACAGGGATGAAGATAAAGTTGTACTGTCAACTTTCACTTGCGGTGATATCCGTCTTAAGCGTTTGTATAAAGATTTTATTACAATTTCCAGTTTGTTTACATCTACAATATTTTAATTACCCCAGAAGTTCAAGGGCGGTTATTGTATGTTTTAAAATGGCATACACATATTCAATAGATTATAATTTGCTTTTTCTTTTATATAATTATTAATTCCTAAAAGATTAAAATGTGCGTGATAAACAGTTGAAAGCAACTGGGTGAATTATTAAATAGATATTTGGGAACATTTTTCTTCCTAATCACTCTACCAAACTTCAAAATTTGTGTTACTACCATTCACACCAGAACTGGTCCATCCACTACTTAAAGATAACTGCCGAAGTTCTCTGAGCCTAATGCACTTCCTTGTTAACCCTACATTCTAAGGTTGACAGAAGTTGCAGATTTAGAGATAATTAGTGGCCGACAGGACTCCAGGGAGTACATCGATTTATTATCTAGACAGCGTATAAAAATAATCGAAAAATAGGAATCTCAACAATTCGTTTTCCAGCAAGATAATGCAGCAATTCATACCGCAGGGCGTGTTTAAGAATGGTTTAGAGACAACAATGTGACCTTACTGCCTTGGCCGTCGAAATCACCAGACTTAAATATTATTGAGAATGCTTGGGGATATCTCTCACGACAAGTTTACACTGATGGAAAGCAGTTTCAAACAGCAGCGCGGTTAAAAGAGGCCATTGTGAAATGCTGGGCGGAAATTCCGACAAATTACATACGGACTCTTTATGACGTCAAGGATTTTTGAAGTCATAAATCACAATGGAGGATCAACGAAATATTAATTGTTATTTTATGTAATTTTGTCTGTCTATTAAGGAATAATCAGTGAAATAAATTCATTGAGGTTATATTATGAGACGAGTTTTTCTTATCATATTCTAGGAAAGTGCTTTTTAATTCCCAAAACCGGTTTTGCTGCAGCCTGGAATAAGTACTGTTCGAATTGTATTACCTTATGCTTCAAATGCGTAAAACTTACCCAAGTGAAATATGAAGTGTATAACAAATACAGAGTTTATATAGTGGTGAGGTTATATATTGAGACGGAGTGTACATTTTTATGGCTGAGACTAGAAACCTTCGCATTTACGAGAATGTTTTTGTTGGGGAAATTTTTTCGAAATATTTTTGGGATGTTTCTGGGATATTTTTTATTATTATTAGGGACGGTTAGGCTAAACAGAGAGAGAATGTGTTCGGTATTTTCTTTCGAAATTACAAAAGGTGGTCTTTTCTTTTACTTTTGGCGTGTAAATTTACTTTCAAAAAAGACTGTTCCATGTATCGCAAATTATTTTTGAAAAGTTATAAGTTTCGCTTGATTAAATAAGCAGCATTTGTAAAATACCCATTGTTGCTTAGTCAATATTTGCAAGCTACAAAGTTCCATTATTTATTAAATTGATTTACTAATGACCCTATATTTTTATATGGAAGCTGTTTTAATTATTTGTTGCTGTTAAAATAAACTGAAATGCCAAAATAAATTTAATCGATCTGTTCGATCTATTGATATCGATTTTTTTACGGCGATTAGTCGATCTACAAAATGTACAGATCGATCCTTACTGAATCGATTTTCTCAGTTCGATCTCCAATTTGTAAAATGAAAGGCAGAAGAAACAGAGAACTATTATAATGTCATAACATTCTTATTTTGTGGACGATCTTCTTATCGTAAGCGACAGTAAATGAGTATCGTTAAAAGTTTCAGGGTCACGCTTGAAAATTCTAAACTCTCAAAGGAAATTCTTCGAGTTGTGTTACACATGCGCTTAGCTTAGCAAGAAAAATACTGAATCAACCAAATAACCAAAAATAATTAATAACTAGCAAATATGTACAAAAATAGTAAAAAACAACATTAAAAAATCGGAGAACATTTGGTGTCATCAAGAAAGGTTCAAAATTACCAAGTTTTAGACGTGTTGCAGAAAAAAAAACTGTCACTAGGAAGTTGTTCGAAAACACTAGATATTTTGACAAAGTCACTGATTTGACATCACTGAGAGCTGCATTCTTAACAATCTGATGCCTCCAGCAAGTTGTACTTGACGAGTCAAATTCCGCAGTAGGAAGCCAGACTAGTTCTAAAAGTAAAGAAACCATTACTTCCAAAGAAGTAATTACTAGTTCTACTTTGGGTGATTTTCTATGGCGTCAACTCATTACATTTACACAGCGTAGTCATTGGAGGTAAGCAGTTGCTGCTTAGTGCATTACTTTGGAACTAGATATACTATAAGTAGTTTCTTTTAACATGATCAGAAAGTGGTTCTCATATTAATACCAATAGACAAATTCTTAATAGGTAACTAGAAGATTAGTTGCTTAAGTTACGTTAGTCACTGGATGGATCTATACCATGCTGAACTAGAGCACATGAATTAAAATTAACATTTTGTCAGTTTTTGGAAGTAAGCAAGTTATAAGGATATGAAAATTCGATTTTTTCTTAGCCTATTTATGCAAATCTTTTAAATACGAATGAAATATGTACATATGTTTAGGACATTTGTATGAAATACCCCGCCCTAATGGATTTTCCAGAACGTTTGTATCACCTTAAAGGAAGCTCCTCGGACCTATCCTTTTTACATTCTAAAGTGAACATATGTACAGTACGTTTACATGCATACTTGAGTACTTGACTTGAAATTTACTCGAAACTCAAGTCGGGTTTTTGACTGATTTACTTCAGTTACTTCACTTCAAATTTTCTTGAAATGACATTTCATATTTGACTTTTTCTGTTGTGCAATTGTGTTGTCTTATTGCTATTTAAACCGGTCATAATATTTATTTACGATCTTCTTCTTTTTCATCTTTCGTATTCTCCATCTTCAGCTTTGCATTTTCTCAAGTACTCAAGTCACGTTTACATGATAAATTTCAAGTCAATCAAACAAAATTTTCTGATTTACTTGAGTGAATTAGGCTTGAAGTCAATGCGCGTTTACAAGATTTTGGTTACTTGAAGTTTACTTGAAGCTTACTTGAAGTATGCATGTAAACGTACTGATTGTTACTCATAGGTCTTCATTCTTAAACGAGGTTGGCGTTATGACCCTGTAAGCTGTTACAAAATCGCAAAATTAACTATATATACCAGGATTAAGCTGGCGCTTAGTGCGCAACCTGTCAAAAGTTAAAAACGTAGGCATTCGATACCGCCGACAGAATTTGTAGCTGATGCTGGCGCGAACTTTTGTCTACTTTCAACTTTTGGTGCGCGCCAAATGTGACATTTCTAAAGCACGATTAAAATTTAATTGTGGGATTTATCACATCCCGAATATAAAACTTAGAAACAAAGGCACAAGTGTGGAAAAAGATTTCAGAGGAACCTGGTATAAGTATTACGTGCTTTTATTTCTCTTAAGTATGTTCTGTTGCTTAACTAAGTTAAATTATTTTTTGGATATCACACAGAGCTTCTAAAGGAAGGGTTCTTCGAATTGCGAAAGTGGTGTGCAACTGATGCCGAAATTTTAGAAGGTATAAATGCAAATGATGTAGATTCTGATGAATATATTGTCAACAATATCCTCCATTTACGATCCACTTGGACTGTGTGCACCCATCGTTCTAACTGCAAAGGCATACCTTCAGTTCATTTGGAGCATGAAAACAGTTGGTTGGAATAATAGTTTGCCGAAAGACCTCACAGGTCGATAGATCAGCTTCAGCGAACAACTAAAACGTGTAAGAAACGTTGCCGTATCTCATTGTATCATGCTAATTGAACACTAGATCACTTCCACACATATATGTATCTAAGAACAGCAGACTCACAAAACCATCACTTTGTCCGTTTTACACAACTTTAAATTGAATTGCCTTTTGCTTATTTTCCTAATTACATTTTCAATTTTAAAATTAAGTGTAAGTTGACATTCGCCTATACACATGAACCACACAACAACCCTACACATGGATTAATGAAGCAAATTTTTTTCTATACGTACTGCACGCAATGAACGTAAAAAAATTTTTGGTTTTATAAAATATTTTCAATAAAAAAGCAGTTTTATTATATTTAAAAAATTTAACGCTTGCATAGTATTATATCCTGCAAAATAACAGTCAGCAATGGGCTGTGAAGTAATGGCACTACAAAATGGAAAATCATCACTATCAGGTTCACTGATCTCCATTATAATGAAAGCTATGTAAATATTGATGATATATATCTTTGTGGAAAAGCAAATATGTTCACGACCTGTTATTAAAAATCAATTAGTCGCCTTTGATTGGTGATTGACAGGAACGTCCCGAGTTTCGTTATCTTTTTCACGGTCGACTTCAAAGATGTTTTACTTGCAAAACCAAACAAGCCCTGTAATTTGTGCTAGTCCAAACTGGTTTTCAAGATTCAACTCAAAAGATAGTTTCAATGTTGGGGATTTCCTGACCCCGACATTGTGTCACGCTATTGTACCTGCCAGACGTTAGTAATTAAATTTTCTTCGTTTTATGTTAAGGTGAAGAGGGCTGTTGAAATTACTCACGTGAATTATTGAAAGAAGAAATTGTTTTCGTTTAAATTTCTTGTTTTGAGTTATGAAGTGGAGGAGTATAAAAGACCAAGTGCCAAGTACTTAGCAAACATTAAAATCATTCTTTAGCAGAGAGTAAGCATAGCTTCTAAAATGAAGACCATAATTTTTGTAGTAAGTATTCTATAACATTTTTGAGATTTAACTTTATCAAAATCACGTTTTTAATATTTGCAGTTACTTTTTGTTGCCTTGTTTACCTTTGTGTACACCCAGACACCGAAATTAAATGAAAACGAAAATATTGGTAAGCGATAAATTTTCTAAATTTACGGTAACTTATTCTGTTTTTCGGGGATGTAGCTGTCGTAGAGGATCCTGACCAGGACTCTGATTTAAACCCCGCAGAGTCTTACTATAGACGCTTTGGATACGGTGGTAGGCACTATTATGGCGGTTATTACAGACCATATTATGCAAGACATTATAATCCGTATAGAAATGGATACTATGGTTAATCATGGATAAGAATGTGCTTATTCACATGCTATATGCGAAACTATGTAAAAACTTTTGATTTGTGTTTGATAAATCTTAGGAAAATAAAGTCATAAAATGTGTCTATCTGAGTTTAATTGAATTTAGTACTCTTAATTGATTAATTGGTCCATTCTTCCATTTGAAGCCATCATATTAGCTTAAGAATAACGTTACGTCGTTTATCGCATTCTACTCATTAAACCGTTTTATTTGGTACCCATGTATAGGGGGTTGTGAGGACAAACGTAATCCTCCATCTTAGGGCGTCCTTCATATTAGGTTTAGAAGGACGTCATGCAGCTTACCGTATTCTACTCATCGAACCCCTTCATTTGATACCCATGGAACTAGAATGACGTCTAACTAACTAACTGCCAAAACACACTGCGTTAAACGCTGTCATATAGTTTATCGTATTCTACTTGTCGAATTCTATATTGTCTATTTGATACCCACATCAAGGGGATTGTGAAGAAAAGAGTAATCCGCCATATTCGAATTAGAATGACGTCGTATCGTTTATCGTATTGTATTCATCGAATCCTTTTATTTGATACACAATATCAAGGGGGTTGTGAAGAAGAGGGTAATCCGCCATCTTATGGCGTCCAATATTAGATGTACATATTGCTTTGTCACCGGACTTATACAGGGTGTTTCAGATCTGACGTGCCAAAATGAGTGGGGTCTCACCTAGGCAAACAAAAAACTGTATGGTAGGTGGGGGGGGGGGGGGGGGAATCTCAACCGTTTGGGAGTTACAGGGTGATTCATAAATTTCAGTTTTTCATGGTATGCACATTACTCTTTTATTTTTATCTCTTGATTTACTCAACATAGCGACATCAAACAAACGCTAAAAAACAACTATCCTAATGACCTTTCCAAAAATGTTAGCAATGTTGATCTCACTACTACGACTGCAGGTACAGTCACGGCCAAAATTGAAAAAAATGTTTTGAAATTACCAAAATTTCAGCATTTTCCCAAATTTTCTCCGAAATTTATGTAATTAGTATACCTCTTTTTTATTTTTATTGGATTGTCCGTCTACCTTTCCAAAAAGGTACAACATATCTACGTAGATAAAATGTTCAGAAATTTATACGTAGAAACCCTATCGGAGAATATTATAAAAATCAACAAATTAAAGAAATTAAACTACGAGTACGAGTAACAAAACGCCAGGATACAAGGATGTGAATTCTGGTTAACACAAGCTAATATCGGCAATAAAACAAAATTACACTAACATTTTTGTAACTTTTTTGCAGCAATAATTAAAATTAATTACCTGTTAACCCAAAACAATTATTTTCGACCCTTTATCTTAAAAATTTTGATTATTTAAAGAATTTCCCACCTAAAGGGCAATAAAATAATTAGGTAGTCAGAGATTTCTAAAAATGCGGTTTTTCTAATTCTTTGTCTACTTCGCCATGTTGCACCTTTTTGGAAAGGTAATAAGACGGGCAATCCAATAAAAATAAAATAGAGGTATACTAATTACATAAATTTCGAAGAAAATTTGGGAAAATGCTGAAATTTTGGTAATTTCAAAACATTATTTTCAATTTTGGCCGTGACTGTACCTGCAGTGGTAGTAGTGAGATCAACATTGCTAACATTTTTGGAAAGTTCATTAGGATAGTTGTTTTTTAGGGTTTGTTTGATGTCGCTATGTTGAGTAGATCAAGAGAGCATTCCATGAAAAAATGCAATTTATGAATCACCCTGTAACTCATAAACGGTTAAGATCCCCCCCCCCCCACCCACCTGCCATACAATTTATTGTTATTCTAGGTGAGATCTATTACCCCCCTCATTTTGGCACGAAAGATCTGAAACACTCTGTATATGTACGTATGAAAAATTTCAGCTCAATCGGATATCGGGTCAAAATTGGCTTGCAAGATTTGATGACGGACGGATAGGTGAAAGTAAGATAGGTGAAAGAAACATTTATTTAATATATTCCATAATAAAAACTCAATTTATTTTTAATATTTATTTAAAATCTAGTTTCTAAGTACATACTACAATAAAATTATAATCTTCAGGAAACTTGCCAAAAAATGAAACAGTATAACAGATAACCGGTTTTCAAATTTCGAAGCACTTATGCATAGTGATTGATGTTGCAAAACTAGATATACTTTGTCCTCTTGGAGCATGTGTAAAACGTAAATATTGATGGATTAAAAAAACTTACATTTTCAGCACGTTTTTGTAATGAAAATACATATACATATCTACAGTCAAATACACACGTGAAGATAAAATATTGAAGTTATCGAAATTAATTAACATTATATTACAAAAAAAAGTTTCAGGTAACTCTCAAGTAAGTGGTTGGCCTTTATAAAATCCTCTTGAGTCTTTAGCAATAGTTCGTTGCTCTGCTCCTTCTAAATCGTCATCCCTATCAATAAAATTTTCCACTGTCACTCTAATATTCCCTCCTGTAATTAAAAAGAAATAATGTAGATTTTGAATAATATGCATAATCACTCTCACCTTGGTCACCATCTATATCAATCACTTCTATACTAGAATCACTTGCATAGCACCACAAAACAACACAGCTTGCTGTAACTGATTAGAAATTTATATATAATGACCTTAAAAAACAATTAAAGCTACTCCACCTACTTAGTAGCAATGGTAGATTCATTTCTTTAATATATTCTTCCGGGCAATTAGTTTCTACCTGATCAGGTGAAAGCTGGAACAAAACTGACCAAGGCGACTCCAGATGATTTTGAAAGCCGGTGCAGAATTTACACAATTACACATGCTCTGCCAGCCAATAAATTCTGAAGAATTATTCAGAATTGCTCTAAACAAGTTTTTTAGTCGAGTGACACATAAACAAGTCCAAGTGTTATAATAAATGGGTGCCGGCCAAGACTATAATATTTTTTATGCGACAAAATTCTGTCCCAGTGTATTGTCCTCCTTAATTTTGATGCAGCAAAAAAACACATTTCCATTTAAATGTGTATTAACAGATCATTATAATTTTGATAACGTTCACTATTCATTTAATATCATAAATTGAAGAAGCAATATATTTCACTTTTGTGGAAAGAATAAAGGTATTATTTAATTATTTGGACGATACTACTTATATTGTGTCTTCGAAATTTGTTTTCAAAAGAATTTTTAATTTTTTCAAACAAAACATTTAAAACAAATTTATTTGCTTACCTCCGCGACCTCATCTTTTAAAAGAAAATTTTTATATTTTGTTTTTTACTATGCATGTATATAATACGTCTTTAACTTGCATAATTAATTAAAAACAAATGTCGGTCTTTTCCATTAAGGTTTATCTGTAGTAAAAGAAGAAAAAGGAATTTTTGTAGAAATTATAGCACAGTACTTAGCAATTTATATCAGGATTTTGATTTTATATGAGTAGTAGGGTACGGTGCTCTAATCTATTAGCACTTTGTTGACCGGCAATTTATTTTGTAATTGAATATGGAAGTAAAGCGCGGTTTACATCTGACATTTTATTCGTGAATAATATTCTCTGAAGAATATTCATCTTTGAAACCTGCAACCAATATTCACACCATTTCTTACTTGAACAAACTTTGAGAAAAAGTCAGAAGTTATAGTTATATAAATTATGGAGAAAAATTAAGGATATCGGTATAGGTAGACCGAAATACAGCCACATTTCTAAGAACCCGCATGATCTTAATCTATCTTTTATATATAATACATCGAATGTAGCTGCCCATTATGATGGACCTTTGAGTTCGATTTCCGCACCAACTTCTAATTCATTTGATGGGTTTTCCTTTACAGCAGTAACACCTTATGATGTACATAAAGCACTCTTCGATATAAAATCCAGCGCCTGCGGCCTGGATAATATCCATCTAAGGTTTATTAAAATTATTTCACCGGTTATTCTGCCTTTTGTCACACACTTGTTCAACACCAACTTCTAACTTCGATATATCCGTCTAAGTGGAAACAGGCTAAAATTATCCCTATTCCAAAGGTGTCAAGATCTGCTGTGAAGGAATACCGGCCCATTGCTATTTTGCCCTATCTATGGAAGGTATTTGAGAAACTATGGTAATGTACATGCAGATGATTCCTTTTATTAATGCCGAAAATACTTTGTCCCAATATCAATCTGGCTTTAGATCTGATCACAGCTGCGTAACTGCATTAGTCAAGGTTTCGGACGACATTCGTGACGCAGTGGACCATTACATGATGTCCATTCTTGTCTTGTTGGACTTCTCTAAGGCTTTTGATAGGGTGGACCACAGTCGACTAATTCATAAGCTATCAACGCAATTCAGTTTCACAAATAGTGCCTGTAAACTACTTAGCACATATCTCCAGGGCCGCGTTCAGAAAGTTTACTGTAATGGAGTATACTCCAGTTTCCTGCATAATTATACTGGTGTCCCGCAAGGATCTATATTGGGTCCGTTGTTGTTTTCCATCTATATTAATGATATTTCCTTAGTTATTAAAAACTGTAATTTTCACATGTATGCTGACGACTTGCAGCTATACATATCAAGACCTATAGGCTTAACAGAAGATGCTGTTTGTCGAATGAATGAGGACATTACATCGATTTGCCGATGGGCTGAAAATAATAAACTCCTGCTTAACGCATCAAAATCGGAATCTATTGTAATTTACAGAAATTAAATTGAAACGAGTTGCTTCCCTGAAATATTGTTATACGATGTAGTAACTGTAAGGAACTTGGGAATTATATTTAATAAAACGCTTTCCTGGTCTAATCAAATAAATAGTATTGTATCTCGCATATACGGAACCCTTCGCAAGCTTTGGCTATCGGCCGCATATACACCTAGGAATACGAAGATGTTGCTTGTCAAAACTTTATTGGTGCCTCTAAATACTTATGGATGTGAAATCTTCTGTTGGCTGGAATCTGCATCGCAAAGAAAACCCAACGTTGCGTTTAATTCCGCCGTACGATATATATTTAACCTCAGACGCTATATATATGCTGATTGTGTACTTGGCTGCACTTTGCTGACTTATATTTTATTTTTACGCAATATTATTTTGAAAGAAAATCGGCGATATCTGTTTAATTAAATTAGTTTTATGCAATCACAAAGAACTTCTGCTTTATCCGTACCGCAGTTCCGTTTAGTATGCACCGAGCGTCAATTTATTGTTCAGGCCGTCAGAATGTGGAACTCTCTTACCGTCCACATCAGAAGAAATGGTCACAGCAATAACTTTAATTTTAATTTTAATTTCAAAAAGACATTGTTTATGTATTTACGCAGTTGGTAGTTGGTTTAAAATGTTTCTTTCCCTTTTTTCTTTTTGATGAACTCTTAACTTAATTTACATATTAGCATTTAATGGTAACATATTTAATATTTTTCTTTTTATTTAATTCCACGCATAGCATGTAAGGAATACTAGCATTTATCATTTATCCTTTATCTTTTCTTTAAGTATTATTAGTATATCCTACACATAACTCGAAACGTAAGTTTATCTGTGTAGAGTTAATATAAATAAATAAATAAATAAATAAAAGTTAGTTGCGTCAATATATTGCTTGATGGTTTACATTAAGCTGAATAACTGCCACAAAAATTGTAAAAAGGCTTACATCTGCTACAATGAATTTATGCGATTAATTACATGAATAAAATTCAAGGAAATTCGGTTACCTCAACTATGGACACGGTTTACATTTGAAAAAAAATTCAAATTCTTCAGTACTTATGTATGTATATGTACATATAGCACTCGCACATCGTATCATAAAACATGAGCCCGTCAAGGAAAAATGTAGCTGCTGCGGCAGTTTTATTAAATAGTGATGAATATACAGATATTATCGGTACGCGGACGAAACGTCTGTGGGTTCGAAAGTGGATATTAAAAATAGTTTTTAAAAAAAAAGGTATCATTGATAGGGATGGCAATATAGCCCCATTATAGTATCACAATGGGCCATCATGTGCCTACTCTGGAAAGGCTGCCACTTTTTATCTAACAAATATCTGTCTATCATACATAGTGATAATAAAATAGTTTTTAAAAATAAAGTTTAACCGACTTCACAAAAAGCGCATAAAAGTATAAAATAATTTTTAATTTTATATCTATTACGACATTTTGAAGTCGGTGCAAATCAAACAAACCAAACAACTGCAACAAAAGTATTCAATAGTCCTTTCTTATGATCCAGTGAGCTGAAACGTTCAGGTAATATTATGTATTCTTTTCAATTGTGATACTGTAGTTGTTTTATTTATTTAATTTGCACTGACTTCAAAATGTCGTAATAGATATAAAATTAAAAATTATTTTATGCTTTTTAGCGCTTTTTGTGAAGTCGGTTCAACTTTTTTTTTAAAACTATTTAATTTTTCACTTTTTAGTGTCTTCTACTCTATACAACGAAGTAAGAACCATCCAAATCGGTCCACGCGTTAAAAGTCAGTTTTAACGCCTACCCCACCCCCATTCCAGTAAACTTTTTTTCTCATGGTATCAATCAAGGAACATACTCTACCGCACAGAGAAGGAATCATCGAAATCGGTCCACGCGTTACGAAGTTACTACCCCACCCCCTCCCCCACCACCACCATAGGACCAAATTATTCTCCTATTAGCAATGGGGGATCACACTCTATACCACAGCAAAAGAACCATCGAAATCGGACCACGCTTTACAAAGTTAGGTTCCACCCCCCCCCCCCCCCCCCCACCCCCATCCCACCAAGATTTTTTTCACCTGGTATCAACCACGGAACATACTCTACCCAGCAGAAAAAGAATTATCCAAATCGGTCCACGCGTTACAAAGTTAGACTACACCCTCCCCCCACCCTAGGCCAAATTTTTTTCTCCTATTAGCAATGGGGGATCATACTCTGTACAACAAAAAAAGAATCATCCAAATCGGAGCACGCGTTACAAAAGTTAGCTTTCACCCCCACCCCCACCCCCACCCTACCAAAAATTTTTTTGACATGGTACCAATCGGTGAACATACTCTACCCAACCAAAAAAGAATCATCAAAATCGGTTGACGCCTTGCGCAGTTATGCCCGGTCAGACATAAAAAAAAATAAAAATAAAAAAAAATAAAATAAAAAATACGCGTCGAACTTAGAACCTCTTTGTTTTTGGGAAGTCGGTTAAAAAGGGAAGCGTGTGGAGCATTTAAACAAATTATGAGGGAATGAAAAATTGAAGATCCGATACAAATGCGGAATTTCTTGCGAATGACAGAAAATTTCATTATGAGTTCCAAATTTTTCTGCCAGTGAATTTAGAGCATCACTCCTTTCTACTCTATCATGATATTTCGAAGAACTAGTATCCCAAAG
This sequence comes from Leptarthrus brevirostris, assembly GCA_964036015.1. Taxonomy (NCBI): domain Eukaryota; kingdom Metazoa; phylum Arthropoda; class Insecta; order Diptera; family Asilidae; genus Leptarthrus; species Leptarthrus brevirostris. Next base: position 40,266,838 of record OZ038372.1, read on the forward strand.
CGCTGAAAACATTTCATATTCGATAATGAGTTTTTTAATATCCTCCCTGCCCCACAATTCTTTATCTTCCATTTCGTTAAACAAAAAAATACACATACATATATGTATACAGGGTGTTCGGGAAATGTGTAGGAAACGCTATACCAATGGGTTCTTTGAAGTGCCTTGTGAAAAATTTTCTTCCAGCTGGATTAGATATTAGTACCCTTGATCCTAAAAAACTATTAAATCGGCCATATGATCAAAATTCTTTGAATGAGCTTCAACGTTTACGGGAATTTCATTCTATGAACTGATGTACTGGGGTAACACCATTGTAAATTAATAAAATTTAATAGTTTTTTGTGAATTTGGCATGAAGAATGGTGTTAAAATAAAAAAATACATAGACTCTATAAAGTATATATTTAAAAATAAAAAATTAAAATTTTTTAAATATAAAAAATGACGGCAGTAGACTCCTTTTTGTGAGACGCACAATTTTTAAGATGCTCCGCGGCACGCACTATAACTGCCTTAAAAATGGAATCCGAAAGAAAGGAAAAAAATGTTATTAATCTTCATAAGTATAGCTACAGAACTACGTAGAGAGTTTGAAAAATATTAATTTTTGTGGAAATGACGATCATTTGAAAAAATATTTAATTTTCGAGCAAAAAATGTATAGTTTTTTGATAATAAAAACAGTAATAATGAAGTTATCAAAAATTCCCTACGTAGTTCTCTTTGAAATGTAAAAACAAACATATTATCAAAATTTTAATTTAATCGAATAAAAATTATTTGACTTATGCTGCGTGCCGTTTCGAAAAACCAAGTTTCGAGAAAAACACGTTTAAAGTTTCGACATTGACTTTAGAGGTAAAAAAATTAAAAATATATACTACTAATCTGCTATCCCAGGACCATAAATCTGTCCTTCTGAGGTTTAAATTTTCTTCCTCGTTTTTGTTTTCTTGTAAATTTAACGCTGGATCGTGCTTCTTTTGCCTTTGCTCTTAAAGAACGTTTGTCGCGGTTGATACGTATTACATCGGTTTCAAGGCAAAAATTATAAGCTTGTTGGCAAATATCTATGTCTAAGATTTTCATAATTTTCAATATGTTTGTTAAACCGTCATTAAACACGCACACAACAATGTCAGTCACTACATTTAAAATTGTTTTCCCACTAGAATATGATTTAGGAGCCCAACTACAAAGACTAGAATTAACACTTTCATTGCTGTTTTGCGTGTAGCCTCCTAAGCAACGATTCATCAACTCATCTCGGCATAGCTCCTAATAGTAATAATATTACGACCGATGCTAACTGCATCTACGATTCTTTTAAAAAAGTTTAATCTCAATAAACTAAGGCTGTGGAATGTACCACTCGGGACAGGTGCGTTGTTTACAAAAAGCCGTGCCGAGCGCTTTAACTCACTCAAATACAGATCTCAATAAAAAAAATTAGGTTTTTGCTCTTAAGTATTTTTTTTAATTTTATATGCTTCAAGGGATATTTGAAGCAACAAAAAATCGATTTTTTAAAAATTTTACAGTGGTGTTACCCCTTAAAGCCTTAAAGTTAACATGAGGAAACTTGTTTTTAGAAAAAAAGACTGGCAAAGGACTTGCGCCCCGATTTCTGTTTAAATGTGCTATTAAGCTCAACGTTAAACCTTTAACCTCCGCAACTGCAGCAGTTATTTTTCATAGATTTTACAAGGAAGTCGATAATACTAATTATGATGAATTCGTATGTTATTAAGCGAAGTTATTGTTTTATTTTAAATTTTAAATTTCATTTAATTTCCAGTTAATTGCATCTGCCTCACTATATATGGCTGGAAAGATAAAGGACGATCCAGTGAAAATTCGAGATGTCATTAATGTTGTGCATAATACCCTCAATAGAGGTTCGGGCTCCTTAGAATTAGGTGATGAGTATTGGTCTGTGCGAGATGAAATCGTACAAGCTGAATTATTGATCACAAGAATGTTGAAATTTGAACTTAATTTTACTCATCCACATAAGGTAGTATTTAGTTATTGTTCGTTTAATCAAATAACATTTTTTATTTTAAATTCCAGTATATGTTGTATTACATGAAATCACTTCAAGATTGGTTTGGATCAAACAATTCTTTACCAATAGCGAAAACTGCAGCAGCTTTTTTACAGGTAAACATGATTAAATTTACTTATTCAGTTATGATTTCGAGGTTTTTCTGAGTTAGGTAGGAACATGTTTTTCAAAAATCAATAAGAATGAATAGTAATACAGCTTTATAGATATATTCCGTGTCAACTCAAGTCGGGTCACGGTTTACCTACTTTGGTGCCTGCAATCTCTTTATGCGTTACGCAGTCGTCCAACTGACGCCTTTTTTGGATTCCATGCAAGCTCCAAATCCATTGTGAGTCTCTAGGTCTTCATTGGTAATAACCTCCCACCGATATATAGTCGTCGGTGGAGTAAGTGATACCGTGTCGACCTACCAACCTGCATGTTTGTTTTCTTCTGACAACAACTCACGATAGAAAAAGACCATAGGAAAATGTAATTTTGCTTTAATATCAATCTAAAAACCCTATTTGTTAACTAACCTTACTTTCGTGGGAATTTATTAACGTGCAGATATTTAAATGATAAATTCATTCACTACGAAAACTAAAAAAATTATTGAAAAAAACAAAAAACCCGACGGCGTACAAACTTGTAAACTTAAAATTGTCAAACTTAATAAATAAACAGAAAAGATAGAAACAAGATGAAAAATTAAATATTTTTTTTGGTTATGAATGATCATGGTTGACAGTGTTCACAAACGCGATCGGAGAGTAATTTTTCAACTTGTTTCTATCTTTTTTCATTTATTAAGTAAGTTTGAAAATTTTAACTTTACAATTTTTTACGCAGTCGGGTTTTTTGTTTTTTTCAATAATTTTTTTATTTACAAATTTCAGTGCTGAACGCAAGACATCTGTCGAATTAATATCTCATATAATATCCATTGTAAGCATAGAACGTTTACCTACTTTTCGTTGCATTTAATTTGACAAATCCCTCCTTTCAGTTTCGTTGGGGTGCGTTAATTGGGCTTCAGCCTTTAGACCCACCGGCCTAACACGTGATTAATTAGATAATTTCCAAAAAATAGCAACCAAACAGACAAAACTAATTTAAATTTTTTATTTCAGATTGGTACTTAAATTTCATACTTTGTGCAAATAAAATTTCTTACGTTAGATTAATTTATTTTCGACGTTGTGTTTACGCTTATCTTTTCAATTTTTACCTCATTAAATTTAAACAAAGCAAAATCCACTTTGGTTAATATGGTAGCACTTAATTTTGAAAATTACCTTAAAGATGGCGTTAGCAGTACATAATCGGGGGAAGTCCCGGCTTTATATTTATCAAGCACATTAAAAGTCCGTCCCCTTTGGTTTCACGTCGCTCTTTGCGTTTGGCAGTCAGTCGCCATCGCATATGTGTTGAATCTTTAATAAATTTTCGGCGTTGTGTTCAATTGGACAGGCTACATACGACGTCTTTCAATTCTTCAAGTACACTTTTCGCGAAGGTTTTCACTTTTGTTAGATAAAACTATTTAATTATCAAAATTTACTCATTAATGTGCTATAAAGTGTAAAGTGAACTTTGTGCTGTGGTGTGAGATCTAAAAGGTATATCTGAGGAAATATCTAATCTGGGAAACTCTGGAAGTGAGCTTGGGATAATAACATTGTAAATATTGGGTAAGTAGCTTTTGAGACTCATGAAATTTAGTGAAATTTACTTAATTTTATTAAAAACGAATGAAATTACATTTTATCTGGTTAAGTTAAAGCACACGCTGGTATGCCCTCTTACAAAATACCTTTAAATTTGTAATAGAACATCATATGACGTATAAAATAAATTAAATATAAAAATGTAATTAATAAAAAAAGTAGGTCTGATATATAAAAATTCTCGATTTATTCGAATGATATCAATTCCGTCATTTTATAAAGCAGCTTTGATTATATAAATAATATTTTTTGAAAAATTATTTTTATGTTCTTGTACTACATTTAATATTAATGTAAAAATAGAAATAAAAGGTGATTCATTATTATTAAAATTTAGTTATATATTTGGATGATGAAATATGATTTAATTCCCAGTAAGTACTTCAGCTCTTTCCAAATATCTCGAGCAAAGTATTTATTTATCTATAATAAATTTAGTGTCACTTTTCTTCATTACGCCTAACTATTAAGAACATAGGTGGGTATGGCATTTCACTGAGCACTTTCGGTTTCCATGAGGAAATATAAAATATTTCAAATTTCAATTGAGGTTATTTCTTTTACGAAGGAGCAAATGAACCAATTTTTTAAATGCTTTGAAAGCTTAATTTGCGAATGCGCGTCCAGTGTTTCGTCACACACGAGTAATTAAGCTAGTAAATGATTTTTTAAACGGCGCTTTATGATGTTCATTATGAATAAAACAACAATTTCAGATATTTTTCTTTTTTATATGCAATTACATTTAATAAAAAAATATGAAAGAAACCCGCGCTAAATCTTTGTTCGTTATAGGTAAACATCGTTTTTTTTCCAGGAGAGACAAAGAATTGATTGATGTATCTATCACAAGAATTATAATTGTCCACATCGGTACAATAAAACTTTCCGCGAGTCGCGCTGATAATTGAACGTGAGTTAAGGGAGCGGAGAGTGATAATAGTGATAATAGTCTAGCCTACACCACCTCTTGGTTTATCATTAATCTAACTAGCTCCATCATTTTTTTAAGGGGTTATACGCAGTCAGAAGTCCGAAAAAAGCGATGTTTCAAGAATTTTTTTGGGAAGTCATTTTAATTTATTATCTTGAAATTTTGTATGGATATAAAAGGCACTTTATAAAATATTGTCATATTTTTTATTTGTAAAAAGAATGATTTTCAAGGACACAGCAGACGATCTCCAAAACGTCCTTGTCAAAAAGGTGTTTTGTGGTGTACACGATATCTCGTGACTGGGTCATCCGAAATCAAAAACCAAAAAAGATGTCGATACCTTATGAAATTATTTAGAAATTAATCGAAGGAATAAGCAAATTATTGATTTTTCACAAAATGGCGGCTCCTAAAAAAAAATTTCGATTTTTAAGGAAAATTTTGGCCTTAAACTGTTTATGAAATGAAAAATATTTATTGGATTCGAAAATTCTTCGATTAATTTCTAAAAAATATATTCAGAAAGATTGTGATAAAATTTGAGACCGTTCTCGAGATATCGTGTACATCGACTTTAAAAACATCTGCATCCATATCAAATCGACCAATTTAATTAGTAAAGGTCGCTGACAAAATTTATTTATTTTTTATTTTTTTTACCTAAATTTGTACTATACTTAGAGAGTTGAAAAAAGGTATTCATTAATTTTTTAAATGTTTAGTTTTGGTTTAGCCGCCATTTTGTATTGGAGCCTTAGCCTATTTTGCATTTTACAGAGGTTTGTTCTAAACGCTGTAACTTCTTGGTTTTTAAAGATATTCAGTTCAAACAAAAAACTAATATTTAGGGAAAATTTAAAAAAAAAATCTATTTTCTAAAAACATCATTTTCGTGTACTATATATATGTAGAATTAGTGTACAAACTCTTATTTAGGTCGAAGATCCCCAGAAATATGTATGTAAAGCGATACAGTAGAAGGTTCGTGAGCGCGCACAAAAAGCGTGGAAAAACAAAAAACTTTAACGCGTTTTTCTCGAAACAAAGTTTTTCGATCTGGTTGACAGGATTTTGAAAAAACTATTTAACCGATTGGGCTGAAATTTTCAGGGATTATTCAGTACATTTATAGTTACAGCCTGAACTGGAATCATAAATATTTATTAATTTTAAACAATTTTAGTTGCAAAAAAAAGCTCGAAAAATTCAAAACTCCGCCACTTTGTTTTATTTTTACTCAAAATGTTCAAATCTAGTTCCGGCTTTAGCCACTTACTTATATTTTAATATCTCGTTTGATCAGAAAGAGCCACACTTGGTGGAAGTCATTTCTTTAAAAAAAATGAAAAGTAAAAACGCTTGTTTTACTTCCACAAATAGGAGTGAAAATTTTTCTTTGGGATGGTGATCGCTGAAAAATATCAGCGCTCAAAGAAATTTTCACTCCTATTTGTGGAAGTAAAACAAGCGTTTTTACTTTTCATTTTTTTTAATCTCGTTTGAATTTTTTGTTTCAGACGTTCCTGACTCGAGATATCTTGTCAACCAGTTTTTTACAGGGTTCTCTTTTGACCGCCATTTTGTTGCCATAAATTAAAATTCAAAAAAATATTATGTAGTTCTAAATTCTATTATAAAACAAAAATCTTGAAAATATGTGCAATAAACCCAGACTGCCCCCTTAAGTTTTCTGTCAACAAAAGTTCTTCAGACAGACAATTGTACATAGTTGCAAAAGAAATCTGTACATAATATTTATTTTTTTTTCTTAATGAATATTCGAAAAAGATGTCATTAGTGATAGCGAGACGCGTTTTCATGCTTTTATTTCCACAGTGTAATTTAAAATTTCTTACCTAAAAAATTGTTAATGTTAGATAAATGCGTTTCAGATCTCTAAAATATGGTAGTATTTTCTGTACCACTGCGTACCATGAGTATCTAAACTGCCAAAAAGTGTAGCTGGCACCATTCAATTTTAGTGCATCCCTGGTTAACTCTAAGGCTTTTTAAAATTTCTCGCTGCTAACTAGGATAGGTGTTACGTCCGCCCACTCCGTCCTTCCGCTATATGGTACCCAGTATTGAGCAAGGTCTTTTTCTGCGCTATCATCACTTATTTTTAGTTCTTTAAAATTACAAAATTAATCACTTGGTGAAGAAAATATAATATATTGTCAAATAAAGTCCACCGGTTTTCGCTAGTTATGACAAATTGAGCCTAATAAAGCGAAACAAAATTTGTGCTTCTCCAAATTAAAATGTCAAAATAAATGGAATCGATCTATGAACATCGATCTATTTAGGGCGATTAATCGATCTTTGAAATCGGAAAAAAAATTACAGATCGATCCGTACTGAATCGATTTTCTCAGTTCGATCCCCCATCTCTAGTCGGAGCCCTGTTGACCACACTCCAGACGTTCTCACTATGCAATGGGTGCAATTGCCCCTACCCCTGACCCTTGATCGTATTTCTTCCTATTTACAAGAATCGTTATAAACTAATCCCTAATCAGACGCGGAAGAACCCGAATAGGAAAAATCACACCGAAAACCACTGTAAAAATTACTATACTGAACCGGTGTGATGGGACGAGAAAAAAGTAATCTATTTTCCATCAATCATTATACAGTATAAATAAAGAATTTACTTGATTCACGAATAAAATGTCTTAGTTGTGCTTCAAAAAATAAAAATTCCCATTATAAAAATTTTTATTTTTCAGCATAATAATCTATTGTAATTATGATATTAAATAATTGATCGGGATTTAAAAATGCGATGAAATACTTGGGTTTTCTTCAGAGATGATCTGTGTTTACGCTGCTCTACAAGTCCCACATCAGGGTCAGGCTGAAATATAATTAGCATATTTGGGCAGAGGCCGCACATACCTATCACATTGTCCGCGTTAGATAAAGTTTAAGTCTATAAAACTTATTGGAGACTCCACTATCTCTGAGAACATTGATTCACTTAAGCATCGACGGAATATCGGTGTCTTTCACTCTTCCATTGCATGTTTCATTCTTCCGGCCATCTTATGAGTCCGAAACTTTCAAAATAGGCATACATCTTCACCTCTTTTATTTGAAACCTATTAACCCATTTCCCTTCTTCTTAATTCCTTTCTGCCAAGGCTGTGCTTTAACATCCTATAGTACTAATTATAATTATACTGTACTAATTATAACTCAAGTAATTTTACAGGTTATCAAATTTTAATATAGCTTTTTGTAAAACGGAGGTTTCCCTCTAAAAATTTTCCTTTGAGAAATGATACACTTTTCGTCCATTAATCCGTTCGAGTGAGGGCACGCTACAGGTCAAAAAAATTGACCGATTTTGGTCAATTCTTCTTTCTATCGATTGGTCAAATAGCAATAAACAATAGCATCCTATTGATTTTTATAAACAATTTCCTTAAAAAAAACTCCCTTCGTGCTTGGCGACTGTGTTGATCTTTTTGCCCCTTTCTCTCTGCTCCTGCTGCTTCAATACTAATGGAATGGGCTGTATTGTACTTTCGATTTCTTAAATATACATATTATGTTATGAAGCAGTGTCTCCTTAGTTTAAGGTTTAAATGATTTTATACGATGACCTTTAGTTTTTAATAGAATTGAAATTAAATGAAGGGAATATTTTCATTTCCATTCCTTAAAATTAATTTATTTCGTTTATTCTTTTTCGCATATAAGTTAACCACGTGAGGTGGGGAGCTGCCGAATTTTTAGGAAAATGCTCGTCCAGTAAAAATTCGAGGAATCTCTTTAGTTTCTGTAACCCCAGAAGAACTTCGCCCTATTCGGCACAACAATTGCAAGTGGACTAACAATTTAAGGTGGATTCCGGACCAATGGCATTACTTTGGAATCCCCAATGGTTTTTTCGTAATCTGTTGCCTGCAAAAAGCAATAATGGGTCGTCGTCCACTTACTCCACCAGGGACAAAGTTAAGTACTTCGAGCAAATCGCGTTGCAGTCCCACGTGCGCATTACACTATGTGAACAGGCTCATAATGTGTTTATAAGTACGCGAACAGCCCTTGCAAAACGGGGAAACGAAACGTCACAATAATTTGTCTCCTTTTACAAGTAAGAATCTGAAGAAAACACCAGTGTACGTATGAGTACGCGATGACTAAGGTGATAAATAAGCCTTCTGTCGGCGCTCCGTCTAAAGAAAGCCGTCAAGTTACAATACTTTTATTGATATCTACTCTGATCGCATCACATTTAAGAAATAAGCAAACTAATGAATTGGCCAGACGTAGCCAACCTTGTTATTATGTTATATGATATTGTTTACAAAAGTAAATTTCAAAACTTGTTTATGATTATTGATTCATAAAATTGGACTCGGATTGTAGACTAGTTGATTTATGCTTTTTACAATGGCTACTTTACAAATCAGCTTTAAGTATTTTCAAATACATATCTGTTCAGAAATATTTTTATTGAACAAATAACTTCTTTGAAAAATCCCTCCATATTTGTCAAAAGTTATTAATTAACAGATAAGTAATCATTTTGTCTGAATAACTCGTTCTGTATGAAAATTTTAAATGGCTGATTAAACATATAAGCGGTGAAGTACCTACTTTTTATAAAGCTGAATTGATAATAGTGAGACGTTTCTTTTTAAATTATGGAAAATTGAGTTCTAAATTAATCAATTTATATATTTTAAACACTGATAAATTCTGCGTGGAACCTCGTTTAATACTTAAGTGATTATGCTAATTTTAGTTTGCAAATTTTACTTATTTTTCCGGATTTATTTTCAAATGTGTTTTCTTTAAGAAGTATGATCTAGAAGTTCTGTAAACATTACGATAACTTGATATTTTCAATTACTCTATTTATACAAATTATGTAGTAAACATACGCTACCATGCAAGAGATAAAGATACCGGGACACTACAATTTCATTGAATATTCAATTACGTGCTGTAAGACTTGTGGAAACTATATCAATTGGAATAATTCAAAAACAATTTAAATAATTGAAAACTTAACTAATACTCTCTCTCTCTCTCGTTCCCGCAACCCCTAGTTTTCCCTATTCATTCGAAGCAACGATTACAAGTAAGCCTACTGTTTAAGGTGGATTCCGAACCACTGACATTACTCTGAAACCCCCAATGGCCTCTTTATCGTTATCTGTTGTCAGCAAAAAATAACCATGGATAACCGTTGGTGTGGTTCGGACTGGAAAATTGAATAAAACTACATTGCTCTACAAACTTCCAAAATGTTTAAAAAACTATAATTCATCTATAAGAAGAAACAAACCCTTAAAATATCAATTATCTCTGAATATAAATGAATAATTATCCTCTTTTTTTTGCATGGTTTCAGTGCAATATCTACCGCTACCTCTACGGTATACTATTTCTTTAAAATATAATAGTTATTTATTTTTAGTGGAGAATATGCAAAGAATTTCTTCTCCTCATGTATTCAACACAACACCATGGGGGTTGCAACAAAAATCTTTATAGTATTTGTCTGTACCTCCGCCTGTCAGTACGTCACAGCCTATCCCATCCTCTTTTGATTTGATAACATTTTTGAAAAATTAAGATTGAACTGGCGTGAAGTTCAAATGATGAAAAATTTGTACGTTAAATATTTCGAATAAAATACTTTCACAAATGACATCTTTTCGGAACACTAATTAAGAAAGAAATGTTACAGTTTTCATGGGGGGGGGGGGGGTACCCGAACTGTTCATGATATATGACAGGAATTGTAATTTACAATCTTCCTTTATTTTATACTTCATATTCTCCATTGTCGGCTTGGCATTTTCTCAAGTATTCAAGTCAAGTTTACATGACAAATTTCAAGTCAATTAAACAAAATTGTATTATTTACTTGAGTGAAGCAAACTTTAAGTCAATGCGCGTTTACATGACACTTTGGTTACTCGAAGTTTACATGAAGGTAACTTGAAGTGGAATATTGGACAGAAAAGCATTTAAAGAACTCTTTTTTCAATGAATTTTTTTTTGTGCCGTATCCCAAAGACTAAAGATCATGCGTAATTGAAACGATGTAACTGAAATATTTATTAATTTGAGTAAAGAGCAATTGAAGTTGTAACAGATAATGCTAAATAAATGCAGTTAACTTATTTTGATTTTGAATAATTTCATAAGGCCCAACATTGGTGATACACTGAAATGAACACTTCGCACATACAAATTTCATGTACGCGAAATCCTCAATTTTCAATAAAATTTTACTTAAATTATTTCTAACTAAGGCTTTAATTATATATTTAATTGTTCGACTTATTTTCTTTATTTAATTGTCAGCGAATGTTATTTTTTTAGAATAGAATGTAAAAGAGTCAATTAGTTGTTTATACTTGTAATTTTCTAAACATTTCTTTAATTTATTTGCAACACAATGTATTATTGCTATATTTCTGTTATTAAAGGAGTAAATTTTATCGTTTTGGGCTATTGTTCATTATGACCACACATACGTACGATAGTGTTTAAATTAAAATGTAATGAAAAAATTCACTTACTACAAAAGACAAAGTAAGTTATGCGGACGTCACACTGATATTGAAATTTAAGCAATTTTTCTGATTTCTTTCATAAATTAAATAGTCAACAAAAATCTAATTACTGTCAAATTTTAACAGCGTAATAATTAAACACTTAAGCGCATAGTGCGCCGCCTACTAGTTACTAGTTGCGACGAATGACAGTCACAGTGGAACTTTTCAGCTGGTTTAATCTGTGTACTTTGCAACACTCAGGGGGTTTTACTTGTTTTGATTAAGCGTAAATAGCAAGAACTTATCGAACAGTGAGTAATTTTGAACAATTTATTTAAACTAAAAGTGATTTTGTGTATTTAAATAAATATATAACAAATTAATTTTATATTTCTAGGCATTTAACGTTAATTTATCTTTTCCCTAAAGCTCTACAAAATGTCGGAAGAGGAGTCCTTCGTAATTTTGGGTTCGTCTCCTACTGAGTCAATGGATAATTACTCAATTATTCAAAAGTTTTCCGATAAAAAAGAGCCAGAAAATACTTCTGATTCAATATTTATGGACACAAGCGAACATCAAAATAAATCACTTGGGGATACGTCAATGAACGCGATGAGTAATGGCCTCCAAAAAGATGTGAACACATCTAGAAAGGACTCAGTAATAACAAATGAAAATTGCGAAGAGTGTGACGGATTTATTCCAAAATCTCTCAATTACTTCAACGATCAAGAACCTACAAATTCCCAAATATCCGCAAAAGAGGCTACAGCTGACATTGGAGAGAAATTTCCGTTGGGGACATCTCAGTCCAATCACTTTAGCTCTGTTTCAAGTTCTAAACACGGATCCCTTGCTACCAGTTTTTTGTTAGGCGAAGTTGAATTGGATGTTCTGAAGGTAATTTTTCAATAATTATTTTAGCATCCTTATTTAGATTATGAGTAATTATTTACTGATTCAGATTACGCTTTTCTTAATACATACTGAGATCAAGTATGTATTTTTACAGATTTTTTGAATTTCTTCTTTCATTTGTAATCACATTCAACAAAAAGAGACAATGTCTATTTGCACTTGCCCTATCTCATTATACACTATTCAAGGACCACGGAAATTTATAGTAAAGCTCGAAATTTTCGATCCCCTTTTAGTAAATCATTTTTCTATAATGATATATTTGACGTCAAATTTAAAATATTTGGTGGGTACTTTGCCTCCTGATAACGCCTGGCATGGGGAGGGAGAAGAACTCTTCGACCGATTTGAGACGATTGCAAATTGACATACAATTTAAGGTGGATTTCGTGCCACGGAGGGGGGTCCTAACTGTTACGAAAAGAGTCGCAAAATATTTGGACTACCAAGGAATATTTTTATGATATATCACTAATGTTTATTTTCCGGAGATGGAGTTGGATCAATTTGTTGAGCCGCATGACATGGGTCCCGGGTTCGAGTCCAGGTCTCCCCTTAAGCTTTTATTGAAATTTAAATAATCCACTCCGTCTCTGGGCTGTTGTCTAGCTCGCAGCAATGCAAAAACAAGACTACAGTTTCCTCACTTCCCTTACCCTAGTCCCCTTCCGGCCACAACCATGCTAGCGCATCAAAGGGTTGTCCCCTAGGATTTGGTTAAATCGTATAAAAAAAAACTTACAGTTTTAATTGTCCATTATGACGCGTGGTAAGCCTTTATCCCAAGATATGCGTAATGCAATAGTGAGTGCTCATAAAAATACGGTATTTCGCGTTCATCAGTCAGAAATATAGTTGGCTTGTTTAAAAGGACAGGTAGTAAAGATGAAATGAAGAAAACCGGAAGACCAAAAATCGCAACCGCCAGGGGTCGTAAGGTATTACGGGAAATAGTTAAGGGAATCGAAGAGAAACAGCCGTAAAAATTGCGCAAACCTGGGGAGATTTTATTAAAAAGAAAGTTTAGAGAGATACATTCATCAGAGAAATGAAAACCTAGGATTTAAATTTTATAAGGTAAGAGTTATGAACTTAGAAATGATTTAGTTCTACGTATACCCTTTATTAAAAAACAAACCATTTTTAACTGCTATTCAGAAAAAAGACGATTACAATGGGGACGTGAACATAGAAATTGGACACCTAGACAATGGAAAACTATTGTATGGAGTGATGATTCTCGCTACGAGCTCTGTGTTGGAGACCAGCGGTCAAGAATTTTACGGCGACGTGGTGAAGAATTTAATTCTGACTGCTTGAAACGAAAAACAAAATTCGCTGCTACTGTATTGGATTGGGGGTGCATGTCGCCGAGAGGTGTTGTCAATCTACGATTTATTTAAGGCATTGCTAATGCCAACAAATATCAAGAGATATTGAAAGAAGAACTTTTACCTTCAATTCCTAGGCTTAAAACCCCAGAAGGCGAGTATACGTTCCAGCATTATGGTGCTGCATGCCATACCGCTAAAAAGATCAGTGCTTTTCTTCAACAAAAAGAAATCCCAGTTCTTCAATGGCCAGCTAATAGCCTTGATTTGTCTCCAATTGAGACACTGGGGAAAATGAAAAAAAAACTGAGGTGTAATCCTCCTAGAACTCTTAATGACATGAAGGCTAAATTGATAGAAGTTTGGGACTCAATTACACCCGAAATGTGTAATAGCCTAGTTGACACGATGCTACTACGATTTCAAGCCGTCATTGAAAAGAAAGGTGACACTACACAGTGGTAGGCGAAGAATTTCGAGCATAGTCCAACTATTTTGCGACGTATGCAAGGTAGGCCAACTCTTTTGCGACGAACGTTTTGTTTAATGATTTTTTTTGTTTTCAAATGTAATTATTTTCGTTAATATACAATATATGTTTTAAATTCTAATTGCAATATTTTGTTTTATTGGGTAAGTTCCGGAAAATAAACTACAATGATAAATCATAAAAATATTCCTTGGTAGTCCAACTATTTTGCGACAGGGCTCGTATATGGCAAATAACCACAATAAGCCGTATACCTCGAGTCCATAGTTTGGACTCTGAGAATCCGACCGTTGCGGTCAAGCAAAACCACAAGCCGTGAACTTACGAATTTCACGCACACACATTAGGGAGAAAGTGTGCTGAAATTTCGTTTAATTAGTTAATAACTTGAGTGGAGGTGTTTGTTTTCTGTTTGCACATTTTCAAAATGCGCAACAGTAGATTATATCTTGCTGTGCAAGCAATTGCAATACTTGGGTAGAAATAAAAAGAAGCAGAAGCAATTGGTGTGTGACTTCCTCGTAAGGCTTTAGAACAAGTTGGATAAAACTAGAATGAAACGGTAATGTTCTTTTCAAAGGACATCAACAAATGACTTTTAGAAACTACTGCAGATTAATTTTCTCTTGCACTGCTTTATTTTCATAGGACACAAAATTAAGTTTTAAACTTTATTTAGAGCTAACTTAGAATCCACTGAGTAGTAGTAGTAGAAGAAACACGTCTGACCTCCAGAAAATGCTTTTGATGGGCTCTTATTAAAAAAGATGCATTGAGACTACTCTCAAGTCTCTAGGATTAAAATTAAGCCCAATATCGTGTTTCAAAATATTGCTTTATTAGATGGTATGGGATTATACCCACCATACAGCGTTTGAAGATGGGTAGTATGGGTCCCGGTACAGTCATTGCTGATTTTTAAAAGTATTACTTAATAATAGTTTAAATTCCGTTTTGCGAAATTCTGAAAAAGAGTGGGAGATGATTTTAAATATTTGAAGAGCTGTAATTGATTTAAAAATGGGATAGTGTAACTTCTTATAATCACTACCCTTTTTTATACATTCACGAACTTCTAGTTTGTGCTTCATGTTTAATCCTTTACAGGGTGGGTACTCTTTGGAAAACCGGGAAAAGTCGGAATTTAAGTAGTCCGGGAAATGCCAGGGAATTTTCACTGAAGTTAGGGAATTTTTTCATTCATAAATTCAAATTATTTTCTGATTAAGGAGCCGTCACTTCTTGAAGTATATTTCTAAGAAACTTAAAGGGAAAAATATTGAAATTTCTATTCCTTGAAATTAATTCATTTCGCTTATTATTTCTGGCATATAAAAAAAAGTTCTTAGAATAAAAACATGAGAGTGGAGTTGCCCAATTCTTATAAAAATCCCAAAATTCGAAGAATAGATGGTATGTAATGAACCCAGGAATAAATAATACTTTAAATGTATGATTTAAATCAAATCGCACTAATTTATTTCAATGAGTTTTCTATATACACATCCCTGGATTTATACTGTAGATACGTGCCTAAAAAAATCGTGCAAAACGAGACAGAATTCATACTAAATAGAAAGATACATATGTATGTATGTTCAATTATACTATAAACCGCGTAAATCGATGTAAAATAAGATAAAGAAAAGTCGAGGATATGTTCATAATACTCGTGTAAAATTAGATAAGGATTAAAGAAAACGAAAGGGGCATTTTTATAGACAATTTAATGCTTATATTATTTCAATTTATTTTTGAAAATGAAAAACAAATATTAATTAACACCGAACCGGTACAAAAGAAAACTATAAAAAACATAAATACAAATTAACAACGCAAAACATGATTTTTGTCAAAGAAAATTAACAGAAAATTCATCAACGTTTCTCATAGGAACAGCTTCACTAATTTTGTTTGGTAGTTTTGGTTGACTCTAAGGTTCGCATGTATGCCGATGACGTCCAACTCTACCTTGACAGACCAATGGGGCTTCGTGAGGATTGTATTTGCCGACTTAATGATGATCTAAGGAGAATTACTGAGTGGGCTGAACGTAACCAGCTCATACTGAACCCAAAGAAATCGACCAGTATGTTAGTGCATAGGTCAAGCTTGGATGTGACTGATATTTCGCGAATTGTGTTAAACGATACTGTCTTACCCTTTGTCAGCTCGGTTAGGAATTTGGGTATTCAGCTCAATGACCAACTCACTTGTTGCAGTCACGTTTCAAGTGTTCTGGGAAAGGTGTATGCTTGTCTGCGACAATTGAGAATGAGTGCCAAATTTGTGTCTAGTGACTTACGTCTGAGACTCGCTAACTTACGTCTGAGACTTCAACTTCGGAAGTCTAGTTTATTCTAAGCTTGATGGTGAGTGCAATAGGAGACTAAACGTTGCGTTTAACGACACCATTCGTTACATCAATGGACTTCGTAGGTTCTCCCACATCTCTTCATTTATCAGCTCGTTTGTTGGATGCTCACTTGAAACTTATCTCACACGAAAAAGGTTAAAGTTTTTGCACTCTCTCATTACTTTCAGAGAGCCACCCTACTTATTAGATCATATTCAATTTCTGTCATCAGATCGAAACATATTACTGCCACGTTTCAGGACTCAAATTGGTGAACGTTCTTACTTTGTGTAGACAATACGCAATTGGAATTCGTTACCAGTCACTGTACAACGCACAAGTTCTCCTGAAATGTTCGACAGCCTCCTGGGTCTTGTATTCACATCTTAAAATTAGTTTACATGGATTTTCGGGCTGCACACTGGCGTATCTCATTTTCTTTGCATATTGGAATTCACATCTTTAGGATAATTTTTCTTATTTTTCCCTCTATAGTTTATTTCTTATGCTTTTCTTGCTTTAAATGTATTCTCTAGTTATATTTTTAGGATAATTAGTTTACTTTTCTTTTTCTTTTTCTATGCTTTTCTTGCTTTGTATAGATTTCATATTTGTAATTTTTTTTTCTCTTTCTTTCTCTTTCAAAATTAGCTCTTTACGTACACAAACTAATCAAATATTATATCCGCAATTATTTTTGTACTATTATAAGATTGAGGATCTTTTGTACTAAAACCAGTCATATATAAATAATAATAATATAAAATATAATAAATAATTAAAATAATAATAATTGAGTTATTGGCTACATTTTCCACTTCTTTAATAAAAGTTGATTTAGTTTTGGATGGTACGAAATCGGTTATCAACATTTGCTTACTGTGGCGGGTATTTTTATAAATTTCTTCATATTGACTGAACGCATTTTTTATTATTCTTTGGAATTTCAATGCTCTCTCAGTATCAGGGTCTCTGGTCAGCAAATAAGTTTACAGTTCTCTCTCTGAAATTTTCTTATCCTCAAATAATTCTTCTATATCTGGAATATAAAAATCCCTCGCCTCCAATAGAATCAGCTACATCTATGATATTGACATAAACATTTTTAGTTGAAGTCACACTTCTTTCCACTATTACTTCAGGCCATATGACTTTCCAGCACGAATTTGTTGCGTTTTTTTTATTTCGACAACGGCTGAAGCAACATTTGTTACACAATTTAAAATTGTAAATATTTTCCACACTTCAGATAGAGTGAAATAATTTCTATCCAATTTTCTGAAAACATCTGTAAAGGTTCGCCTCATATATTAAGTAACAACTATTGTAATGGGAGGCAAGAACTTAATTTATACATTTGCATGTTGCAAGCCTTTCACTTTAATTGCGGCTTACGAAGGGAGAAGGGCTACTTCTATCTTAGAAGAAACTTGTATGGAGAAATTTTATTTACTTAATTTTTGCCGAAATGCACTCAATTGTAATCATGTTTAATTAAATTTGTTTTTGATCTAAATATATAGTAATATGCGCTTGCGATTAATCAGAAAAAGGTTTTTCACATGCAAAGCTCATGGGAAAACTTCTGATACACAATGGTGTACACAGGAAACGCTCCAGAATTGAAAATTTTTTAAAGCATATGACATTAAGAACATTTTTTTCTTTGTTTTTTTTTCATATTAATTGAATTTTTACCATTCTCAGGCAAACGTATTTTCCCAATTTCCGAGTTTGTGTGGCTCACAAGCAAACCCTGAGGATATAATGAAATTACAAAACTTCATGACTGAATATGTGGAGTTAAAAAGTAATTGCATAATTTTTTTATTGTTTTTTGTAAATTAAACAAATTCTATTTGTAACAGACAAAGTAACGAAAACAAATACATCTATGAGACAACACTTTTCTTTAATGCAAAAGTGGCAAAATGATATTAAATCTTACAAAGAACAACAGGACAAGCAAATGATGGAGTGTCACGAACTAATAGCTAAGGTAAGTTTGATTTATTGTTAGTTTAATTGCGGAATCCAGTTGTTTGTTAACATCGAAACAGTGCAATATTAACGTTAATTTGTCTATTTCTAGCTACGAAACGAAAACATGGAATTAAAGAAAGGTTTGTACACACATTTCATAAAGTTATTATTTTTAAAACATCAGTTACACTTGGCAGCAAATTATTACTTTTAGAGTAAAGACATAGATAAAAGCATATCTGGCTCACTTTCTAAACAATTTGGAAATATCAGGGAACTATACCCTGTTCCAAAAAGATTGGCAGTACACGGTAAATTGGAAGTAATGATGCCAAATTTCTCAAACTCACCAAAAACCGTGTACAGCCATCCTTTTGATCTTTCTTGTTCGAGAAACCAAGAGGCACTGATTGTGATAAGAATATTCAGCAGCCAGGTGCTTGTGGACGACCGACAATGATCAGCACTCAGTGGTGGGTGTTTTTACATGCGAAGTTTTCCGATGCAATATGAATTCGAGTGACTGGAATGGTTCAAAAGAACATTTAGTGTAGCCAGATTAAATCTTTTAGCAGTAGGCCACGAGGAAAAATAAGAAAATGTTCTGAGTTGAAATCGTGACAACAGCTTGCTGAGGAAGAGTGATGGATGCATAGGAAAATGACGGGAAAATAAAGCAGACAGCAATAGTCCATAATAGCATGTACTGCCAGTCTTTTTGGAACAGATTATATATGGTTTCATAACGCTATATAAATAATTTCATGTAAAAAAATTCTCTTAAAAAGTCAAGAAATTTTCCGGCGAGAAAATAAAATGTCCCCTTAAGAACTGATGTGTCGTCTGACAGTTGAATCAGTGGAGTTTCAAGACAAAACATAACAAACAATATCGTGAAAACGGTTAAGCTCGAAAAGCAGTAAAATTATCATAAAGTAAACACTTTCACAGGCTACAAGACAATTATTTTTAATTATTACAGGCGAAGTCAGGCATACATGCCAATGACTACGTTACAATTATTATATGTTAGTACTTAAGAGCTAAACGAGCGTGCTTCAAAGGTTACCTATTTTACCTTTATGTTGCCGAAAGTAAAAATCGGAGAACGCGCAGAAGAACTCGATGTATTTCCTAAAGTACTTGCACAAATTGGTTCAGGCACAGAGAATAATAAAATAAAATTTAGACAGACGTTCGGTTCGAGTTAAAATGGAATGGCCACGTAAAACTGTTCTAGTTTCATGATTCTAATTCATGATTTAATGTTTTTCTTTAATCAATTAAGCGCAAAGACGCATTAGACATTTATTAAGACAAAACTTTCTCTTTTTTTTTTATAGAACTCGATACAGTACAGCAACACATTGAAATAAATGAAAAAATAATGAAGAGTGAAAACGAAGATCTAGTCCAAAAGATTTCAGAGAAGTCATCTGTAATTGAAAACATGTGCGCTCAGATAGAAAAGTTGGAACAAAGTCAATTGGTAAAACTTAAAAAAATAATTTAAAATTAACTTTCTTCATTTTGGTAATATTTATAGCAATCTTTTGAGTACATAAAAAGAAATGATGAAGAAAGTCTCCCTGAACATGAATACATACGCGTGAGTGACCATAAGAGTATTGTGAAAAAATATGAGAGAGAATTATCAGAAGTTCTTGCTGGTAAACTTGATCTAGAGGACATGGTAAGAAAATATTACTTGCTTCTGGGTTTATACTTTAATTTGTTCTTCGTTCGCCCAGAAAAAGATTTATATAGACGAAATAGATTGCCTCAAAGTAAATTTAACAGCAGCAGAAGAACTTTTGAAGATGAATCAAGCCGAAATCAGCTTGTTAAAGAGTAAAGACTGTGAAAAAAGTGAACTTTTTGAAAAATACGATAAGGAGAAGGAGGAATTGAAACAAGAGATGATCTTACTTCGAACACAAGTTGAAGTCTACTGCAAAGATTTCCAAATGGAACGCACAGCTAGGGAAAATCTTGCTGGAGAAAAAGAGCAATTGATAACTGACTTAAAAATGTTGCAGAGAAGGAATCAACAATTAATTGAAGAAGCTTCAGCCAGGTAAACAAAATTGCAATTTATATTCCTGCTAGTACTGCAAGTAACTGTATATTTTTATCGAAGTAGACTGGAAGACGACGCAAGACGGCACGCAAGTAATTCATCTATACCTAGGAAAAAAATAGGACCTATACGAAAGGAATGCGCAACCAGCACAACTACTAAGGTATGTACTACCCCGCGTCAAAATAATTGGCCTACGCGACTTTCTGAAGCAGATGTTGATATATTTCTGTTTTTTAAATTGAAAGGCTCATTTGTAGTTTGAATGTTTCATTATATTATTTATTTATATAAATATATCAACAACTGCTCCAGAAAGTCACATAGGCCAATTATTTTGACGCGTGGTAGTACAACCCAAATGCAAAATAATTCGCCCGCCTACCTTTTGAATTGGATCAACAAAAATAAAGACTTTTTTACGGTAACGACAGAGATATATATCAAAATATATAATTTATTTTGTACAACAACGAAGCAAAAATGTTCCATACCTAAAAAATAACCAAAAATGAAATCTTTAGTGCTGCACAATAATTCGCTAATCCTATTCTATTAAGGAAAATAGTTCGCCCACTAAGGTAATTTTTTCTTCATCCCTTTTTGGCTTCACTTATGCATCCAATACGCATTAAGTAGTTTTGGACATTTGTTTCACTAAATCTTTGCAGTATTCGGCTGTTAAAGAATCCCAATCTTCTGAAGCTGGAAACTTAATCGTTCTTCTTAAAAAGTCAGGTATGGAAGCTTCAAATTACGTGCGAATAACTTCTTTTTCGCGTTGCGTCCTACCAAAAGCTCAAATCTGGAGTCGTTAGACCAAATAAAGGATCTCCGTTGTCTGTGTTTAGATCTCGTGCGCCGTTGCATAGGAATGAACTGCACTGCACAATTACATACGAATGAACTGCACTTCGCTAACGCACAAGATAAAGAAAACTCCATTTGACGTTGATAATGAGCAACAGTAAAGGTCCTGGTCAAATACTAGCACGTTTAGAGTAAATGAACTATTTCGGAGCGTTTGAAGTTTCATTTTTGGAAATTTTTTACGGTAAATATTTTTCTTCTGATGTTTCTTATTTTTAAGGAGGGTACATAATGAAGATTATGTTCTAATATTTGTTTTATTGTCTAATATTGTTTGCTTTGTTTTTGATGACCCGAATGAAAAAGTAGGCGGGTGTTCGCGTTTGAGAAGTATTTATTCATACCTGAAGTCAGCGGAGCTCTAACTATATTTCTTTTAGGATGAAGAACCAGAATACAACACAAACAATTTTGTTTGTCCTCTTTGCAGTTTAAGTTTTAAATGTTTGGATGCCCTTCAAATTCATGTTCAAGAATGCTTAGACAAGGCATAAAGTCGATTGTATTTATCATAGCATTTAAGTATTAGACTAGCAATAATAACACATTATAAGCATAACTAAATACTATCTAATATCTATCTTTTATTGTTTTTAAATCCATATATTTTTATTTAACCCAGATTAAAGCGTAGCTATTCTTAAAAGAGGTCTTTCCTATTCGTCTCAGTTGAAAATTTAAATTAGCTAGAAGTGGATAACGCATTAGAAACTCAGTCGAAAAAGTAACACACTGCACCGAGCCAACACGGCAGATAATAAATTAACGGCATATCTATCTATCTTTTTTTTTCTGCCACGCTTTCTGTTAAGTTCCCATCTGACTTTCTGCTCATGAGCTTAACCTAAGTAACTTTTGTTGTTTCGGCGTGTTTTTTTATGGATATTGATTTTAGATACTTGAACTTTAAAATAATAACGTGTGGATGACTATATGAAAAGTTTGAACCGTAAGGCAATCGAACAGTTATATTGTGCCACGTATTGAATAAGCGATTTTCTCGGATATTAGAATGAAAAGAAATGCATAAATGCTGTAACGCTATGCGATGTCGATCATTATCGATATCGAGAAATTTGTACTTGGCAATACGATATAGACAAGGTTGCTGTCGACTGTCATCGACAAAATTCTCGATTATATTGTGGTTATCGAAATTTTATCATAACAAGGAAAGGTAGCAGAAATAAACAAAGTCAATACTGCTTGTATAATTTATTACTTATATTTGTGCTATCGAGAGTAAGAAACATTTAAGTCAAAGAAACTGTAGCTAAAACTCATGTGTTTCCTTTTGCAATTTATATTAACAAATAATAATATTTTACGGTTACAATAACTACCACTTGGCAGTATGAGACCGCGATTAATTTGTGGAAGAATTTAAGGGGGGAGATACCTTTAGAACGGGTGAAATCAGTCAATTTTAATGAATTTTTTTCAAGGTGATAAAATAATTTGATCATTTATTAATTTTGACATCTTTTTGATACATTATTAAAGTGTAAAAAAACATGTGATTTTTTTACAAATTGGCGGCGCTGCAGAATATTTCTTCAAACTGCTGCAGCTGTCAAAATTTTTCTATTTATCTGAAATAAAAAAGTTTTTTTTTCGATTACTGATATATTTAAGGGAAGGATAAATCTATAAAATAATAAAAAAAGTTAAAAATTAAAATTTATATCGGCTGTTTATCAAAGGTCCAGATTTTAGGCTATTTTTCAACAGTTTTGACCCGAAAAAAAATTATTTATTAACCCGATATCTTTAAACTTTTAGGTACATCTTTCCGATAGCACTATAAATACATATACAATATACAATAAACCTTCGACCTTCTCAAAAAGCTGATTATCTTCAAGCTGCTGCTGTTTTCGAGCTGTACGAGCTGCTTTTGTTTCGGAAAGACTCATCCGGTTCTGTTTCACTATTCGTGCCTCATCGGTATTTTCGGCGAAAACTTTACAATAGGTGCCAACAATTATACCCAGCTCGTTCATAAGTTTGAGAATTGAGGTGTAGCCTTCATTAAATATATCAGCAGCATTGAAAGCCGATATTTCAACAATTTGTAGCCCAGAATTGAGGTGCTTCGGACATATTCGACAAATTGTCGCATTGAAACTTTCGTTGGCATTCTCGGTATGGCCACCCAAGCATCTTTCCAGTAAATCATCTCTGGACAAATCTTCGTAAATTGGTTGAAGATGTTGTTTTATATCGTCGCCAAGTAATGGAGTAAGATCTTCAAGCTGGGGATCTTTACCTAAAGAGATGGCCTTCTGCCATTTGCACCAACTCTCGGCTCCAGTCGGACAGTTGTTGTGTCGCGGATTTTTTTTCGTTGAAAAAATATGGTTAAATAGCCATAATTTCTCGTTTGATATCTTCCACACTATTAACGGTTCTTCGAATACTTAAACCATAATATGTTGTAAGTTATTTTTACAACGTTTTGTGTCAACTTCCCTTTTCGTGAAAGTTTTTTTTATCTTTTCTTACGTTTCTCAACGTGGCCAACACACTCACTTTTCACAACAGTCAAATCATCTACATAAGGTTTACAATCTAACATTGCCTTGAAAGTTTTAGAATCTCCATCACCTATGTAATTTGAATATTTCACAACAAATTTTTCTTTCGATCTCAAACATTTCTTGCACAGAATCAACCTCCATTTTTCCAGATGAGCCCTCGTGATTCATCATACTGTCTTCTTCGTGATCCTCAAACCATTTACGATATTCTTCAGTATAAGTTTTATTTTTCAAAGCTGAACAAGCATGACAATAACTGCTTTTGACAAATAAATCAATCAGTTTACCGGAGTAATATCCTATGAGCGTTGTAACGCCATACAATGATTTGAATCCACGTTTTTTCCACGTACCGTCACCAGAAACTTTGAGGTGTTTTTCTTCTCTTCCTTCTTCGAGATTTTATTCAATCGCTTCAACAGCTTTTTGAGAAAAAAATTCAAATGACGATTTAGCAACTCTAGGAACATGTTCAATGATTTTACTGTAACTGCTTTGACTTAATCCAGTGCATGTCCATAAGATTGCAAAATATATTTATTCCTTCTTTTTCAATACCTAACAGTCATAACTAACACTATTCTTCTATTCATTTAATAACCAGTATGAATGAGAGGTCCTGAATTTATTTCTCTATTGCCACACCGAAACGTAAAAACAATTTTGAAACCTCGGCCTCTCGCTCCTGACTCTCCAAAACTTATTTTCTGCTTGCATACAGAACAAATTAAAAATTCTGATAGCGTAAAAACTGAAGAATTCAATAATTCTGTATCCGTGCAAAGGATTAGTACGAATATCGTCACAACTGGCAGTTTTTAATTTTTTTTCACTCGCACTTGCACGTACACCGTCACTTATACTCGGCCTTAAATCCTTCCCATCCTTATCGATAAATTGATTACCCTGGTAATGTCTTTTTACATTTTGCGAGCGATGTTACCTCGCGTTCCTTTAGGATAGTTTGGCATTTTATTTTAGAAAATTAAACTGCACACGATAAAGTTTAGAGTTAAACTGACTCAACTGCTCGAATAACTTTCGTTTCGTATACCTGCAGTTACACACTATATAGATATATAAATACATATACATAAAAATACATATAAATGAATTCCTGGAATTCAATTCCCATAGAATGAGCCTACCTAAAAGTTATGACACAAACTTAATGTGAAAAGGCATTGCTCCGACCCAAGCTCTCCGACTACCGATTTTTATATATTCGAATTATGAAAAAATAAAAAATTCAATTTTTTGAAAATTCTAAAGGCCCTTAAACGAGGAATTAAATTGTAATGGACCACCTAGACATTTTAAGAATTTGTGTGTAATTAGAAATTCTACTACAGGTTTGGACGGATTACAAATTTTCTATAAAGAAATTAATTCAAAATGAAGTTGTAATTTGATAATTCTTCTTTGTCGACTTGACCGTATTACCAAATAGCAAATTTCATATGAATCGACACAGTCATTTTGTCGAGTCGAGATACCAAATACCGACCCTGATCTGAGAAAAAAATTCGAATATTAGGGGTTGACAGTTATTTGACTTCCGAGTAAAAAAGTTAACCTGTAATAAGAAATTTCTAAAAAAAAATTCCGTTTTTAGTCAATTACTGCAACGACAAAAATTTACGTAGAAAATAACTAGAGCAATGGTATTATATACTACTTCATATACTATGCCTAAAATTGATCAAAAACTGCTCTGGCTTACGCCTCGGATTAAAGTAAAATTTTAATGTACACTTTCGGCATTGAATGTTTCGCTTATGTTTTAATTGACCTGACATTCGGCGTTTAAGCTTTTGAGACATTTTTATAGTTTTTTGCTCGATTTTTTTAGATTTTTATATATCCAAATCGATTGAAATGGTCTATTTTTCATAAAACAGGAGGTACCTGAGCGAAGATATTGTGGTATACGGATAACAAATTACTAAAGTATCCCTTAGTAGGAATAGGGAGAAAAGTTTGACTTGTAACGAAGTTGTACATAAGATTAATTATTATATTGATCTACTCTATACGAACGGGTCTTAGCATAAAAAAATAAATCACCACTATTATTTAAAAGATTTATTACTTCGGATTCTTTTAAGTTTACAAAAGATTTGGTCTCAGGTTCAGTTAAGTTACATAACCAGCGTAGGCTGCTTCCATATCTCTTCCATGGACTCTAATTTCAATGTAGTAAATTCAATCCAAGTACATCTCCAAATTAGACTGTGGAAAGAACTGAATAGCAATCCCTAATATGACTTTCTCCTGAAAAGTAATGCAATTTGTCATACAGCTCGTGCCGAACTGTTTGATTAATTGCTCTGCGTCTAACCCATATCTCCTCTTTTTGAATTAACTTCGAAACCTTAGACTTGAAGGAATTAAAAGTCTCCTAATCAACAGCTAACTCTTTCCAAGTCACGTACTAGTAAAAATTCTTACATGTAAAGCTCTGTACTAAACGATATGGTAGTCTCTCACTGTACTTATATAGTACGTTGGCTAAATAATCCAAGTTGCACTTTAAAGTGTAGATGTAAATACACGACAAGCCAGTTTCTAAAGTTATCAATTGGGTGTATGCCGTGGCAACTTAAATATTTTTTTCATAAAGAACATTTGTAGTTTATCAATGAGCTCATTCTGCTCAAATCTGTGCTGCGTAACACAGAATATATTTTGAGACAGCATCAAATAGCTGAAGTTTATTCGAATGATTTGTGCTGTGATTTCTGAAAA
Organism: Leptarthrus brevirostris; assembly: GCA_964036015.1. NCBI lineage: Eukaryota > Metazoa > Arthropoda > Insecta > Diptera > Asilidae > Leptarthrus > Leptarthrus brevirostris. Next base: position 40,293,401 of record OZ038372.1, read on the forward strand.
TATTATTCCATGTATCATTTATGCTTACTTTTGCAGCGTCCAGGCGATTCTTAAAGTTTGTTGTCATAGAAGGTTTGGGTGTAACTACAATACCCAAATAGGTATATTCTTTTATACTTTCAATTTCCCTGTCACCTAATTTCATGTTCTCATTATTTCGAGATTCCACATTTGACAAATATCTCGACTTGATTAAGTATTCTCTGTAATTTAACGGAGTCGTCAGAGTGGACAACTATGTCATCTTGCATACATGAGAGCTCTTATTTCTATATTTTCAACAGTAATGCCAGTTTCCCGACTTTTTTCTTAATGATTGATAAAGAAGGAGAATAAGAACGGACTTAGGATACAACCCTGCCATGATGAGAAATTTTTCAGAGAGTCTACCGTTGAAAATTCAAGATTGCGTAGTTTCATATATATTATATTGGATTTCTAATTGGATATTACAATTGGATTGTCTCAAAGAAGTATATCGTTTCACATATGTGTGATATGGAATATCCAATTGAATTGTTGAATTGGATTATCCAATTGGAATTTCCAATTAGTTTGTTAACAAGTTAGGGTGGTTAATAGAATCAAAAGTCTTGCTAAAATCAAGTAAGACAAGGGTGGTTAGGCAATCCTTATCGATTGACTCATGTATATCAGATGTGACCCTCAATAAAGCAGTCTCACAACTATGAGAGCGGTAGATTTCTTGGGAATAGGAACAACGACAGCCCGTTTCCACTGCGTAGAAAACTGTGAGAGAGCGAAACAATGATTAAAGATTGTGTGTAAAAACAGGTAATAATCCGGCAGCTATTAATTTGAGAAATCGGGATGATAACCCTCCTTCAGCAATGTAGAATAAGAGGTCGAGGTATCAAAATTGGCCTATGTTTATTTTTAAAATTATGGATGTCATCATTGCAGTTCTCTACCTAGTCGAAGCTAATTACTTTTCTAACAAATTTTTCAGGTACATTATTGTTATCGTCGGAACTGCTATCTCCAGTATCTTCGAGAACCTGATGTAGTACTGAATGCACAAGATCCGCATCTGAAGTTTCCTCATCCTCAAAAAACTCTTCTACATCTGGAATATCAAAATCATTAAATACTTCGCCTCCAATAGAATGAGCTATGTATATCTATGGTATTGGCATAAACATTTTCAGTTGAAATCACGCTTCTTTCGACTATTAGTTCAGGCCATATGACTTTCCAGTAGGGCTGAACATATCCGAATAATTTCCCATCCGGATTATCCGAGATTGGGATCCGGTTCCTCAAATCCGGGTATCCGGATTATCCGGATCCGAACTATCCGATTCCAGACTAAGCAAATAAGCTTGAAACTTTCCTTTAGATTGAATTTTTTTATTTGGAAAATGGAAATTTCATCGAACAAACTGAAAATAAGATAAACATTTGACACTCCACCACTATTTCCTCGGCGTGGATGGTAGAAATTCACCAGCCACCAAAATAGAAATGTTTAGATTGTTGTGTCTATTTGTTAAATTCGTAAATCAGCCAATATTAATAATCAATTTTTTCCATTTTCCGAATTCTATTTTAATCGAAAGAGGCAACCCTTGGCTACATTTTGTCTTTATTTTTTGTTTACTATTATTAAGAAAATTCGTGAATTTTCCATCGTGCCTCCAAAGTTGAACTCATTATATTTAAATTGCTATAATTAATGTAAATAATAATCAATCAAAATTTATATTTCTTTCATCGTTATGAAAACCTTTTGGACTATATCGTAATGTTTTTCAGATATAAATTCAACGCCAATTTAATGTCACTTAACGCATTTGAAGGTTAGATGTCTTCATTTGATTAATAAATTTTAAGCAAATAGGGGTAAGTGTTTTTCAAAACACCCAGCCAAATTTAATCCTATCATAATAAGTTTAACATCATTTGAAAGAGAGCAACTGTGGTAAATAATTATACATTACTTAGCCATACATTTTACAGTTGGGGCAGCTAAAACGTGACACAAAATAAAAATTTAATTTTCTAATATCTAAAGAAACTGAGTTGACGAATTTTTCAAAAATTTCATCCAAATAAAATGCTATAATTTTTTAGTTTGATGTCGCGGTATACACTGCAAAGTCTCTCCTGCTCCAGTGAACTAGCGTCACATATAGAATTTCGGTACCTTCTCTTTGCGGAAGGAAGTTGAGATGATGTAGTTTCTGCAGTACTCGGAGTGGCTTCAGTTGAATTAGTTTCTTCATCGCCATCACCATAACTATAAGAGGAAGGGAATGTACATATGTATTATTACTTGGTTTTAATTTTAATTTCGAAGGGGGAATATTTTTAAATTTTTACTGATACGTGTACACAGCATAAAAAAAAATTTCTTCACAGGTGAAAAAATAATATAATTTTTTTCTGTCCAACAATAAAATTATTTTATCTAATATTCGTCTAAGAAGTTAAAAACGAAGAACAAAAAAATTAAAACTACAGTATCAGCTCGAATAATATCTTTGATTCGCATGTATGCATTCGTAAAGGACTTCTGAATTCGTAAAGCACTTCCCCAAGAAAACGAATCAAAAATAAAATTCTCTTAACATGAAATTATTTAAGGAATGAGTTTAGTTTTTAAAATATTACCTTTCTTAAATCTTAAACAAAATAAAAAGCTTTCATGTATTGCTGATGCCATTAGTAACTAGGCTCATGCCTTGATTCCCAATGGGCTGTTCAAGGCCGGTGTTATTAGGGCCGCTTTGAGCGTTTATGTCACCCATTAAAACAACGATGTCTCCTGTTGGAGTGGAGCGAAAAACCTTATTCAATCGCGTGTAAAACTCGTCTTTTATGTCGTCAACTGCAACTTCAATTGGAGCGCAGCATTAAACTGCAGTGGTGTTTCTTAATCTGGTATGCCGACGTACAGTAATAATCCTTTCAAAAAATGGTGCCCAACTAATGAAACTGTAGGTGGTTTCCTTGATGAGTATTATACCACCGCCATCCCTATGGATTTCTGTTGAGTTCGTACCAGAATATAGGAAGCATTCCTAATTTTGGCAGATATGTTCTCCCGTATCATGCAATCTGGTCTCGCTGAGTCCCATGACCTTGATGTTGTATCGGTTCATCTCGTTTAGGACTACATCCGGCCGTCTATTAGGAAGCAGAGTTCTTACATTCTATGTTTCAATTCATGCCCTTGTTCGAAAAGCAAAGATAGTTATTGTGTTATCTACCGTAGTCCGAGGCATTATTTGCAGATTATAAACCAGATTATTTTTATTTATTTGCTAACTCTCAGTGAAACCGACGTAAACTCTGTTTTGTGGCGCCATTCGACCACCTCCCGTTTGCTCCTTCCGAAGAAGTTCCACAAGGGGCACTACGGTGAAGTGGGATAAGGACTTGCTAACAGTCACTACAGAAAGAGAATAAAGCACTCCCCTTATTTCGAAATGCTTGCACGATTTTCTGTAGATGTATTGAGTACGTTGGCCATGGTAAGAATTTTTTATCTAACGTGAAGATGTGAAGGGGTGGCTGGGATTAACTTCGTAACGTGTTGCGGGATTTGGATGATTCCGTTTTCTCTCTGTAGAGTGCAGTACCTCTGCAACTATAAAGATTGCTTTGATATATGAGCAGCATTTTTCGAGTAGCATATCCGAAGAGACTAAAAAGTGAAAAATAAAACAGTTTTTTTTAAAAAAAGTTGAGCCGACTTCACTGTTTTTTATTTTTATTTTCACTTCCTCCCAGTTGTCAAGGTACCATCGCAGTGCACTAGCAGGCAAAACCCGCTACACTTTCGCACTCGATCTTAGGGTACTTTCGATACTCGACGTGTCCAAAGCTACTGGACCTGATAGTTTCTCGTCCCTGGTTTTAAAATGCTACGTCTCTACTTTGACTAAACCTCTGAGTAAACTGAGAAACTAACAATCTTATCAACGATTGCTAGTAGTTTCCGTTCTGGCAGCTCAACTTACTAACTCTGACGGAGCGTTGGAATCATTGCCTACATAATTTTAAAGAGGTGGAATTCGTAGCACTTGATAATTCAAAAGCTTTTGATAGAGTTTGGCGTGCCCTCTTGGTCTGCACCGCCACCTTTTAAAATGCATAGAGAGGTTTTTGTTAGGCCGTTCAATCAATCAATAGACGGAGTTACATATGATCCCTAAGAAATAAATGCCGGTGTACGTCAGGGTTCAGTCCTTTCACCAACCTTGATTTCGCGTACTCTTTTGATTCTGCAATGAATTCTAGAACGCATGTTTGGATCATTAAGCAACGACATTTCTATGATCCGCACTTGGGGCAGAGCAAGTAGTGTTACGTTTAATGCATCCAAAACTCAATGCTGTTTAATGTCAATTAAAAAAACGCCCAGTTCACCTTTCACATTTCAATCTAACTTCACTACGTCGACTTCAATTCACCTAAATATCTCTAAATATCTATCTAAATATCTCTAAATATCTTGGGTAGTGAGATATCCAGCAATCTTAGCTGGACCGAACATATATTTGTAATTGCTAAAAATGCAATGAAGTTCTTGGGCTTTGTACGGAGATGTAAGAAAAATTTCACTCCATCTGACTTAGCACTGATCTATAAGCTCCTCATCAGGCCCAGACGCGAATATAATTCCCATAATTTGACAGGGTCCGGACACACCGCATTGTCCGGGCTAGAAAAAGTCCAACGTAAGGCTAATAAACTTATTGGCAATCCCTCAATCTCTGAGAGCATTGACTCTCTGGAGCATCGACGGAATGTTGGTTGCCCCCTCCCCACCCCCCTTCCCCACCTATACACCCAGGCCAAATTTCAGCAAAAAAGATTACTAAGCAAAACAACACGAAGGTGGAACAGTTTATCATCTTTTGTTTTTCCCTCGCCTTGTGAGCCCGAAACTCGCAAGCGAGATCTACATCGGCACCTCCCTCACTCAACCCCTTAACTTATTTCCCTCAGCTTTGTCAATATCATATAAAAAAAAATATCATCAGATTAAGGACCGAACCTATTAATGAATATTAGAAATGAATACAAAAACACAAAATTACTCTTTAAAGGAATAATCTTTTGATTAAATGAGTTAAAGTGTTCTTGTATGCAGAACTATAACGAGATATTGGGAACAATGTTTTCAACATAACTCTGTGACACTTTGTGTTGGTTGCTGGGTCCTGTTATATAATAAGCTGAAACGACATATTTCCTGTAATGTTATCAACTAAGAACGTGTTATCTAGACCGTAACCCACTCTGAACTTAAGTTGGTAGTATTATGACTATCAATTCATTGATCAGACAGGTATCATAAACAAACTGGTTATATAACATTTTACAAAAGGAAAAAGTTATTCTCATTGCAGAAATGGGTGTGTGACCTCCCAATGTCACCAAATATATAGTTCATTACCATTTGTCAATTTATTTCGACGAATCGTTTTCCTTATACAAGCAATCACCTTAAAACCTTGAATCACGGCGCAGACACCTATTAAACGTTCAAGTTCTAACTCCTAGACATGACATCCATTTGAACCAGCAAAATATTGGATGAGGGTGACTTATCTCCAGGTGGATGTCAATGATGTCTCGATCTAAGAAAAAATCTTTCCATTATGTGTTCTATAAATTTCGGTGACTCTTTTATTCGTTTCTTAACCTCTTTAGCACCATCTAAACAATTTTGCATTATGATCATGAGCGGATTCAATTTTCGGAAATTGTTCGTCTGCAAACCTGCCGAGATAAAGTTTGAATCGATAATGTTCGTCGAGCGTGGACAGAGTATGAGAATTATGTAAATCAAGTCTTATATTATTTGCTTATTAATTTTCTTTTTCTTGATAGCAGTAAGTGCCTGGTTCTGTAAACAAGAGGTGGATCTATTGGCTTGTTACTTTGATATTAAAAATTTCGGTCTGTTCATGGAAAGTAAAATTTATCGGGCAAATAATATTGTGTACCTTACCCGTATCGAAACCTTAGACAAGCTGCTTATTTCAGCGATTTTAGTTTGCCGTCAAATTAAAAAACAAATTTACATATTTCTAGTTAACGTAATATCGTAAATCAGCTCACTAACACTGACTTGTAATTTATACGCTTAAAATAGGTTGAGCTTGCATTCTACCATATAAGTTAAAAGAGTTTTTAATGTTGGAAACTAAATACTTGTACAAATTATTTAAATTCGTGGGAAAAAACCGTTTTTCGAATTTAGTACCCACAGAACATTCTTTGTAATATTTCTACGAAACGTTACTTATCTTAATTGTAAATCTACATAGGTTTTAAGAGAAAGAAATCTACTTTTTTACGAATTTTTTTTATGTACTTTGTTTTGCACATTAAACTACTTACATCGAGATAAGGATAGCTTTTATACCCAAGAGTGGGGGGGGGGGGGGGGGGGGGTGGGGGGGCGACCAGCGGCTCAACCCAAGGCATATCGGCCAATAAGCCTATCCTCCTTCCTTCTCAAGTCAATGGAGAAAATCATTGACCAACATATTAGGTACGGTTGTATGAAGGACACGCCGCTACATGCTAACCATCACGCATATCAGGTAAGCAAATCAACTATAACAGCACTACATAATCTGGTTGGAAAACTAGAAGATGCTGTCAATGGAAGGGGCGTTGCCCTTTGTGCTTTCCTTGATATTGAAGGTGCTTTTGACAATACGTCTTTCTCGTACATTGAAGGAGCGGCCACCGACAGAGGTATTGATCTGCTGACGGTCTGATGGATTGGGGCAATGCTGAGTAACCGGAACATCACAGCGAGGCTGGGGGACAATTCGGTAACAGTAAGGGCTACTAGAGGCTGTCCTCAGGGGGGAGTTCTTTCCCCACTGCTTTGGTCACTTGTTATCGACGATCTAATGACTAATACTGGCTACGATTGCCAGGTCTACGCTGATGACCTGGTCATTACCATCAAGAGCAAGCAGGATAGAACCCTATCAGTAAGACTGAAAAATGCTCTGAATATGGTACAATCCTGGTGTGTTAGGGAACGGCTTAGAATCAACTCTAGTAAAACAACCATAATACCATTCACAAGAAAAAGGAACCTAAGGCTAGAGGCTCCTACTCTTGAAGGAACACGGATAGAATTCTCAAGTGAGGTCAAATATCTAGGAGTAATTCTAGATCAAAGACTCACATGGAATCCTCAACTCAATAGGGTTACAGAAAAGGCTATGACTGCCCTATGATCCTGCCAAAGACTCTTTGGAAAGACCTGGGGACTAAGGCCAAAAATGGCCCTTTGGGCATATGAAACAATCATAAGACCCATGGTCACCTACGCAGCTCTCGTGTGGTGTACAAAAGTAGAACAAAAGACAGCGCGATCCACACTGCTAAAACTGCAGAGGTCAGCATGACTAGGAGTTACTGGTGCCATGCGCACATGCCCCACGGCAGCTATTGAGGCCCTATTAGACCTCCCTCCTTTACATTTACATTTAAAGAAGGAGGCTGCCTCATGCCATCGAAATCTGCACAAGTGAAATTACTAACAGAGGAATACACGGTGCTAAAATATATATCATGTCCGACAGTCAGGTGGCACTTAAGGCTCTGGGATCCTACACCTTTGAGTCTAAAATCGTCTGGGACTGTCTCACTGCTCTTACAAAACTGGCCCAGAGCAACAGCATCACGCTAGCATGGGTACCAGGGCACGAGGGCATTGAAGGCAACGAGAAGGCGGATTACCTAGCAAAAAAAGGTGCGGATTCTCAGTTTATTGGACCGGAGCCATGCTGTGGCTACTCAAAAATCCGAATAGCAATGCGTATCCGGTCATGGGAGGACGAATGTAAGCACTCACACTGGACAAATATCCCAGGGTCAAGACAAGCAAAGAGGTTTATAACCTACTCAAAACAGAAAACGAAGGAGCTGCTCTCACTCAGCAGACCAGATTTAAGGCTGATAACAGAACTTCTAACGGGTCGCTGTCACCTGGGCTACCATCTAAAAAAGTTAGCCGTGTTATACCACATATTCAAGCGGGTCCATTCAGCCCTTTTGTTGCTAAGGTAAACGCAAGTGTAACGCAACTCGAATAATTTCCTGTGAAAGTTCATGATTTTCCGGGGCCCTGAAACTTTTAATGATACTCATTTTCCGTCGCTTACGATAAGAGATCACTTAGAATTTTATCACATTTTAATAACTCCCTGTTTCTCCTCCTATTCCTTTTACAAATTGAAAAGAAATTATTACACGACGCTTAAGTACATGAGATCGTAACGCCTGGACCGAATTGGTTTATTTTTTTCCGATGTATGAAGAATGTTCTGCCATTGGTACCGCGGGGTTGTAGTGGGGGAGGGGAGGGGTTACAACTTCTTAAACCCGTAGACCGATTCTTTTTTTTTTGTTATATTGAGTATAATTCCCCATTGCCAATTTGATGATAAAATTTGATGATAAAATTTGTGGGGGAACTTCGTAACGTGAGGACCAATTTGGATAGTTCCTCTTTTGATGTGTAGAACATGTTCTCCCATGTAACCATAAGAAAATGTTATCGGGTGCGGTGGGGTTGAGAGGGGCGTAACCCAACTTCTTAACGCATAGACCTATTTGGATGATTCCTTTTTGTTGTATACAGTATGATCCCCATTACTAATACATATATGGAAAAATGTTGACCAAGGGTTGTGGTACGGGTAGTCTAACTTTGTAATGCATGGAGTGATTAATATGATTCTGAATGCATATAGTATCTATTTGTATTACGACACAAAATGTGGCTTATGGTGAGAGTTGAAGGAAGGGTAGCGCCTCGCTTCGTAAGGCGTAAACCGATTTCGATGATTTTGATTCTGTTGTACAGAATATCCTAATTGGTAGATGATAAAAATTTTCTACCTAGAGAGAGTACGATGATTCTCTCTTGCTGTATAGAGTACAGTGGTGCACTAGAGCGATAGTAAAAATTTCGTATCCAAGGAAAGGGTGTGAAAGGGTGATCATGACTAATTTCGTAATATGTTGCCGGATTTCGATTTCAGATGCCGGAATTCCTTTTTATATGGTATGGTATTTATAAAAACACTAAAAGGTGAAAAATAAAAAAGTTTTAAAAAAACAGTTTAACCGACTTCACAAAAAGAGGTAAAAAGCATAAAATAATTATTAATGTTATATCTTTTACGACATTTTGAGGTCGGTGCCAATTAAACGAACAAAACAACTACCCAACCACAATTGAAAAAAGTACATAAAATTACGTAAACATTTCTGCTCGCGAGATTATAAGGAAGGCGGATAAAATACTTTTGTTTTAGTTGTTTTGCTTGTTTAATTTACACCGATTTCAAAATGTCGCAATAGATTTAAAGTTAAGTTTTTGAAAAACTATTCAATTACAGCAAATAGCAATCCTATAAAGTTCTTGGAAAAGATTTGTAAAAAATGTACTATGTGAAATGAATGGAATTATTTTATTCACAAAAGCGTTTTCTTTGACTTATAAAATCTTTATTGGAGAGAGTAGTAGCTAATGAAAGAGCAGTACAAATTTTAAGTTGTATCTATTGCTACCAAAATTACTTTAGAATTTCGAGAACTGTTTTCTGATAGTTTAAACTTATTTTCCCTTCTGGTTCTTTAACAGAGGTTAAAGAACGTATCTCCTCTCTCTCCAATTAAAGAACCTGAGAGGGCGAGAAATTTTATTTATCATAAAGCAGTATTCGATAGATTCTATTTCTATATAAGCAAACTTTTGATTTAATTGACTTTTCGCGCCGGGTAAGAGATATTGTTTAAATATGATCCCACCAAAAACATTTCATATAAAGAAGGTTGCCAAGACTCACAAGCTCATACCGCTTTCAATGTAAATAAGTTATCAGATTTCATATGGAGTCAAGCCCCTAGCTCTAAAAGCCCTAACTCTACAACCCCTTACTCTAGAAACCCTTCTTCTTGGTCAAAAGGTATGGCTTGGCAGTTTCGCGACCATCGCACAGTCACTGCTATGGACTTATGGTAAGAAATTAAGTCACTGGTCTTTAATGTTGTGTCATGCAATAGATCCATGAAACGGCCATACTTTTTGACCAAGAAGTACTGTTTCTAGGGTCTTGGCTCCATATGAGATCTGATAACTTTTTAACAGTGAAAGCGGTATGAGCTTGTGAGTCTTGGCAGCATTCTTTACATGAAATGTTTTTGGTGGGATTTCATTTCCTTTTGTAAGATGCTCTAGTTCTTTTTATTTTTTCCTTGTTGTCTTCTTATTTGCAATAAGCGATAAATCTGAGATATTAACCGATTATATTCAACTATAGCTGACTGTTGTGCCTTATTTATATTAACTTGAAGCAGACTAAATTATCTTTCCAAGAAAGTAAAAACATGCACACTTTATTAACCGAAATAACAAGATATATCTGATTAAACCAGAAATTTTAGTCGCAAACCAAATTTTCATCCAAAACGCAAGCAGTAAATCATGGTCCGACCGTGCTCTGGTGTTTATATATTTTTTTAAATTTCTCCTTCCGTACAATTCCGCGCTTTTAGGCCTTAAAATGCTTGTTAGTTTCTTAAAACGCTATGACTATTTTTACTTCATTCGAAAGATTGTTTTGTTAACTTCAAGTAAAATCTTTTTAGGCACTAGGACGAGTTTAAAGAAAAATCACCCCCCGGGGCCCTTCCTTCTGGCGTAGTCGGGTAAAGAAGGTATTTCTTGCACACCACCGTTTCTTTCTTCATAACACACTCACTTTTAAGTTGTTTATATACTGATAACATCAAGCTTTGATATCAAATTTCAGCTTTCTAGAACTTTTGAAAGTTCCTTATCAGAGGATATTTTATATACAGAAGTGCAATCCCATTATAGTGGGTTGGAGGGTGTTTGCGTGCAGAACCTAGTGTGCATACCAAATTTCAGCTTTCTAGGGCTTTTGGATGTTAGAAAATAATATTATGAGAAATTGTTATATAATATAGAGCCAGACAACCCTTTTCGAGGGGTTGGTGGATGAAAGTTACAGATTTCTTAATTTTTTCGTTGTTTGTGTGCTAATCCTAGTGTGCATACCAAATTTCAGTTTTCCAGAGCTTTTGGAAGTATCTACTAATAAGAAATTTTATATACAGATCTGAACACCCCTTTATGGGGGGGGGGGGGGGGGCGAAAGGCAAAAGTACCCTAGAGGTTTTGATGATCATGAGTAGCGAAATCGATGTATTTCAGGTATTAGTAAAATCTAAAGTATAAAGTATAAAAGCTGCACAAATGGAACTTAGTGTGTTTCATTAGTCTGGTAACTACATCTTATTCTAAGAATTTGGGCTCTCTGGCATTATCCAGGCCGAAGCTATGAGGGTTCGAAAATACGAAAGAAAATGTAGGTAGTGCCCAGTTTTGGCGATACAGTGCAAAGATTAAAAGTTTTTAGTACTTGGGTCAAAAGTTTAAAAATTTCGTTTTTCAAGAGCTTTGGCATTTGAACCAGCAATTTCCACTCTTAATCGAACAAAAACTTTCCGTTGTTCCTGCAAGTACGACAAGTACTTTACATGTTAAAGATGAAACAAGAGCGTCCAGTTGTTGTGTATAAAATGACCAACAAGTGTTGTTGAAATTAAGAATCTTATAATCTTATACAGTCTGCTGGTCATAGATACCTCGGTCAATATCTGCATTAGAGAGAGTGCGCTACAGAGCCATACAAAGTCTTAGTACGAATTGAAAAATACAGCTTTGCTGGATACCATGCCAAAGCGGCACGGCTGGGAACGAAGCGGCAGGTGATCTAGCCAAGAAAGAGGCCGAATTGGAGGCTCAAGAGGCAGAGCAAATACTACCACCAATACAAGTCATTATAAAACTCCTCAGTGACCACTTGCTGGACCGTGCGAAAAGCAGATGGGAACACAACATCTAGAATTCTGAATATTAGATTGATAACCTAAGATTAAAAGATTAATTGATAGACTGCTAAGCCTAGCTAGGACTTAATGCAGGTGTGCGTGCGCTACGAATTGGCGTTTGGAGCACCGATCTTGCATTGCCAGAAGCCCGATAAGATGGAAATGGTAGAACACCTTCTGTGTCATTGTCATGTACTTACAAGAATAAGGCATAAACTGCTAGATAATTACTTCTTTAAAGATCTAGATAAAGCTTCTAAGATCAACATGAGAAGTATTCTGATATTAAAATGGAGATGGGTACCTCTTAACTTAAATAAAGTAGCACTTCCACGAGCGCTGTGCAATGTCTCCAGGATCTAGGACATCAAAATATGGTAAACCTGTGGACGCATTGCGATCTATGTGAAGCTTTCAATTCCGCCAACATAATCTAACCTACTTACCCTTTAAGGTATAGCATCCTTTAAAGGGTATTATCTTCTTTATAATTTTGTAAACATTGACTAATATGTAAATTTTTGAGTTCTTAGTTAAATCAACCGTAATTAAAGTTACAAGTGACGCACGAGGTAATTTCCGCTTGGTTTACATTGTGTATATAATTATTGCCTGCGTCCCAAAATTGAATTATATAATACTTAACAATACTGACTATTAAGCAACTAGACTGAAAACGATTAAAATCATCGACCGAACTTTTACTCTACCTAAATTTAGAAGTGAATATGTCCTTCTCCACATGAGGATCTATTTTTACGGGTTATGATGTTTCTCAAGCATTGCAAAAAATTGCCAAACCAACAGGAATCGCTGATTAAAGTCCTATTTGAAATCGTAAGTGTAAGGATATTGTGAATGGCGGTGGAAATTATTGATGTAGCAAACACGGGCGAAGTCTCACAGTACTCGTAATTTCAAATGAAAAGGAAAACGTACAAAATTATAAGCTGAGAGCAACAAGTGTAATTTACCTCCCGTAGAGATGGTGTATCTTATCCCACTAGTTATCGATAGAAAGCCGTCTGGCAAACGATTTGCGTGTCATGTTATGGCGATGAATTTCTTCTGAAATGCCCTATGACAATTATGAAGGGTTCGTCTTCTTATAAAAGAGCTAGTTCAGTGCCGGAAGTATATTTGATTAAGGTTCGCGGCCAATTGCAGTTCTAGTGCGGAAGTCTCGATAAACACTGCACAGTTGGATATTCCTTTCGTTTGGGGATTTATTTGCATTCCGTGTTTTTGTGGATTTACAAACTTTACAAGGCAAGTATAAAGCGATTAGAAATTTTAATTAATTATATTGCTGGTAATTAAATAAATCTTTAGAAAACGGCTGTGATTAAATATCAACATATTATAAGATATTTGTTTTCTATAAAAATTGCAAGTGCAAATTGAAAGGGCAACATCACTAGTTTTTAAAATTCTTTGTTCGTTAAAAATAAATTCAATGAAAAGTGCACTTTTTTCAAGGATTTGCAATTATTTATTTGTGAAAAGTGTTTTTTAAAGCGGATACCCAGATTTCAAATTTATAATTCCTTTTTATATGAAAAGTTTGATTGTTATAACCCAGTTTCGCTGCTCCTGTTGTTTAATATTTAGGTTTTTTTGGATAGTAGTGTTATATTTTTGAAATTCTTATAATTTCTGAAAGGTGTGGTGAAATCCATAGATTTAAGGTTTCAAGATGTGGGAAGGTATCTTCAAGATTTTTTTTTAATATACTTATTCTCTTTCTATTTCTTTCTACCTATCGAAGGGTGCGCTACCGTGGTGATTTAAAAAGGTAGTTTCGTAAAAATTGTCTTTAAAGGCAAATAACTTACACTTTAAAAAACCGATAAAGCCGTCCTAACCAGTGATACCACCCATCCATACCCAGATGGAAGTAAAACGGCTTAAAAGTAGTTGTAAATTCACAAAAACCAAGAAGAATAATAAAGCCTTAAAAAACATAGCATTTACTACTGTGGGCAAAAAATAGTAAGACTTTGTTCATAATTTTAAAATTCTTTATTCATTCTTCCAAATCTATTTCGTCCCCCTCAAAGTAATCCCCCCGGCCGCAATACACTTATGCCAACGTTTTTCCAATCCTCGTAACAGGTGAATACGGTGGTTGTGGAACGATATTGGTTGAATTTTTGGCGAAAAACTCACGAAGCATCAATGCAGTATGCGACGGTGCATTATCGTGGTGCAAAAACCAAGAGTTGTCGGCCCATAATTCCTTCCTCTTTTTACGAATAGCTTCGCGCAAACGACGCATAACACTCAAATAGTATTTCTTGTTGACAGTTTGGCCGGTCGGAAGGAATTCGGAGTGCACCACACCTCGATGATCGAAGAAAACTGTCAACATGACCTTGATTTTTGACTTGCTTTGACGTGGTTTTTTCGGCTTCGGCTCACCTTTGGCACGATATTCGGCCGATTGATCGTCTGTTTCCGGGTCGTAAGCGTAGATCCAAGACTCGTCGCCAGTTATAATACGTTTCATGACATCCTGGTAGTCGGAAAGCATTGTTTGACAGACGTCAACACGACGCTGTTTTTCAAGAAAATTGAGTGATTTTGGAACCAATCGTGCTTTCACTTTTCTTAGGCCCAAATGATCTTTTAAAATAGTTTTCACTGATCCTTCCGATATTCCAACGATATCAGTAAGGTCTCTGACTGTTAATCGTCGATTCTCGAGCACCAATTCCTTGATTTTATTGACGTGTTGATCATCAGTTGATGTTGATGGCCGTCCTGGACGTGGTTCGTCGTCAACGCGTTCTCGACCCTCTTTGAATAATTTGTACCAATCAAAAACACTTGCTCGCGACATACAATTATCACCGAAGGCCTTTTGCAACATTCTGAACGTTTCGGCACCAGAAATTTCATTCCGCACACAAAATTTAATGGAACTTCTTTGTTGAATAATTTCACTCATTGTAAAAATCGCCGAATGCTCTTTTTGTACTTCAGAAAGACAAGCGTATACTAAACACTAATGATTACTTTGATGTGATATTTGGCACAGATGTCATTGACAGTCATGCTAACGTAGAAAAAAAAATTTCGACGAATCGATTTCCGCGCGAAATTTAAATTAAAAAGTCTTACTATTTTTTGCCCACAGTAGTATATAGAAATTTTCATTTAATAATAATATAATATTTATAATTTCAAAAATTTTACATTGAGTCTGAGTTAGAAACGGTTTAAAATTTCCTAAATTCAAGAATAAAGAGAAAAGTTATACGTTAACTGATTTTGCTATAGATCTACAAGTAACTACTCAAATATGAATTTTTTCAAATAAACTACAGCATGACTATAAGTCGTCTGCCGAGTTTGGCTAGCTCGTATAATAGTAAATAAAAATAGTAGAATACATAAAATACGTTACATTTAAACTATTTTTTCCATACTTATAATACTATAAAATTCAATTATTATATTCTTCTACTAAAATTTACCTATATCTAAATGCATATTTAAGGTAACTATACCTACAAATTTTGCCAGCTAACACTTTTTCCATTCAAAATATCTATAGTTTGTTGCCGAGATAAAGTGCTGTGTCCTAATAAGGTATTCTAAATTCCGCCAAAATTGGGCAGACTGCGAGAAAGTGAAAAATGTTCTCTTCTTCTTTCAAGTTACACAGAGAACACTGGGAACAATTCCGGACATTCCAAGAAACTCCATTTAAATTAAATAATCCGCCTCTGCATTTGAATATGTATCTAATTTGTTGGATGATATTTTTATAGTTAAAATAATTGTTCTCAGATAGATTATACTCCAAGTCACAATGCAAACCGTGTGTTATCCCTTGTCTCGCTCTTTCAATATATTTTTCATGAACAAAGAGTCTCTCCCCATCCAAAATACCCATTAAGCACTCGTTTGTTATGTCTATGATATCAATATTATGCCTAAAGGATAGAATCTGTAAATCTTCATACCATCCCGTTCTGCGTAATATCATTTGTGTAGCCAAGATTTTTGGCAGCCTCTCATCCGGCATAGAAAATATCTTTATTAAATATTTAAAAGTGAGAATGAAGCGTATAAATGTACATAGCTGAAATACCTATTTCGTTATGAAGCATATAATTGGGAGTGTGTTCTGGAAGACCGTAAAGCTTTTTAATAAAAAAAACGTTGCAATTTTTCAACCTGGTCATACATTGTGTTGCCCCAGACTTCAGAAGCATAACACATTATCGACTTAGCAACAGCTTCGAACATCTTAAATTTTTCTGTTATTCCTATTTCTGGTTTACCCACAAAGTTTTTCCAAGTAATATTTATGCTTGATTTAGCCATTTCCAGCCTTTCAGTGAGGTGTTTACTTATATTGGTTGACAATTTCTATGTCCCTTCCGCCGTATGTCCTTTTTTCAGATTCTTTTCGCTTGCCACCCCCCTTACAGAAGATCAAAACCTTGGACTTTGCCAGATTTACCTCTAGAGACCAGAGCGAACAATATCTTTCCAGATTATTAATCATTGTTTGCAACTATACAGGGGAATCACTCAGTAAGACTATAGTATGTCATCCGCATACTTGAGAACTTGTATATTTGTATTTCCTACGTAAATACCTTCCTCTAAAATTTGTTGCCCTTGTATTGCTATATAAGCCTCTAAGAATATTGATTACCTTGGAAGAGAATCCCATAGTGGATAGTTTGTAAAATAATGCGCTTCTAGAGATAGAGTCGAAGGCTGCTTTAAAATCAATGAAAAAAGTGTAAATTTTCTTTTTTCCCTCTGCCCAGGCGAGTTGGACGATACTTTCAAGACTAAAAATGTTATCAATCGTGCTATAGCCTGGTCGAAAGCCTGCTTGGAATTCCGTTAGGATCTTGTTTCTAATTTCGAAAAGGACTATTCTTTCGAAGAGAACACCAGTAAAAATTTTAGCAATGACATTCAGAAATTTTTATTTAAAATATTTACAAAGTTTTTCTTAAAATACGAGTCCATTTTTGGAAATAGAGTGGTCCACTGTATACACTCAAGTTAATACTTGGCAACAGAATAAGTTTCATTCTTTACAGCCAAGTGTATGTATGGTATACATATATGTTTATACATGTATGTATAATTTTCACTTAAAAGAGTAGTCACACTGGATCGGTCGCTTTTAGGGTTCCGAGCCTAAAAGTTCAAAGAACCCTTAGTGTGATACTTCGGTGTCTGTGAACAGTAACAAATGGAATTATCTATGTTCTTTTTTTTTATTTATACGATGTGGCCAAATCCTAGGGGCAACCCTTTGATGCGTTAGCATGGTTTGGCCGAAAGCGAATTAGGGTAAGGGGAGTGGGGAAGCTTGAGTCTTGTTTTTGCATTGCTGCGAGCTAGACATCAGCCCAGAGACAGAGTGGATTATTTTAATTTCTTAATAAAAGCTCTTGGGGAGATCTGGTCTCGAATCCGGGGCCCATGGCATGGTGGTCGTGCGGCTTAACGCATTGATCCAACTCCGTTTTCGGTTCTTAATAAATGTTCGAAGAAGATGTCTTTGGTGAAAGTATCTTATTCAAAATATTGAGCGTATAAATTTTTCATCAATAGCAACATTTGAAGATCTCACCAGTTGAGTCTTATTTTTCAAGAAAATCTCATTAAATCTGTTTTTGGTAACGTCCGCATTCCAAATTTCAGCTTAATAGGTTTATAAATGAGAAGCTGGGTGGGATATGACTTAAAGGCAGACGGACGGACGGATAGACAAGAACTATAAAGATTCTTTGTTACTGCGGAACCCGAAAACCTAAACTTCACATACATAAGCCCACAAATGAACTTCTTTCGTCTTCGTCAATTCAAAAATTTAGCAGGTCAAAAGGAGTAATGCAAAACATTAAGATTCAAAATATACAACGATTACTAGTAGTTTATAGTAACTAAAGTTGCATATAAATATTGGTATATTTGTTGTTTGTAGATATCTGGTAAAAACAGGGTCGGTGGTTTGGATGGTCAGCACCTTGACTATTAACATATCACCATGTCTTTACTTTTATATGTAAAAAATCTAAAATAATATTCTTATGGCGAGCAGAATAGCCAAATAAAATAAAACTAAGAAGTGCAAGTCCAGAGGATTTATTGTAGACCAACTTTTATCACAGAAAAATGCACTTAACGCCTCGAATGCATTGGATGCAACCGTTATCATTTCTCTTTCTAGTTTCAGCTACATGGTCATTTCCATGCATATGGAATGAATTTAAGTTATGCGAAAATATTTTAATTTTATATTTCTCTTACAAATCGGCCATCCTGACCTTAATCGACCCGATTACATCCATTGCATTTGACATTAAATTTACCAAGTTTCAATTTCTCTCATCACTATTATTCTTATTTTGTAAACCGAATGGTCTTCTAAACAACATTTTGAATACGATAGTAAATGAAAATACATAAATAGTAGTTGCTTTATACTCTGATATAATAAACGATAATATACATAATATATAATAATATAATAAAAGATACAATACAATTATGTTTAAACTTAACATTATTTACATAAGAACTTCTTTGTAACCCGAATGGTCCTTTACACAACAGATATTTGAATACGATATCAAATGAAAATACATAAATAGCTACTTTAATACTTTACAATAAAAGATAATCAATATACAATGATGTTTTTTTTTTATACGATGTGGTAAAATCCTAGGGGACAACCCTTTGATGCGTTAGCATGGTTTTGGCCGGATAGGAATTAGTGTAAGAGAAGTGAGGAAACTTGAATGTCTTGTTTTTATTTGCATTGTTGCGAGCTAGACAACAGCCCAGAGACGGAGTGGATTATTTTAATTTCTTAATAAAAACCCACGGGAGATCTGGTCTCGAACCCGGGACCCATTGCATGGTGGTCGTGCGGCTCAACTAATTGATACAACACCGTCTCCAATGATGTTTAAAATCATATTATTTACATAAAAACTTTCTTTCAAAAAAAACATCCACAAAATTCCTTTTAATAAGCAAGTAAATCTCCTTTTTATAACAACTTTCAATATCAATAAAGGTATTAGACATTTGAATTAAATTTGGTTTATCAAAGAATTTCCTTAAAATTTTCTTTCGTTTTGTACGTGTTTTTCAGACCTCCAAAGTTAATCTATTCAGAGAATATATGGCTTCATATTACTCGCACTAGCCTTATATGGTAACCTAGATAATTGAAAACCCCCCACATCTTTTATTAAATATCTATCATTCATAAGAACTTTCGATACTGCATAAGGGCCACGAAACTTTGCGAGGAGCTTTTTACTTATTTCCGGAGTCGAAACTACATTTTTTATAATAACCAGATCACCCTTTTGATATTTCTTTGGTGACTTATGTCTAATATCGTAATAATTTTTATTATATTCCTAAGCTCTCAAAATTCTGTTAGAAGCCCTTTCCCTTATTTCGTACAAATCTACAGTCGTCACTCCTCTATCTTCTAAATATTCTTTTAATCCATCGCAGAACTTCCCGCTTTATTCCACTCCGAATAATAAATGACTGGGCATAACACCTGTTCCACTATTTACCGTATTATTCAATGCGAATTCCACTTTAATCAAATTTTTGTACCAATTTCCTGTAGACGTTTCTTCAGTTTCCTTAGACAACATGGGTATAAGAAGACGGTTAATTCTCTCAACCTGACCATTAGGTTGTAGTGTATGAGTAGCAACCTTGGTATGTAGTATGTTATTTTTTATACAAGAATCGGCAAATTCTTTTAAAGTAAAAGCTGTTCGGCGATTTGGAATAATTTTAGATGATCTGCTATATACATTGAAGTATGTCTCAAGGCAATTTATAACGTCTTTGGTCTGTGTACTTTTTACCGCAAAAAGCTTGGTAAATTTAGTGAAACCATCAACAATTAGGGAAATATGTTTGTTTTTGGCGGAAGCTAAAGGTCTATATGTATTACTTCAAAAGGTACCTTTCACTTGGGAATATTATGTAAAGTACCTCCTTCTTTGTCATATTTAGGTGAACAATACGAACACATAAGACACCCTTCTATACGTTTATTTATTTTTTCCGTCATAGCTTTAAACCAGTAAGTTTTTCTAAGATATTCATATAGTTTTCCCACCCCTAAGTGGTACAAAGATTCATGATGAACCTGGATAACCCGTTGTTCAATATTTTCAGGAACATAGAACATTAAATGCTTGTTGGCCTTTTTACATATAAGTCCGTTTATTAAGGTATATTTATTATTTTCTTTCTCCTCCAACTCATGCATCAATTTCGAAAGGTTTGGATCGCGACTCCGAGCCACAGCTAGAGCATGAACGAACGTCCCTTCCTCCACATTTAGAATCTCGGTACAAGGACTTAGGGCCGATGTTCTATTTTAAAGTCGTAATCCTGAAATTCCAAACACCAACGAGATATTCTTGTGTTATGAAGAAAGGAACTATAGCGTGCAAGAAATACCTTCTTCAGTCGACTACGCCAGATCGAAGGGCCGCCGGGGGGTCATTTTTCTTTAAACTCGTCCTAGTGCCTAATCTATTGCTTCTAAGAAAAGATTGTTTTTTTCTATTTGAAGTTAAAAAAACAATCTTTCGAATGAAGTGAAAATAGTCATACCGTATTTAAGAAGCTAACAAGTATTTTTAAGCCTAAAAGCGCGGATTTTTACGGAAGGAGACATTAAAAAAAAGCACATACCATGATCGGACCATGATTTACTGCTTGCGTTTTGGATGAAAATTTGGTTTGCGACTAAAATTTCACGTTTAATCAGAGACTTCTTGTTATTTCGGTTATTAAAGTGTACATGTTTTTACTTTGTTGGAGAGATAATTTAATCTGCTTTAAGTGAATATAAATAAAGCACAACAGTCAGCTTGAATATAATCGGTTAATAGAATTAAAATCATTGTAATCTGGAAAAATCTGGACAGTTTTTTTGTTTTCTAGTCGACATTACAAAATTTTTACTAAAAAAGAAACAAAAATCTCAAATGATTTAAATAACTTGCCGACCAAACACTTGCAAATCGCTTTAATAATCATTCCTTCACATAAACAATACTATGACGTAGAAATGCATTATAAGCGCAATTTTCAGACCAGAAAAAATTTTTATAATACGCGCATACTTCTTTTTTATGCCTTAAGGAATACTAAAAATTCCATAAAAACATATACACATGCTTTTAATGATCGATGGAAAATATTCACTTAATCAAATTAATTAATTCAAAAGACCCACAGAAAACTTTTATAATTATTTTAAAAACACAATTTATAATTTAAGCTGTACAAATACAACAATTGAATGTTCTTTCTTTGTAACCACACGAGTTTTTAGATATAAAAGAGATGTAACTTTAGCAATTTATACAATGGTGCTACCATACCGCGTTTTCGAAATATTTAAAGTGTCCCAACATACAGGCTGTCGCAACATGCAGGACCCTATCCTACATTGGCAAAGCCAACAACATGATAATAAGAATGTTTTCTAGTAAATATATTGTTACTATAACTCCCAACTTGTTGGCTTTAAACATTTATATGAATTGAATCGAGCCCTTAGAATATTTTTCAGGGCCTCACGTGTAATTTTATTTTTGATCATTTCTTTCTATTAATATCGAAAAATACGAGTAGTATAATTATAATTCCTTGCTTCTTGTGGATCTTAACAAAGCGCTCAGAAAAATCTCACCGTCATCGCACTAGATTAATTTCATAGAGAATGATTAAAGCTCAGATTAATTTAGTATATCTACGTAAGAATAATTTTTCGCAATATCGACTAACTAATTAGGTCGTTTACAGAATTTAAATTTTTATGAAACACTTGTGGCCACCATATAAAGGTTTTAATTGCCTCATTACTCACTTAAATGTAGTTTCACTCAGTGGATTTTCTACTTATTCCTTATATCTGTTTCTACAAAAATTGAACTTGCAAACTTCATTGACAAGCTATTATTCCTAGCATTAATTTCAATATTTCATTATTGTTGTCACGTTCGCAAATTACATGACATTAGAGTACTAATCAAGAATTATTAACTCATTTTCACTTAATTATGCAACTGATGGTTAGAATAAGATATTGCAATAGGAGAAATGAAGTAAGCTTTATTTTTTAGAAATTTTTTTTATTGTACATACATCTCGAGTAAACCGAAATCGAAAATTAATATTAAGTAGAGCTGGAATCGGTTTTCCTTTTAGCTTACCCGAGCTTAATAGACCTTTAAGAGAAGATTTAAAATTAAGAGTTAAAGGGAAATGATCACTCTCGACAGGTGTTAATAATGTTTTATGTTTTTAAATCAAAAATCGGTTGTGCACAGACATGATAGGGTTCCGTAAAGTTATTTATATATTTTACGTAAATTATGTTTGCTACAGTGTTCTTAACGGCTACATACAGAAATTATTCGATAGTTTAAAGGGGGTGGGGGAACTTGGATAGTGACTTTAAAAGCGCATATCTCGTGACTGAAAGGTTAATATCAAAAGATCCTAGCACATTTTTGTTGCACTTTGGGAAACCCACCTGCGTAATCAACATGTTTAACCCCATTGAGTGAGGTGTTATCTATTCAATGGGGTAAATAAAACAAATTTTGAGAACACTTTTCACCCTGTAAGGGTCCAAAACAAATATTTTTCCAAGAACCTACACGATATGAAAAACCATTCAATTATGTTTACAATTTTTGTCTGTCTCTCTGTTTGTCCAGGTTAATATCAGAAGCGGCTAACCGATTTCGATGAGAGTTTCACGGGAAGTCTCTTTGATAGTCTCTGTGATCTGGCGGCGATTGCAGATCTTTGGCGCTTCATCGACAGCTCCGGATGGTTCCAATGAGGAGGTGGAGGGAATCCTTGGATTCCCGTGGCATCACAATGGGCCTTTTGAGGTCTAAGTGTGTCCCTTAAGGCAGCCACACGAACCAAACCTAACCTAACCTTCACGGGAAGGTTCAGTATTTACTTGGGCATACCCTAGCCTGCTTACGGTACCATCGCACGGGGGAAGGGGGGAGGGGTGACATGCACAAATAATAAATTGAAACGATCGATATTATTGTCAAATTTATATGTTTCGGTATATCTGAGATGAATAATGGCACTGCCGATGCCGCTAGATACTGCGGTAGTTAGAAATATGAAACAGAAAATACTCTGGTGTTCGAAAGTTTAGTGGGGGGGGGGGGGGGGGGTGAAACGAAACGTCCGTTATTAGTGTTATATCTATAGTTTTTGGACTCGTTCAGATTACACTCACGATGCCTTAGATATATCGGTAGTAAGACACGCCCAGGCGTGGATGTGGAAAGGGACGAATTCATAATTTCGGAATCGCTGAGATTAACAATCAAAATCGAAATGTCGTTGGATACTATGGAATTAAGACACATGTAGCACCCCTAGAGGTGGGTGTGGTAAGGCAGCGACATGTGAAAATAATAGAAAACGCCACTCACTTGCCAAAAGTCCGAGCAAGCTAAGTATACGCAGCTAGTCCGAAATAAAATATTTTAAATTCCTTCACGACCCATAAAGTTCGAGAAAACAAATCAGAATTTTAAAGTTAAAAGAAAATTTAAAATTGTGAAAGAAAATTTAAAAGAAAACTAGCAATAGCTAAGTTCTGTTTATATTATATGAATAATAGCATGCAAATTTTATTGCTTTTTTGAAATTATGGTCTTGTCAAGTGACTACTAGCTTTTCGCTTAAAATTTCATTTTAAATATATCATCCGGAATCTAATATAACTCAGCATCAACTGTACAGGGTGTTTCAGAACTGGTGTGCCAAGAGAAAGGGGTGATAGATCTCACCAAGACAAAAAAAGTTGTATGGAAGGGGCGTGGGGGCAATCTTAACCATTTGCGAGTTACAGGGAGACTCATAAATTTGCAATTTTCATGGTATACACATTAATGTTTTATTTTTATCTTTTGATCTTCATTCCCCTCATCCTTAATTCCTTTCCTGCCAAGGCTGTGCATTTTCTTTACAATGGCCCAATGGCCTTTTTATCGTAAACTATTGTCAGCAGAAAACTACGAGAGGTAGCCTCCGGTCGGATTTGAACCTGGAACCTTTGGATTGAAAGCCCAACACATTATTACTTACTCCACCGACGACAGGTAAACACTCCAAGCAAATCTTCATTCATATATTCGGCTTTCTTTTAACTCAAGTGAAATTCAGTATTAAAAACAGAAACAAGGAAATTTGGCGTTGAATTTAAACAAAAAGGTAACACAAAACTTTGAACCTATCCCAGCTCTTATGTCAACATATTTTGAGCATTATGTCGTTTATAGGCATTATTGTGCACATGATATACCAAAACCGCAAATGTATAAAAATAGAATTTATAGCGATAATTTGATTCCTGAAGATGGAGTTGCGGTTAGAAATGAACGCAGTCGATTGGGCATTAAAACCGCGCTTGTCGCCAGTCATAGGAATAATCTCTTCCAGAAGAGCATAAGATGTCAACATATTGTGAGACATGTTATTTTACCATCTTAAATAAAGAAATTTTCTGTAAACATGCTATTGAATTCATTATTCATTATTAAGGTGGAAAAGGTAACGACAACTTCGATTTCGTTCACAGTGCATGGTTACCCGTGACTACTGAAGTCGACCACTCTCAGGATGAAACGTGATCCGCGATGTAAAGGTATCACTGAATTGATTTGTTCGACAAGACCGACTCCGCAGAGAAGTTTATTCATGTTAAACTTTTCAAGTGATTTTAATTTAAATTACTCTTATTGCTTGCGGTTGAAGTGAAAATTTTACGTTAACTTACAGTTCTATTTGCAATGGTAACTAAGGGCATCAGTTGCAGCTCTGTATTTTAGAAAACAAGTTTATGAATTACGTGATGTTTCTCAAACGTGGATGAGAAGTTCACATTTTCCATCCCTTAGATTCCATTATAAAAGCTCTTTCGAATGAATTACTTGAGTCCTCTTTCGACCATGAAGTCCCACAATAGAGCACATTGTTTAAGAAATCTGACAAAAATATAATTAAAAAGTTTACACGACAATAGTTTGTTGCAGGTGCAATTAAACTTACCAAGAAAATCACCAAACACATCAGACATACAAAAACATACTTTCGCACTATCGCACTATCGCATTTAGTATTCAGATACATGACTCCAGAAAAAATCAAATCAGAATAGCATTCGAAACAGGACGAAGGTAGCAAGTAACCATTAATTAATGCATATTAGCTCCTTTCGAGATTTAGTTTGTCAATTTCGTTCTTTTGTGACTTCCTATTAGGCGCATTTCACTACACTTTATGGATTGCACATGGAAATGTTATGACTGCCTAGGTAAGTATCCAATTCCCTGCCAGTATTCTTTTTTGGCTTAGTTCTTCCTGGGAGATCTTGCCTTAAAATAGTTTCCATCCAATAAATTCTTAAGATGTATCACGGGAGTAAGAATCCCCACAACTCCCTAATGAAACTATCTGGAGCCATCGATGAAGCGCCGGAGTTTTCTCGCGCGGTCGCCTCTAACTGGCAGTGATAAGTTTTCGACCTTCTTGTCCCTACAGCTTCTGCAAAAGACAATTTAGTAGGCTGGTTCTGTCCATTGAAAGCAGACGCCTGGATTACTTAATATCCAGCTTAGGCCGATCTGTCTGGTCGTATGGCAGATAGTGCCATTTGCTCACCTAAATCTAAGGAAGGTAGATGAAGTAGTATTTTCAGAGCAGTTGTGGGTGCCGTCCGCAGTGCTCCATTAATAGTTTTGATGCGACTGATCTCTGAACCTTTCCTAGGATAGGTTACTGCTTTGTTAAGGGATGGCCATCAGACGATCACCCCATACAGCAGAATTTTCCTAATGACCGTCACATAGAGTGGGTGAGTTAGCTTAGGGTGGAGACCCCATTTCCTACCAATAGCCTTTTTACAATACCGCTTCGTCTGATCCTAAGGTTATCGCCAACCTCTTTGCACACTTCTTCAGTAAAACTTCCAGCGACAATTCCCTACAACCTGACTTTAACTACTTTTCATTCATGGACAAATGCACTCAAACGTCGTTTACATCCTTCGACCCTGATCCCGAACTAATCGCCGCCAGTATCAACGGGATTGTGGACGACTTTCATGCAGGTCCTGATAGAATTCCGGCCATCGTTCTGAAAAAGTGTGCCATGCGTCTAGTTCAACCCCTTACTCTGCTTTTCTGACCCTCGGTCACTCAAGGGGTTTTCCCTAAATTATGGAAAAACTCGTATATTATTCCCATCTTCAAAAAAGGCTGCAAGAACGATGTGTCCAACTACAGACCCATTGCTAAATTATCATCCATACCTAAACTATTCGAAAAATTGGTCTATCATTCCATGTTCTTCCACTGTAAGTCTATCTTCTCCTTCTCCCAGCATGGCTTCCTCAAAGGAAGATCTACAACCACCAACCTTACCGACTACGTCTCCAAAACACTATGTGCCCTGGAAAACGATAAAGATGTTGATGTGATCGCCACCGATTTTACTAAAGCCTTCGACAAAATCTCCCATAATGTTATCTTGTTCAAACTTGATCGCCTAGGCTTCCCCTCCCGATTCATCTCCTGGATTCAATCATACCTCAACAACCGTCGGTACAATGTTCTTTTCAGCTCATCCATTTCTAACCCTATTGTCGCTCGTTCCGGCGTCCCCCAGGGCAGCCACCTCGGTCCATTAATTTTCATCCTTACAATAAATGATGTTGAATGTGTCTTCAATCACTCAGACCTGTCCATTTATGCTGATGACATGAAAATAATCAAACATATCTCCTCCACAACCGACTCTCTTCTCCTGCAAAAAGATCTCGATTCCTTCACCACATGGTGCATGAAAAACTTTCTTGAACTCAATGTCTCCAAATGCCAGTCCATCTCTTATTCCCGCAAGCGTCTTACACCCACCCCGAGAGTCTACATTCTAACCGACGTACCAGTCCCTATCGTTACCTCTTTGTGTGACCTCGGAATAATCTGTGATAGTGAACTCAATTTCCGTTCCCACATTGACAGCATAATTAACAGAGCTAACTCCGCGCTAGGGTTTGTGAAGCGCTGGTCTAGAGAGTTCTCCGATCCTTATGTTTCCAAATCTCTCTATATTTCCTTTGTTAGACCTCTCCTTGAATATGCCAGCCAGGTATGGTCATCTACACAAACAACTCACATTAATAGGATTGAATCTGTCCAGCGTAGGTTCATTCGCTTCGCTATACGTGATCTTCCGTGGGTAGACAGATTCAACTTTCCGCCTTATGAAAACCGAGGGAAACTGATCGACTTACAACCTTTAAGTAAACGTCTTGATGTTTCCGACATTCTGTTCATTCATCAGCTATTAAGTGGTGCCATAGACTGCCCTTCAATCCTGCAATCTTTACCCATCTATACCAATCCCCGCAACCTTAGGTCCACTCCCCTTTTCCGACTCGACCGCCATCGCATAAACTACGGTCAAAGTGAGCCAATTACCAGGATGCTACGAAAAGTCAACGACCTTTCCTCCTTTGACTTCCACATCCCTTCACAAAGCCTTATATCTTGATCCCGCCCATCTTGATCGCCTTCCTTGATCCTTCCAGCCCGTATCTACTTTAATTAGAGCTCATATTGTAGCTTTTACTATTTATTTATTATGTCATAATTTATTATAGCTTGTAGTGTTGGTATTGTGTTGTAGCTTGTAATTGTAGTATGCATTATTATGTAATAGCTTGTATTAAGCTTAAATAAATAAATAAATAAACAGTATGAAAACAAAAAGACCACTAAAAATAAGATTAAAAGAACACACTGCAGGTGTTCGTCAGGACAAGTCACTATCAGGTCTTTCAAGCCATTTGAAAGAAAATAACTACAAAGTTGACTTAAAAGACATAAAGCTTTTACATAATCAGAATGGCGATGACGGGAATATTTAAGATTGACTTGAAATTTTTGAAAGACGAAAAGCTAAATATATATGTAAGTAAAGATCTATGTAATGACCAGTTAGATTTCACATATGCAGCCCATTGTTAGATCCGAAACGTTTTAATGTACGTTGACCATATCACTCGGTAGCTTCTAGCTTGATAGTGCCTTGATGAGGCGAAACGCGTTGCAGAATTAAATTGTAAATTTTAGTAAATAATAAGTTCAGTTTTGGGACAATTCAAGTGTTTTGTTTGTGCATACGAGATTCATCAAATAAAAGTAGAAACTCTTGAGGATTTGAATTTTGATAGAAGCCGTTTCTTCAACATCTACTTCAACAGCAGCATTCATCTTAATTTTTCACATGAAAACTTTCTTAACCGAAAAACTAAAGCCTCCCTGGACTAAATTTTGCTTCAATAGTATTTTTCTTGACCTAAGCGGAAGGAAAGTCCCGCCATAATGTTCTTGGTTCGAAAAATTGATGGTTCAAATTGAAAGCACATGACTAGCAATTTTACGAAATCATTTAATCACATCATGTGACTGAGGGTCACAGGTATCTGAAAAGTATGCCAAATTGCATCCGGTACGTCAGGAACTCCTCTGGAATGTCGAATTTCACGCAAGGCGGCATTGTGAAAGTAACGAACCAGAACAAATCTCGTTACGCACAATTCAAGATCTTCAATGGGGATAGACTCAATTTGTAAATCAGACCCCACTACTAAACATCATTCATTCCGGCGGTGCGATCCATTAATCCGACCGTAGCCAGACGCATGATTCTGAAATATTATTCGAAAGTGCGGGTCAGAGTTGCTCCATAGTAAAAAAATAATAATATTTCGGCAAAGGCGCTCCAGTAATCTATCCGATATCCGTTTTTTTTCGCATTCTTAAGCAATCAGTGGTCGTGATCAACGGTTCTGGTCTATCAAGAAAAGTAAACAAAGAAAAATCATTGCGGGAAACAGATATTAATTGTGAATTGTCGTGTGAAAGTCATCCCGTCTGCTTCCTCATCTTCTCTCAACGATTTACTTCCATCGTAATTGAAGTGAATTATGTGCCAAGTTAACCTAACAACGGTTTTCTCAGCGTTTATGTGATCGACTAACTTTCGTTCTAGTGATTTACTGTGGAAACAATTTTGTTTGGGCCGCAAAAGTGTTCGCTTAATTAGTTGTGGTTTTGTAGAATTTAATCCACCAAACGCCGAGATTGGGACTCATAAAGATTTAAGAAAAATTCACACAAAATGGCGAATACGCCGTCGAATAGAGAGATCTTATACTATTTCGCAATTGCTTAGTTAAATAAATACAGGAGTATTCAAAATGACTTAAATAAATTAGTTTTGATCTGTTGCTGGAACAACAAAAATTTTCAAACACTTCGCTCAACTTATTTTAAGGTGAGGATTTAAACGTTTAAAGCAGAATAGGATAAAGTGGTGAGTAGAATTTTAATTATTTCACTTTTGTATAGTTTTTCACAAGTTTTTGCATTTGATAGATTTCACAACTACCAGCAATACCGAGTTACTTTGGTGTGCTGAATTTTATTTAACTTTTAATAACAATTGTAATGCAAACTAAACAAATTTTAAAAACAGTTTTAAACCCTTTAATCTGAAGATTACAATAAATTTAATTTAATCGTATTAGTGTTTTCAAAATACAGGTCTATTCACTCAAAATATCACATGGCATTATCAAAAATTCATAATATAAAAACCGAAACAATATTCTTTTGAGGAGGTGGTTTTAATCGAATTTTTAGTAACAAATTTTAGATGCTAGCAACATTTTTGTTGTTCTGCTGGTGAAAATTCAAATTCAAATTCAAGTTTATTAACTCAGTGTGCAAAATAAGACATTAATCTTTTACTAGCACAGGTAATGCATAAATTAATACTACTTCAAAGAACAATAATGAATAGTAAAATAAAATTTAAGAGCAAATTATATGAAAATATTAAGTAAATGTTATAACAAATTTACGATAGTATTTAATATAAATCAAGAAACTTAAAACTAAACTAAAGCTAAAGCCAAGGAATATGAATTAAGACAGAAAAAGAAAAGAAAACAGAAAGATGATAAATCAGGTGGGTTGTCGCACAAGTGCTCACGTTGAGGATAGATGTTCAAACAAGAGTCTTCGAAATCCACCTGCGTTACTCGCATTCTTAATTTGCGTTGGAATATTATTGTAAATTTTAACGCCACGCACAAAAAATGACCTCCCTGTAATTAATAAAGTATAACGCGGAAGTATAAGATTGCCAGATCTTCCAGATGAGCGCATGACTTGCAATTTTTCATACAAATATTCCGGCGTACGGCAGCGAAGAAACCTACTGATATGATACTTAAAGTACGATTCTAAGGACATTCCAAGGACATAACACGAATACATCGATACATGATCGTATCGTCGGAGAAGAAACGCATACTTCGTGCAAGAATTAAATGCCACCGTCAACTTGCGGAGATTTGCAGAGTCTAGGCCAGTATAAATTACGTCCCCGTACGAAAACAGTGGGATAAGAAGAGATTGAACTAGCCTCAAACGGGTGGATTGCGGGGTATAAAGAGCTGAGGCCCAAGGCCTCCGCAGCCCACTATAAATTTTATGTATCACCGAGTTGACATGGTCAGACCAGTCAAATGTTTTATTCATAATTATGCCTAAATTTGTAACCTTTTCCACGTAAGGAATGATTTTAGAGTTAAGCATGATTGGAGGAAAATTAGAGGTATCAATGCTTTGCCCAGAAATAACAATGTTACAGCATTTCTGTAAGTTTAGAGTTAGATCGTTTCTTACTGTCCACAGATGAGCAGCAGCAAGATCCTCGTTCATGCAGGCTACGGCGTCTTCAATTAGCCCATGGCGTCTATGCAGATAAAGCTGTACATCGTCAGCGTACATATGATAGGAACAGTGCTTGAAAATTTTTTGAATATCATTGATGAATAGCGAGAAAAGGATTGGACCCAATATCGATCCCTGCGGAACGCCGTCAGGCATTGGTTGAAAATCCGAGATGTCATCATTAATCTCGACTCTTTGCATCCTTCCGGAGAGATAGCTGGAAAAGAAAGTTATTGAATCCCTCGAAAATCCAAAACAGTGCTTCAGTTTTAGTAGAAGTAACCTATGATTAACTCTATCAAACGCTTTGGTAAAGTCTAAGAGTGTTAGAACAGTACAACAGGCATTATCAATTCCCTCTCTAATATCCTCGGTAACCCTAAGAATTGCGGTGGTGCTACTGTGATGACTACGAAAGCCCGATTGCCATTTACATAGAAGTTGATTATCATTTAAAAATTGTTTTAACTGTGCGTTTACTGCTTTCTCAAGTACTTTCGACAAAAACGAGAGAATACTAATAGGACGGAAATCATTTGCAGTTTTCGCTCTTACTTTTTCGGGACCGGTACAACTCTAGCTACCTTCCAGATTTGAGGAAAATATGATGTTGTGATGCAACTGTTTATAATATATGTTAGCTCCACGATAATAGCATGCATGATCATTTTAAGAAAACGCGGACAAATTTTATTTCCAGCTTTGATAAATGAAATTCCGCTCACAAATCATTCTTTAGATTCTTTAGATATAAGAATAGGTTGTTAAAATGTTCAATTTGATCTTCTGGATTATGCATGTAAAACACGTCACTCCACGGTAAACTCATGCACTCCTGAAGAAGATCAGAGGTGCATATGTTTTTATAGTCACGAAAGAATTTACGTGCTGTGACATTTCTCTGTATTTGCAGATCATACGTAAGAAATATTAGGTCATGATCTGTTAGACCATTCAGGGAAATCTGACTATTAATTAAGACAAGATCTCTTTGTGCAGTAACTAGCAAATCAAGTAAAGAGGCGGAACCGCTAGAGAAATGAGTTGGAAGGCTATTAACGACATGCAAATCATTCATCGAGAGAATTTCCTCAAGCTTACGTGTTCTAGAATTGGATTGCAGCATATTACAATTAAAGTCTCCGCTAAGGAAAGTATGTGTATATTGTGAGCAGTATGTTTAGAGATTCTCCTCCAAAGCGGACCAATTATTGCAATTTGGTGGAATATATACGCAGCCCAATAGGATCTTTTGTCCAGGGAATATTAGCTCAACAAGCAAGAATTCTGCGTCACTAGCACATGAGGACAAAATATTCACTCTGACACCTTTCCTGATATATATTGCAACTCCAACACCCCTTCGGCTAAAACGATCCTGTCTTACAATAGTATACCCCGGAATAGCAACAAGTTCATCCGGAAGATCGCAATTTAGCCATGTTTCAGATACCAAAATAGCATCTAAGCAACACTTACCAAAAATGATTTGATATTCATCTATTTTATTTAGAACGCTTCTAGCGTTGAAGTGACACATTTTAAGTCCTTCACGCTGGTTCGAAAGAATCTTAAGGGTTAAACCAGGACAGACAAAATATAAATAAGATAAGAATTAACCCTTCTAACACAAAAGGCACACTTCTTAGGCAGGAGCCCATAATTAATTCACCTATTCCATCAAAATGATGAAATGAGGCTCCTACACCAATATGCAAAGGAAAAAATAACAAGCAAAAGAAAGGAGCAGGAAGAAAACAAGTAAGGGAACCCAGCACACAACATGCAAAACAGAGAGTCACGTGAGCACAGAAAATAGATAATTCTTAAACGACACCTTGCTGAGAGTTAAATCAAAATTAGGACATGCATTAACAGCCCTACATAAACGATTAATTGATTCAACATGCACTAAAGGAAGTCTTCGAAGGTTATGTTGGGACTGTCTGAAGGAAACCCTGCTAACAAGCGAACCTGAGTCTATATTAGAGTTCAAGAGCTGGTGAATAAAGACCAAATCAGCGACTTTGCGCCTTTTCTCAAGCGAGGGCAAACCGAGCAACTGGAGGCGATCGGTATAAGGCGAGAGTCTAAACGGATCGTCCCATGAAATCTAAGAAAATTACGCTGCACCGATTCGATACGCTTGGAATGAACAGCGTAGTATTGAGACCAGACCTGAGATGCATACTGTAGAATAAGTCTAGCTAAGGAGCAGTACAAATGAATCAATGTTGGTATATCCAAGAACTCTCTAGACCAACGATTAACAAAGCCCAAGACAAAACTACCTCTAGACACGGTATAGTTGATATGCAAGTTGTACCCCAAGGTTGGTTACGGACAGTACGCGACGGAGACCATTCCCCGCAAAGTTTTAATCCTACGCAGGTGGATTCCCGCTCCGGGAAAAGGTCATAGCCTCACATTTCTCAAAATTGAGGTGTAAGGCATTATTCTCGCACCACTCTAGAAACGTAACTAAGTCCTTTTGAATAAGGGCGGCGTCGCCACCATCCTTAACATAACAGAAGACCTTCCTGGCATCAGCGTAGATAGAGTGCGAGATGAGATGACTGCCTTGTTTTACACCAGATGAAGCTCTGAAGATTCTAGAGGTAAGATCACTTCCTGTAAAAATACCTCTAATTTGAAAGTTCTTAATACTTCTCGAAACTCTAAGTACATGCAAAGTAAACATTTTTTGGAACTTCAGTCAGTTACTTATCCGACCTGAATCTGATAAATCTATCTAATAAGGCCCTGATTAGGCAACTTCACCCTGGTCGGATAAAAACGTAACGCGTTGGTGGATACGAAGATGACCATGCGATCACAATTGGCTTCGATCAGACTATTTCATCTGATTAGGCTTATATAAGTACTCATGTATGGGGCCTATCAGTTAAAATGCGCCATACTGCTCAGATCAGGAAATCATATCAGACCCGAATCAGTCGAAAATATGATTTAGCATAATGCTGGTCAGATCATGTAAATTTTTCCACTAGTTGGATCAGTAACACCAGATGGTCTAACACACAAAAGCAATATTAAAATCTGTAGATAAACAACACCTCAAAACTGAATACTGTTCTCTACAGAAAAGTGTTGGATGTAAAGTGCAATTCCATCAACGCGCTAGCACAGATTGGAAAAGAAGCTGTTTTCCGCGTTAATAGTGGAATTTTGTACAAGATTGTCAAAAAGTTGGCAGAAAAGACGCCAATGGATACCCACTCTTCACAGAGCAACATCAATTGAAATCTCTCAATGGGGGGAGTCAGTGCATATTTACACTGATGATTCCAAATTGGAAGGCAGGTTAGGTGATGGTATCTTTTTAGAAAACCTGGACCTAGGTATTTCATTTCGCTAACCTGATTACTGTAGCGTTATTCAGGCTGAAAGCATGGCAGTATCTATTTACAAATTGTTATTACGAATTGTGTTATTTTCAAATTGCCGTGTAATTTCCGAGTGTACGGAAAGTACACGGAAAGTATACGGAAATACACGGAAAGTACACAGAAATACACGAAAAGTACACAGAAATACACGAAAAGTACACGGAAAGTACACGTAAATTACACGGAAATAACACGGAAGTACCGGGAAAATACACGGAAAGTACACGAAAAGTACACGGAAGTACACGGAAAGTACGCGGAAGTACACGGAAAGTACAAGTACAAATTTCACGAACTACACGTAAGTACACGATAAGTGCAAATAGTCACTTCCATATTCATATTGCTGGTAATAGTTTATCACAGCCTGCATCTAGATACAAGCCTGATTTATACACCCCTTCCTCCCAGAAAGTCTAATAAAAATTTGATGGAACGTTTTGAGTGTTTTTTTAGACTTTCTGGGAGGAACAGGCTGTGATTAACTATTACGAGTAATGTGAATATAGAAATGTCTATTTGCACTTATCATGTACTTACGTGTAGTTCCGTGCGGTCCGTGAAATTTGTACTTGTACATTCCGTGTACTTTCCGTGTACTTTCCATGTACTTTCCGTGTATTTCCGTGAACTTTCCGGCTACCTCCGTGTACTTTCCGTGTACACAGAAATTACACCGTAATTTGAAGGTGGTAAATAGACGTGTATTTCCGTGAACTTTCCGGCTACCTCCGTGTACTTTCCGTGTACACAGAAATTACACGGTGATTTGAAGGTGGTAAATAGACATTGCCTGAAATCATTGCTATAAAGGTAGTTGTAGATCCTCTGAAGTACTTAGCGCTGCCTACGGATAACATCTGTACTCTTTCAGATAGTCAGGTTGCTATTAAATCACTCCCGAGATTGTATAGGACCTCAAAAACGTTAATAGGGTGTCACTAACTTGCATGGCTGAGCGTTTGAACGCACGCCTCATTTGGGCTCTGTTGCATAGTGACACTCCGGGTAACTGTAGAGCTGATGAGCTTGCGAATGTTAAATGGCAGAGGAAAAACACCTGCCCGGCAGGTATGACCGATTCTTGACCCAAAACAGACAAGAGTTCATCTGGCTCGGACGAAATATTATATCCACAGGAACTGGTTTTTGGGATCCAACTTTTTCAAAGAGTTAACCGGTTTAGGTTCTACTGATATCAGGGACCTAGTTCGGTTTATCAGGAGCTGTAAGTGGCTACGTGACATGGCTGCTGGCTATCCGAGAACTAGGTTCTACATGACAGAGATGTAGCTCGACCTTCTAAAAAGATCTATGTCAGCTCTCCTCTCTCCTTAGGGTTATAGGGTTGAGTGCACAGTCTCAACTGTGGTATCAGAATTTTTTTTTATACGATGTGGCCCAAACCTAGGATACAATCCTTTGATGCGGTAACATGGTTTTGGCCGGAAGGGAATCAGGATAAGGTAAGTGAGGAGATTTGAATGTCTTGTTTTTGCATTGCTGCGAGTTAGACACACGGGAACCATGACATGGTGGTCGTGCCGCTCAACGAATTGATCCAAATCTGTCTCACCAATTCAGTAGGCCATATGAATTCTGTCACCTTTGCTATTTTTAATTATCATTAATGACATATGTATAGCGAATAGACATCCACCCATCGCGACGTATTAGCTAAAAACCTTAGAAAGATGTTATGTACCTGGACTATGCTGACGATTTCTTCTATCTCGCAAACACAGTCATGTAGCTCAAATGTATGAAGATTTAGGTGCAGATTGTCGCAGAACAGTGGTTCAGATTAATGCTGCTAAAACCATTTAATGATCTTAGACTTCAGTTGATGTGAAGGAATGCATGTATAGGGATGCTAACGCTGATTTACAGGCTTGCATTAACAAGTCTTAAGTTGAATTTAATACTCTCGATGTGATATGCGCAATAAAAGTATTTCCAGGCACACAAAACTGTTAATCTTTCGAATATAAAATACGGCTTTTTAACATGAAAAGTTACCTGCAAAATAACATTAAAGCTACAAAGCTGGTGAACTTCCATTGATCGGAGGTTATTACCAATAAAGATCTACATAAACTAAAAATCCAAGACGGAATAGCCATCGGTCTGCGGAGACGAAGCAAAGCCTTATGCTCACTTTCGCACATTCTATACAACAAAAAATCACTTACTCTACGCACCCTAACATTTGTAACATATTCTACTCATCAAAAGCAGAATCATCTAAATCGGTCTAGGCGTTACAAAGTTAGACTGCCCCTCCTCCAACAGTCACCCAAAGACCAAATTTTTCGTCATAGTAGCAATGGATCCATACAATAAAATGGCAGCAAAATCGGTCTATGCGTTACGGTGTTGGGTTCCCCTCACAATCCACATACTCTATACATAAAAAAAAGAATTATCCAAATCGGTCGACGTGTTATCAAGTAAGACTACCCCCCTCTCCTCCCTTTGTCAAAATGTATCGTCATCATAGCAACGGAGCATTTCACTCTATACATCAAAAAACGAATCGTCCGAATCGGTTTGCGCGTTAAGCAGTTCAGTCCTGCCAGTACCCTACCCTACCCAAACACATAAATTTTAGTCGTGGTACCAATGGGTGAACATACTTTATACATCACAAAAAGAATCAATCAAAAATTGTTGGCATGGTACCAATCGGAGAACATACCCTAGCCAACAAAAAAAGAATCATCAAAATCGGTTCACGCGTTACGAAATTATGCCCGGCAAAATAAATTTAAAAAAATTCGCCTCGAACTAATAACCTCTTCCTTTTTGGGATGTTGGTCAAAAAATGGTTCATTTGACCGGAATTGGGAATCAGGATAAAACATAGATAAGACAAAATGCCAAAATCGTGAAAAAAAATTATTTTCAGAAAAGATATTGAATTAAGAGGCATGTGCTTCCTTGATTAGATAAACTGTGTTAAATAAATGTAATTATCAGGAAAACTTAAATTTGAAAATTTACGGTCTAGTGCGGTTATTATTTTTTGAGCAAACATGAAAGGAAAGTAAAAGAAAATTACAACCTTAGGGACATACATATTTGGTGAGTTTTCTGTGCTTTTGTTAAAAGACTTTGAAGCTTAGGGCGAATAGACACAAAATTGCAAAGTTAAATTTTCGCTTTCCTTGAAATTATTACAATTTTAGATTGCTATAATGAAAACGATCAAAAAAGCATGAAAAGATTTCTGAAGGGAATTATCCCAGCAGGAAATAGGTTAATTATTCTATTAACCGGGACTATTCCCATTGGAAATTTAGGAGACCTGCTTTTTCTTCAACTTGATATAATTTTTTACATTTGCATGCTCACAAAAAAGAGAACTTTATTTAAGCTCCAACATCAAAAGAAGGATTCTCAGAGAATTCAGAAGTTTTCGCCATCGGTCCAAATGGGGCAAAATGTGAGGCTTCTTATTTGTGTGTGGAGTACTCCAGAATTATTTGGGGATTGAATTTGTTTTATAATAGGCTTATACTGACTTATACTTTTACAAGCAGCAGAATTGCTTACTGGACGATGAAGGTTAAAAAATTCTAGAAAGATTCTCTGCAAAGATATGCCATGTTTTTATGTATACGGTAAGGCGGGGTTAACATCAGCACATTTCATTTGATCAAATATCAAATAACTATTTTAGTGCAAAGGTGCAACTGCTGCAACTTACCCGCGTTCTGGTATTTACTATTGAAAATTAAAAAAGTTATATATGATAGTGAAGTCGAGTATGATAGTATGTTTTTATATTTGCCAAATTTTGTTTGATGATTCAGTCTCATTTTGATCGTTAAGTAGTAAAGTTGCTAAATCTGTTAGCACAAGGACCACGCAAAGACGGATGAATGAATTAGATCTCCGAGCTCGAACTCCAGCCAAAAAGCGATTGCTCACGAAGGAGATGAAGCTTAAGGGTAGGTTACCGTTCATAGGCATGAAAAATGCGTCAACTTTGGGAATATTTTTCGGGTACATAATTAATATTTATTGAAACGACAGTTAATACATCTTATTTCCCCATAAATAATGAATACTTTCAAATTTTTTCATTAAAAAAACCCAAAATGGCTGCTGTAGGTCTGCCCGGGGCATTCCACCCCCATGTCAGTTAATGCGACACAAAAACGGGTAAAACATTATTATCGTTTTTAAATTTTCTGAAAACCCCCGGATATCAAAATGGCAGCCGTTTGAAGAAAAAAGTCACATTTTTGACTGTTTTTTTTAGCTTCAATTGACGACAATTCTCCCGAAATTAAATTTCCTTTACGGTGGAGCAAACTGAATATCAATCGGTTCATCCGTTGAAGCTGTAGAGCGCCCCGCGCCCTGAAAAAACGCATTTTTCTCGAAACAGCAGTTTTAAAATCGTTTTTAATGTTTGTTTTTGACAACTTTCATCCAGTCAGCTATCCCAGCGCCATAGAGGCAGCCTTTCACTTCCTCAAGGTATTCGTTTTGCTGGACCTGCAGGTTGATCAGGTTGATTGATAGGGGAGCGGAAAAGGTCGTCTCGCAAAGCGCAAGAGCGCAAGAGCGCCTTAGCTACCTATTTTCCAGGCGGCGCGCGGTTCCGCTCAATGCGCTGTAACTTCTAAGCTATATCAGATTTTACCAAATCCTTTTTACTACATATACTAAACACTAAAGGGATTCCAATTATGTAAAAAGATGGATTTTGAACGGTAACCTCCATTTTAACAGACCAAACTAGGCCAAGGAAAGGAGGCAATGGGTTTTGTCAGACTAGAGAAGGATCGTATTCTCCGACGAGTCTAAATTCAACCTAATAGGTCCTGATGGATTGACCAGAGTTAGATGAAGGAGAAGGTACAGTGACGAGTGCCTTGCACCGACAGTTACCCATTCACCAAGTGTAATGATATGGGGGTGCATATCTTGGAAAGGTGTTGCCCCTCTGACTTCTGTCCAAGTTTCGGTGAATGCTGACAAGTACAAAGCCATCATTGACGAAGGCCTATTACCGTTCCTTGAAGAAATAAGTGAGGATATTGAAAATCTAATTTTTCAGGATGACTCTGCTCCCTACAATAGAGCCAAAATGGTAAATATGTATGAACGATATCCATAACGATATTCTGCAAGTTATCGATTAATTTAAACACTTCTCATTGTTTCAGATTTAGTCATTACCCTGGCCAGGTAATATTCCTGTCCTAAATATAGTTGAGAACGTTTGGGCTCTAATGTAACGTAATGTTACAGAAAAAAAAACCAAACACCATCGAGGAATTGAGGAAAATGCTAGAAAAAGTGTGGTATGAAGAAATCATTTAAAATTATTTATTTAATTTATACGAATCTATGGCAAAACGCGTCACTGCCTTGATATAAGCGAAGGGTAGCGAAATAAAAATTAAAAATGCTAAAATAAATATCTATTATGTTTTTTTAATATGATCGTTTATTTTATAATAATTGATTTTAGAATATAGAATAAAACATAATAGTTTAGTTTTTTAAGGATTCTTGCATACATGAACAATGAATCGAAATCGCGAAAAAATTAAACTAGAACATGATAGGCTGAGTGTTCCCAGAGGGTAGATGGAGCACCGGGCAAAGTTCCTACTTAGGGAACCGCTGCTCCCAAGCAAAAGCCCTCTCCGTTGAGCCATTGCCCAAATTTGTACTCCTTCGGGAGCACTCATCCAAAAATGTTCTAAATGAACGCACAAAAATTTCGAACCGATTAATTAGAGTCTCCCGGGACCAGTCTGCAGAGTCATTGACGTTTGCAAACTGCTCCCATCATCCTCCCAGTTTTACGATTCCAACGTGAGACTTTCTTTCTTCCCGCGGCACTTGCAGCAATACCAAAGCGAAGATAAGCTTCGTGGACAAGCTGCTGCAAGTCCTGGGCCTGTTATTTCCACTAAAGGACGGGGATTCTGTTCCGTACCGACGATAAAGGTACGGCAACGAAGTGGTTCTTTAGCGTACATGTGTGAAACTGTGGGTTAGGTTAGGGTTAGGCTCAATCCACATGCAGTACAGATGAATTGCCGATTTAGCAAGTGAAAGGATAAAGGTTATCAAGCAATTCTACTGGTTACATGTCATTGGCCCCAGTAAAAACGACGTTCTTGTTATGCCGAATGTCGGGCAGATAAGCTGGCACATATCGCGAATAATATTATTAATGTCGCACAAGGCCGCGCATGTAAGGTATGTCCTGAATTACACGAGGGGGATGAGGAAGTTACGAAAATGGACAAAAGCAAATCAGGAAAAACTCAAGCAAAACCCCTACGATTCGTGATTGACACTCAGAGATGACTCTCTTGCTACCTCACTTCTCTCACCAAGAAGAAAACAGGTTTTCGTCACTCATGGGGTAAAATCCCTCTCGTGTAATTCAGGACTATCTGTGGAACAGGGTTCCTTCACCACCACAAACCGTGCAGGCTCTTTAAATTCGTCGATCAATATGTGACAGCTGGTTTGGATGCACAAGGCTATGATGGAGCAGTTTGAATGCCAC
The DNA here is from genome assembly GCA_964036015.1 of Leptarthrus brevirostris. NCBI lineage: Eukaryota > Metazoa > Arthropoda > Insecta > Diptera > Asilidae > Leptarthrus > Leptarthrus brevirostris. The sequence continues at coordinate 40,334,179 of OZ038372.1, forward strand.
ATCAGAGTCTCTGTAATTGGACGGATAGCTATAGATAACTCTACTAAATTACACCCAAATCTACTCCGAAATATGCGCGCGAGGTGTTAATACCTACGAAGAGCTCGCGCAGCAGACGTGAAGTGAGTGTACTGAATGTCGTGTGGGGCGGTCGATGCAATACGAAAGCGTTTATCACTTAAGTGTTAGGTTTCCTAGTAGAGAGAAGACTGAAACGCTCTAGTGCTGCCTCCACCAATTCTTTTAATTGTGTGGTGTGGGGTATATAAGTGTGTTCCCAGAAGCATCAATGATGTCTCCAAGAACTGTAAGTTGTCCTGCATCGGCCGTTACACCTCGAGAATTACTGAACACCGAATCTACTAACTCAGGGTTCACTCCGATCGGAATTGGAATTTCTGATAATTCCCCATACCCAAGTTCATTCCATCACAAATGGTCTTATTCTGCCCCAGGTCGTAATCTTAGAGATCAGATACTGGGACCAGTCATGCTGATACGGTGGACGGACCGAGAGCAGATAGTAGTGCTCCCCTGCGCCGCTACCACCATAGAACTTAACCATAGCTGCGAAATTAAGTTATTGCCTTCGACAAAATACTTGCTGGAATGCCCATACCTGAAGACAAGGAAATTTCACAACCATGTCTGTAAGACTCAAACCATCCTCCACAACTTGTCGGCAGAGTGTGTTTTCAGCGACCCATTCTGTATATCGGTATATGGCTACAAAAAATTATATATTTAATTTAATTTAATTTAATGTCATCCATGGAGTAAGTGATAACTCGTCAGCCTTGCATCCCGGGGGTCCAAAGTTTCGGCGGCTGTCCATGGTTGTTTTCTCCTGCCAAAAAATTACGTTAACAAAATCCATTAGGGGCTGCAGAATAATGTCGGTGGTTAGGAATCCACCTTAAGTTTTAGTTCCACTTGTAATCGTTGTCTTGAATAAGGTGAAGTTTTTCTGCCGCCCTATGCCTCACAAGGGGTTACCGGAACTAGAGAGATAGCATTTTTATCAATTTTCACATCCACGATTGCGACAATGACATCTTCATTCCAAGTTTATCTTTTATCTTTAAAAATGTTTATCCCGAAAAAAATACGATTATCCGATTAATCGATGTGTAGCCCACAATTATTCGATTGTATTAAATCAAAAGCTTGCAAATAATCGATAGGAGACTAATCGATTATTTCGCAATCAATACTTAACCATATTGGTTACGCGAGGGAGGTCACACGATCATAATAGCCCTAAATGATACGTGGGGCCTTTAGAATTTCCCATTCTCGTGCGTGTGGCCGTGACACAGCATTTTTTTTTCTTCGAAATAAGAATTTCGCAGACCGGGTCAGTATGACTCAATCAATTACTTCTCAGTCTTATATTTTATTTCATTGCACAGAAAATTGAATCTTGGAATCTCGTCTCGCTTCGATCACACTATACCGAGAATAGAGTAGGTACGGTGAGTTCGTAGGAGTTTAATTAGGTTTTGTTGGTTGAAACAATGCTACAAGTAGATATGTACATGTACCTATTGCCAGCAAGTCATTGCGCGCTAATTTTAAACGATAATTATCTTTTCAGTTCACATCAATTTTAATACCTTTCCGTTGATTATATGCAATGATATCGACCTCGAAGATAATTGCGAAAAGTTTCCGCCTTTTGAATGAATTATTTTTGAAAAACCGATCTTGTCGTGGAAATTCCCATTTTATAAACTTTATTTTCACTTAGTGGAAAACTACTTTTGAATTCAGTCCCAGTCGATATAGTTGATACTTGCATAATTCGTTTGATGTGAGAAAGTTTCCGTTGGATTTCAATTATTAAGAATAATTTCTTTAATTGCATTAATTGAACTATAAATTACGTAGTTGGTAGCAAACTTTAGAAAGTTTACATCAGAAATTCTTTTCCGAAACTTTTTAATGATATTTCATCACCCTAATAACAATAACTTAATTTAATTAAAGTTCGTGAAAGGAAATAAAAATATAAAAGTGGGCACACCCTATAATATGCTTAAACAGATGCAAGAAAAGAAGATCACATAGCAAGAGCCTTTAAGCAAAACATAAACTATTTAATATTGTTAATACATATATTAAGTTTATCCCAATAATATATGTTGTGCTAAAATTATAACACTCGGTGCCTCTCTGGTTCCTTTAACCCCTTGTGGGGCATAGGGCGTCTATTACACCGACTCTCTACCCGGTCTGCGCCAAGGCCTTCAACTGTGGCCATGGTTAATCTGGGTACCTTCCCTCTCGATGAATCTTCTCTATGTGTTGTGCAGTCGTCTAATTCGGCGTCTTCGTTGGATTCCGTGAGGATTGCAATCAAGAGCTTGCTGTGCGGTTTTGTTTGGCTCATCTATTGTCAGTTTCGCCTGTGAATGCTGGCCTATGCGTTAAGAATTTGGGTAACGATCCTTCCCCACTCCATCTAACACCATATTATCGTGGTACCAATGGCGCAACATATTTTACATACCAAAAGAAGAATTAACCAAATCGATCCACACTTTACGAAGTTAGCCTATCCTCCACCACCCTAGAGCAAAATTTATCCCAATATTATATATAACAAAAACAGAATTATCCAAATCGGTTTACGTGTTAAGAAGAAATTGACATCCAACCCCTCCTCCACCCAACCTTCCCTTACCACAACCCCAGCGGTACCAATGGGAAAGAATCAACGAAATCGGTCCACGCGTTACGAAGTTAGACTATTCCCTTACCCTCCCCATCCTAGAAGAATATTTTTCCATTATTAACAATGGGAATAATATTCTATACAACCAAATAAGAACCTTCCAAACCAGTCCACGGATTACGAAGATATGTTTCACCCTTATCCCACCAAAACTTTTTCACTTTTTGTTTGGGAAACATACCCTACCCAACAAAATGAGAATCATAAAAATCGGACCACGTGTTAAAAAATTATGTGCGGCCATACATAAAAAACAATAAAAAAAAAGAAAAATACACGTCGAACTTAGAACCTTTTTGTTTTTGGGAAGTCGGTTAAAATATGCTCGTCGAATTTATAATCTCTAGTGGTTTGAGAAGTCGACCCGACCTCTGTAACTACAGACCAATTTCACGTACCTACTTCGGTTTTATCTAAAGTTTTTAAATCATTCAGCAAATCTCAGTTGATGAAATATATAGAAAATAACAATCTTATGAACGAGTGCCAATATGTCTTCTGCATTAGCCGCGCAACCGAAGACTTAAGAACGGTTTTAAGAGAGCCTACATTATTTTGGATATGCCAAAATCATCATCCTTGATATTTCAAAGCCTTTTGAAAGGGTCTTGCATACTGCCCCCTTCTTGCCTTTAAAAATTTTGTGTCCACCTTCACCTCATGAAATGTATAGAAAGTTTTTTTTCAGGCCGTTCAATCAGCGTATTAATAGACGGAGTACCATCTGATCCCTAGATCCCTACGAAATAAATGCCGGTCTACCTTGGGGTTCAGTCCTTTCACTATTTTTTTTTTTTTATTAATAATCGACGACGACACCATTAAGTTTGCGTACTCTTTTGATTCTGTAATAAATTCTCGTGAGAACGCTATAGATATCATTCGAGAACGCATGTTTGAACATTTCTATGATCCTCGCTTGGAGCAGAGCAAGTCGTGTTATGTTTAATGCATGCAAAACTCAATGCCGTTTAATGTCCCCTAAAAACACAGTCGACGGAGTGAATATGCCCGATTGGCCCTCTCTAAACATCTTAGGTATTAAGATATCCAGTAATCTTAGCTGGACAGAACATATGTATCCCACCAAAAACATTTCATGTAAAGAAGGTTGCCAAGACTCCCAAGATCATACCGCTATCATTTTTAAAAAGTTATGAGATCTCATGTGGAGCCAAGCCCCTAACTCAACAAGGCCTAACTCTACAACCCCTAACTCTACAACCCCTAACTCTAGAAACCCTACATCTTGGTCAAAAAGTATGGCTTGGCAGTTTCGAGGCCATCGCACAGTCACCCCTATGGACTTATGGTAAGAAATTAAGTTACTGGTCTTTAATGTTGTGTCATGCATTAGAACCATGAAACGGCCAAGCCATACTTTTTGACCGAGATTTAGGGTTTCTTGAGTTAGGCCTTGTAGAGTTAGGGGCTTGGCTCCACTTGGCAACCTTCTTTACATGAAATGTTTTTGGTGGGATTTCATTTCTTTTTGTAAGATGCTCTAGTTCTTTTTATGTTTTCGCGCTGTATTTCTTGTGCGTCAGCTATTCTTTTTCCATAGCCCACTCTCTATTGTTGCCTTTTTTCCTTTTTGTCTTATTACTTGCAATAAGCGATAAATCAGGCTGGTACTTAGCTATTAACCGATTATATTCAACTATAGCTGACTGTTGTGCCTTATTTGTGTTAACTTAAATCAGACTAAATTATCTTTCCAATATTTATTAACCGAAATAACAAGAAATCTCTGATTAAACCTGAAATTTTAGCCGCAAACCAAATTTTCATCCAAAACGCAAGCAGTAAATCATGGTCCGACCATGGTCTGGTGCGTAAAAAATGCTTGTTAGTTTCTTAAATACGGTACGACTATTTTACTTCATTCGAACTTCAACTTCAAGTAGAAAAAAACTATTTTTTCATAGAAGCAATAGATTAGGCACTAGGACGAGTTTAAAGAAAAAATACGACCCGTCGGCCGTACCTTCTGTCGTTGTCGAGTGAAGAAGGTATTTCGTGCACGCCACTGTTTCTTTCTTCATAACACACTACTTTTTACTTATTTATGTACTAATAACATCTAGCTTTGATATCAAATTTCAGCTTTCCAGAACTTTTGGAAGAACCTCGCTAGAACAAATTTTATATACAGTCCTGCACCTCCTTTATGGGGGGGTTGGAGAGAAAAAGTTACAGATTTCTTAATTTTCTCGTTGTTTGCGTGCAGAGCCTAGTCTGCATACCAAATTTTAGCTTTCTAGGGCTTTTGGAAGTTTGGAAAATATCTTATGAGAAATTCTTATATAATACAGAACCAGACCCCCCTTTTTGAAGGGTTGGAGGATAAAAGTTACAGAATTCTTAATTTGTTCTTTGTTTGTGTGCTAATTTTAGTGTGGATATCAAATTTCAGCTTTCTAGGACTTTTGGAAGTACCTACCAATAAGAAATGTTATATACCTGAACCCCCCTTTATGGGGGGTGGAAGGTAAAAGTTACAGGTTTCTTAATATTTTCGTAGTTTGTGTGCTAATCCTAGCCAGCATACCAAATTTCAGCTTTCTAAGACGTCAGGAAATACCTTGGAGGTTTTGATGGCGGAGGTTTTGATGATCATGAGTGGCGAAATCGACGTATTTCAGATATTAATAAAATCTATAGTATAAAAGCTGGACAAATGAAACTTAGTGTGTTCCATTAGTCTGGTAACTACGTCTTATTCTAAGAATTCTCTAGAAATGCTTCGAGAAAAGGTAGGTAGTGCCCAGTCTTGATATTTGCAATTCTACAGAGATGTATAAAATACTTCACTCCGTCTGACTTGGCACTGATCTACAAGTCCCACATCGGGCCTAAACTGCACAATCGCTGAGGTCAGTGACTTTCTGTAGCATCGACAGAATATAGATTGTCTCTTACTTTTCTATCGCTATTTCCACGGTCCTTGTTTTAACGAAATCGCTAGCCTGATTCCTTGCAGGCAGAACTCAACGAGAGATACAAGAGCCTTATGTTGCTCCCACCTGGACATATCTTCGAATTTCAAGAATCTGTCCTAAGCAGAACAACTCGAAAGTGGAACAGTTTACCATCTTCTGTTTATCTCAGTCGTCACCTTCCTCATTCAATCAATTATCCCATTTCCCTTAACCATAACTCCTATCCTACCAAGGCTGAACTTTAGCATCATAGGGCATCCTAGAATTTTGGCATTATCATAAACAAAATCTAATTTTGCGTTAAATATGAAGACATGGTCATAAACAAAATGGATTTTATACATTTATAAATTTTTTGCAAACAGTTTTCTCTTAAGGAACTGAGCCAAATAAAACCACAGCCCTGGAGCTTCAAAGTTTAAAATTTTAATTTTTTTCTGTATTCTGTGTATAAAGAAATAATCACTTTTGCTTAATTGTTCCTGAAAAAGTTTCTAATATTTTCTAAATAACTTTTAAAATGCCACTGTCATTTTATAATATGACCAAAATACTTGAGAAATGTAAATTGTGACAAAGGGGAGTTCTGTTCATGACTTCAGTATTTCTTAATTAATTTTGAAAACTTGTCAAACAAATGTCTTTTCACGTGAACGTTACGTGGGCTTAATTCACGTGAACATCACGTTGATTAAATGAAACTAAATCATAAAATGTAATTAACAGAACATGAATCATGTTAAATTTTAGAAAAGTATGGGAAAATATCCAAAGAATTTCTTCCAAAGTTTATTTTTACAAAAAACTTAAAACTTAGGGTAAGGTTTTTTACTCGATTATCGATAGGTAATCGATAAATTGAAGTAAGTCGTAGACTTTTAAAAAAGTAATTCGAGATGTTTCGATATAAGCATATGCTTAAGCCGTCGTCTTAGATTGCGTCATTAGCTAAAATTGTAAGACACCGCACTTATAGCAGTATTATATTAGGGTTCCCTACCCGAAGGGTTTCAACGGAAACCATTTAAAATTAGAAAAAAACTTTATTTTAGTGGGTGCTAGTTCATATTTGCCTTTTGTTGGGAATATCTGCCTGCTTATAAAGTAGGTTAATTGTGGTTTTGGAGCCTGGTCTTCGAATGCCTCTAAAGACTCCGATTTGCTTAACTCTTACTACGTACACGGTTGAAAAGTTTAGTTGAAATTGGGTTGATTTGACATAAAACTCAACATAGCTACCGTTTCCTCTTGTTCCTAAATATTTCTCCTTGCCATCTTTAAAGCTTCATAAACACAAAAAACTTCTAAAAAAATTATTACTGACTCACGCACCAAAATTAAAAGCAGAAGATAACATGTAAAATTACAATGTGTCACTTCAACTCTTCACCGGGTATACATATAATATAAAATTGACTCAGCCAAAGTACTTGATTTGAATTACCTCGACCCCCTCTGAACTCAACTTCGGTATACATGAGAGTTAAATAGAATTAATCCTTCTAACTCAGAAGGCGCACTTCTCAGGCAGAAGCCTAGAATAAGTTGACCTATTCGAAAGAATATAACAATATATTGATGCAAATGCGGCTCCCACATGCATGAAAAAAAAAACATTTGTAATCAAAACACTAAAACACCCCCACACAGAACAATCAGGGGTGCACATACAACATAGATCGTTTTAACAAATCCGTAGTAAGAGTCAGGTCAAAAACAGGACACATATTCACGGCTCTACACATGCGATCTATAGGCTCATGCATACCATAGTTAGACCTAGAATGAACAATAAGCATGGCAATCTCCTTAAGATATACAGGGTATGCCTATAAGAAACCATACCTGCAAGAGTGCAAGAATCTATCTTCGAGTTCAAAAGCTGGTGAATAAAGACTAGGTCAGCAACTCTACGTTCTTCCGACAAGTACATATTAAGCAACCGGAAATCATCCACATAAGAATTAAGCCTGAGTGGATCGTTCACGGAAGGTCTCTTAACGCGAACCTAACAAAGAATGAACAGCATAGCAGGGAGACCAAACCTGAGAATAAGTGTTTAGAAATTAATATATATACAAAGGATAGCAAAAGCAACCGCAGAGACGACAGAAAAACAGTTTTGATGTCGGCTGTATCAGAATCCGATATCCACGACGTGACGACGGCATTGAGCATACTTTTATGTTTGAGCGAAAAAATTTCATTGCGATAAACGTCAGTTTTAGAAATTAGAATTTGAGATGACTCGACAGAAAAAAAATTTTCTACTGTCACGTCGGGTTATGTGATTTCGATTAGCCAATATGAACTATGGCTGTAGCTGTGCATTCTGATTCAGCCTATAGCCCAAAAGCGCCAACAAGAATTAAAAAATCGCCCAAAAAGTGCCTAGTCCACTGAGATATATAATACTGGAGTGATTGGTGCTCTGAAGTTTCTTCAAGAAAATGGTATCACTTTTCGCTAGTTGTCCCTTTCTGTGTAAGGATCTTTTTTTTTAACATGGTTTTTTAACTGTCAACGTCATGTCGCCTATTAAATGCTGGCGATAGAAATAGATGACAATATTCAGAATTATTTTATATCTCTTTCTAGGTAAGCGTTATGCAGATTAGAATAACCTTTTTTTGTGATTTTTTTTCAGTAATTCCAATGATTTTTACATTTTCCTCACAACAAAGATTAACATTTTATATATCATTTCGTATAGATTTAGTTATTTTATTCTGCTCGGCAACAGCTGCAAATTCACAGTAAACATTGGAAATTAGAAATGGTTTTCCTCCACTGAAAGTAAAATTGTACCCATATGAGATAGCTTATAAGTCACTCCATTTTAATTTTTAATACATCTCAGTGGCCTAGTCACAGAGAGTAAAATTGTCTCGCCCAACTGACGGCTCAAGTAGCCCAATCGGCGAGAAATCGCCCGACTTGGCAACTCTGTTGATACTTGGCACGTTTGATTTGTGCATTAGCTCTGTTTCGAACAGTTGTGTATAGTAATCGGGCTTCATTCGTTTTAAGGCTTCTATAGCGTTAATATAAGTGCTCTTGCTCAGTAATAAGACCCCGAACTCTTGGTGAAAACCATGGACGACCCCCCGGTTGAAAATATTTCGTTTGTAGAGGAACAAAGTTTTGAAATAGTTGGGTAATCAGTGTCGAAAAAATTTCAACTTGTTGGTCAACCGAGAAAACATTAAAAATTGAATTCCAAAGGAGCAAGTACTCGTCAATTAAAGAATTTACATTTATGCTATTATAATCGCGATATGAGAAGGTACTTAGAGAGGGAGCTTTTCCCATACAAAACTCATAATTTAAATCACTGTCTATTGATAAATTTTCAACGACAAAATCTTTTGAACCAAAATGTTATATTAAATATGATGATTAGCTGTTTGACATACGCGTTGAACTTAGAACCTTCTCGTTTTTTGGGAAGTCGGTTAAAAATTGATTTGATGTCACTTCTAATGTCCATATTGCGCATCTCTCACTACTAACTTCGTTAACCAAAAACAAACTCTGTAAGCTCCCGTACAGAGAGTGCCAAAACTTGTTATTTAAGAATTTCTTTGATTCAATAATTTTTTTATTGCAAAACTGGAATTTTTAAAATAAACAATTAAAGAATTTGCAATCAAGAAAATGTCTCGAAAACAACGAATTGTGGACTGCGAAATAGAAACGTGAAACCGAAGAAGGAAATAGCAAATACCGCTATAAAGGTTTTAACTAACTAATTGTGATATCGATATGTACCCTGGAATTCATATGCTTTTACATATTTATTACCGGTCAGTGTTGGCACTGTAGAAAGATCATTTGCGTCCTTGTCTTGATTACTGGGTTGCCACTTTTGCATGTTCATAAAGGTTTACTAATAAGAACTGAAACCGTTCCAAGAGGAAAGTCGATTTTAAAATATATATAAATACTGGGTGTTTCAGATCTGACGTGCCAAAATGAGTAGGCTGATAGATCGCAACTAGACAAACAAAAAATTTTATGGCAGGGGGGCGACATCAAACAAACGCTAAAAAACTACTATCCCAATGACCTTTCCAAAATCGTCAACAATGTTGATCTAACTTCTACCATTACAGGTACAGTCACTTCCAAAATTAAAAAAAAATTTTGCGATTAGCTTAAGTTCAGCATTTTCCCAAATTGTCTCCGAAATTCATGAAATTGGTACACCCATTTCTTATTTTTATTAGATTGCCCATCTTGTTACCTTTCTAAAAAGGTGCAACATGTCCATGTAGAGAAAACATGTAGACATTTATACGTAGAAATCCTATCGGAGAATATTATAAAGATTCACAATTTAAAATAATTAAACTCAAATTAATTCTAAAATGCTTTTTATTGAATTTAAAAGTAATTACAATTAATCTTGATAAGTAACAAAAGCCGTTTAAAATGTCCACCGCCACTTTGGATGCATGCCAACAATCTCCTTCTAAGTCCCTGTTTAAGGCGTATTTCAGCCAGCCTCTCCCGTATTTTCGTCGCTGCATTCCCAATTTTGCCAGCTAAATCCTCCCTAGTGCTAAAAGGGCTTGAATAAACTTCATCATTCATTATTACCCATAAGGAAAAGTCCAATGGAGTAAAGCCCTTAACACAATGAAGAACTTGATGCCAGCACCAGAATTGAAATGAAGTGCTTGTCAATTCGAAACATATGAAACACAATGGCGCATCGCAGAATGGTAATTCTGATGACAGCATCAGGATTGATCCTATCGTCGAAATCGAAAATGGTTTGAATTTAATGCTCGATGCTGTCAGTTGTCAAATCAAAGTAAGCCGGATTTTTAAAAATAAAACGAATTTGGAGGAAAAACTTGTAGAATTATTCAAAGATTACACATCCTTATATAAAAAAGCTGATAACAATTATAAAAACACTTTTATGAAAGAACTTCTTATGAACGACACTTCAATGCATTCTGTTATGGCTGGCACCAAATGAGAGTTTTTTGACAGTTTTCGCCACTTGATTCCGATGCCAGGATCAGAATTGGTGCTGCATTGTGTTAAAGCCTTTAGGATTGGAGATCAAGGCCAAGGAATCGGTGTACTTAGTATTTCCTTCACAAAGTTAGCCGTAGGAGCTGGTGCTCCATCGTGTAAGTCAAACATTCCCCTAAGATTATCCATAGGATTCTCCTCTATTACATCTGGCATCCAAAAAGTCCGCATAAATTTCACTATTAAGCACTTGCGGCAAAAAGAATGGTACTACCAAATGGTTGTCGATGATACCAGCGCAAAAATTGACACTGAATCTCTGCTGGAATAAGGTTACGTTAGGTTAGGTTTTTTTTTAATTTATTTATTGTTACTATTGTTGTACATTGATCCTTTTTTATTTTCCTTTTGGGTTTCTAATTTAATTTTGAGTTATTTTTCACCTATGTTTGATAAATACATATTTACTGAACTTTTATATATTAGTATACCAACCTCGACAGACGGCCTCGAAGCCATTGTTGAAGTTTAAAGTTTATTTATTTATTTTTGAATTTTATTGAATTATATTGATAGGTTTATTTTTTTATTTTTTTCTTCTTCTTATGAATATAAAATTTAATGTTAAGCTGTACTCGATATTGAAATAAACTATTATATATTATATATATATTATTATATATAATAAGGTTACCTTTGCCCTGCGTTGGTTAGTGTTCGACCAGGTATGGAGGTTATGGAAGTTCGTGATATCATTCCTGGTGAACTTACATTCATCTGTCCACAGAATTCGGTCCAGAAACGCTCTGTCGTCAATGTCGCGTTCCAGAAGCCAAGTTCTAAATTTCAGTTTTCTCTCAGAATCTCCTTCCACTAGTCCTTGGGCTGGGTAATGATGCTATGGACGTAATCCCGCTTGATGAATAACCCTCCAAACCTAAGATGACAATACTAATATTCGCCTTGCGACTCGTTTCGTGTTCGTCTCAGGGTCCTTCCTCAGGATGGTGATTATTTGCTGCTCGACGTCGGCAGAAGTTCCCGAAGTTTCGGGTCGTGTCTCAATGTCGTGTGAAGTTACACTTCCTGTTTCTCTTAACATTTGAAAAGTCCGTGTAAATACTCTTCTTTGGGATACTCACTCTCTCTTTTCCGTCTACTACACCATAAATGTAAATAATATCCGCGTATTCCTGAAAAGTAAATTCTACCACTTTTTAATAATTTTTGCTTAAAAACACCTGTACTTATTGATTTGTTTTTCAACTATGTTATTTATTCTTGCTGACTGACCCTTTTTTACAGCACAGTTTTCATCTGGTACGAGTAACAAAACGCCAGGATACAATGACCTGAATTCTAGCTAACACAAGCTAATATCGGCAATAAAACAAAATTACAGTAACATTTTTATAACTTTTTTGCAGCAATAATTAAAATTAATTACCTGTTAACCCAAAACAAAAATTTTCGACCCTTTATCTTAAAAATGTTATTTATTTAAAGAATTTCCTAGCTAAAGTGCAATAAAATAATTAGGTGTGTCTACCTTGCCATGTTGCACCATTTTGGAAAGGTTGTAAGATGAGCAATCTAATAAAAATAAAAAGAGGTGTACCATTTACATGAATTTCGGAGAAAATTTGGGAAAATTCTTAATTTTAAGAATCGCAAACCATTTTTTTCACTTTTGGAAGTGACTGTACCTGCAATGGTAGGAGTTTGATCAACATTGTTGACAATTTTGGAAATGTCATCATAATTGTAGTTTTTTTAGCGTTTGTTCAATGTGGCTGTATTGGGTAGATCAGAAGATAAAAATAAAGGAGTAATTTGCATACCATGAACAACTGAAATTTATGAATCACCCTGCCATACAATTTTTTGTTTGCCTAATAAAGATCTATCACCCCACTCATTTTGGCACGTTAGATCTGAAACACCCTGCATATGGGCCAGAATGG